>CM060595.1:25817155-26552988 GCA_030578255.1 Tiaroga cobitis | reverse complement strand
GTCTCATTGTTTACAGACTGAAGTGATTTATTGATTAACTCTTTTGCTGTGTTTTTGGGGAAAAGGAAAAGCTGTCCTTTGTCTTCTATTCATATAAAAAAGGAATATCGATGCACTTTTTGTCCTGGTGACTGTTGAAAAAGACATTGCACAACATTTCGAAGTGGATTCCTCAGTTTGGCTGTGAGCTTTGGCTGTGCTGTATGTTTCTGCAAAAACTGAGACATGTTGTTGTTGTTGTAATGTGTGTTTGTGTTTTTTTGTGCGAGATGGAGGAAATTCCTTAACACGTCCTGTGTTTCGTAATACTCAGGACTGGTCCAATCATTGTTTTTACTTGCTTCCCAAATCTGTGTTCTTCAGAGAGAATGGCAGACCTCCCACTGGTTCCTCTTCCTGCCGTTCTTTCACCAGGGGTTTATGAGAGTTACCACTGTATCTGCTGCACACATGCATGCTGCTCTGCTTAAACAATCCCGATCTGCTGCTGTCATACTGAATGCTGAATCCAGCAATACTGAATCTTAGTTTTTGATATTACTGATGTTCCAATATGTAAATATAAACAGCTTCTCCTTTACACAAAAACAAGTTTTTGTTCTGGCACCAGAACAGTTTGAGACAGTTACAGATGGTGAGCTGGTTGCCCAACATTTCTGATTGGTCGAGTTGCTCCGTCTTTGCATTCTGCATTCTAAATTAGCACTGCAACTGGAATGAACTAGTTTCATTTCGAATCTCTTACAAGGTGAAGAAGTACGCGACTGTGTTATGCTGTCAGTCTGTTTCTATACGATAGCTTTGATGACAAAATTTGAACTTTCTCAAAATGATGACATTTTTAGGTGATGTATTAAACAATTTTACTCTCAGAAAAATTGGTACAAAGGCTGTCAGAGGTACTCTTTCAACGGTACCAATATGTACTAAATAGGTATTAATAAATACACTTTACGTAATATGTGCCTTTTGAGTACTAATATGCACCCTTTAGGAATAAATAAGGTACAAAATGTCTACGAAATGGGCACCTTTCTATATGCCCAACATTTGAAGGGTAGAGTTCTATTTGTTGTTAAATATTAAATGACCTCAATAAAAGCTCATGTTTTGGTTAAACTGCCCACAAGGTCTTGCAGACAAACACACAATTGCAACACTGAGGTGCGTCACTTAGGCCTCACCTATATCACATGTGAGTCCATTATTTGTTTTGTGAACATCACATTGACTTTGTTTATAGTATATGTAAAGGGTTTGAAATTAACTTTTTCAATCTCAATCTCACACACACACACACACACTTACATTTATATTATACATGTGTGTGTGTGTATATATATATATATATATATATATATATATATATATATATATATATATATATATATATCTCCACACCAGGGTAAATTAAGCTTTGGATTTCATACATTAATTTCTTATTCAAACTAAATCCTGTCATCCAGCCATCTCCAGCTTCCTCTTTCTTCCTTGTCCTTTTCACCAAAAATGTGTTGGGTGGACAGACGGTACAAAGAACATCAAAAAATGTAGGATGTTGGAAAATAATGTATTTTCTGTTAACCAAACACTTTTTAATCTCCAGTAGCGTGATGTCGTTATTTGTTGCGTAGTAACGTGTGTGTATTCAAGTAAGCCAGATATGCACAGATTCTGCACAATACACTGTATTTATATCATAATGACTCAAGAGTTGAGTATTTGCGCTAAATCTGCACATATTTGGCTTACATGCTCTTCCCCAGCAAAGTCAGTAAACATAATAAGTAGCCTAACATGCCAAATTGGCTAGTGATTTCACAGCGTTACCTGCCACAGTTG
Source organism: Tiaroga cobitis (assembly GCA_030578255.1). NCBI lineage: Eukaryota > Metazoa > Chordata > Actinopteri > Cypriniformes > Leuciscidae > Tiaroga > Tiaroga cobitis. The sequence continues at coordinate 26,551,146 of CM060595.1, read as the reverse complement.
ATTTTTACCCGCATTTGGCGGTTGGCGGGTGTTAATTTTGAACCCTGTATGTATATGTGTGTTTGTAGTTTTGAATCATGCTGTGAAATGTGAATCATGCTGTGCTATTGTGTCTGACATTTTGTTGTTTTGTCCAGTTTGCAGATTGCATGGCAAGCTGATTTGATGCATGGCATTTGCATGAGTGCATTCAGGCTCTCTGTGGGATTTCAAACGAGTGTCTGCAGCCATGGCCCAAACCATGCACGTTAACGGCAATGCCTCAGGTAACACCCATCCCTTTTAATTAGCATGATTGTCTGTTCTGTTCGCTAATGAATCATCAGTGTTTATGCCTACAATTATTCTCAGTTAAAACTAAAGTGTGTAATTTCTGCACCAGTAGAGTCACCAAATGGAATTGCAAAAATAATACTTGCTGTCAAACAGGTTTCCCCAAACACTCCCCCTTAACTCACGCTATTGGATGAGCCAGTGGTTCTTTGTGGGGCTGGTTGTTTGCGATAGAAAAGGAGAAAGTATTTTAATATCTAAAAATGTAGACACTTCAGCTTTAACTTTGCCAAGTGAAGACCCAGGTGAGCATTTGAACAGAAATATGAACATGACTGAACATATGCTTGTGAGTTTTGAGACATATTTTGTCTGATTTTTGTGCTCTGTTTGAAGATTCATGTTTGCACAGTCCTGCGTTTCTTAAACAGGACAGGAGTGTGATTTTTCACAGCATTCTGTGAAATATTGCGTGTCAGCTTTGACAGGCTCCGAACACTCAACCACAACATCAACGCATTCCACTGCACATTCCTTCTGACAATAAAGTGAAAGAGACACAACTTGAGTAATAAGAAGAACTGTTTTGTCAGTCCCTTTATATTGAGTGATGCAATGGAAATAAATTCAATTAATGGGTTTTGCTCCTTTTTTGCCATGTAGCCAGCGGGTTTTGACAAAAGGTCATTTTAATGGTACTTTAAATGTCAAGTAGGAATGTTTTTGTTGTAGATTAGGGAAATCAGCTTAACTAAACTAACACAGTCAATCGATAGCTTCTTTCTTTATGATATTGTATCTCCTTTTGGAATTTTGGTTCTCTGTGTCAGTAAAACCTCACCTTTGATATTTATACAATGAAATTCAGGTCAGTAATAGCCTAAAGGAGATTTTGTGTTGTCTTGGACTCTTTCCATATGGCTCCTCCACAGCAAACTAAGGCCAGAGCACTTGGTGTTAAACAAGGCTGCCAAGCTGTGCCATTATAAAGTCTAGAGTTCTTGCTGATTAGCATGTCTAGATTGAAGGGCTAATGAACGTGCTAAACTGTTGGACACTAGTATTACGGGTACTTGAATACTGTTGAGTTACAATGGTTTTCTTTATTTAAGTGATCTGGTACCTCATTAACCTTTAAACATATTTTCAGTTTCTTTGTGTATTATGTGTCTGCAAAGTCAAGGTTTCATCCTGATCTAGAGTGCAGAAACTTCCAAAGCAGATTGATGTATTGAACATTTAGAAGCGTTTTTAGCCTGGGATCGGTCGTGACTGCTTAAATCTTTTGTATCAGCGCATAATTTGAGTACATGAATTCGACATTAGGTACAATGTCGAAAACATGAGCTCAAATGGAAGTTTTGTGGCTTTTAGTCAATGTCTGTTAGCTTTGTGGCCATCTGTGTTGGAAGTTGACGAAATTATCAGATATTTACATTTAAAATGACATTCTTTTTTTGCGCAGCAAAGGAAATTGTACTCCTCGAGCCATTTCATGTGGTATTTAAGGTTGTATATCAGCTGAATCACAGCACGTCTGAAAACTTATGCAGAATATTACGTAATGAGTGTAACTGGACTAAGATAACAGCCCTTGTATTTGTAATAATTTGAAGCCTATTGTCTGCAACAATCCCCTGCATGTAATTTACAGCCATTCCTTCAGATGTTCTTGGTTCATTGACTGCTAATATTGGTTGGATTAGCAATAGTCTGGGATGTTCTGCAGGTTTAGTTAATAAAAATGATTTAATACTGGGTCTGTTCATCGTTTCTCTTGGTTGCTCTGTTCTTTTATGGCAAGAGTATTCTTAGAGAAGTTTCTGTATCTGTTCCAGCATTGTTTCTTGTTACTTGTTTAATGGCTCTGTGTGTTTGTTAGTGTAGTCTTGAAGATGACGTGGATTTCTGGGATAATTAAACTGGAAGGCTGACGTCACGTGGTTTCCATGGGCCGGGTCAGGAAATACCAGGCCAGAGTGAGAAAAAGGGCCTCTGTTTTCTCTTCTAGGCCTATGTGTGTGTGTTTGAGAAGACTCTGATATGCTCAGACCAGTAATGCTAGCCTGCTACATTCAAACTCCTGTCCCAGTAAGTGACAAAACAGTATTATATTCAGTGCTCTATAGGCATTTAAAGGTAGACTTGAATGAATGGCCATTATGTGTTAAGAATAAAGTGTTGTAACTTGGATTACTGATATTCATGTCAATTGTGTTTTGGTGCTTTGGTTTAAAAATAAATGTTCAGGAAGGTTGCATTTTGTATTTGTTCAGGTTTCGAGCTGCTCTGTTTTAGTTTGTTAATGTAGTTAACTAATCATTTTTGAAAGGGACTCCATTGGATGGTCTTGAACAACAGGTTTTTGTGGAAAACATGTTGTCCACCAGGCAATATATCACACCCCCTGTCCTATACTATAGCATCCGTACAGTAGGTAATGCTGTAACTTGCATTGTTATTGCACTGGACAGTTTGAAGCAAACTGGTTTTGTAAAGATCTGGAGGCCATTGATGTGGGTTTTTAGTTTATTTAAGCTAAATAATCAATTTAAGCTAAGATTATTCTAAAATGTAGTTTTAAGCTAAAGATGTTTTACAATTTCAATTATTTTCATAATAATTTGTTAGTAAATGTAGATGCCATTATCGTATCAAGTAAAGGAAAATTGGTCACACTTTATATTAAGTGTCTTTAACTACTATTTACTCACATAAAATGGTTAGGTATGATGTAGCCTACTTGTTGGCTTGCAAAGCACTTGTACTGCTATTTGAGATGGGATACGGGTAAAGTTAGGACACGTTTGGTGGTATGGGTAGGTTTAAGGGTGGGTTAAGGTATTAAGGGGTAAGCGAAGGGTCAACAATCACAATAAAAGTGATAAAATCACTATCAATTACAATGTATCTGAATGTGATGTCATGTGATTTTATTTTGTTTTTGATCAATTTACTTCAATAGAGTGTTGACTAAAACACTTGTATTTGTATTTTATTTTTATATGTAAGTGCACAAAAAAGTATTCAGTATTAAGCATATTCCCTGTCATTATTTATGTTATCTGGTGGCTAAACTGATATTCATCAGATGGTGCAACCATGTAAATACTTAATAACAAAGCAAGCAAACAATAGATCAAAGTGAACAAATGGCTGAAATCTAGATTATGAATAGTTATTGTATTGATTTCATTTTCTGGTATTGCATGATTATTTTTCTGTCCTTAAAAGTAAAATCGGATGCTAAAGATACTAGAGACCTGGCCACTAGAATTCAATAATTATAAATTAATATGAATAAAATGCACAACCACAAAATAATAATGCGTTAGGCACTGCAGACTCTATAAGGGTTACTTTAAGATTTCACTTATACATAAAATTAGGAATATATATATATATATATATATATATATATATATATATATATATATATATATATATATATATATATATATATATATATATATATATATATATATATATATATATATATATATATATATATATACCTGACAAAAGAAAAGTCAAAAAATGAATTTAAACACTTTGAAACGTTTCATCCTTTCGGTATGTCTACCACCTGTATTTTCCTGTTGCACTGTGAAAGATAACTTGGGTGCATTCCTGACATCCTGATCTCTCAAATTTCCATATAGGTTTTGTGGTTAGCAAAACAAGCTGATTTATGAAGTTTGTTTTTCCTGCCACCTCATAGATGTGGGCATCTGAGGTCAGACTTTCAAATAGGCATCTATTTACATTGCTAACATTCAGCAGATCTCTTGCCCAAGGTGATTGTGAATTCTGTGAGAGATTTCATTGTGTTATATGAGAACTGAAAACATTGTCCTCAGGGGTTTGTAATTGGTAATGAATACTCTCAGGAGTGTTGTACTAGAATAGACCTTAAGTAATAGGAAGAACATAAGAGGCCCAAAACAAATCAGAATTAGAGATTTTAGATAAGTCTAGTCAAAATGTTTCTACTTTTGCTAGACGGCACGGTTTCTGGTGACAACGTAATGCTGATCGCTCAAATATTTAGCAGCTATTTGATATGTCATTGTCTTTGGACATTTGGTCAGACAGCATTTGTTAGACACAGACAGTAGATAAGCCATGCCCTTTTAAACTCAAAGATTGTGAGGCACACTTGTACTAATTCTTCTCTGTCAATCTCTTTTTTTTTTAGTAAAAGCAGTGCACAGATCAAGCAGGAATGGAATAGCAGAAATAGCAGGGCTGTCTGTGGACATCTAATTTAAGTTGTTTGTATGACACTGTTACATTTGGTCAAAAGTGGATGTCTTGTGAGAATTTAGAGAACTATCTTGTCCATCTGCAATTCCAAGTGAACACACAAAACAATGACATATTTTAGAAATATTCCCATGGGATTCCGCAAACCATTTCCTCTCTACCTTTTTAAATGGTTTAGACAGATTGGACAAATCAATCCTGATGTGGATTTAACACTTTTCCTTTATTTTGACACAATCCATTCATTTTACAAACCCCATTTACATGGGGCTGTTTCTGCTCATTTTGTCCAGAAATAACTTTGCTACAACAGACATGCGATCATGTGTCATGTTTGTTTGTCCACCTGTCAGAAACTGTCACTGCCATATCCTTGCTTTTTGGTTTTAGCCAATCAGATTTAAGGGTGTGTTCACACTCGTAGTTTGTTTTGCTTGGTTTGTTTGGTCTTGAAAAAAAAAAAACATTTAGTCCTGGTCCCCTTCACGTTCATATTGGCATTTTAACACCGAACCAAAAGGCATAGGGATACTGTTCACAGTCTGATTGCTTGGCTTTTATTACGTGTATTTCGAGACAGAACTTATTGGACATCCAAAACAATGCTGTGTGCTGGGCTTAATGCCCTCGTTGTATGTTTGTAACCTACAAATGATTGTATTTTGACCAGCTGAGAACTTGTGAAGAGCTTATAAAATGTTTAAAGTAGTCAAAACAGCGGCAGGAATCCCTCCGTCTCACACACAAACGAAGATCTGCTGCAAAGAGACACTGTTCTGGTGCTTGTAACGAACTGTGATGGGCAACATCGCGACTATGACGAGAAAAAAACAGGTATGCTAGAGCATTCTGTCCTTTTTAGGGCGGCATCTTCTGACATCATGTCCCGTTTTTGGTTTGTCTACATGTCTTTGGTCCTTGTTGCTTTCATATTTCATTCGAACCGCACCAGATTTCGTCTTTTCAGGGTTCTCGGTCCACTTGTTTAGTTTGCACCAAGGTTCGGATGACAGTGTTCACACTTATTCAAATGAACCGCACTAACAGGGCAAACGCACCAGGGCTCGGTTTAATCGAACCATGGATGCCAAGTGTGAACACATCCCCCCCCAAAAAATGGCATCACCTGGCAATTTTATTTTTTCTAATGACAAGGACTATAACTTGTAACCCTAGCCAGCACTAGATACAGGAGAGGGCTAACATTTAGTTTAGAATTTTACACAGATGGAGAATGTGAATGTCTTTGTTTCAATCAAAATTTATTTATTCTGTAAATACTGTCTCAGTTTGTTCTTTAAAAAAAAAAAAAAACTTTCTGCCAGCTGGTTGCTGAACTTAAAACCAGTCTAGCTTACACTGTTAAAAGTTCTTTTCAACATAGAGTAAGTTTGCTTCAGTACGTTGCCCATAGCATAAACTATTTTGATCTGAACATCCTCTAGGCTGTTTTTGTCTGATGGTGGGTAGTGTAATTCTAGACTGCTAAAAGAGAGTGTGGGTGGATTATTCTTGGAGCCGTTTCTCACACTGCTTTCATGCGTTTCCCTTGCTTCTCGCTTGTTCATTTAGTGTCACAGGTTTTCAACCCCCCTCCTGGTGAGGTCAGTGCTCAGCTGCCTAAGTGTCTGTTCCTCGTACCAGACGAGCCTGTCTCTCTCTCCGTGACATTGCTGTTGTGCTCTTGCTATAGTCAGCAAAGCTAGCTGGTGTGTTTAACAAGCTAGCTATTGTTGCTGTGCAAGTACATTAAAAGAGGTTTTGTCAGTGCTGTTGAAGGATTGTTGCTTGACTAAATACTAAATACTTGGTTGGAGTATTTAAAAATGTCTCTTTTGGTCTACTAACTTTTGTAAACCTTTATTGTCATTGAAAAAGTCACTATATCTTGGTGTTTTTATCTATAATCCTAAACATAGTTCACATTAAGGAGCAGCAAAAGCTTAACTGAACCTTGTATTATGTGTCTGGTGAGTTTATGCTCCTTAATATGACAAAGACATCCCTGGAAAGAGTGTTTAAAAAGGGACCACTGTTTTAAGGGGTTACAAAGTGTTTAAAGAACACTTTCAGAGAGGCAAGACAGAAGAAACAGTGTGAGTACTGCATGATTGGTAGAGGCAACTAGCCTATCACAGGCAGCGCAGAGCTGGGCTAAGTTTACACCAATAGTGGAATTTTTCCCCTTATGGAGTGAAGGTTGAGAAAGTGCTCAGTGAGTGAGGGGAGGCAGCCTGCAGCTTGTTCTAGTTATAAAACTATGACGGCTTGTAAGGGAACAAGCGCTGCTGCATGAGGACTGCTGTTTGACTTGGGGTAAGTGACGCTTGAACAATGAGGGATTAGGTTGCCTTAACCTCCCCAAAACCCCTTTCAGTTAAACCTATATAGGCAATGTTTGAATGAGTGTTACATGGTCAAGTAAACTTTCATGCATGTTACATATGTCCTTAAAACGTACCAAGAAAATGTTCAGTGGTTTGTTGTTTGTACTTAATGCACTGTGTCTGACTCTCTAAATCATCTGAAAGTGTCTTGGCTTCTTGGAGCTTAAAAAATCTGTCTAACTGACGACAGGAATTCTCTGTCCGATGTGGAATTTGGACTGTGATATAAGCTCTGTTGATGGATATTTCTTGGCTTCTAGCTGAAAAGAAACTATTAACATTTTTACCTCTCTGTCAAGGTATTTCTAGTCTGCTATGTAGTGAGTGAGTGAAATGTTTAAAATATTGTCAATAGCATCAGACCAAATTGGTCTTTGGGTAGAAAGAAATATTTGCTCTCCTTGTTTTCCCTTAACCCCACCCCCACTTGCCCCCACCTTGCAAATGCTCAGCAAACACATGGAGTTTGTTTTGCCATGAAATCGTTTGTAATAACTCTTTACATTTAGTGTTGGAAACCAATAGATGGAAATTTCAACTTGTTTTTTAGTTAATGGTTTGACTGTTCTTGGAAAAATCTTAGCAATGTATTGTATAAGTGTAAAGTGCTGTTGAAATGACTGACTCACACTGTTATGATTACAGGGCATGACAGTAGTGATCACACCGTTATCACACCTTTGTGCCTGCAACCTTAAGAGTTGGTTTCAAACTTTATAAATATACTTAATGTACCAAGGACTCAGACTGAAGAACCATTGTGTCAAAATTTATTTCTGTTTTTAGAGTTGTTGGCTGTTTAAATCCTTTTGGGGAACGAGGTTGTTGTTGTTGTTCTTAAGCTTAAAAAAGTAGTAATTCGAAATGAAGTAATTTTAAGGACCGATCTTAAGTTTTTTTTTATAAATTGTACAATGATTAGATAACTAATTTCACTCTGTGTTTGTTTTTTTCTTTTTTGCAGAAAAAGATGATGACGAGAAGGACCCTTACTGCTTGGAAACCCCATATGGTTATCAGCTAGACCTGGACTTCCTTAAGTATGTTGATGACATTGAGCGGGGCAACACCATCAAGAAGCTAAACATCCAGAGGAAGCCAAAAGTGGTCAGGTCCGTGCCGCCTCCTCGGAGCAGTTGCAGTGGCCAGACTGAGTGGACTTCAACAGACTCCTTGTCCTCTTCCAACAGCGATGAGAGCAAACAGTCATCTATCTACTTCACGCCTCAGAACCAGGTAGCCCCCCCTGGCCATACTGCCCAAGTTCATGAAGCTCCCCAAGCCTTTGTGAACGTCCCTGAGACCAAGCATTTGCTGCCACCACCTTCTCCCCGCCTTCTTCGCCATAACCCCCAGGTGGAGAAAACACTGATGGAGACTCGAAGGCGACTGGAGCAAGAGCGACTCCTTATGCAGCCACCAGTCAACGAGCCGCCTCGCAGGCGACTGGCCAGTTTTGGCGGAATGGGCTCTTCCAGTTCCCTGTCCTCTTACAGTGGCTCCTATGGGCCAAGCCAGATTTCACCTAGCTTGCATTCTTTCCAACATAATGGACATCTAGGCAATGGCGAGTACAACCCCTACTTCACATCCTCTATGGGTAGTTCGATCCGCCACAGTCCCCTCAGCTCAGGCATGACCACACCAGTGACCAATGTTAGCCCCCTGCACCTCCAGCACATTCGAGAACAGATGGTAGTGGCTTTAAAGAGACTAAAAGAACTGGAAGAGCAGGTAAAGACCATCCCAATTCTTCAAGTCAAGATATCAGTCTTGCAAGAAGAGAAAAGGCAACTAGTTTCCAAGATGAATAACTCCAAGGTAGCGGGGCAGGGTCCATGTGGAGGTTTTAGGAAGCGCTCCTATAGTGTTGGCAGTGCTGATCAGTATGAGCCCCTGACCCAGCTCAGGACAGGCTCTGAACTTCACATTGAGGAGATGGAGAACACGGAGCAGAGCACCCAAAGGCTACACGAGTTTAGGCAATTGACAGCTGAGGTGGAGGCTCTGGAGAGGAACATACAGGACAATGGTGAGGAAATAAAGCACAGCTTACACCAAACAGAGCAAAAAACAAACCAAAACATCCAGCGGTGGAGTCGTGAGAGCAAGTCCATTGGTGTCGGAGCCGATGAGAACATGAACGACGTGGTTGTTTACCGAAAGTCTCCTGGGAAAAGCAGAGATGTGGCTGTTGGAACGGAGCAGGAGGTGAGGAGCACAGGTGTTGGTGTGACTGAAACCATGCTAGGAATGAGCAGTGAGATAGAAGCTGAAATCGAGATGCAACACCAGACCATCGAAGCTCTCAAAGAGAAGATCTATAGACTGGAGGTCCAACTTAAGGAGACCACCCACGAAATGGAGATGGGAAAGCTAAAGCTTCAGCTTCAAGTGGCTGGATCAAGAAAAAAAACAGACAAGGGTGTAATGGCTAGGCCAGAGATGTACAGCACTTCAGTGGAGGCCAGAGTGTCCACAGAGAGCCAAGGTGTGGGCAACCATTTTGAGTTTAATGACGCAAGCACAAATCATGTCCAAAAAATGAATTCAGTAGGCATTTCTTGCAGACCAGATGCAAGGCATGTTTTGGTGGGTCCAGAGTTGCCAATGGAGCGATGGGTTGTACAAGAACGTGCTGAGGTTCATGATCAGTGTGTCGGCAGACAGGTTGTGATGTGCAACCGGAGTGTGGGAGTGGAATTAAGTGTATGTGAAATGGGGATCAACACTGAGTTAACAGCCGAAGATTTAGGACTTTGCAAAAGAGAGGCTGAACAAGCCAGAGAGTTCAGGTCTATTGGATGTGGAGATTGTTCAGTGGATGTAATGGTCAGGCCCATCAAGGAGATGGTAACCCAGAGCTCAGCAACAGATGATGTTCACAGAACTGATTTTGGAGTCATGGTCTTACCCATTTGTGCTTCACAGTACACAAACACAGAAATCAAGACACTAGCCAAGTTAACCAATACAGACAATGTCATTCTTACTGATTCCTGCACTAATACACAACCATACTCAAAAGACAAACAAGTAAGCACTGTACCAGTGGAGACTCGTACAATAGCCATTGGGGATGGTCTTGTAAAAGATGTGCTGGCCACATTGAAAACACGCTCAGTTTCAGTAGGTACCACAGCATCTGAGGAGGTTATGCTTGATATGTCAGCATCTTGCAAAACAAAAGAGGCTGGGGTTGGCCACCTGAGCATACATGAAAACTTCTTAGTCGGTCAGAAGACAAGGAACACTGCCTGTGGCCCCTGTCAGTCTCCTGCCCCGACCCAAGTTAAGAGTATGCCTGTGGGATCAATGCCATCAGCAGGACCCATCCAGTCACAGGCTGGGGCAGGTGTTGGACTTGATCACTACATAGAGAGAGTGCAGAAGCTCTTGCAGGAACAGCAGATGTTGCTTGCTCAGAACTACAGTGAGCTGGCAGATGCATTCGACCCACCTCAACAATCCCAGTTTAGCTCCATCAACAGTGAGCTAGTTACTACACTATCATCCATCAATTCAGTTATGAAGTATGGAAGTGTTGAGGAACTCTGCAATGTGGACCTTCTAAGGCAACAGGAGAAATCAGACCACACCGTGAAAGGTTAGTTGCAGTTTGCTTAAACCCTATATGCTCAATGTTTAAGGATCTATGCTGATTTTTAAAAGCTCCTTTTTTGCATATTGCAATGACCTCATTAATCTGGTCTGGTTTTACTGGGGAACTGTTGTGAATTTTTTATTTTAATGATCATAATGATACATATTTCACTGTCCCTTTTTTACTTTTGAAGCATATCCAAAGTATATTTAAGTATGTGCACAAGTACTGTTTTTATTTCCAGGAATGAAGGCTTAAAATTGGTAGGAATCTAAAAGTTCTTAGTCCAGCGGTCTTGTATTTCTCTCTAATCTTTTATTTAGATTAGAGAGCATTGTATATGGTATTCTCCATATACATTTTTTTGCTGAAATGCTTTTGTTACGTTACTACATTTGGTGCATGCCAACAAAAGACCATCTGATATCTAAACCTGAAGAATATCTTGAGTCTTGAATTCAGATTCATATCATAACCATTGCACATTGCTCTGTGATATAATCCGTAAGAACAGCATTCTGACACACTTCTATGTGATCTTGAGATGTCCTTTTCATGCAATTCTGTTTTGGCAGGAACTACGTATATTACAATGTCTTCTTGGACATATAATTTGAGAGCGAGCAATTTATGTACAGAAATATATTGATGTTCCTCATGTCTGCCTTTTTTCTGTCTCTTCTTGTTCCATTTATTCAGAAACGCAGATGGTCAATGCAGTAGATTCCCACTCTAGTAGTGTGAGAACAGAGGTCTCACGGATAGAAAATATCTATACTGACGACTCGCATGAACACAGTACAGCTACACAGAAAAGCCGTATGGACCAGCAAATGTCCACAGCATTGCATGGTACTGTATGCCCAGTTCTATCACCAAACAAGAGACATATTTGTAAATATTTTTGCAGTTATAGTCAGTTGTAGTTGATAATCAGTGTGTTGTTTTTTAAGGCAGGCAAAAACATTGTTTTTTTTTACTGGTCAATTTTGAGTTTTTGGCATATTTGTCTTCAATAATCTTCTTTCAGACTTGTGGTGAATAAAAGTCTGAAAAACACATTTAGGTCTTTATTTTACTACACTTTGTCTGTTTGCGTCTGTAGATTTCTCATAAATTCATCAAAAGTTGGCGTTCTAAATCATCCCGCTACTCCTCGATCGCTGTCTGCACCCTGTCATCACATACACCGTTAGAAAGCTCTCTCTCTCCTGTACAATGCTGTCGGATCCAAATAAGGTCATTTACTTTTTATCAGCAACCAATCTTGAAAGTAAAAGGGGGGATTTAACTCTAAATGCGCAATATCATTGGCTGATGCTAAATCTTTAAAGCCTGTTTTCTCAAAATGACTTCTCTCATACTCCAAGTCCGAAATCTCCACTTCAGTAGCACCTATATACACCAAACTTTCCATTCTTGTACCTAGTTATATTATGAAGACATTTACAGAGGGACTTGTAAATCTATTATTCCTAGCCCCGATTTATATAACATTTTATTCCAAAAAACATGGCGGAAATCCTTTTTTTTAAGGCTATTGACAGTATATTCTGATTTATAGGATAAGAAAAGTATATCTATAAATCCCTCTGTAATTTTTTCCCCCATCTAATATGTAAACACAATGAAAAAAGAATTTTGAACCTGGCTTTATCCAATACTCAGATTTAGGCAAATTAGTGCATATTTAATTAGATAATGCCTAATTGGCATATTTAAACATTAAATTACAGAAAACTTGTAATACATTTTTTTCTCATCTTAATGTAGGTAATCAACTTGGAAAGATTCATGGAGATATCTGCTAGTTAAAAAAATGACCCTATTCTCCTGTAGTGTCCCGCCTTAAAATACAATAAGACTGTGAGTAACCATTATAAAAGAAGCCACTTCATGTTGAACTCCCCTTGATGGATGTTTTTTTTTTCATGAAGCCACCCTTGTGTGACTGTCTTAGGAGAGCATGTAACAGATTAACAGCTTCAAGGCATGTAGTAAGTTACAGGGTAACTACTCTCATAATCTCTCAGTTAACTAACTTAGTTAACTGCTCTCACCCGTCAAAATAAGGGAAACGTGGATAATGAGTGTCTTCATCGTCTACAATGTTCGAGACAGTCAGAGGGAGTGTGTCCATCTGTAGGGCATGTTCTGGCAGTTCTCAGAACTGTTCTTTTTTCAGTCTCCGTGGAGAGGGGCGGTGATCCTCTTCGGTATTTGGCAGAGCAAAGCCTGTACTTAACATGTTTGCCATAGCTTTAGACTGTGGGATGTTTCTTTTGCTTCACATAGTTTTTTCTAAAAGCATGTTTGATATGCAAAAATGATATTCTGATGATATTTTCTTCTGTTGAAAATGACAACAAGTTTGGACATTCTACATGTCAGTCAGATTTGGAAAAGTAATGTAGCCAACTCCAGCTTATGGTCCTGATTAGCTGTTGCTGGCTAAAGTAGATTCTTCTTGTTCATTTCCCATAACAGCAATAACACTGTATTTCATAAATCATGATGTCAGCTTTATGTGTTTCTTTCAATTTTGATAGGGTGTGTAGATTTCTGTCAGCATTTGTGGTGGAGGCAAAATATTACTTGTATATAAAATACAAAATTTTACAGATCTATATTAAAATCGTTGCACTAACAATATGCATGTAAACTTGAATACCTGACTACTGTTTGTACCTGGAAAAATATGATTTAAAATGTAAATAATTAAGCTGTACTTTAACAGTATAAAATAGTAATTGTTGATTGCCTGTATTTTTCTTCCCTACTAGGCAGTCACAGCACCCTGAAGTCCATCATGAAGAAAGACGGTCATCAGGGACCTAATGGCACAAAAAAGAACTTGCAGTTTGTTGGTGTGAATGGAGGGTAGGTTCTCGTTCCAAGTAAGAGGAGAAAAAATATTTCTCACGGAAGAAGTGTATGATAAAAAAAATGTCTGAGTTGATGTTGGTTATATGTAAGGCATGCAATAAAAAAAAAACACTTGAGGGTCATCATGCAAAGCTTATTACATGGCTACTTACAAAATAGCATTACACATTACTTGTAGTTTAGCTTAAGCTGCAACAACATTACAATATAAATTGATAAATTCTTAGTAACCTGCACATGAAATTAGGTATGTTGCCATGAATAAATAAGTGATAAGTGGTTATTTTACAAAATCAGTTCTGCAGTTGAACAGTCAGAATAAGGTATTCTAGAGTATCATGTAAATGTGCATAGATTCAACTCCATGCTGTTTTCCATCTCTAGGTATGAGACGACATCGAGCGATGACTCCAGCTCAGAAGAGAGCAGCTCCTCTGGGTCAGAGGATGAAGGGGAGGAGAAAGACAAGATGGCGAATGTGAGAGAAAGGAGGAAAGAAGAATTCCGAAACAATGTAGCAGTGGATGAAGATAGAGACACTGAAGATTTAGGCCAGGACAAAAGGCAGAGGCAAGTACTGCCAGTAACTCTTAGATCCACATGCAACAAGTGATTCGTAGTTAGTGTTGCGTCATTTATGACTGTAGACCAATTCAAGCATCTCTTGCATTAGAAAGAAAATCGAAGGTATTTTGGATGTGATGTCTGCAATGTAATGTTTGAATATTTTTTTAAAAAGTGGAATGTAGTCACTGGAGGCAGGAATGGGAGCTCTGTATAATCATATCAGTTAAGAATCCTGCATACCAAGCCTGACATGAGTCATGAGAAAGAGTCCTAAAGTAATGCTTTTCATAATCTCCAAGTAGTCCCTCTTTCCACCTGGAATTAACATTATTTCATATCTGGATATTTTTTAGCTAGAATGCATTTACACTTTGCATTTCAATGCGTCTCCAATGTGATCCGTTAGAGAGCTGATCACACTTACCCATGCTAAATGGAAAACGCCATTTATAAATTTTTCAACCATTTACTAATTTTAAAAATACTTTGGCAGATAGTTCTATATACATTCAGACGTGGTCTATTATGTTTCCCTAATTTACAAGCATTCCAACAGTAAAAGATGCTAATAGAGATTAGAAGTGAAGGGGAGAAACAAATAAAGTTTTAAATGGCTACTTTGAAATTAGAATAATAGAGAGATGTGAGTGAGGACTTGGGGAGAGAAAAAAGAGATTCCTAGTTTAGTCCAGTAGGATCATTCACGGGATATTGTTCATTAAATCAGATAACCAGATCACAAGTCTCTGTTGTCTTTTTCTACATTGTGAGAGCCAATAAGCCACAAAACAGCGCAGAAGACACAGACGTTCTTGTGAAATTATTTCACGTTAAGAAAATACAGCATGACAGAAAACATGTCCTTGAGTTGTGGATAATTATTTTTGGCACAACCTCTGTTTTACAGATTATGTACTTGTATGCAGATAATGGAAATACATTAGCATTTACATCTTTGTCAAGTGTTCAGAATCCTGAATCCCCTGACCACCTCAAAATGTGCTTTTCGTTTGTTATCCAAAAATTCATTTTTGTTCTTTACCCAATACTGGTTAGCAGTCAGAAGTGTCATGCATTTAGTAACACTGCTTTTTTTCGTTCTTCCCAGGTATGATTTGAATGAGAAGATGCTTTCTGCATGCAATATGCTGAAATCCCACCTCAGCGACCCCAAGACTCTATCCAGTAAAGATGAGGTAAGATAATATAACCCTGTGTAAACCCTCAGTGCACACAAATAATATCTGTGATTCTAGATTAGCATAATTATTTGGTGAGATCCTCTCTTTTCTTAAGTTTTGCCGTTTAAAAAAATTATTATTATTTTTGCTAAGTCAGCAATCTTGCCAAACAACCAACTGATTCAAAGCAAATTAGAGTTTTCTTCATGCTCCGCTTCACTGCGCCTGAACGGGAAGGAAATTGGCTCCTTTGTGGGTAACGTGGTGTAAAAGAATGTTGGATCAACACTTATTTCTGCTGACCCCCGAGCAGAGGGTCTAAGACACACCCAGCTGTGCACTGACAGGCCTACTCCTTTGTCCTGCCTCAAGTCAAAGCTGTATTATCCCTGAATTTCAGAAAGGATGTGTCTAATAAGTGGATGTAATTTAGACTAATTAGGATCATTATGTAACAAGATGCTGGATGTTTCTCTGTTTTGCTTCGGTTTACCAATCTTACGTTTTTACATTGATTTTGGGATTCCTTCTATGTTGAAGTGTTACTACAATAGAGCACAATTCATGTAAATCCCCTGTAATACATTCTGATCTCAATCATATTTCTCATTGTGTGTCATTCCAGAGGCCATATGTGAACACAGTGCAGCACGAGTGGTTCCGTGTGTCCAGTCAGAAGACGGCCGTGGCAGAGATGGTGGAGGATTACCTGAATGCTTTCAGAGGCGTCTGCCCTGCCCTGCTACAACACATTGTAAATATGGCTGATGGCAACGGAAACACCGCCCTCCATTACAGTGTATCCCATTCCAACTTCCACATTGTAAAAAAGCTGCTGGATGCTGGTAAGTATGTGACTCACATTCCACATTTCCACATTTTCTTTTAAAGCCACTTACTGTACAGCCAGCTTTTTAGACCAGTGGATGATTGACGAGTGTGAAGGTGGAGTGTGTTGAGGTTGTTTGGGACGCATCGGCATGAATAGTCACGTGATCACATACATGTAATCAGATCACAAAACACTTTGGGTCCGTTTACACCTGTAGTTAGCTCTGTGCATTTGTCTCTGTGCATTTGTGATCGGATCACCAGATACGAATGTTAATTCTAGGGATGCACCAATGCCACTTTTTCCAGAACGAGTCCGATACGATACTAGTACTTGCTGATACGGCGTACCGATACCTGTATTTTCATTGCATTTAAAAAAAAATGTAAGTATTGGGAAGAGAAACCAAAAGAATACAGTATGAATCAAATTAGTTGGCTTAGCAAATAGACATTTCCGTAAGTTAGTTTCATGGCAAATTATGCCTGTTAAAATGTGTTGTAGGAACTACTGTTATCATCATCATCATTAAAGCTTTATTAAGGACACACATGGTCCAACCACAAACAGTTACAAAACATAAACAGTAACAGACAACTACAAATTAAAAAAAATAATAATATGAACGGTGTTACTTTCACTGTTCATATTATTGTCTTTTATTTAATAGCACAATTGATATTTAGACCTGCTCCAGCAGGGCTCAACCAGTCAAGAGCAGCGAGTGATTTTCTCTGTCTTTTGTTGCTAGATTAACATTGAGGACAAAGACAGCAGTAGTTTTATTAGGCTGCTGTCACTTTAAGAGCTGCATGTATCCAACATACTTACATGCACCATTTTTTTTTCAACTGTTTAAATTCACTTAAGACATAACCGACTATGTTTCACAAGGATACTTGCCAATACGGGCATTTATTTACATAACTTTGTGTGAATTTGTCCGTTAAAGCACTAGACATGAAAGAGAAGGCAGCTTTTCTGGGCACGCGCTTCTGATGTTTGCACACAGAAAACTTATTGAAAACGTCATGCTATTACTGTACCGCCTTCCTGAAATAATGTAGGGAACCACTCGTTATCCATAAATCATGTAACAGTTGATTTTTGTACTTGCACATACGATTTAGATTTAATTCAAATGACGCATGTGTGCTGAGTGAACAATCAGCAATCAAAAGTAAGCAACCGAAGTGTGCGCTCTCTCTCTTTACCGTCAGTTAACGTTGGTAATATGCTCCTCATTTTACTTTCTTTGCTATCATTTTCCAACCAAACTTCAAAATTTCCAGCAATGTCTATGAAGAAGGGTTGTGCGCTCGACAAGCTCTCATGTCTGTGCCGCTGTGCGCTCAATACACTCCGTGTGTTTTGCTTCTCAGCTCGCGCTCAGCAGCTATAGGCGTAGAAATTGTATTTGTTTAACATTCTATTATTTCGATACATTTACTTCATACATATCCTTCTCTGATATATCCATTCTGCTCTCTTTTTCCTCTGTTGTCTGTTTCTCTTTGTCACAAGCACTGAACTGCACAGGCTGCGTGGTATTGGTTGTTGGTATCGGAGCATTTTATTGAGTTTGAGCACACTTCTTTGGAAAATCTTACCAAGCCCAAACTTTTGAATGGTAGTGTATGTAAGCTAATGGCAAATTCTCCAGCCACATCCAGAATCAGGCCGTTTCCCAGTGTTCCCCCTCCAAAAAGCACCAAAGACCTCTCTGAATACCACATGATGAGGTGCCTCGACTCCTGAAAATAAAAGCCCATTATCCCAACTTCTTTGTGCTCTTCTACTATCTGACTCTACTCGGGCAGCCCCCATTGTCTCGATTGTCTGCTTCCATTCTCAGACCCTCTGGCCATCTTTGCCCCATTGGCAGTCAGCGAAGCCCCGCTTTGGTCCTTCTCTTATTCCACAGCCCATGACTCTGAGTCTGAATAGCCTGCATCTCTTAAATTCACACAAAAGATGGCTTTGTTCCAAGTGCATTTACTTCAAGGGTGGGCTCAGCGTTCTCTCTGATTCCCCTGTTCTCTCTGTTTCATCACAGACGTCTGCAATGTCAATCAGCAGAACAAGGCGGGTTATACTCCCATCATGCTAGCAGCACTAGCTGCCGTGGAGGCCCCGAAGGACATGAGGGTGGTTGAAGAGCTGTTCAGCAAAGGAGATGTCAATGCAAAAGCCAGCCAGGTCAGTGTGATCCGACAGTTACACTGAAAGTGTTTGAGCATTAATAACAAACAATAATAAGCTAAATAGTATGTTTATAAATGTGCATTAACCTAGATGAATAGCTTTCCACACAGTTACTTTAGAAGTGTCTAAGCTGATCTCATTGACCCTGTGAATCCAGGCTGGTCAGACAGGGCTGATGCTGGCTGTCAGTCATGGCAGAATGGACATGGTGAAGGCTCTGCTCGCCTGTGGCGCAGACGTCAACATCCAGGACGACGAGGGCTCGACCGCGCTCATGTGCGCTAGTGAACACGGCCACGTTGAGATAGTCAAGCTGCTGCTGGCTCAGCCGGGCTGCGACGCCACACTCAGCGATAATGTAAGTGAGCGGAGTCCCCTTTTAAACTAGGTAATCCACCAAATATGTTTAATGAACATGAAGTATATTTCTATAATGTGTCTAACTCGTTTCTCTTAGTGGATACAGCAGTACTGTTAGGAGACAGCAAGTAAGGCTGATGAAGCGTTTGACCATTTAGATGTTTTTTTTTTTTTTTTATCCCTAGGATGAGAGTAACGCCCTGTCAATTGCTCTGGAAGCGGGTCATAAGGACATAGCAGTGTTGCTGTATGCCCATATGAACTTCTCCAAAGCACAATCACCAGTGAGTGACCACACTTTCACATTCAGCTGATATGCAATGCATTCATTTTATCTGTGTATTTGTACATTATGATAATAATTCAAAATGTCTTTCTTTTGAAATAGCTTGAAAAATTGGGATATTTTTGCACAGAACTAATATAAAGAATCTTGACCTGTTTCAGTGTTACAGCTGAGAATGACAATTTATTTTGTAATGCTAGAGTTCAGGGTCTTTTATAATGGTTATATATTTTGCAGCGGACTCATGTTTGGCTCTTAATCATACCTTTTATGTCTGTCATCTGTTCACAGGGTACGCCTCGTCTTGGGAGGAAGACTTCACCCAGTCCTACAAGGAAGGGACATGTTTGATTGGAGAGCTTTTAGCCCACCCTGCCCGAGCTGCTATTTTTTCAGGTTCTGCCATGCCTACCATTTTCATCAGCTAGAAACCAAATCCAAAGCTAAAAGACTGAACTTACTTCAAACCTCAACTAATGGATAGTAGGCAATTATACTGAGCACTTTTGCAAATGTCTTCTTAGTGATGTCTTTCTCCTTGGCTTTCAGATTATATAATACAAATGGACTTGCTAGTTAAGAGTCAGTCCTTTCAAGACCTCAAATCTGTACTCACCCTGAATGTATTCGAAACGAAGTATTTCTTCTGCCTGAAATCACCAACATAATATCAGAGCTAGACGTCAACTGGAACGTGGCTATGGAGTTGCCTTCAGAATTTTTTTATTCTCATATAAATGTGTCATTTTATAATATATGAAACTGTCTTGGTATTTTCCTCCATTAAGTGGCCTAAAGCTTATCTATAGTCCTGTTCACAGCTGCACCCCCCCCCACCCCCCACCCCCCCTTTCTTTTTTTTTAAAGAATCAATAATTTATAATTCCAAGATGTGGCCAATGTTGCCTGACAATGAGTTTTATATTTGAACCATGTATATGCTGCCCAATATTTTCAGAGTTTATATCTTTTCTCCTTTATCAAAACCTCAGCAGAGATGTCCAGTGCGTATCACAAGTTGAAATACAGAAATACATATGTTTCTAGATTGGAAATGGTTCTTACTTTTATACTTGCCATTTCATCTATTTAAAAATCACAGTATTTAGAAAATTTCAGATATATTTACCAATTAAAAGTTTTTATCGGAAATAATTGTACTTTCATTGTATGTAATGTATGTTTGCGATGTGTAGATGTAATAGCTTTGGCTGGCCTTTATGTAATAAAACTTATGTCTTGCATCTAATATGTGGCTTTCCGTGTAGTCACAAACATAATAACAGAAAACTGCCGATAGTAGCCTATAACTCAATAATAAAGTACTAAAATAAAATAACATGGCTTGTTCCTGTTTTTTTAGTCTCTCCTATGAAACTTTTCTTTCACTGGTTTCGTACAGGTCAACAGTATAATGTCTCCCTCTACTGGAAAGGACAGCTAATCTACACTTTTAATGAATTTTAGGCATGACTTGCTGTCTTGAGCTCCCTACTTATTAGGCATGCACTATTATTTTTGCAGGAAATATCCAGTTGAAAATAATGTAATTGCATACATTAAACCAATGAATTTTTAAACATAATTTAATATGAAACATTTAATTTCTTACTATATTTTAATAAAGTAGGCCTAATTAAAACTGCCCCCTAATTAGCTCGACTTGCAGTTATTTGCAGGGGTGGGATTTGCAGGCATGAAAATATGATGAGCAGCTTTTCAATTCTATTAAAGAGGAGTGACTTTTAGTTAAGGACACTACAGTTATTATTATCATCAATCGTCCTCAATTTCCTGACTGGTTATGGATAGTTAGTCCCTGCTATGGAGGACCAGCTCTACCATATTTAAAAATAAATACAGAAATAAATAAATGCTCAGTAAATAAATAAGCATACAATTAATTGCCCCAAAAAATACAATAAACAAATAAATGTAGGTAGAAATTAAATTATACAGTGAGACATAAATGTTTATATCTCTTAATTAGCTTCTTTATATATTCACCGTTGTAATAATTACCTTATTTATTTATGTGCATGTTATAATATTTTTGTCTGTTTTATTCTTCCTTTGTATTTTTTTACCCCATTTATTTTTTCAATGCTATTTATTTCTACCTGTCGTTTTTACATTTCTGTATGCATTTCTGCCTTAGGGGGTCAACTTCTGCCCAATGGTTGGTTAGCATTTTACTGCATCGGTCGAATCTACATGGCTTTCCCCCGCCATAAAGCATTGTTTAGTAATGTCAAACTCAGCAGGCAGACGTTCAGTGTCCGACCTCTTAAGGGAAGCTGCTAATAGACTGGAAGAATTAGAACGCTGTAAGTTTGAGATCTGAAATGTTTCCTCGGGTTCCACACCACTGATACTCGAACTGGAAGCTGTTTATGTAAAAGTAAAGTAAAAGTTAAAAAGAATGTTCAAAGGAACACAGAAAAACATTTCAGATCTCAAACTTACAGCGACATTACTAAACAATGCTTAATGGCGGGGAAAAGCCATGTAGATTCGACCGATGCAGTAAAATGCTAACCAACCAATGGGCAGAAGTTGATCCCCTAAGACAGCCCCTCCTCATTTGCATAATGAGGCAGAAATGCATACAGAAATGTACGACAGGCAGAAATAAATAGCATTGAAGAAAGAAATAGGGTAAAAAAATACAAAGGAAGAATAAAACAGACAAAAATATTAGAACATGCACATAAATAAATACTTTTAAAAAAGTAATTAATAAATAAAGTTGAAGAATATAACGGACAATAAATAAGGTAATTATTACAAAGATGAATAAATAAAGAAGCTAATTAAAAGAGATATATACATTTATGTCTCACTGTATAATTTAATTTCTACCTACATTTATTTGTTTATTGTATTTTTTGGGGGGCAATTAAATGTATGCTTATTTATTTATTGAGCATTTATTTATTTATGTATTTATTTTTAAATATGGTAGAGCTGGTCCTCCACCCTGCTGGCTGATACCGTAACTACAACACCATTATCCTGCTAAAAACCTTTTTTTTTTCTCAACTGACCATAATTCAGAATTAGGTATGTATTGACCTTTTTTTTTCAAGCGTAGGCTATTTAATATTTTATTATATTTTATATAAAGTCAATTAAAACTAGTCAATTATTTTCCACTACACATAAATTGTACTATTGAAGTTAATTTGATACCCTGTCTGGACAGTGATGTCATCTAGCTCATGGATTTCAAACTTTTTACTCGGACAATCCAGTTAAAGAAAAAAAAAGTGTAAAAAAAACCCTATTGAATATTTCGTTTTTATTACGTTGCCCAGCCTAGCTGCTACCCTTTACATTCAAAGTACTTTAGATGTCTTTTTGTATTTTATTTTTATTGTTGAATGTAAATATTTAATTATTTTTATTTTATCTGAACTTTCCTGATATCCCCGGACTGTGTTTGAAAACCCCCGGCCAGTTCAAACTTCCAAGAAGGTTATTGGACCTTATATTATCACATTTGATGAATCATGAAACTTTCCATTTCTTTGAGACCCATATACAACAAAATTTAAACACGCTTTATAACGAAATCCTCGCATTTTGTTTTGTGTCTTATGATTTCACGAGACACTTGGGAGTCACTTTGGTCTCAGTGGGAAGAAACTGAACATAAGCTCCCACGCGCACTGGAATGCACAGGTTTGCTCGCGCCAAACATTCGCCTATTGTATCAAACCTCAGACCGACCAACCCACCCTTGCTCCCCCTCCATATAAACGTTTTATAATCCGCTGGCGTGACATATTCCCATCAGAAGAGGCTGACTGTCATTACCACCTGTCAGGATGAGTGAGGAGGAGCAGAGTAACGGCCCGCTGGCTGTCAGGAAACCGTCCCGTATGCCCAAATGCTCACGCTGCAGGAACCACGGCTTCGTGTCTCCGCTAAAGGGCCACAAACGCTTCTGCAACTGGAGGGACTGTCAGTGTCAAAAATGCAGACTAATCGCTGAAAGACAGCGGGTCATGGCAGCCCAGGTAACGTTACACACGAGCCATCCTCGATAGGACCATGCAAGTTCAACCAGAGTCTGATTTGGGTTTTATTTTTTCCTGTTTCGTTGTATCCTCGATCCGCTCTCTTGTGATCTAAATGCATTGTTTGTGTTTGTGTATGTGTTGTTTATAAACTTTTAACTTCTCCATATGTCATGCCTTGCCTCCCCCTATCGGTTTTTTTATTCATCGTTAACTTACTGCATCAACCGCATCGCATGGTTTTTAGTAGTTTTTCCAGTTTACAGTCGAATTTACACATAATTAGACTGTTTGCTACAATAATCATGATAAATTGTTTACAAGCATAGTAACGGTTGCTAGCTACATTGTTGAACAGTGCCGTTTTTGCGACTGTTTCAGCTAGCTGCAGTTTGGCGCCGATATTTTTTTTTCCGAATAAAACAGCCTGTGGAATAACTATCATTTATAAAGTATTAAGTAATTTAATTGTTACGAAATTCTATTTTAAATGTCTCGTGATGCGTTTAATGCATTAGAGAGTGAACGTGTTGTCCCGGCTGGGCCTTGAGTTCAATGTTTGTCGTGTTAGGTGGCCTTACGGAGGCAGCAGGCCCAAGAGGAAGAGATGGGCATCTGCAGTCCGGTTAACCTGTCCGGTTCAGACACTATGGTGAAGAACGAGGTCGTGGGTGATGTGAATGTGTTTACTATCAGCTCAGGACCGCCATCACCCACCAACAGCAGTGACGCCGCATCTCCCACCAACCTAGGTGAGAGAAGAACCTGATTAACGAAAACAAAACCACAAAGGATAGCCTCAGATCTCAATTTCTCAAGTCCAGTTAAGAAATGGATGTGGTTATTAACAGTATGCTGGGTTTAAAGACCTAGTTTAAAAATGATTTAGTAAATGAATCTAAGCAAAAAGTCAAACGTCATCATATACATTATAGCCTTTGTAATAGCTGTTTTTGGGCAACACGTGAACAAAATAAATTCACACTGGGATACATTTAAGGCAAGAGTCAAATTATTCAAGGCAGATTTTAACTTACTGTAAGGGCGTCTTTAAAAAAAATGTCTGGTTGGGGCAAGTTGTCATGCTACAGTTGTAGTCAAAAGTTTGCAAACACCTTGCAGAATCTGCAAAATGTTATTAATTTGAACAAAACGAGGGAAGTTGCAGCGCATGTAAACTTTTGAACTGGGTAATTTTATGTGAAATGGCTTACTGAGGGGAGTAGCTACTAAATACAAATAACATGCCATTTTTATTTTAATATTTTATTTTGTTAAAACTTTTAACATTTTGCAGAAGGTAGAAAAATGCAAAAGGCCGTAGTAATGAAAATGCTGATGCTATGATTAAAAAAAAAAAACTTTATAAGGCTCTCATCATAATATAATTTGATAAAATGCCTTTCAAAGCATAAAATGTTTAATGGTTTCACTGAAAACAAAGCTCCAAGTAGTGGACATACAAGCTAAGTGAATAGAACCTTAAAATTGATGGTTAACATGATATTTAATGAAAAAATGTTTTTTGAGACAAAAAGGATGTTTTTTAATTTATATTTTACTGAACATTTATTTATTTATTTATTTATTTATTTATTTTACCTTTGGCCACAACTTACTGTATTTGTTGTAATTTTATGGAACTGCATTCATGTCATTGCTAATTTATTATACATTTAAACAATGTTTTTGTTATTTTTTTTTATTACATTTTATGTACTTTCGGTTTTTCAACATGTTAAACGATATCTTCTTTTTTCTCTCTCTGGTAAATAATGGCATAAATGTTCAGTAGATTTTTTTAGTCAAATAGTACCAAAGTTAGGTAAAGGTAAATTTTAACTACTGCAAAAATGGGACAACTAGGCCCAGTCTTCCCTAATCTCATATGATCACTACATTTTTGAGTAAATTATATATTTATACTATGGGGCTGTTGAATGCTTGTCCTACACACGAGAGTTTTAAGGACTAAAACCTAACAAATATCTTGAAGCACAATATCTGAACAATGTCTTGACATTTTGGAAACCGTAGTATAAGTGGAATAATTGACGACGGGCCATTTAATTATTAGAAAGTAACACACACCCGAGGCTTCGTGGCTTGGCCACAGACATTACGTCGGGTGTGTATTATTTTCTAATTCAAAGGTCCGTCGTCAATTATTCCCTATATATATATCATTTCAGGATACTTAAAGCCAGACAAAAATCTAGTTCAGTAAAATATAAAGAAAAAAATCCTTTTTGTCTCAGAAAATATTTTTCCATGCAATATCATGTTAACAAAAACAAAAAATATTTTGAAGAATGTTGATAACCAAACAGTTGATGGACCCAAATGACTTTCATTGTATTTATTTTCCTACTATGGAAGTCAATGGGGTCCGTCAACTGTCTGGTTACCGACATTCTTCAAAATATCTTCTTTTGTGTTCAGCAGCAGAAATAAATTCATACAGGTTTGAAACAACTTGATATGGTGACTAAATAATGACAGAATTGTAATTTAAGTGAACTTCCTTTAAGGTTCATGTCAATTTTAAAGTTCTATTCACTTAGCTTGTATGTCCACTACTTGTAGCTTTGTACTTAGTAAAAGCTCTTAATGCAACAAAACCATTTAACATTTGTGTTTTGAAAGGCATGTTATCAAATTATATTATCATGAAAGAAAGAAGCGTAGCATCAGAAGTTTCTACGAACTTATGAATTTTTTTCATTCTCACCATTTGTCCACCAATTTACACCCTCTTATTAAAATAAGACCTAAGCTCAACTCTTTGTTGGAGGTTTCTGTGAATCAGCCCTTTGTCACTTTACCATGGGAAAACAAAAAGATGAGTACATCTTGACCCCCTGAACTATCCACTGTGTAAGTGGCAGAGGAAAAACTAAAGGAACCATGACCATGAACATCTTGTAACCATCCCATAATTCTCAATTCTGCCAACTTCCTCAGAACACGGTACAGTCAGTGAGGTGCACATCCATTCTCATAAGGGGGGCGGGAGGCTATCAGCGTAGATGGCGATTGTGCCGTGCCAGACCATGTCTGTGTCTGTTGTGTTCGATGAATGAGAGAAACATCCTGTTCCTGGTTCTCCGATAGGACTAAGGAAGGAGTTGGATACCAGACAGGTCAAGGTTGTCTATGCTCTGTGATTTAGCCAGCTGCCTCTTGAGTTGCTGAAAGATGAAGCAGGAGTTACTGGCGGTTTTCAGAATTTGTCGTCAGAGATAAAGTGACGCATGACATAACACGCATGCAGATAAAATTACTTCTCATGAATTGGCATTTTATATTACCGTGAATCCGTGCCATTACCGTTAGAGATGTTCCAATACCCTTTTTCCCTTCCCGATACCGATTCTGATTCCTGGACTCAGGGTATCGGCCGATACCGAGTACTGATCCGATACCTGGGTGTGTACAGTATCTATACAGCTGCAATTCATACTAGCACTGTATGAATTGATAGAATTATTTTATGGCGTATTTCAGACTTATCCCTTAATTAAACATGAACAAATACATACGGTGAACTAGAGTATTTTTATTATCTGACATACATTTCACAGCAATATATTATTTATCTTTCTTAAATGAAAAAGAACTTAAAATGCAGCCACACATCTAATACTGTAAACTGAAAAAGGTATTTTAGTTTTACTATATAACTGCATAAAAAAGTGCAACAAATAAATCTAGGAATCTAAAAAATTATATATGAATAATATAAGAAAATAATCTCTTTATAATTTGTCCATAAACACATTTGTTAAAATAAACGGCATTTCAGTTTTGACCGCGGCTGGTAATCCAGAACAATAAACTCAATACATGTTGTCGGTTATATTTATCGCTCGTTGGCTGTCTTTTGAAAACTTTTCTCTTTGTTTGAATGAAGCTTTCAGAGATTGTTAATTCTGGCGCGGCTCATTCTTCTCTGCCCTTGCCTTTGTGTAATCGTGTTCTGCGGGGTGACGCGTCTTCAAATGCTTTAAGTTACTCGTGTTGAAGTTGCTAATACTTGTTCCACCCCTCGAAATTGTAGTATGGCTTACGAGACATGTCGCCGTTTTCCTGGCTGGTTGGTCCAGTCTGAAATACTGCTAAACAGCGGACACACTGCTGTCGCGCGCGCGCGCGTTTTCTTCTTCGCTGCTCTAAACAGTGGTTGCTTGTGGCAACAGCACAACTTCCTGTGTCGCCGCAAGCAACCACTGTTTAGAGCAGCGAAGACGAATTGATCTCCAATTTGCAGCGTTATGCAAAGCTAGCGTGCATAACTAGATATTAAGAAAATGGTATCGGATCGGTACATGGGTAGAAGTACTCGCCGATACCAGATTTTTTTTGGTATCGGCGGCATTTCCGATATCGGAATCGGAAAAACTCTAATTACCGTCACTAAAGAATATTTAAATCATTTCTAAATTTAGTGTCACTACTCACTACGCCTTATGTGTGATACCCATCGCAGAATAGGCCATTCCAGGATGAGACACGAGTTTTGTCATAACTCTTTGTCATTGAAGCATGTTTTATTAGATTCTGCTGGTTTTACCCCTCTGAGAAACCTTGTTTTTATTCAGTTAACTCTTTTGAAGACATTTTAAACAAAGTTAAACCAAATATAGTATAGTTAGCAAAAATAAATTGTAAACATTTGATATAGTTTTAGCATACAATTTTCTCACCATGAAAATAGCCACAGAAGCTGGCATGTTGTTAAAAAAATGTGTGTGTACTAACTTGGATGGGTTAAATGCAGAGGACAAATTCTGAGTGTGGTTTACTACTTGGCATCTTCATGCCACTTTCCCTTTCTCTTTCTTTCTTATGCCTTGCAGACTTTTGCGTGAAATGTGAGAATATCTCTTGGGCACTACATTTTACGATTGTCACGATTCGATATATATCACGAAACTGAACTCCCGATACAATATTATTGTGATACTCCAAGTCATATGTTAAAAGGTTAACAAAAATTATTGTACTGTTCATTAAAATGCAAAATTTGGTCTTACATTGGGGTGGAAATGAATAGACTTGGACTTGGTGCTGGTATTAACCCAATGCACAGGACAATGGTGACACCAGAATAAAAATAGTCATGATTCTGAAGCTAAAAATACAGAATTATTTTAGACGAATATTCTTGCACTCTCTCACTAACTAGATATATTTAAAATAATGTAGACCACTTTTTATCAGGACCCACAAACATTCCCCCATTGCATTATTATACATTACGTTCATCATATATATTATTTTAATGTAGTACTGACACTGAAACTCTGTAAACTTTAATTTTCTCTCACATAGTAATTTTAATTTTGGGTGAACTATGCACAATACATATCGTCACTATCCACGATACATATTGTTGCATTTTTGTATTGCGATATATTGTGACACGATATATTGTTACACTCCTAATAATTACAAAATGTTTCATTTGTTGATCATATGCATGTTTTTATGCCTTACAAACATTTGCAAGCATGTTTTTTTTTAATTTTTTTTTTTTTATGTGAGAATAGCTTGGAAGAAAATACGTTTCAGTTGGTTGAATAAAAAAAAAATAGAAACTGTATAATTTCCAATTTTGTTTATTGTGTAAAATTTGAATCTGATGGATTTGTCCGAGAATTTTGACCTATTGTCTGATGTTTCAGAGAGCCGTTCCATGCTGGCCTTAAGCTCTGCAGTGACCAGCAGAGGGCACAATGAGGGCCCTTCTGAGCTGATGGTGGATGCCTCCTATTATAACATTTATCAGCCTACACCGTACACGTCCTACTATAGCAACCTGTACAACTACCAGCAATACCAGGTGAATAAATGTGCTCCTCACATGTCAAGTGCAACTGAACTGCTCTTTCAGGTTTTAAATTAATGTTATACATTATTAATTCTACACATATATATGCTACGATTATATAATAATACATATTTATTATTATTATTAGTAGTAGTAGTATTTGTACTATCAGTAGCTTAATACATATAAATTATGTATGAATATAAATGTATGGACTTATTTAATATGTATAAGCTACCAAGTCCCATTTGCACGTCATTTCAGGAACCTTTACTGTAAATTTGTAAACAGTAAGTTGTTGCATTATTTTAATGAATTATTTACATTGACCTTCTTCTGCTAAATATTACATTTATTGATTATTCTGGCTTCACATTAGGCAAAATGTTTGCTTCATAATATTTTATAGTATTTCATTTAAGTCGTTTTTTTTACACACTAGCTATGGTATTTCTTTACCATAAAGTGTCAGGTTTCTACCGTAGAGTTGCATCACTGTAAAAGTAACTGGAAGTGTTCATGACAGATTTTTAAGTTTGTCAAAAACGACTCAAATTTATTTTGAATTAATCTACTGACCCCAAACTCAACCCCCCCTACTATGTAGTATCTTCAAACCAACCCTTTAGACATACAGTACCTCACACTAGCAAACATCCGTGTGAACGCCTGCATGTTGCACACACCTCCACACTCACCCAGACTGCGTCCCATGTAGCCCAGGCCACGGTAAGAAGGTGATTAAGTGTGTTGCAGCCGTGTTGATAGGGGCTGCTGTCATTGGACCCGGCTGCCTTGTTGAAGTTGGCAGGCCGTAGTGAGCTTCTGTCCTCGGTGCACAGTGATAATCCTTGTGCCATCGTTCCAAACCACTGGCCAAACACAGCAGGAAGGTGTGGAGCTTTCATGCCACTCTACACCTCTTACAGGCTGTTTACATTTCCCCGCTCCCCCTAGCCGGAACCGCAACTAATTCTGTCATTGGAGGTTTTTTAACCCTTATCCTC
Organism: Tiaroga cobitis; assembly: GCA_030578255.1. Taxonomy (NCBI): domain Eukaryota; kingdom Metazoa; phylum Chordata; class Actinopteri; order Cypriniformes; family Leuciscidae; genus Tiaroga; species Tiaroga cobitis. The sequence continues at coordinate 26,521,437 of CM060595.1, read as the reverse complement.
ACTGTACGACTATCACAAGACAACTGATATGTCTAAATAAGAACTGCTTTCAATTAGTGTCATTGTTTTTGTTTTATAATATCAGCTAAATGTGTTTTTGTTAGTTTAATATTGTATTTAAAAAATCCTAATTTGCAAAATCACATATTTCCAGTTTTATAATCATGCTGCTCAGATACTGACGCTCTTACTATTCTACCAGTAAAATATCTTTTTAAAAGTATGACTTCTGTTTATAGTAGTTGCATTACAATTTTTTTTAAATGTAGTATAACATATTGCTGGTTTAACTACACTGTAAAAAGGTGAGTTACCTGGTTGCCTTAATTTTACGTTCATTGAAATTAAGAGTTAGTACAATGAAGGAGATTGGTTTAATAAATAGACACTCAAAATATTATGTTATCTGAACCACATTAAGTTGATTTGACAAAAGATAAAAAGTTGTGATAAAAAATCATGAAACATTTTGTTTGGGGTCAGTAAGATAATATATTAAAACAAAAAAAAAACATATTTTAAATTGTAATAATATTTCACAGTTTTTACTCTGTATTTTATATATTTGAGCAAATAGATGCAGCCTTGGTGAGAGCATAAGAGACTTCTTTCAAAAACATAAAACATATTACTGACTGTAAACTTTATAGTACTTACAAAGTGGGGTCAAAAAGTCCGAGACAACACTGGAGAAAATGTTTTCAAATTATTTAGCGATTTTATAATGTTAAAAAAAAATCATTACACATGATATATAATTATCACAACTATTTTTAGCTTGATTGCAAAGTCGATATGAGTTTTAGAATTTCTGAGTATTTGGTATGTTCTTTTTTTGCTTCAAAAAGAATCTTGTTCTTCAATGAAATCCGATCTTTTGTACAAAAGATTTACATGGTCGGGATCACAAATAGCTTATTTGATTAGTGACCTGGAAATAGTGCAGACTAGCAGGGGCTAGGCGTTTCCATTTGTAATGATAGAGACATTAACATATTAACTGTATGGTTAAAGATTTAACACCACCATCTTATATTCAGATGTACTGTAATGCAAACCATTAGCCAGATGCAAACCATGCAATTCTGAGGCCAAGCACATTAATCTGTCCTGGCAGCAGCTCTCCAGTGTGGACATTGTCTGTGTCAGACTATACTGCACAAGTTTGAAGATGTCTGTTTGAAGATATCCAATTGGACAGCATGAAATTGAGGGCATCCTCAAAGTCATGGCCCGTTCAACTTTGATATATCATCATTGTATTGCAACAGTTTTACAAGCTCTTATTAATCAGCCAAGACTCACTGCCATATGAAAGTGTCTTCATACCATGATATAAAATGGCTTTCATATGGAGATCAGCCTGTGTATATGGACTCGATTTATATTGCAAAGTATCCCTGTTGTATCAAATCTGATCTACTCAAGTGTGAAGTAAATTCAATCTATATTTCTCCAGGGAGTGTTATATACACACGTCAGTGATGGGGACATATTTCAGCATATTTGTGCAGTTGAGTCCCTGATGGCGACATATTGCTCAAGGGTCACCGCCTCCATCTCCTTAGTGTGTCCCAGGGTTTGAATTGCAAAGGTTAATGACATTGCTCATATGAAGATACAGCTTTGCACTGCTCTGTAGAGGGGGAGTGACTTTAATTCTGATCTCACATTGCCTGATTTAACTATTTGGAAGATGCGTGTTTTTATAGTAAACTATCGCTGCGTCCGAAATCGCAAACTGTCTGAGTAGGACTAAATTTGAGTTTACTTTGTGACGTTCTATATAGTATGAATGAAATTCGGATGTACTACATCCGCCATGTTGTTACTGTCACGTTACCTACCAGCATCAGTTGCAGTTGCGTCGCTAGTCTTCCATTCATAAATCCCCTCTCGTGGCCTCGTGGGATAATAAATCGAATGCACACTTCAGAATCTCTGCGAAAGTAGTACGTCACCCAGGGGCTTTTGACAGCTGTTTTTCAAATACTATGTATTCAGACTACTCTTTTGGCGTACTCTTTTTCGCATAGTCTTGCGCTGCGTTAGAAACCGAATGCTTCCCTACTCTATTAGTTTAGTCTTCATTTTTGTTTTATTGTTTTAGTTTTCATTAGCTATTGTTTTTTTTTTTTAGCTTTTAGTAAAATATGAATTTATTTAATTTATTAAAATAATTTTCATTTTACCCACAAATGAAAATTCTGTCATTGTTTACTCACCCTCATGTCATTCCAAAACCCTAACACTTTCGTTCATCTTCTAAACATAAATGAAGATATTTTAATGAAATCTGAGCGATATCTGTCTCTCCATTGACAGTCTACGCAACTACCACTTTTTCGTTTCAAAATTTCATAAAGAGATTGTAAAACAAATCCATATGAATTGAACAGATTTAATTTAGGCTTTTATTCACATATAAACGCTCATCAACTCGCACATGAGTTGGTAAACGGAAGCTCAAGCATGTTCGCTTGACGTGCGAGAACCAATGAGGTTCACGCGTTACGCAGCACATTTGAGCTTCCGCAAGAACCAATGAGATTTGTTCTCGCGCATTAAGCAAATTCTGTTGAGATTCTGTTTATGTTTGCTGATCAATATTTATATTTGAATAAAAGACTAAATTAAAACAGTTTTTCATATAAAGCGATCAAGTCTTTTCAGAAAATTTGGACTAAACCACTTATTTCATATGGATTAGTTTTACGATCTCTTTACATCAAAGTGGTAGTTGTGTGGACTGTCAATGGAGGGACAGAAATCTCTCAGATTTCATAAAAAAAATGTGTTCCAAAGATTCAAATTTGTGTTCATTGTTTTGAAGATGAACGAAAGTCTTAAGGGTGGAATGACATGAGGGTGAGTAAATGATGACAATTTCATTTTTGGGTAAACTAACCCTTTAACATTTAGCAAGAGTTGTTTTTTTATTTATATACAGTATGTTAAAAAATGCATTAAAATTGTACAATAGTGCTAGGGGTGTAACGATACCCTACCCTCATGTCACGAATCTCACGATTCGATACATATCACGATACTCACAATACGATATTATTGTGATACTTCAAGACATATGGGAAAATGTACTGTTGATCATAATGCTAAATTTGGTTTTACATTGGGGTGGAAATGAGGCTTGGATTTGGTGCTGGTAATCCAATGCACAGGACAATGGTGACACCAGATTAAAAATGTTCATGATTTTGAAGCTGAAAATACAGAATTATTTTAGACGAACATACTTGCACTCTGTCACTAACTACATATGTTTAAAATAATGTAGGCCACTTCTTACTGGTAACAAAAGACTTTTGGCATTATCAGGACCTACAAATGTTCCCCCATTGCATTATTTTACATTATATTCAACTTAATATATAGTAGTGTAATGTAGTACTGACACTGAAACTCTGTAAACTTTTACTCTAAAATAATTTCTTACACAGAAATGTTCATTTTGGGTGAACTATGCACAATACATATAGTCACTATCCACAATACATATTGATGCATTTTTCTATTGCGATATATTGTGACACAATAAAAAGTGATGTCCGGAGGGTATATTTGTTTTTAATGACCCTACAAGTTCAATTAAATCATCAAAATATAAGAATTTATATATATATATATATATTTTTTTTTTTTTAACACTAAACTTGGTTATGGTATATATCTGACAAAATAATTTGTCAAAATTATATACACAAAAAGCTTGCAGGAAAATGAATACACTGACTAGAATATAATCAGTTATTAATATTTCATTGATTCTCGCTTGTTTTTGCATGCGTTTATCATTTCTTTGAATGACAGCCTGGCTAATAATTTATTAAAAATTTGTTTCTTTGCATTATCACAAATAAAACAATTGACTCCAAGCACAACTACACAACAAAATCTTTAACACATTTTGAATAATATTTCAATAAAGGATTAAGATGTCAATTTTCCTAGGCCGGACATCACTTTTGGGAACTACTGTAGTTCACACAGATAGTGTCTTGAACACTGCTTTTTTTTCTAATATCTAAATGTTTTCCATTTCTAAATTACTGTCACTGTCCAGAGAGTGTAACAGAAGATTCCCATTTAACGGCTCAAATTCTGTGTAGTTTAAGTAGTTTGACCTGTTTTTAGTAAGTAGTTTGGTAATATTAATATTTCATAAAAAAAATTAATAAAGAATCAGTTTAAAAATATATATTTCAACAACATTCGTCTGTCAAATCAAAGTCAATTTAATACAAACAATTTTGAGGGAAGAAAACTATAAAACATGAAATCACAGATAGGACTCCTTTATGGCGCTTTTCCACTGCTGGTACGGCTCAGCACGGTTCGGCTCGCTTCGCTTTTCCACTGCGTGGTACGACTCGGCTCAGCACGGCTCGGTTCGCTTTAGCTCGGTTTGCTTTTCCACTGCAGTTAGTACCGCTTCAAAGTGGGTGTGATTGTAGTCTGATCGTTATAGTTTATCCGCTCCTCGGCAATCAACGAGAGGAACATCTGCACTTCGTTCACTGACCACGATTCAGCCATTTCTTTTTTGGAAGTTTTATTTCTTTCTTTTTTCGTCAAGCAAGTAGTTTTAAAACAGGTGCTACAGCGGTGGCTGTTACGGCTAAAGTGGCTATTTAAATCTAGCGGGTTTGATGTCTCGCAAATGCAATGACGCTGGTAGTGACGATTCTGTCTGACCAATCAGTGATCTGCAGTGTGTTCACGTCACATTTTAGTATCGGTACAGTACGCTTGGAACCTCAACAGAGGTGGTACCATTTAAAGCGAGCCAAAGCGTGTGTCAAGGTCATTTAGATAAAAATATCAGATTATTAGACCTTTAGACATGAAGGTTAGTTTAGGTTGTCATGTCAAATAGAATGAGTTTTTTAACTTGAAAAATATTGTGGAAAATCAAAGTATGAAACCGAAGTGTGAGATCTGTGTTCGTGTTTTGTAATTCTGAAACTTCACAGTTGTTGTTATGGAGTTGTTTGGACATTCTTGTATTCTCTCTTACATTTACAAAATCATAACTTACCATGAAACTTTCCATCATAGCTTCTTCTCTTTATTAGGGTTAATTTGATAAGGAAGTAATAAGGGCGAGGAGCTATTCCTCCTCATCTGACTTTTATCTTAGTGTGTCCATCTCCCGCCCTCTCCCACCTCCAGTGAGTGGGGCTCCGCTGCACTGCAGGTGGAGAATGAAAATATGAGGGTTGCGTAGAGGATCCAGACAGCTGATGGTGCCAGATAAGAGCTCACTCAGGGAGGTAAAGGACTCCAGCCAGCCCTCATTAATGATGCTGCTCTGGATCGAACAACGCTAGCAGGCCTGTTCATCATTTCTGTGAGCACTTCTTGTATTACATAAATTGGGAATCACAATGCACTTTCAAACTGCTGAAGCTGTCCTAAGCAGGCACTATGCAATGTTACCAGATTTTTGTCTTGATATGTTCATACCTGAGATAGAGATCAGAATCACAGGGAAGGAGGTTGACTGATGCATGGGTTTTACTCCACTTGCACTTATTTGGATGTAAGAGTTATGGTGGGTTAAGAGTGGCATAGAAAAGCAAGGAAATAGCTGAGTAGCATTGCAAATATTTTGGCACAAACACACAGTGTTTGTCTCTCGCTTGTTGTGGCACATGCTTTTTTCCACCTTGTTTTATTTCATGTATGTATTGGTGGGGTACTCTTGAAAAAAATACAGTTCAATTTGTATTATATTTGTCATAGGCAATATAAGAGGCTGACATTGTTTAAATAACAGTTTATAAACCTGTCAAGAGTTGATGGGGTGAACAGTAAATGGTGACATATTACTGGCTGACAGAAATCAAATTCCATAAAAGTGGAATTGAAAACACCCTAAAGCCTCTGTGCTGCCAAGTAGACAGCTTATTTTAAAGTTCTCAAAAGATGGAAGAAAACTTGTTTGTTGCAGTTTATTTTGAAAAAAGAGAGAGGGAGAAATAAAGCAATCTAGGCAGAAGGTCAACCATAACTTACACTGGCCATTTTGTTTCTCCCTCTCGGACTAGAGGTTCATATTGTCACATGCACAGAGTGTTTTCAGTGCCCTGAGATTAATGTCATGCAGTGTGGAGTAGAACTCAAGACCCGGTTTAGGACTATCACTGTTGGTGTACCATATACTGTACCTGGTTTGTATATCGTTTCATCTATATTGTTGTTCAAACAGATACAGATGGGCCATATATGTATAAAAGAATGCGAGAAATTACAACGCCCAATATGGTGTCTGCAGTAAAGGACCAGCCTTTAAATTAAGAAAGCTAGTTGCCTTATTAGTCAAGGCACTGCCTAGTCTATTTGCTTTACAGTGTGCATGCACATTAACTGGGCCAACATGCAAATACACTACTGTTCAAAAGTTTGGGGTCAGTGCTCTCTTATGCTCACCAAGGTTGCATATATTTATTCAAAAATACGGTAAAAACAGTAATATTGTGAAATATTATTACAAATTATTAGTACAATATTTTAATATAAATGATTTATTCCTGTGATGGCAAAGCTGAATTTTCAGCAGCCATTACTCCAGTCTTCAGTAGGGTTTGGTATCGTTTGAATTTTAGTGATTCAGATTCTTATCGATTCCCAGTTTCGACTCCAAAATGGTAAAAAAAAGTCAAACATTTTGAGATCAAACATATTTATTCTGTCTTTTTGCAAAACATTCTGTTGTAGCTGAATACCATGAACAAAAATCAGCAGCCTAATGAACAACTAGACTAATATAATTTCAAGCATTTTTAAAGACAAGAATACAGTCAGTAATACATTAAGAACAAATAAGCAAGTTGGCAATAGCACAAATACAACTGAACAAAGTTCAGAAATTTAAATCAAATGTAAAATCACACAGCATAGTTTTCTTTTTATAAATAAAATATAGATTAATCCTTTTTAAAGTTGCAAAAGTTATTCAGTCAAGATCAGTGGTTGATTTTTTTTTTCCTTTGATTAAAAGGATTAACAGACACGTTTAATAGGCTGCTGTCACTTTAATACAGAATGCACGGATCCAGTATACTGTTACACATGCGCTTTCTTTCTCAACTGTTCATGTTCACATAACCCACTGTGTTTACAAGGATATTTTTACATAATTTTGTGTGTATTTGCCCATTCAAGTGCAAGAAGACATGAAAGAGAACTCAGTTCGGTATTCGTGCACTAAATGAGAAGCGGCTTTTTGTGCGTGTGCTCTGGATGTGCCCAGGATAGAAAACAGCGTGTGAGTACCAAACAGTTCTCTTTCTCGTTGTCTTGTGCTTGAATGGTTTAAAACCACATTAAAATTGGCACACAGGAATCGATAAGACTAATCAAAGTTTTATTTTTATATCAAGTATCCGATTCCCAACCCTAGTCTTCAGTGTCACATGATCCTTCAGAAATCATTCTAATATGCTGATTTGTTGCTCAAGAAACAATTATTATTATTAATTTTAGGGCTTTGTGATAAACAGTATCATATCCAGATCACGATCAAATTTACGTTGATAACGATGATAAGCTCTGGACATTTTTACTCCTATCAGCCTATCACTCAATAGAAATAAATGCAACAACAGCCAGTAAGTGCATGTTTCTAATAAGTGATTTCTGTGTGTCTCTGTGTGAATGAACAGCGTCTGATATGGTCTGAGCTGTTGACATGAGCTTCATCTCCAGAGCTGCTTTGAGTCACTTCACAAGCTTTTCAGCATTTTATTTGAGAAAAAACTACCTTCAAATACAAACTGGAACTGAGACTAAAACTGAAAGATCTTCACGACAAACCTTCAAAATAAAAGTTTGGTTTAACCAAGAAATTATTACAGAAAAATATCACTACTGTATGCTAAAAAGTACTTAATAATGATAATATTAATATTATTATTTCTAACTCTAAGGAATATCATACAACCAAAATGATATGTTTTCATCCATGTTTTAAAGCTACAGTGTGTGATTTTTACCCCCATCTAGCGGTGAAAAGGTATATGACCATCCAGTGAATATTAGTTTCTGTTCCTCTCAATTTCGATTTCGTTTTAACTCCTACGGTGGCCAATGAAGTCCAAGATTAACATGGCTTCCAGTACGACCTCCTCGACACGGTGCCATCGAGTGTTAAAACGCGAAATGCGAAGCTTGATGTCCCTCTTTGGCTAATGTACTTTCAAGATGGAGGGGCAACATGGCGACCGACATTAGAACCCCTCACCCGTATGTATTTTTAATGGCATGTTATACACTCACGAGAATACTTTATTACTTGAACGAAGTAAATATACATTGAGCACATATATTTTTGAAAGAACTAAGTGTTTTTAGCTAAGAATAAACTAAAAAAGTTACACAGTGTAGCTTTAAATGTTTACACTTCTGTTGTGCAGCATCTTATTTGAGAAAAAAAAGTTGTTGTTGTTTGTTATATTTTTATTTGATTACTTTTTAAAGGCTTGATTAAATTGTCAAAGTTTATATAAATTTGTAATAATCATAAAACACAGACACACCTCAATAAGAAATTTCCGAAACTGCATCCTTGCTGAATAAAAATATTTATTTATTTTTAAATCTTATTGACACCAAACTTTAGAACAGTAGTGTAATGTTTTTATTTTTAGCCTGATTAGAATAAAAAAGCAATTTGTATGATGCCATTTTGTTGCCAAGTGAACTGACTCGCAAAATCTTTGTTGCTATCCTATTGTTTAACATTGCTCTGTGTCGCTCCATGCGAGCTTACTTTGACATGTTTTACAAATTATGAAATTATGTAAAACATTGATGAGCAATTATACAATCTGAATGTTTGCACATTTTAAACAGTGATTTTGTGTATTTTTATTCTTGACTATTCATACCATCTGACTCTTTGTGTGCTGACTTAACTCTTCTTTATTTTCCACCTGCCCCAAAATCAAATCCCTTCTGCACAGATGCCCAATGGAAATGGCCGCCTGTCCAGCCATAATGTGCCCCCCCAGTACCGCACACACTCCTACTATTCATCTTACCTGAGTCAGGGGATTGACACGGCTGCATGTGTCCCACCCAGCACCTGCCCTGAGCCCAAAGCAGCAGGTCAGTCACACGCGCACACACACACAGACACACACACACACACACACGCGCGCTTCTTAGGGCCATAAACTTTTATCCAGAGATTATCAACAGTGTGAGCAAGTACATCTGAGGGAGGTTCATACTCTGAGTCAAGGGCGCTGTAAAATTTATAAAAAATAAATAAATTCAAAGGTAAAACTTTTATGAGCATCATTTGTTCTGGTGACTTCAGATTTAAAGAGACAAGGACCATGTGCTAAGCGCTTCAGTCTTAGAACATAGAAATCATAAATTGTATTTTATATAAAAATTTCCTCTGCCTTTTACTCTGTAAAGCTATGTAGCAAAACTAAACTGTCTACAATTATTATTATTTTTTTTTTAGAAACAATGTATGGCTTACTGTGCACCATTCTCCACTAATTTAGTGTTGAAGGACATTTTAGCTCTCACCGTCAGTGTGAGTATGATTATGGCGTTTCTGTGATCCACCATTCCCGTATACCTCCCAGCTTGCCACCTGCTCTGGCTGTTAATGATATTTACATGCTGATTTCCAGTGGTTTCAACATGAGGGTGCCTGTCACCCCCACTATCACTGCAGGGGTTCCATTACAACACAAAACACTCCAAGTTAGGTGGTCCAATCTCCAAAACACCCTTACTCAGAGCCCAGCATTGAAGGGTAATTTTAATATTAATTAAATGTGTTTAAAGGTGTGAGGGCGATCAACAGAATGTAATAACTGCAAGTTATCTCATTATTAATTTGTTTCAGTACAATAAAAACATAAAAGCCAATAAATTAATTGTGAGCAACATGTCTTCATAACACATTTATTATTCTTACACAGTATACTGTAAATGAGTATACAGTACATGCAAATATATAGCTAGCTGTCTTTTTTCTTGAAGTGGGTCTCTCAGAAGGGGATCATCATATGTATTTGGGGGTCTTTGGCATCCAAAAGTTTAAAAACCTCTGGCGTAATGAACTTTAGTCAGCATAGATGGCATTTTTTGTGTGTGTGAGTGAGTGTGTGTGAGTGAAACTAGGCTAATCAACTACTACAGTTACAACAAAATGTTTTATTCAAGACTCAACCTGTTCGAACCCTTTGGTTATGGTTAGGGAAGAAACTAGATGACATGAGTGACCATCCAGGCTAGTGTGGCCTGAGTTTGATGGGGTCTGCACTCCCTCTTCATTCAGATCCCTAAACACCGCATAGTGTTTTATTGTGTCATATTCACAATCACAACTTCTACAATCAGACCTGATTAGCTGTTCCCAGCGTTGTTGTTTTCTGGTAACTATAGAGGACTTTTAGGTATTACTACTTGTACTTGTACTTGTACTGGCAACTCCGTAAATGACAAGCATTCAAGTTTAATTATTTTCAAAGTAGCTTTACAGTAAGATACAAAGGCGCCTGGTTTTCAGATGGTTTTGTCTCTTGAGGCCTCTGTACTGTTTCTGTGGCTCCAGTGCTTGTGTGGCATGTATTTATTTTCCCTAGCGCTGGGGTAATCATTTGGCCAAATATGAGGCCAAATAACCTTCAGGAGTGCGACGCTGTCCTTTCCTAGGGGCCCCCACAGCTGTCTTTGGAAAATTGCCTCTGGGGTTAGTGAGCGGGAACAAGTTAAGATTTACAAACAATGATGAAGCTTGTCATGCGTCTTTCTCCATCCGTCACGAGCGGTGGCCTGCCGGGGCGTCGAAGTGTTCTTCATAAAGCTCAGCTCGCTGTGAAATACGCCCCTGTGCTCTCTTTACTGCTGGGAGCTCGTCAGCAGCGCTCCGCCATAAATTGCCTGGGCCGGAGGTGACACTGCACTCCATCACCCGGCAGGGCAGCCTTACCTCCGCCTGCATCCGCCCCCACCCGCGGCAGCCGTCCCAGCCCGTGAGATGATGTGCCCGCTGTGAGTTATGTTGGAATTTCAGTGTTATACGAGACAGTCTATGGGTTTTACCATTTTTTCTCATGCTTTGTTTTTTCTTTTTGTCACCGTTTATTATTGGAAGATTCAAAGTTAGTTTTGTTTGCGGTCTGGGCCTAGTTTACAGTTTTGGAGAAAGTGGACAGCAACCATATTTGAAGAGAAAGCCATATTCTCTTCAAATATGGTTGCTGTCCACTTTCTCCAAAACTGTAAACTAGGCCCAGACCGCAAACAAAACTAACTTTGAATCTACCATTTGGGCAATATGGCCCAAAAAATTATATCTCTGTTTTTTTGGGCTAAATGGCGATATACGCTATATATTTCTGTATTTTGTATTAAAAACAAATCTGTGTTTATTTAAAAAAAGGTTCTTTCATATCCTGCCTAATGTTGTCCTACAAACAATGTTCATATTGAAGGTTATGAAAACAAATATAGCGAATATAACCACGTAGGCGTGATGCTATATGTATGAAAGCACAGACTAAATATTAACTGTAAGAGGAACACACATTCACTCATCTGAGCTTAGTAATTTAGCCCACATTTGATTACCCCATTACACTTTATCAAAACAATACACTTAATTGTATGTTTAAAGTTCTATATATATGGCACATTTAATGTCCAACAACAAATATTTCAGCAAAATGTAATTTTTTGTCAAAATTATGGCGCTCATTCTATTGTGCTCTATCCGTCTGGTGCGCATGTGTGCAGTGGGGCTCGAGCACTGAAGTCTGTGAAGTTTAGCGGAGACTCGTTTAAGCATTGCACCGTGTCCTAACCAGACGCGATGCGATAAGATTCCAGCGACAAATAATTTGTCTGTTCACACCTAGACGTGACGCGACTGCAAGATAAGTCAAAATTAATCAAAACCCACAGCCAATCAGAACAGCGTGTGGGCAGAGTCTCGCGGCAAGTGCACAGCACCAGAGAGTAATCTTAACGGCACTCGCAAGAAAATGGAAAAGTAGGGTAGGCTACATAATCAAATTCACAAATATTACACCATTTAAACATTATTAAAAATACATAGGCTACTGAGTTACTAAAACAATCTTTGTCAAATAATGCACTTGTTTGTTCACAGTTTGAACGTTCTTGTTTCCAGTTGTTTAATTTCAAGATCTGAGTTGAATTATCCATTGTTGCTTTAACAGCTAAAGCTGGGAGAACTAAATGATATTCAAAGTCACATTGCATGCTTTTAACATTAAATAAATCACATAAACAGTACCTGAGATTATCATTGCCAAACTTTGTGTTTGTTGTTTCAGCCGCGACGTCGTAGAAAAATCGAAACCGTTTCTAAAATAGAATCGTCGCCGTCGCAGCTGGTTAGGACAAAAACTCAGATTAAGATGGAAGGCTCATCCACTCATGACAGCAACATTTATATATTTGCAAGACTTTCTAACATTTACAGATGGAGAAAGTAACTTTGAAATGTGGTGTTTTCCTTAGTGCATAATTTAAATCTCAAATGCATTAAACGGCACAAGTACTTGCCACTGCATCTATCAGAGCAAGCCACTTTAAACTATGTGTTAACTATATCTTTTGAAGCCTTTAATATAAAGCATGTCTCATGTTTAGGACAAATTATGCACTTTCGCCACAACAGGTCACCCTGTGCCCTCCGCTATTTTTCAGATGCACTCTTAATATCAAACTACTGTATGTCGATATAAACAGTAATGCCAATCCTATATCGTTTAAAAGAAATATTGGCCTATCGATAAATTGTACATACCGCCCAGCTCTAGAAGAGAATATGTGGCTTTCAGAATACAATATTGTAAAGATATTGTTTTGTAGTGCCACAAGCCTTTTCTAAAAGTAACACTATACACATTATTATTATTTTTTCTTTTTTGGATATGGTTCTATGGTAATACCATGTTTTATTTAGCTTTGACCAAGCTAATGTTATGCTATTCTTTGAAATACTATACCATCTAGTATCCTGTAAATATAGTATGGTATTCATTCAGGTCCATTACATATTTTTTAAATAGTTCAATGGTATTTTAATCTCGTACATCACTGTACCATGTTTCTGCCACAGTACTTTTTTCTAATAAGTAAATAAAATGTGTTTCTGTCCATCAACAAAGCTTTTATTTGAATACAAATATGGTGAGGGGCTTTACAGGTAATTAATTACACATTCCAGTCACATCGAATCATATGTAGTGTGCTTTTGACATATATCGATCGGTCTGATGCAGTTTACAAACCACAAATTTAATGGATGCACTTCTCGGTCAGAATGTTATATCACTTTCAGAGGCGTCAGACCCCCTGTAAAAAGTTCCAGGAAAACACAAAATCTCATAGGAGCAACCAAAGAGCCCATTCATTCTCTTTCAATGCAGAATAACAAAGGGGAATAATGATTCCCTCCCAGCTTCAAGCATAATTGAGAGGTAGCGCTTGAGCAGGAAGAGGTGTAACTTCTCATCTGACAGAGAGGCTGTGGAGCTTTTTTTTTACATTTAATCCATCCTGTTTGCATTATTCCTCTTTAGAACATGCATAGAACTCTGGCACAGCCTGTGCCCTCGAGGTTAAGTGCTGTTACATGTGTCCCTTTATTTGGTTGTTACACAGTTTCGCTAGCCTGGCTAGGGTTACATATAGGTCATGAGTTCACAAGAAGCTGCATACACTAAATTTAGGGTCGATTTTGAAGGGATTATGGTCGAATGTTGTATGATGCCAGTTGTATGACAGCTTATACTGTTGTGCTCTCTATGTTTACCTGCTTACAATTGGCAGTTCTTATCTATTTCCCCTTCTGATCTCAGATCAGTAGGAGTAAGGTTTTCTCTTTTTCACCTTTTACACGCAAAACAAAACAAACACTTGATAGCTTTTGCAATCTGGGTCGTATGCAAAAGTACAGATGATAAGGATGGCTAATGTGCATTTCAAAAACTTTCAAAGGAATTGTTAAAGCCGGATGTGTCTCTGTCAAGTAAATCAGATGGTAAATCAGTGGCCTGCAGGCAAAATATCTGGCTGGAGTGTTATTTAACCACACAGTCAGTAACTCCTCCGTGTCATGCTGTCTTCCCTTCTCCACTGCTGATGCTAAATGCTCTGTCTTTTCTCTCTATGGATCGGTTAAATACCAGTGTAATTGGCTGCTCCAGGCTCAAGCGCTGTCGTAATGTGTTGTACAACATTTCCATTAACACTTGCCTGAGGCACTGAAGAGATAAAATGGATAATGACTGCAGCCAAAGGTTCTGCTCTCTTCAGCACACTGTCCTTCTCAGGAGACGGTCTGTGTTAAGGAAAGTCTAGAATCTCAGTTTATACTTGACCATTCAAAAGATATATATTTTTAAAGGAATCGATACCTTTATTCATCAAGGATTCATTAAATTAATCAAGAGTGACCGTAAAGACATTTATAATGTTACAACAGATTTATATTCTAAATACATGCTGCTCTTTTGAACTTTCTATTCAAATAGTAGTTATTTGATTACCTTATTTTATTGTCAAATAAAGTTTTTTTTTTTTATTAAACAGCTTAAAGAAAATATGTTCATAGTTGCTGCAGAGCGCTTTATTTTATGGGAATCGGTAGCTATTTAAAAAAGCAAATCTATATTTTAGGCATATTTTGAGTCTTTACCTCAGTTACTGGTTCCTTCTCTACACATATTTCAATGCATTAGTTATTTCTTGTAGCATTTAATTATTTTTGCTTACTAATGGAAGGTGGACATTCATTCTTGAGCAGAATGTTTTCTAAATGTGGTCTTATTCAACTTCTAACCCCTGCCGTAACATCATGAATTCAACTGAATCTATTAGGTTGTTTATTTCACCCAGGGGGGCTTCAGTCTCCCCCAGAGCCTTGCTAACTGATGCCTGCACCGCTTATTTCTCACTTGTGATTATTTTCTCTCCTTTAAGGATAATAACACAAAATCCCTCAAATCATCGATCCCGTGTCTCAAGTCATTATAGTATATCCATAATGTTTCGACGGATCGGCACGCGGGCCGGGAGAGACGGACAGGTCATTTGCAGGGCCGGCGGAAAGCTGTATCAGTGCCAGTGATTTAACAGGGAGGAGGGCCTGTCAATTGTCTCAGAGACACTTTGAGACTGGGGACAGATTGGGGAACAATACAGGTCTGGAGGTGCTTATGTGTTTAATTAGCCTCTGACCCTGGCATGATGCCTCCTGTCAGACGTTACAGGCCACTCATGCAGATCTCTAATAGTCCAATAATGGGGACTGAAGTGTCCAATGTGCTCACATGTGAGCTGAATATTAGCAGCCATTACTTTTAGTCTTCAGTGTCACATGATCCTAATGATTCTAATGCCGATTTGTTGCTCAAACATTTCTTATTATCAATATTGAAAACCGCTTAATATTTTTGTGGAAACCGAGGTACTTTTTTTTTCAGGATTCTTTGATAAATAGACAGTTCACATAAAGAATAATTTACATAAATAATTTTGGTCCCACTTTTTATTAAAGGTCTATAACTACTATGTATTAATATTTAAATGTATCATGGTTACACTTTATTTTAAGGTGTCCTAGTTACACTGCAAGTATACATTTAAGTACGGAGTAATATTTGAAGTGCAGAGTAATATTAAGTAACTACATGACATGTAGTTAGGGTTAGGATTAGGGTTTGGTTTAGGGTTAGTAGTTAGCATATAATTATGGATAATTTATAGTTTCATGTAACATATAGTTACATGAGAGTTATAGAACATATAGTTACATGAGACAATGAAACTGTAAACTAGTGTTACCTTAATCATTTTATACACTTACTGCATACATGTCATTACATTGTACAACATACCTGCATGTAATTCCAGCTGTACTTAATTTCTGTAATTACTTCTATAATTACACTATTGACCCTTTCCTTACACTTTAACTCACCCTTAAACCTACCCATACCACCAAACCTGTCCCTAACCTTACCCGTGCAATACAACACGAAAACAATAAGTACATTGAACCTAGTAATTACTCTTTATGTAAGTACATAGTAGTTAAAGACCCCTAATATAATAGTGTAACCAGATTTTTTTTTATATAGAAAAAATATCTTAGTATTTTGTCTTGTTTGCTGAAGTTCGTTTTTCATACTTCAGGTTTGGATTTTACACATTGGCGCGTAACTTGTCCTGCATGACTTGCACTACACGCTTCAATCATACCGCCCACAACACCTTATCATTGTACGGGTGAATTTTGCACAGGCTACATCACAGACATTTTCTTCATAATAGTTGCATTCCGTTAGACTTTTCCGTTGGACTTTTTTTTTATTACTTTTTTTTTTAATGAGTTACAATATCTAATACGCAGTATTCAGTTTATCAGTAAAAAATCTAAAGGTGCTCTGAAATATTATACCTAAAAATATTCATATGTTTTAGAATTTTACTTGTGCAAGCTCATGTTTTTCATTAAGTGTTAAACACATCAGCTTCCACCTCCCTTGAGTGCTTCAAACTCCAATGCCAATGTGATTGTGAGTGAGCACTTGCCTCCGAGAACAGCATCCGTCTCTCTGCAGCAGCCACGGCTGTTCACTCTTTGAGGAGTCAGCAGCTGTTTAAAGTGCCGCCTCCTTGCTGTAGGCCTGTGTTTTCTGCGCCATTAAGTCCTGCCACAGTCTCTCTAATGATTGAGAGAGACGTGCATGTCATTCCTTGAGGGAACTCCATCTTCCCCCAGCACATCTTCAGTCAAGTCATGTCGTATGGACGTGTGTTTGTCTCTGAGGGTGCTTTCACAGCTTTTGGTTCTGAACAGAGTTTGTTTGATGTCAGAGTTTGGTCCTTTTGGTTAGTGTGAAAGTGAATTTTTACATTTTGGGGGTGAATGAATGAACTACAGCAAGTGAACGGCAATATGGTTCACCTTTGAGGTAGATTGAGAGATGGGATCCGCACCGGTTTAAGAAACGGTACTTATTCAAAGAACCAGTTCTTATTTAACCCTTGCACTGCAAACAAGCAGAGATGGTCTCCTAAATGTGTGCAGCACTTCATTCACGATTGAGGCAAGTGGAGCTCCTGAATGAGGTGTTGCTGACAATTTGAGGATCCGCAGGAGTTACGAGGTTTGGTCACAAACTCTAGTATAAAGCTATTTAGTATAATGCTCTATTTAAGTTCTGGTATAACGTATAGGCAAAAAAAAAAAAAAAATAGCATTAACTTATATTTTTTCTAACCAAACCGTTTTCGGGACTGTAATGTTACAGAAGGAACACAGAACTGAAACTTTACAAAATACTGACTCTGCTCTGAGTGAACTCACCAATACTACAACTGAAAACTATAATTGTATTGCTAATAACCAATAATTTGCCATTCTGATGCAGGGATGACATCAAAACCTGGAAGTCTAATTTGCCGTTGGTTCCTTTGTCATTTTATAATGGGGTTTTTCAATTTATGAGTAAAATAAAGCCTGTGCTTGGTAAACATAACTTGACGATATTTAAAAAAAATGTTGTACAATGTAAATTACAGACACTGGAAAAATGAATTTTAAAACAGTTCTGTTTATTTTTGAAAATGTATGTTTCTAATAGTAGCTAGATAAGACAGTTTGGGGTATGAGAGTGTGCAGTGTACGTTGTAGAACAAAACGTTAAAGTATTGTCAAGTTTACCACAGTTGTTTACCACAGGTTTTATTTTACTCATAAATTGAAAGACCCCATTATAAAACCCCATAGGAAAATCTTGAAGAAACCAGCGGTGAATATAGTCTTCCGGGTTCTGACTTCATCCCTGCACCACTCTATTGCAAATCTGTACTATTTTGTCGAAATAAAAATCTAAAATCAATTGTTTAATATTTACTATTATGTATAGAATGGAAAATGAACTTTCATTTTGAGATTGGCATATGATTTGTTTTCAAATATGCACATGTACAATTAAAATCAAATATCCACTAATATTGATAAATTAAATGAATATCAGCCTCCATGTCTCTTAAACATGTCTTGTTGGGCTACTCTTCTCTTGATGCAAGATAGCAATTTTACATAGTATGCTCTCTTAAGGACCTGTTTAATAAGATTTCTTACCAGAAAAGATTTGATAATTTGCTTTCATATGTACATTTATGTAATTTTAATCTGTTGTATTTATTATTTTATTTTTTATTTTTTATATTTAATAAAAAGCCTCGGCTGATGACATAGCATTACAATCTCAACTACCTACCGACCTCTAATATCAGCCTATAACCTACACTCACCTAAAGGATTACCTAAAGGAACACCATACTAATACTGTGTTTGACCCCCTTTCACCTTCAGAACTGCCTTAATTCTACATGGCATTGATTCAACAAGGTGCTGAAAGCATTCTTTAGAAATGTTGGAATGTTTAGAAATATGGGCCATATTGATAGGATAGCATCTTGCAGTTGATGGAGATTTGTGGGATGCACATCCAGGGCACGGAGCTCCCGTTCCACCACATCCCAAAGATGCTCTATTGGGTTGAGATCTGGTGACTGTGGGGGCCATTTTAGTACAGTGAACTCATTGTCATGTTCAAGAAACCAATTTGAAATGATTCGAGCTTTGTGACATGGTGCATTATCCTGCTGGAAGTAGCCATCAGAGGATGGGTACATGGTGGCCATAAAGGGATGGACATGGTCAGAAACAATGCTCAGGTAGGCCGTGGCATTTAAACTAGGGCTGAGGTAAACGATTATTAATTAAACGATTAGTCGGGCGATTGTTTTATCGATTAGTCGACTAATCTAACGACTAATTGGACGATTAATATAACGATTATTTTCCTGCTGCTCGATTAATAAAAAGACATAATGTATCTAAAAAAAATACGAACTGGCATACTGAATCAATGATTGCACGAACAAACTGCACGGAGAGCTAAGATGGTTAGCTAGAACCACCGAAGTGTGCAGAGCTCAAGCTACACAACTAGGGGTGTGACGGTTGTTATATAACCGTGAGACCGACAGTTATAGTTGAACACCGTCATTAGAACTCTATAACCACCCAAACCGTGTTATTAAAATATTTTTTACAAACATGTTTATTATAGAGAATGTTTAAATACCAATATCAGCTTACTAGAGAAACGGAGGCGGAGTTAGTGGTGCTTCGGAGGCTGCTACTGCTGGAGATGATTCGGGAGAGGTCTGTGCACCCCCTCCCAAGAAGAGAAATCTTGGAGATCTCCTTAATAAACGGAGGTCTAAAATCTCTGCCCCTTTACTGATCAGAGCGCGCACTGACACAGAGTAAAGCCTTGTTTATACTCGACGCGTCTGCACACGGAGGTGCGTGCGGCAAAAATGACGGTGTGGACACTGGGCGGTCGTGCGCGTTGGGTGCGCAAGACCCCATTTCGCTTGGCTGTGTGCACGGCTTTTTTTTCTGAGGAATAACGACTTCAAGCTGAATCTGCCTGAGCATATACGTCTCACCGCACCGGCATGCAGTTTGCTCGTCTAAATTGCAACGTTTTTTTGTTGTTTTTTTTGTTAAGGGTTTGTTTACTGTGTGTGATTCATTTAATGGATAATGGAAAGCACATTCACTTCTTGTTTTCGTCCTCCATTCTGCAATGTTTCGTCTCCCACGAGTGTGTGTGGCGAGCTGTATCGCCAGGAACGGTGCAAAAAATAAATAAAGAAGTGTCGGCGCAAAAATATAACGTCGACGTAATTTTGACGTCTAATTTGGTCACAAACTCTAGTAACTAACAGCACTAATTTAAACGATGCCCAATTGGCACTAAGGGGCCTAAAGTGTGCCAAGAAAACATCCCCCACACCATTACACCACCACCACCAGCCTGCACAGTGGTAACAAGGCATGATGGATCCATGTTCTCATTCTGTTTACGCCAAATTCTGACTCTACCATCTGAATGTCTCAACAGAAACCAGACTCATCAGACCAGGCAACATTTTTCCAGTCTTCAACTGTCCAATTTTGGTGAGCTCTTGCAAATTGTAGCCTCTTTTTCCTATTTGTAGTGGAGATGAGTGGTACCCGGTGGGGTCTTCTGCTGTTGTAGCCCATCCGCCTCAAGGTTGTGCGTGTTGTGGCTTCACAAATGCTTTGCTGCATACCTCGGTTGTAACGAGTGGTTATTTCAGTCAAAGTTGCTCTTCTATCAGCTTGAATCAGTCGGCCCATTCTCCTCTGACCTCTAGCATCAACAAGGCATTTTTGCCCACAGGACTCCTGCATACTGGATGTTTTTCCCTTTTCACACCATTATTTGTAAACCCTAGAAATGGTTGTGCGTGAAAATCCCAGTAACTGAGCAGATTGTGAAATACTCAGACTGGCCCGTCTGGCACCAACAACCATGCCACGCTTAAAATTGCTTAAATCACCTTTCTTTCCCATTCTGACATTCAGTTTGGAGTTCAGGAGATTGTCTTGACCAGGACCACACCCCTAAATGCATTGAAGCAACTGCCATGTGATTGGTTGATTAGATAATTGCATTAATGGGAAATTGAACAGGTGTTCCTAATAATCCTTTAGGTGAGTGTATGTTGAGCAGATGTGCACACCTTAACACTGAGTTTTAGACTGATACAGTGACATTTATTCTTAATAATCATGTGCTGTAAGCATGTGTGTATGAGAGAATCTGTATACACGTTCGAGCATGTAAATGTGTGTGTGTGTGTGCGTGTGTGCCCGCCTGTGTGTGTTATCTTTATGCAACTCTGTGTGTTTATCTAAGTGAAGGCATTATGGACCCTCATGGCCCAGTGCTGGCAGTATATGAGTTGCAGAGGAAAAAGCTTATCCACAATAGATCAACCCTGAATTACCATCTTCTCTCACATCTGGGCTTTTGTTCACCTTTTCCAAACTGCCAGAAATGATTGAGCTTCTTTCACTGTTTCCCCTCCCCTTTTCATGCTCTTTTTCAAAAAAAAAAAAAAAAAAAAAGCTTCCTTTTGTTAAACCACACAAAGACTGTTTAATAGTTTGGAAATCTAAGATAGTCAGCCAAACAAGGGTTAATAGGGCAAAAGTTCAGATGGGAGAATAAGCTCTTTTTGAACAGCGTACAGAAATTAAATCGTCTCTTGTTTCAATACAATTGACAGACGCGTGTGTTTTTTTTTTGTGTGTGTTTTTCTTTTGTCACCGCCAGAGTGTAGGAAACTTCTTGTTTGGCAACTTTGTGAAAGTTTCATAAATGTCATTCTTATCCAATGTGTTCCCTTCTTAAAGGGTTAGTTCACCCAAAAATGAAAATTAAGTCATTAATTACTCACCGCCATGCTGTACCAACCCCGTAAGACCTTCGTTCGTCTTCAGACTTCAAGAGATTTCCACGACGCATGCGCGAGAATTGCGATCCCCTTCAACTACTTCAGTTAAGTTCTCGCGCGTGCGCGTCGTGGAAATCTCTTGAAGTCTCGTTTCAGGCCTACAAGGAAGAAAAGGAATAGTCGAATAAAGTCGTTATTTTTGTTTTGTTTTTTCGCACACAAAGTATTCTCGTCGCTTGATAAACTTATAATTGAGCCACTGTTGTGACATGGAATATTTAAACATTTTCTTTAATGACTTTCTGGGCCGTCCGGTGTCATTCCCTTAGGGAGCCTATGTAGGAGTGATAAACCTCTCAGATTTAATCATAATTATCTTCATTTGTGTTCCGAAGACGAACAAAGGTCGTACGGGGTTGGTACAGCATGGGGGTGAGTAATTAATGACTTAATTTTCATTTTTGGGTTAACTAACCCTTTAAAGAACCCACTTCAGTTTAAGCTGGTTTTCGCCGTCTTAAGATGGTCTTCCACCATGACCAGCTGTAAATCCCTTATTTTGAAAAAACTTATTTTGATAGATAATTCTTCAAAGTCATAAAACCGTAGTGAAGATGCACTGTAGATTAAAAGTACACAAACTCCATTTACTTATTTCATTATTTAGGTTTTATCTGCGTATTTAAAGGCCTGATTGTCTGTATTACAGAGTGTTTACTGCTGATCTAACATTAGTCTATATTAAGCGCTAATACAATGATAATCAAAGGCAACGAAGCTGTGACACAGAACATGTCCGCTCGCCGAACAGCCCCACTGCTGATTTACCGTCCCCACAAACGACCTGTCCACTCACCCGCGAGATCTTCCCTTTAATTACACCATAGATTTCCCCCTGATGAACTCCCTCAGAATTAACACAGCCACAGCTAATTCCAGCCCCTCCTCTTTCACCCTCACTCGTGTAGTATTGTTGTACAGAGAGCGCCGGTGCAGTTTAGCTACACAAACATTAGTATTAACGATTGGCCAGTTTGGAATTGGTGACAAACTGCAGGCGGAGCGCAAAGTTTTGTAGCCTGAAACCAATCAGGAAGTTAATGAGGAGAAAAATTACTCCTTTTCGCCAGCGCCCCTTAATTACCTCCACGCCAGAGTAGCGCAGATGAAAAGGAGGGAGGGCAGGAAGGGATGAGAGCCACAGTAAGAGCCTTTATGCTGCTTTTCTCGGGTTATGAAGGTCAGGAAAGCAGCTGAACAGGATTTGTGTGCGTTGCCCCTCCCGACACTCGTAACTTTGATAGAATCTGTAGAGACTGTAATGTATTAGCTTCATATGCACATTGAGATAAGAGCTGACCTGGCTCAATGCACAAACTACCATCCAGTTTTATTGGGAACTATAACATTTGTGCTGCTAGTGTTTCAGTTTTACATTTACATTACTGATTTGGTCTTTGTGTTAAAACTGTAACATAATAGCTGTCAGGGTTTATTTAATGTTAAACAGAGCATGTGATTCTAAAGGTAATTTTTAGAGAGTCTTCTTAATTCATATTTATATTAATATCATGATGCTATTTTAGTTATCGGTCTGCGCACAGATACTGGAGAAGGTCAGCACAGTACAGACTCGTCCTGCACTCAATAGCTGTGTGCTCACTCAGCAGTCTGACAAGCTCAATACGCGTATCTTCAGCTTGAGTGAGTTTGCCAAAGTAGCCAGAACTTGCTGCAGTGTGAGATTTTCTAGAAGGCACCACTGTCTTTACTTTGTTGTAATGTTGAGAGCTGACAGCACTGCTCATACAGTTAATTGATGCTGTTTGGTTTGACTGGAGAAGCTGATAAACTCAAGATCAGAAATACTTTCACAGCATTGTTTCCACTCTAACACTGAAGATTCAGCTTGTTCGCAATTCTTTTTTTATGTAGTTAGAGTAAGTTGATGAGATTTTAAATGCAATTGCCCCCGAAAATACTTCAATTACTCTTAGAAATAGGCCTGTGTAATTTCATTGCGTCTGCTTTCAAAGTTATTCTATGCACACATCCAGTCAAATGTTTGGGGTTTGTAAAAAAATATTTTTTATTTTTTAATGAATACTTTTATCCATTAGGGATGCATTAAGGATGCAAAAGTGACCGCAAAGATTTACATTATTACAAAATAATTCTGAATTTTCTATTCATCAAAGAATCCTGAAAAAAATGTGTCAGTTTTTACAAACAAGCAGCACAGCTGCTTTCAACATGGATAATAATGGCTACAGAAAATTCAACTTTGTCGTCACATGAATAAATGATATTTTACAATATATTAAAATAGAAAACATTTTAAATTGTAATAATATTTCACAATATTACTGTTTTAATGCATTTTTTTATCAAAAAATGCAACCTTGGTGATACTTTTAAAAACATTAAAAATCGGACTGATCATCCCAAACGTTTCAATCATTTGCCCTCAAGTTTACATTTACTTTCAAGTTACTTACACTCACACTTACACTTACAAGTTCACGGTTACTCTGATGGTAACCTATCCGAGTAACTACAGGTATGTACTTTTTGTCTTGTTCTTGAACAATAAATCTTATGTTTATGGTTGTTCACATTTCTGAAAAAATGCTACTTGGCTTTATATTTTGTTTCTAATGTAAAGACATTCAAACATCTTTAAGTGTGGCTTAAGTGTCCAAATACTTTTTTGGCACTATTGGACTGTGTCAGGAACCAAAAAGCTCATGTTACATGAATGCTTTGGGTGTCGTTTATCACAGATCCCATAACCAGATTATGCTCTGGCACAAAATGTCTTCAGTAATAAACAAAAAAACTGTATCTGATGTCATGATGCATCCTATTTCAGCTTACTCCAGTGGAGTTCAAGACAGCTCAATGATCAACATCGAGAACAAGCTGGAGTGTGAGAGCAGCTCAGAGTCTGGAACTTTCTCCGTCGACTCCGTCATAGATGGGGCAACCAAGTAAAACACCCTCACCTGCACCAATCTCCCTTTTACAACAACTTGATTTTTTTTTCTTTCTAAAAGTTTAATGATTCTGTAACCAAATCCTACCTTATTGTTCAACATTTTAATGTTAATACTGATCAGGTTGATCAATGTGGTGTTATTAAACTTTGTTGGGGTAATTCTTTCAGATTTTTATAGACACAGAAATCAGTTTCTCAGTGATGATCAGAAATGCCATTTACCATGTTTCACACAGTTTGATAGCTTCAGTTTGTTCACGTTGATGCTGCAGATTTTTAAGACTAAAATGAGTTACTTTCGCTTTCTAGCAGAACGCCATTGAAAGAAATGGCAGAGCAAGAGCGATTTATTGTCACATATGGGTTCAAGCTCAGTATTGCTGTCATTGGCCTAATGGATAATCTAACTTCCTTTCCATGACCTTCATGCTGCAAACTGTATGAGGGCTTTTCTTAAGCATCTCCATAGTGTTGTGCGGGACAGTTGGGTTAGAAGAGATACTATTCAATTATGCTTCAATCTCACAGCGAACGGCTTGTTTATTTATGGCCATCACTAAAAAGGGCATCATTTAACTTCCTGTGCATGATCCAGATAATGTGCAGTGCTCTTCTGAGCTTTCTTTGTATAATATGAAGCTGTGCCCTTGATTTTAATGGTGTTGGCACAGATAGTGTCCTCAGTCAAGTCACAAATAGAGGAGAGGAGGGACACACAACTTTGTCTTTCCTTTTAGGCTCTGTTTGTTACAGATGTACATTTAACTACAAATGATGTCATTTTTCAGTATCTTGAGCTGATTGAAATGAGCCATTTGTTAAGTGTAATCTATTTTTTACATTTCTTTTTTATAATGGATGCCCCTTTAATATGCTTCGACAATCAGTATATCTTTTGCACTTATTTACTTGCATACAACTTAATAGTAATGGGTATCTAGCAGAGACAAATTAATTTTCTTTCTAAAAATGAGTGTAAAATGTAATTGTTTTTATGCATTTCCATTTTGTGATTTTGTAAGATTTTGTTAAACTAACAGTTCACAGTTTGATTCATGTGTTAATTTGTTTTCCAGACGTGTAAATTGACCCACTGTATTTTGGTGTTGGTGTAGATGTGCTCTTGTCTTCTGACACCATAATGTTACAAATATTTGTATTATTGTTATTATAAAACGATGCAAAAGCTAATTTGCAATCGTTGTGTGTTTATACACTCTCATGTTCAGTGAAAATAAAATCATTATTGATGAGATATAAAACCCGAAATGAAAATTACTTGTATTTTCTTTGCTCTGCACCCTCAAAACATTCATTCGATTCTGCCCCATCTGCTGTAATCAATAACCCGACCATCTTGTTTTTTTTATTAAATGCACTTACTCTTAATTTCATCCCCCAGTGGTTTTAGTGAGAAGAATGTGGAGTTACCTATATGGCTTTGACATTATAAATCACTTCTGGAGAGCAGATTGTACAGCAGTATCGATTGATCCTGATATATCACAGAAATTTACTGTCACTTCTGTTTTCAATTAAAGATACAATCAGTCAGATAATGACTTAATTGGATTTTACAGAAGATTGAGTTTTATTGTCCCGTGCTTTACGAGTTTAGTTAAGGAAGGCCGCTTTATCATAGGCTGTCAGCGCTGGGCTCCGGCGTGCCGCCGTGTCCTTCTGTTGCTGCTCCAGGTTTGAGTTCCAGCGACAGCCTGAAAAGTGTCTGTGGATTTGTTTTCCTTGAGCTGCTATTGTGCCATCAATCACGGCGGGCGCATGATAGATAAAGCCGCCCCTGTCCCAAAGTCTCAGTGCATACTGGAGGTGCTAGACCTGCATTTCCTTAAGTCAGGGCTTTTGGATTTAAGAGAGGAAGAGGTCATCATAAAAGTGTTTGATGACTGTACGGTCTGAAACAAGGCCCAGTTTAATCTGTAATAATACATTTATTTGAATTGAATGCATTTTATTTTGAGGGCCCCGTAAAGATATAAAAGAAGATTACTGGAAAGGGAATAGAAAGAAAACATTGAGAGTCAAATTTATGGAGAACATGCTGATTGTTGTTAAAATATTCCATTTAGGTATTACAATTGCAGATTACAAAATCAAATATTTACATTCTTGCATTGCACTTGACATACAAAAACCTGTTTAGATGAAAAGAAATAATACAAAAATATTTTGGTTACACACACAGTTTTGCTCATAAGTTTACATACCCCTTGCAGAATATGCAAAATGTTAATCTTTAACTAAATAAGAAAAAATCTCGTTGGTTTTTATTTTTTGGTCCTGAATAAGCTATTTCGGTAACACTACCATAAGGTTCATTAGTTAATGTATCATCTAACATGAACTAACAATGAGCAATACATTTGTTTATTAATACAGTATTTATTAATCTTTGTTAATGTTAGGTAATAAAAACACAGCTGTTCATTGTTTGTTCATGTTAGTTCACAGTGCATTAACTAATGTTAACAAATACAACCTTTGATTTTAATAACGTGTTAGTAAATGTTGAAAATAATATGAACTAATATTAATAAATGCTGTAGAAGTATTGTTGATTCTTAGTTCGTGTTAACTAAGGTAGTTAACTAATGTTAATTAATGAACCTTAGTGTAAAGTGTTACCGCTATTTCAAATAACATGATGTTTACATATACACTCACTGGCCACTTTATTCCTGATCAACTGCTCGTTACCGCAAATATCTAATCAGCCAGTCGCAGTGCATTTAGGCATGCAGCAGAGATGGTCTTATTACTGGGAGATGCGAGGGTCTGTGGCTCTAACTTGGATCACGTGAGGTACGTCATCCTATCATAATGGCATGATCCCATCATTTAGAGTTTTATTAACAGTCCGTTACGTTACACACAGTTTGTGGATTAGCGTGTTCGTCTTGTGAATAATTTGGTGTTATATAAACATACTGTTGGACTGAGAAAAAAGAGTGTGAATTGCTCTATTAGCTGCAGATTACTGGTCACTACAGTGTGCATAAAACCACATTTAAGATTAGATTTGAATGTTAATTAAAAAAAATTATTGGGCTTACATAGCAGTAATACTTGTGACTAAAATTGTAATTTAATAGTTTAAATCTGGAAGGATAGAAAGAATACATTTATGTATTACCATTTTTATATATATATTTTACCTTTATAAAGCATTATATCATTATAAGGGATAGCAGTCAAATCATTACAATTCAAGTCTAATGTATTCGTTGAAACCTGGAAGCATTAGAGAACCCATCATTTTTTATTACATTTTTTGCCACACTTTCGGCCCCTTAGTACCAAATGAACATCGTTTAAACGCCACAGCCTGCCTGAGTATTATTGCTGACCATCATGTCCATCCCTTTATGAGATTCACATCAACTGCTTGATGCTATCATGTCAATGAGATAAAAGGGGGTCTGACCCGGTTCTAGCAAGGTGTACCTAATAAAGTGGCCAGTGAGTGTGTATAGTCCACAAGACAAAATAATAACTGAAGTTACACAAATGAAGCAGCTCAAAAGTTTACATATAGAATCGTAATAAGCCCACTGTTTATAGGAAAATCCTGCTGGCACATTCTTTGGTTTTCTGGCATTTTCTGTATATTCAAGCCCCTTTCCAACAGTGACTGTATGACTTTGAGATCTCAACGCGATGCATTTAAGTCACCATGAAATCGAAATTGACTATTCTTTTTTTTTATGGAACATAAAATAACTTCCCCTTACTCTTGCAGCAACATCTCTTCTCTGATGATGTGTTTACTGGCGCGAGGACGGGACAACCTGTCACTCACATGACATCACGGCAATATCATACCACAACCATCCAACCAATTCCCAAGTCCCACCCTACATTTTTTTTTCCCGGACACCGTTTTACTCGGATATACGTCACAATAAGGAAGAAAAGACTATTGTAACTTCCGTTTCATGCTGACTTTAAGAGCCAGGGGTGTAAACTTGATGATGTGTAAATTTTTCATATTTTGTTTATATATTTTTTTTTCATTTACTACTGCTGTTCAGAAGCTACACAAGATTACGTTTCCCAAAAGACAAAATTTTTGAAATCATTAACATCTTACATATTCTGCAAGGGCAAACTTATGAGCAGAACTGTTTTATTTGCCAACATGTCAATGTGACAAAAAACTTTTCTTTTTTTAATGCAATTATTTTGTTTTAAATCACTTAAAAATTAAAGCCACACACCATAACTTTAAGTCTTATGACAATTTAGTACATGCCCAATTATGCCACCTGACCAGTGAATGTAATGGCCTGAACATGAAACCCTTTTTCCCAGGCACAAAAAAAGTAAATTAATACAGTAACTATGCAAGAAATCCATGAGTCTGTTTGATGTGATTTGAAGCTGTCAGCGAGTTTTCAATTACTTATTTGTTGTACTAACTTAGTTTCAATTGCACTCAATTGTATACTTTAAGTCCCATTAGAGTGGGTTATAGAGACAGACAACTATTTTGTTGTCTGCCTTTGTTCACATTGAGATGGAGAGGGTGTGGCGGGGAGGTGTGGGTCCTGTCAGAGTCTCAGTGATTTGAGTGCCCTTGGAGGCTCTGTCCATACAGAGGGAATAACCAGACATTTCACTGGACAGATGTCCCATCATCACTCACAACATTGAAACTATTGGGTGCCTGTCAGTGAGTCGCAATGAAGGAGAAGCCGATTGGGGTCTCGATGGACATTCACAGACTCAACGTCGAGTCTATACATAATTACCACTATAAACCTCAATCAAACCTGACAGAAAGTACAAAAAGAGACTAAATGAAATGTAATTAAATACAAGAGCATGAAATTGTATAAAATGTATTTTCTTTTTCTTTTGTACAATTTTCTTTGTGTACTGTAGGTGTTAAAAGGAATTCATTCAAAACTGCAGTTATCTGCACTACAATAAATTACAAATATTTAGATTAAACAAATAATGAATGACAGTAGGCTATTGCTTCTAAACCATTAGACCTGCTTACAAGCAGAAATAACAAGTAACTTTGTGTGTGTGTGTGTGTGTGTGTAACCTATAGTAGCCTACTTGTTTTCTCTCTGAGATGAATCGATATTATTGATCATATTAATATTATTACTTATTCTCATTTGTAAGTTGCTGGGGATAACTGTTTGCTAAATTAATAATGTTTAAATGTAAATTATTAGGGAGTGAATGTACCTGTCACACTGGTTTGACTGTAGAGATGTAATTGGTGTCATATACTCAGTTTACGGTTTCTTGGATCTTGGACCTGGGACATTTACTGGCTTTATTCTGTCCTTCAGCTCAGTATAAAACAACTTTTGGGCTCCGCATAGATAAACCACAGTCTAGTGCTGCTAGTATGGTTCACTTAACCCAGAGAAAATGTCCATAGTAATCTTTCACCTTTGGAAATTAAACAACAATTTTTAAAACTAAATTCCACTTTGAATTAGTGGTATTTTAGCCATACTAAATGCATTTATGAATGTAAAATTTATGAACACCCAAAATAATGTTTACCCATTTATTGTATCCCTTTTAATCAGTAAAACTGTCATGCAGTTCTGAACAGACAGAAAGACTATTACATTAGAAAAATACCATATGTTTATACACATTTATATAATTTCACATAATGATTAAACAATCTGATTTTTCTATACTTTGGTTTCATTCATTTTCTTTAATTGCATTCAAAAGAGCCCAATATTTGTTTCTTTGGTATCTAACATGCTTATATCTTAAAGGCAAACAAATGTATCAAGCTAAAAAAATAAAGCATTATAGTTGTTCACAAATGAATTGCACTTTTCATTTTACATTGAATGGATTTGTGTGGATGGTAGGCTATATATTATATAGTGCATGTTCGCCTTATTCTCTTTTTATTTTTCATATCCATTTACTTTGATGTCAATCAGTGACAGAAAACATAAATAATTTTATTAGCATTTCTGTTGTCCTCCCACTCCCCTTGGTGTGAATTCCCCTCGCCATGCACAGACTGCACGCTGCATTATCGTCACCTTGAAATTTCATCTGCTATTTTCCAATTAAAAGCTTAATAGCCCTGGAAACGGAGTTCATGTGGTGAAGTTTACCGTGGCCCCCAGTTGTCAAAGTTGTGCTGCCGGGATCCCATTACGTGCTTGAATAAACCCATTTAGGAACAGAAACGGGACTCGAGGGTGCCCGGTGTTGAGTTTCACTGGACTTTAAAAAGCGATGGGCATCATTTAAAAAAAAGGTGTGCTGCAATTTACACCCTATAGCCTGTACATTGCGCGCCAAATAGCATTTAAAGTCTGTGTATGTTTACTGTGTGCACAAGACAAAATAGGCCTGTTTAATGTAGATGACATCGCCCAGTTCAATTGATTCAATTCATTTTGTCACCTGATCCTTCCAGGACTCATTTGGTACCAGTCCAAATTATATTGTCCAATTAACTCGCATGCATGTCGGACTATTCAACATTTTTCATGGGAATAAGTTAAGAGCTCATTCAAATGCAAAACATTATATTATTTTCGCCTGTGTTTAATTCGAATTCACAGCGTGTGGTTAAACTAAATCCCAAAGCGGTTGCAGGATTTTCATGAAAAGCGCACAGCAGTTATATGAATTCTTTTCTACATTCCCACTTATTTTTGGGGAATTACTGCACTCCTAAGAAGAGCCTCATATGTTGAAAAATCCCTGTGGGTCCGATTTCAAACAACCATTGAAAATGATGGTGGATTATTATTATTATTTAAATTATCTTTATTTTTACGCAGTTTTAGCCTATATGCATACAGCAGGAAAAAATTCTGTCAATTCAATTAGAGGGTTGATTTAAAATAATGCGCATAATTCAATTACTTTTATGGGAGTTGACGTTTTAGGATTGTTTACTGTCAATAATTTTCGATATTTCGCTAAATGTGTTAAAGTTTGTCGAATGCAACCGAAACGAGCAAAACAGTGTTTGTGATGTAGCCTGTGTTAAATGTAGCCTACGATAAAATAGCCTAATAATTTGCAACGTGTGCTTTGTTGATGCATCATCCTACACATATGCAATGCAAGTTGGTTACAAACTTTTGAGACACCTTCAACCTTTTATTTCGACTTCCTTATGAGGGCTCCAAGTTTTAACAGATAATTCCCCCACTACTTAAAAACACAAAAATAGTAGGCTAAAATTGTAGGCTGTTTGTATTAAAAGATTGCATATGGCCAAGATATTGCTCAAAACTCTAATTATAGGCTAATTAGAAAAAAAGCGAGACTTCCTCCTTCCATCCAGTGTCAGGGGAATGTAAATTGCTCGTGACAGTGATGTGAGAAATAGAAGTTACTCGGGGCGAAAGGTGGATCCTCGTCTTAAAGAGTCAACACCTCTCATCGCGAGTGTAGCGAGCAGCAGAGGGGCTTGATCTCTTGACTATACTTGACAGCACTCTTCCTCTACTGCTTATCTGATGCACTTGCGCCTCTGGCACCTCTGGAAACGACTTGAGAAATGAATGGCTACGGATCGCCCTACCTCTACATGGGGGGCCCGGTGTCCCAGCCGAGAGCGCCCCTCCAGAGGACCCCCAAATGTGCCCGCTGCAGGAACCATGGGGTGCTGTCCTGGCTGAAAGGGCACAAGCGTTACTGCCGTTTTAAGGACTGCACTTGCGAGAAATGTATTCTAATAATCGAGCGCCAGCGGGTCATGGCGGCTCAGGTGGCACTCAGGCGGCAGCAGGCGAACGAGAGTTTGGAGAGTTTGATCCCGGAGTCACTGAGGGCGCTGCCTGGCATCACTGTGGGGAGCGGGGAGCAGAACCCAAATAACCCACGGTCCAGCGACATAGACCTGCGCTGGAGCACAGAGACAGTGACCCCTAAACCACCGCAAGGTAATCGCTTACATAAGGAACTCGATGTTTTAGACATTTAGACAACTTAGTTTTAGCAACACCGAAGACCAAACGGGCTAGGTGGCTATTCCGTTTTTTTGCATGTTTAAAGGTTTTTGTTTTATTTTTAAATTAGCCCAATTGTTATTAATCGTTTTATTTTAATAATTATAATTAGCCTATTATTTTTTATAGTTGTTACAAAATTATAAAAGCTTACAAATAGGATAAATCTATTATTTAATCTAAAACTGGAGTTTTGAACCTATATAGCCTACTTTTTAAAGAACATTGCCACGGTAATGTTCATAAGAATAAAAACATAATTATCTCAAATATCTAACAAAAATAATATTTGCACTATAAGCAACAATCTTACTGATCGATTCGAGACAACATAAATCATAATGCGGGCATTTTTGTTTCCTGAAAGCCTGTTATAAACTCATATGTATTATTAATTTTGTTCTTAAAAATATTATATTATCAATTATATTATGGTTTTGTTCCTGACATTTTAACCATTGCAAATACGTTTATTGGACGTACATTTTTCCATGTCAGATTCATCAACCTGAAGGTTCTGCTAAATTATTTATTTAGCCTAGTCAGGAATAATTAGAACAGAAATATTTAAGACAAGCAGACATGAAGTCGAACGAAACTACCATCGGCTTAACATTCGTCTTATTTCGGCAAGGTGATGAACTTAGCTTGAAAGATCGACACTGTGTGTTCACCTCACAGGTAATAGAACAGGCCCTGCCGATCATTTCGGATGAGGTCAATGAAATGGAAAGGAAGTCCAAATGAATGTAAAATGTTTCTAAAGTAATCAGTTTTCAAAACTGTAGTGATTTTCAGTGCGACCGCGTCAGCGGGTAATAAAGTCACCCATTATAAATCACAGGAGTGCTGACAGGTCAATAACCTGAATGTTGCACTTCTATAGTCTGCAGAATCGGACAATGTTTGAGTACGTATAGTGAGTCAGAGTTGTAACTGGCCTCTAGGCTGGCTTCCACTTCAGGCATTCTGGATGAAATGCCAATTGTCAGACTGTAAAAGATTTGAATTAAAAATTACATTTAGCTAAGACTGGTGGTTTCATAATCATTTCGATTTTTTTTTAAATCATATTCCAGCTCAATGATTTTAAGCTGCAGCATCACTGTATTATCATCTTTTAATATACATAAGCTCATGAAGTCCATGCATGTGTGTGTGTGTGTGTGTGTGTGTGTGTGTGTTCCAGACCTAAATGAGGATCTGTCTGGTGAGCAGTCTGGTGGGGAGAACGGAGGTAGTGCCAGCGACCGAGAACCAGAACCAGCCAGCTCCCCCGAGGAGTCGAAACCTAACTTGTGCTGCACCCCTGACACCTCAGACCCAACTCCCCAGCTTGAGGAGTCCCGCTTCACCCTGTCTAAAACCTGCACCGAGCCAGAGCCCAAAGCCGACAACCCCAAATACTCTCCTGAGCCCAACCTCCTCATCGAAGGCCTCTCAGGCTCTGTGTCTCTGCCTTTCAGTCTGAGGGCCAACCGACCTCCACTGGAAGTCCTGAAGAAGATCTTCCCAGTCCACAAACCAGCAGTCCTGGAGCTCATCCTGAAAGGCTGCGGTGGGGACCTGGTTGGAGCCATCGAGATCCTGCTGTCCAGCCGTTCCACAATGAAACCGGAAAAGATCCGGTCAGAGAACTCCGAAGCCTTGGTTCTCCCGTCAAACGGCCACCTTTTTGAGCACCCGCTGAGCTCTTACCCCGTCTCGTCTTCCAAGTGGTCGGTCGGTTCGGCGTTTCGCGTTCCCGATTCCCTGCGCTTCTCCTCAGAGCCTTCTGGTGGAGTTGTACCAGGCCCTCTTAGCATGCCGTTACAGCACGGCTTCCCCCAGCCGCCTCGATATCCCCTCATGCTGAGGAATTCCTTGAGCCGCGGCCAAGCCGGGCCCTTCGTGCACAACGACTTGACTCTGTGGAATACCATGACTTTACAGCAACAGTATCAGCTGCGCTCACAGTACATCCCGCCATTCTCAGGCCCGTCGGCCGGAGTGATCCGCAGCTCACCGCTCCTCACCAGCAGCAGACCCTCCGAGGAGCATCGAATCAGCATCCAGGAGGAGAGCTGCCCTGTCATTGCCAAACAGAGCATGTACGCTGTGGATGAGGAGTATGATGAAAGATCTGACTCCTCAGACTCCAGGATCCTGAACACTTCCTCCTAACTTCTGCTCACTCCAGCGCTTTCAATAGAAACAAGCCCTGAAATGCGTTTCAAATGGCTTCTTGAAATGATATAAGAGACACTGCTCGTCTAGTAGCGCAATGAAACGATATACATGGCATTACTTGAGGTATTGTATTTCTACCAGATCTGAGGTTGTTGTGCCAACTTAATCATGTGTGGAATAACATTAGCATTATTTTTTTTATTTTTTTCATTTAGGTACTATTATTTGACCAAAAACCTGAATAAGTTAATATATTTGAGCACAGTGATCTCTATTTCCACTTTGCATGAAATGTACCATTGATAACAATTTATTGTAAGAAAGAGAAAAGAAAATAATAGTCTGGCAATCCTGCATGTAAAAGTATGGCAAATAAACCTTCTATAAACTCTTATTGTCATTGTGTTTACCTGAAGCAAACACATACATGGATTAGCTATCTGCAAAACAAACAGTATTAATAAATAAATTAGGCATGAATTCGTTTTTTAGAATGCAGAATATGTCTTCCTCTCCACCAGTAAGCTGGTGTGTGGCTGCCGTCACATCTTCCAGGTGGATGCTGCACATTAGTGGTGGTTGAGGAGATTCCCCCTTCTATGTAAAGTGCTTTGAGTAGCCTACTCAGAAAAGCGCTATATAAATGTAATGAATTATTATTTTACTATTAAAGAAAAAGAAAAAAAATCTTTACAACTCTTTTTTAAATAGGCATATCTCTTCAAAGAAAGAAAAAAAGACAAAATATAGCAAGTCAAAATAAATAAAAAAACGTCAAGGAATACATTACCTTCTCGTTTTGCAATTAATCCACTAGTAATTCAGCCCCCAGCCTATATGCTATAATAATTAAATACCACTAATAATAATTAAATGCCACTAAATAATAACAAATGATGGTTCTATCGTTCTATTTATTTAGTTTTAAACCAGTCATTCATAATTAAATAACATTTGCCGTTTTATATTGAATGGTTTACGTTATTAATGTAATGCGATGAGAGTGATTATAAAATGACAACAGGGCATTTTTTATAGGCTATCAAACAGTTTTTTCAATGGATCAAGTTATGTGCGTTTATCAAAGACGAAATGAGCAGAAAAATTAGCTAACTGCGCCATCTAGTGGACCTTTTTAACAATAGCAATTTCGTGACTAGCCTACTCATCTAAGAAAAAAAACCCTTCAAAAATATGTCTAATTCCTGTTTAGTATAATATTATTCGTAAATACGTAACACATAGCAAACATTAAAGGCTAATATGTTTAAGATATTAAACACATTAAATAAGATACCAAAAAGTGTTTTTCGCAGCGATGCCATAGAAGAACGTTTTTTGTGCCATGGAGATCATTTCAGTGAGCAGATCTTAAAATAACCAATTGTTTTCTTAGTGTGAAGAAACATGTATTAATCTAAAGAAACTTTTCCACTATAAAGGTGGTTTAAAAAAGGTTCTCCATGGAAACATTGATGCCAATAATTGTATTCTTATTTTTAAGAGAGTTCCATTAGACTAGAATTCGATTTTAAGGAAAACATAAGATCTAATTAATTTAATGTCATTCACTGTGAATGTCATTCTCCATGTAAAAAAAGTAATAATTATTCCATCATCTGTCAAATTATATTATTCGTAATTTAGCCAATTAGGCTAGGCCTATTATAATCGAAATCTTTTTAATGCATTTACCGCCTCCTGTAAAGTGCTCTGAGTGCAGGAATTCCCCATGGAAACATCGATAATGACTCAATACTGTCACCTTGTGATTGTGTACAAAAGGAGTCATGGTGTCATTCAATTTGTGTTATAATTCGCTATCTAGGCATACAGATACAAATATTATGTCACATTATTCAGCGTCCGAGGTAGGGCTACTGAAGTATAATAGGCTATGCAACTATTAGCTTACATTTAGGCTATAGCCTAGATTTAGAACTGAATAACCTGCAGTGGCGGTTTACTGTGACGTGTTGCTTGTTTAAGACGCCCTGTTTAGGTTGCATGGTGTTTGATGCTAAACCAGCGGTCGCTCGAGTGTGCAGGTGTTGCAGTTCTATTTAACACATCTGTTGACTTAACCGAGCGACAGCTTTTAATTTTGAAATTTGAATCTGTGCCTCTAAGTCAACATGGCTGTGCTCTCGTGTAGCCTACCTAAGTCAACCGGACAGACAAATTATGAGTGGTTAAGCATTCAGCAGGTTGCACGTGTTACCAATCCATCAAGAAGAGTCCTCAAATACTAATTAACATAACAGGGATTCAGTGAACGCACAAATCTCTTGTCTCCACACTCAGACCAGATTACACTGCAGTGTGTAACATGTGACACACCCTGAACCAAACCAGAAGCTCGGACGTGATTCGCTTAATTGTCACACATTGATTGTAAATAAATATCCTCAAAGGTGCCTGAAGGCATGATGGACCTGCATTTACTGTAATAGAAAGTAGCAATTGTAGGTAGATGAATCCTTAACAATGCAGGCTACTAACATGCAGGCTTCTAACATAAAGCCCTCATTTCCCAACACAAGCTTGCGAACAAGCATATAATAGCCTACATATGGGACATATGACAAAGAACTGAAACTACAAAACAACCACTTGCTATTAGGCCTAACTCACGCATACATATCTAAACAATAAACACACTCCGATTTTTCTCCATTTGGCATTGTCATATGCGTTTAGAAGGCAACAGAAAGGATCAAAGCATTCCACATTGGGGAAATTGCACCCTGGGTAGCAGTTGGGTCTGCTGGCCGTAACCTTGCTAATAAATTAAGAGGGAAGAAGGGAGAGTGGCAAAGCTGCACCTGCACGGCAAACATCTTCACCACATGTGAGTAACAGAGATGACGGGGCAAGACCAGACAGACAATTAGGCCCAACCAAAATCACCATATATAAATACCATCCTGTTTATAAATAAAAATGCTTTGCCAAATCCAATGAGATGATTTTCTTAGGATCTCATTTAAATGGCATGGACATTTTCTAAACCCCCAATTGTCACCCTAATGGCCTATTCATTTATTTATATATATACATATATATATTATAGCCTATAAATTAAGGCCTATAAAAAATAGTTTATTTAATTGAAAAAATATAGCTATAATAATTTAAAAAATAATTATATATATTAGGCCTATTTAAAAAAATAATATATATAATATTATAGGCTATTATAATAATATTTTTATTATATTACATATATATACATAGGAAACGTCATAGCCTATATAAAAACTTAAATATATAAATAAATAAAAAATATATATAACCCGTTGAACGGATCATAGGCCTATATATCTTTTCCAGTGTTTCCCAGCTCTGGTCCTGCATGGATGCACACCAACCGTACACATTTTGGATGTCTCCTTTAATAACTGACTATTTCTGGCCCTGGGTTCTCTACTAACAAGATGATGAGTTGAATCAGATGTGTTTGAAGAGTTTGAATATTGGTGTGCATCCAGGAACATGGTTGGGAAACACTGATCTATTCCTCATATCCTCGTTTTCATTTGTGATGAAATGAACATGGCCCATTATATAATTATTTTACAAGTTATTTTAGGCTACATTTTTAATTCCATTGTTAGCCTACATGCAAGATCATGATAAGGCCAGATATTTCCAATCCCAAATTAGTTGTTCAACCCTGTCAACAAAGCTTTACCATCCCGTGCTCGTCCCGCATATGCTGCTGCCACCATGAACAAGCTGTGACATTCTTTAGTGTCAGTTGATTTTACTTTGTTGTAAGAAACATCACACATGGTAGGTCGATCGGGACAAAGAGAATTGTGTTTTGTGTATCAGTCCCGCATGCTTAGTCAATGTTTTTTTTAAGTATCGCTTGTTGTGTCAACTGTCATATCACGCTCAATCTTGAAAAGTGGAAAACAGTGTTTAAATGCATCCCCGAAGGGTTGTGCATTGTCAACAGCAACTCAGAAAGATATAAATTTGTGTAACAAGAGATCTAGTGTCTTGTTAACAGACAAACTCATTTGTCAGACAACCGCTTCTAATCATTAAAATTATAAATTGGTCCCACGGAATTGCGACCTCTATAATTGGGCCTATAAATAAAGACAAATGTCTTAAACAATTGAGCGATTTTAAATAAACGTCTATTCAAAGTTTTAATTAAAAATGTATTTAAAAAATGCAATTAATCATGCCAAAAAGAATAATTCATATAGGTGAAAGGAAACAAACACAAAAAACACCTGTATAGCAACGCTGTTAGGTGTATTTGAATAAAAATGAAAATCCATCGCCAGTTTTTGCATTCACCAACTGTAATTTGAATATTGTCAATTAGTGGTTACTTTAGCCACTGCAAGCACATTAACGAAATATTACAACGTAACTTGCAAATGCGGGTTTGCTATAGCCTATAATTAGCCTACATAAACTAAAACAATTCAGTTGTCCAAGCTAATAAGGCAATTTAAATAAATGTAGGCCCAACCTTCACGAAATATGTAAAGTGTTTATTCTTTTCTTTAAGCATCTATAGCCAACGTGTTAAGTTTTTAATTTATTTTATTTTATCAAATAGTACTCAAAATTGATCTATCTGACTTTTCATCCTTTTCCCCTTCTTTTTAAAACTAATTTTCTCCTTTTTATGCCTTTTATGCTATGCCTTTTTTTTATTAATGTTCTGTCGTTTCTTAGCGGGAAATAATTTAATGTAAGCTAATATATGTAGCCTAAGTCTTGGCAATAAATAATTCATTAATAAGCCGAGACATGGGGGTTGAAATTAGACGTGTTAAACAGCTGAACCCACATTGTCCTCCGTGATTAATTGATAGTTTCCTAGAAATGTTTTATTTGTAACTTCACTCCATTAAGAACTTCGTTCAGAGAGCGATTCGATTCCAGCCAATGGGGAAGCTCCGTTTCACATCGAGCCAATCGGGATGTGCTGTCACACGCCGTCTCCTGGTTGGCTCTCTGCGAGAGGAACTTCCCTATTGGCTGTGCCAGATTTGCTGCGCAGATCTTAGAGTTGAAAGGCTGAGAGAATCTCACCGCACATTTCAGTGACAGATCAGGTAGTCTAAATGTTGCTCACTGAAAAATATTTGAAGGTGGCCTAATTTACTTTGCAAAAGCGCATTTTATCGCTCCAAAATCTCTGGGAGAGGAGAAAACTCAAGTCCTGGTGCTATTAAGACTGTTGGATATACACTTATCTTTTATTGGTCTGCTTTGGCAAGGTAAGTGTATGAAAAAGGAAGTCGGAATGCTACATAAATAAAAAAAATAAATGTAGGCCATTGTAAAAATAATAATAACAGCCTACTTTTAAGTGTTGCTTTAAACAAATGTAAATTCAAGCTATGATAGCCTACGTAATATTTCAACCACTTTGGGTCTACTGAGGCTAATCTAATTTGACTCTTTGAAACTCAAGTAGAAACTAGCCTACAATAATTAACTGACACGCTAATGAATGAGAAATATTTATAATAGGCCTACTTACTTCAAATAATTTACTATTTAGTCCTCATTTCTTCTTGACAGCGTATTATATTTACACGCGTCCTGAAAATGACGGATCTTTCGGAGTTTGAGATCGACGTGGAGGGCCTGGAAACGGAGAGCGATGATCAGGCGGTGTTTACCGGCACTGGCGAGGACAACGCGGCGACCAAAGAAGATGACAAGCCCAGCCGCTTAAACCTCGGCTCTGGAGACCAGCGCAAACTGAGCCGCACTCCGAAATGCGCCCGCTGCAGGAACCACGGCGTAGTGTCTTGTCTTAAGGGGCACAAGAGATTCTGCCGATGGAGAGACTGCCAGTGCGCAAACTGCCTTCTGGTTGTGGAGAGACAGCGCGTAATGGCTGCTCAAGTGGCCCTGCGGAGACAGCAAGCGACAGAGGTGAGTGCGCGCTAACTAATGCATCACTCCTCCATTTAAACCATTTATTGTCATCAATATCAAATTGAGGAAACAAAAAGTGAAACAAAACAGTCAACAGGCAGACTTTCTATATTGCTACAGAAAAAAAAAGTTACTTTTTAGAGCAAAATCTCATACAACTATGTATCATATAATTGTAGGACAAAAAGGGAATATCTGGGAAGCAAATACCAGTGGAAAGACGAAGTATCTATCAGAGACACATCCGTCCATCGACCATGCTGGCAAAAAGTATTTTAGAAGGTGGGTAAAAAATTAAAATAAACTGCATGCACAAATTGTGAACTCTTCCTCGCTGCTTATTTAAAGCTCAAAATTGATCTATCTGACTTTTCATCCTTTTCCCCTTCTTTTTAAAACTAATTTTCTCCTTTTTCTCTCAGCCTTTCTTGGACTTCTGTCCATTTCAAATTAATTCACTTGGTTCCTCTCTGGATATTTTCATGGCGTAAGCTCCTTTTAAATACAGCATGTTTAACTTACAATATTATTATTATTATTATTATTATTATATAATATAAAACAATTAAAAATAAAAAAACTGTGCATGATATTATTGATGACAAAATATAGGCTATAATAAAAAATCTGATTGAACAGAAATCACATGTTTTTGTTTAAAACAAATTTAGAAATTCTTCACAGTAAAATAAATCAACAGGAAAAAAAAAGTGGCATAAATCTGGTCTGTTGTTCTATATAAATTGAAATAAATGTATTCATTCACAGGATATCGTCCAGTGCAAAACGACCCATATCTAGGAGCCGGTCCCGCTTTGCCCCCTCCTCTGAGCGACCGCATGAGGAAGAGACGAGCTTTTGCCGACAAGGAGCTGGAGACGATCATGCTGGAACGAGAGTACAAAGAACGGGAGCTTCTCGAGTCCAACCAGCCCAGCTCTGCCTCACTCTTCCTTCCCGGCAACATGGTCCATGCTGCAGAGTATAACTCCTACAAGACGGCCTTCTCATCCTCCTCGGCCCCATCCACGGTCGAACCTTCTCCCAAAGATCTCTGTGGCTTTCTGCCTGGCTGTCTGGATCTCTCCCTGCAGTACGCAGCCACAGGGGGGACGACGGCTAACATGGAGCTCATCTCCTCCAACGTTAGCGTAGCGACCACCTATCGCCAATACCCGCTCTCCCCTCGCTTCGTCATGTGGCCGCGGGGCAGCAGCAGTATTGGTGATGCCCTGTTATACCAGCAGTGTCTCTTGAACGCCACCGCAGTCCAGAACTTGAAACCTGGAGCTGTTTGGGATCCAAAGATGATGTGCTCCTCCGAGAGCCACCCGCCAGAGCACGAGGCAGCGGCGTCCAGGCTCGAGGGATCTCGAGTGGCTCCAGAGCCCTGTGACCTCCAGCCGGGGCCCAGAGAGGCTCAGACAGGACTCGGCCAGAACGGAAGTGGCCGTTCAGCCTTCTCGCCTCCTAAGAGGGCGTATGGACAAGCTTTCCCAAATGTAGGGAGCCACGAGCATGTGATCAACAACATGAGCAAAGACGCTGCCAAGCACACGCTGTCCATGAAGCTCAACTCCTTCCATTCCCTCATACAGCAGACACTCAGCGACAAGAATCCGGAGATGAATGGACCGTACTGTAAGGAACTGCTGGAGGAAGCGGCGAAAAAGTTCAGGGAGGGTACAGCCAAAGACACAGTGGGACTCAAAAGCTCAGAAAGAACGGGAAAGGACTTTGTAGCAAAGCCGTGGAGCACCAAGGTCACCGCAGGAGAGTCTCTGTCGTTCTCAGTGGAGGCCATATTAAAAAGACCGGCGCTTTCTTTAAATCGGACATCCCAGTAAGGCTTTCTGCTAACATAATGATAATCATTTTAAAAGTACATGCTTGCTTTCTACTGATTGTATATTTATTCACACAGACACATTTGGACATTTAGACATTGTTTTTTTCCCACACATCTGTACACATAAAACTGTACATACCATTTCAGACATGCATGTTGTACATTATAATACGTCATAAT
This sequence comes from Tiaroga cobitis, assembly GCA_030578255.1. Classification (NCBI taxonomy): domain Eukaryota; kingdom Metazoa; phylum Chordata; class Actinopteri; order Cypriniformes; family Leuciscidae; genus Tiaroga; species Tiaroga cobitis. The sequence continues at coordinate 26,478,956 of CM060595.1, read as the reverse complement.
GTGTAGATTATTTAAATGTAAATGTTAATTTTTCTACTTTAAAAGTGTCAATAAAATGAAATTTTTTAATATTTTAAAATGTATCATGTTCCAACCATACTTTGGCATAGTGATATTATTTTGACAGAAAAGTACTTGTTTATATTAATCTATTACATCAAGGCAATAAAACAAGAAAAAAAAGACAACAACAACATCAGTTAATTTAAAATATGAATACGACGGAAAAAATATATATATAGAATGACTGATCATTTTTAGCAAACAATTGCTGCTTGAGACGTTAACTTGTTATTAATTAGTTCATGGATTGTGGCTTAGAGCAAAAGCAGAGTCAATTTAAATATGTGCAAATACTGCAACTATATGTGATTCCAACTCGGTTTAATTCTAGATAGATGACAATGAGCTTTTTGTATACATTGTTAGAGGCAACAATTTACATTGGCCATCAAGTTTATAGAGTAACTGTGTGTGTTTATCTAAAAGGATAAATGATTTTGTCAACTTATCCCACTTTATGTGCAAATACGGAGCACCTGCTCAAGACATTAATTGTCTACATGTATCACAGATGTCATTGAAGGAAACACGAGAAGTCCATAGATTGTGAAATACCTTTTACAATTCACTCTTTTTTTTTTTTTTACGTTTAGCTTTAGCTGACGTCAGATTATGCTGGGCCGTGTGTAAATGCAGCAATTGTATTCTGAAGATGATAGAGAATAAAATAAATAAATTGACAGCTAAAGGTAAAATGATAGTTTACTACATTAAGGCTTGAATCTGCTGCCTCCCATCATGTGAAATAAACCCTGAGCTTTATTTTAGTCTGCCTATTAAATAGACATTTCCAAACTACATATGAAATTATTGTAAATGGACCTAATAAATGTTAACAATATAAGACTGAGACATAGTTTAAATGCTCATTGCACAGTTCATTGGTTCAGATGGAATCATTTCAGGCTTCAAATGGAGCAGGGAAAAGTCTCTCAGGAAAGCCCTCTGCACGATATCTCCTAAACCACTGAGAATAGCATGAAATTATAGATTGACAACAGCTGTTCTGTTAGTCAAATTATGCTTTCTTAGGAAGAACAGATCCTGGTAAGGAAATCAAGAAACAAATTTCAAGAAACGATCACATTGTCGGTATCACAATAGGTTGTTCTGTGCTCATTTGACCTGTTATCTCTTCACTTATTTACTGTAAATACCCTTGCAATGTGGAAAATGGGTCAGTAACTATGCAACAGTAGGATAAGCTTTTGAGTTCAAATAAACTGAAGCCAGTGAGGGTCGATTGTAACAGGACAGTGGATCTGCTGATGAGCCCTGTTCCCATAGTGTCAAATTTAGCACATTAGCAAAGTGCCATCACTAGCATTGCCAGCATGTTTGTTCAGTTCCTTTTACTATACCCTTATGTCAGTCTGTTAACCCGTCTGTTTAAAAACTGTTGCTAACACGCACAAGGAAAGCAGATCAGGACCCTGTTGTTCCACATTTATATTTCCTTAAGCAAAATTTGGGAGCAAGTATGATAATGCACTGCAGTTTACGTGAAACAAGCAGGTTTGTCTTTCAGTACTAAAGAGATCATATCAGTGAGAATGAGATAATAAAATCAGATTTTGATAACAGTCAAGACAAAGTATTATCTAAACGCAGAAAAAAATCACTCGCTGAAAACAAAAGATCACATTTTTAATCAGTATTTACGTTTTAAAAATAGCAGTCTTGTAAAACAAAACTTTTACTTCTATCTTTTAAGCATAAACCTCTCTAGTTAGATTTATGCTCAAAACTAACCAAAAACTATTTAATGTACTCTTCAATTCAAGATATACAACATTTTGCTTCTCAAGTTAATCTTGTTTTAAGAATCTCTAGATATTTTGAATGGAAAACAAGACAAAAAAGAAAAAACGGATTACAAAATGTTTCGTGCAGCGTCAGTAAAGCCATGAAAATACACTTCTGTTCATTTGCATTGCTGCACAGTTTACACCCAAAACATTTGTCTGGCCAGAGTAGGTGAGGACAACTCAAACTGGCCTGGCCACGTCATTGTCTCAACTCGCACCTTCTTTTTCACTCGTTCCTCCCCAGGTGCAGAACAAACCCATCTCTCAATCTGTTGACTTTGTCGCCTCAGTTGCTCTGGCCGAGGCCTCGCTGCAAGACGCTGTGCATTTAACACACATTAAGCCAAAGAGCATGCAAACCTTTAAGCGGGGAAGTCACAAGGCCACAGGGTTATTTTGACATGCGAAAGAAATGGCCTGCTGTAAATTTTGCATTGGCTTTCACCAATGCATGAACGAAAGGGGCAGGATCCCAATTTGTTACCCTCATCTCACTACCAGCAGCTTTTGTGTGCGGAATTCCTGCAAGGCAACATGTAATATAATAAGAAATGTGTAGCGCTGAAGCTTTTTGTCAAATTTGCGGCTCTTAATTACCATGTTTGCTAAGCTGACAGCTGATGAAGTCAGTGCGGGTAGTTGAAGTTGTGTCTGCTCACACACTCACACACAAACTACCATCATCCACTGTGTTTCCATGGCGGAACCTTGTCAGGCAGGTTTATATCATTAACACCTGTGGGATGTTTTTCTTTTCTCCTTCCTTTCACTTACCCCTCACTGTCAGCGATTCAACACATGCACAAACAGTCTTTCTTTTACAACATCGACTGTATTCTACAATAAATAACAGCTGAGTATATCAAGAGGTTTCCCCTAAACAAGCAATGCTGGAAATGTCACCTCCTCCCTTTCATGGCAGGTTCATAAAGTAATCAGGCAAAGTGACAAGTCAGGGGAGCGTGTGAATTGAGAAATGAAGTACAAATGAATATCACTTTTCAGATCAGTTCATATCGAAGCCAAGCCTTGTTGTGCTTGTGGTATTTATTCAAAGTGGATCCAAACAATAGTCCAGTCCTGACCTCCCTCGCTGTCCTCCTGCGTTTAAGCTCTCGTTTTTTTCGCTGTAGTTTGTTCGCAACATTTCCAAGACATTCAAGTAGATAAGCAAATCGCCTCAAGTTCAATGCAAATGCTTGTAAATACAAATGTTTGTAAAGCGCTGCCTGTAACAACATTTCGTCTCGATTCGTCCTGGTTGGCCTTGGCACGTTTGCCCATCACATATTTTTCTATCGCTTGTTCGACTGTTATTGTTGAGGGGCATTTTGTGTGATTTTAACCTGAGTGTTTTGTGTGTACAAGAGCATCAAACTATCTTCTGTGTCCAGCAATGCATGGTCATAATTTGCGATTCTGAAAAGAATATGGAAATTGTATGGAAATCCTTGGAGACAGACGTCAGATTTTACTGCAAAAGTCATTTTCGAAGATCTTAGCTTAGGCTCATTTACAGTGTCCTAGCAAGAGAGCCAAGGAATGATGCCATGCTAAATCCAGAGAGGACAACATTGCGAATCGAAAATAAACGTTGACTTGTCCTAATGTACTTTTTTGGCTAATAAATGCTGTTTTTGCTGATTTGTTGCATCTAATTGGTTGGCTGTAACCACCATAGACATTGAGAAAGATACAGCACTATTCAAAGAACATTGTTTTTAAAGAAATTAATACTTTTATTCAGCAAGGATGCATTAAATTGATCAAAAGTGACAGATAGGACTTTTACATTGTTACAAAATGTCTACCGCTAATAAATGCTGTTCTTTTGAGCTTTCTATTCTAAAAAAGAACCCTGAAAAAATTAAATGTCTCTTTCAAATTAATATTAAGCAGCACAACTGTTCTCAATATAACAATAATATAATGTTACATACTAATGTTATAACATAATAATGTTTCTTGAGCAGCAAATCAGCATATTAGAATGATTTCTGAAGGCTCATGACACTGAAGACTGGAGTAATGATGCTGAAAATTCAGCTTTGATATCACAGGAATAAACTACAAATACTATAAAACATACTATATTACATAAAATATATTAAAACAGAAACCAGTTCTTTTATATTGTAACAATATTTCAATATTATATAATTCATGTAATTTTTAATGTATTCATTGTGAACGTCATTTATTTTTAATTCCACCTTTTCTCAAACACACTGTCAACCATGAAGAAACATTAAAAAGTCATTAACAAGCTAGTAGGGGGCTCAGCTCCCAGGGGGGCCTAGTAGCTTCGCTAAAGAAGTTGTCACCCATTATTGGAGTCCAATGACAAAACACAGCTCTGTTTTCCCAGAGAGCGCTGTTGGCTTCCCATCGCAGTCCACAAACCCTCAGCTTGGGGTTAAGAGTCCGGCCCCTGAGGCTACTTGACATCTGGCCTGGCCGTGGCTCTCTGAGCATTCTTGGGGTAATGCCTGCTGGGAGAGAGGGCTCACTTCCCTCGTGCAAGCAGGCCGAACAAAGTCTTGCTGAAAGATCAGGCGAAGGGGAAGAGATTACATGTCAGGTTAAGAGTGGGTGAGAAGCAAACACGGGAGCCCCTGATGAGAGCGCGAAGAGGCTCTGAGGGAGTAATGTACACAAGGGATTGTGTGTGGGTTTATTTTGGGGTGGTTATTGTTCAGTAGCAACAGGCGGCGAAATAGGGGGGGGGTTAGGGTTAGGGTTGGGGGGGGTGGGGGGGGGGGGGGTTAGGGTTAGGGTTAGGGTTGGGGGGGGGGGGGGGGGGGGGACATAAAAATGGTTATACGGAAAGACGGCTAATTCAGCCTGCAGACATGATTGTTTTGTCTTTGTTAGAATTCTATTTTATTTCATTATTTTATTTTCATTTTAAATTTTTATTTTTTTAATACCATCTTAAATAAAGCACCAATACATCATAAATTTTGTAAAACTGATCTGTGTGAAAAACAATAGAAAACATATAAATTAATTTGATTTAAGTTTTACAATGTAATAACCTAAGAAATGCAACAAATCATGCACATCCACATCATAATCATATTTGTAAGCTCTGTGTGAAACAGACAATAGAAAAATTTATTTTATTATCATCTTAAATAAAACACATCATACATATACATTTTGTAAATCTGATCTGTGAAAAACAATAGAAAACATAATTAATAATATATTTATTCTATTTGACTAATTTAATTGAAAAACATTTTTTTTTTTACAATAGAATAACCTAAGAAACGCAACAAATCATGCATATCCACATCATAATCATACTTTTAAGGCTCATCTGTGTGAAACAAACATTATCTTTAACAAACAATCATTATTTCATTTCATTATTTCATTTCTTCATTTCATTTTATTTATATTTTAGTTTGTTTTGGATTCCAAGGTTCATGTAGTCTCTTTTCGGCAATTTTCGAACATCACTCTCACTTTCTCTTCAAACAATGGGAGGCTGTTAAACTTGATAGGCATTGCTGGCCTCGCTGGCACATTTACACAGCAGCGTCAGTGTGGGATGCATGCTAGCCTGGCAAGATGGTACTGTAGTTCTTGCCACAGTGGCAGGACATCCGTGGAGGACTGACCAAAGAACTTTTTACAAGAAACTCAGTGAATGACTCCTTTTGTGTGATGCACTATTCAAAGGAGTCATGATTACATTTCGAAAGTCATTAAAGTAGGTTCCTCATGCAAAGCTTGACAAAGAAACTTGTTTGAACACACACACCACAAACTTAACCTTGCTGGAGGGTAAAGACTGAGTCGTTGCTACTCTGACACTTAGACTCTATTTAGCCAACAATATGTGTGCTAATCTCTGTGTTGCCATGTAAACACAGATTGTTTCCTGCACAATGTTGTGCAATAAAACTGGTTCATACCTTTGATCCGCTCTGAACATTAGGGACATGATGTCCAAATACCAGCCAGCAGGGGATCTTGTGACGATCCAAACATCTGCAGGCTATTTGATTTGACACACCAGGCGCAGACTGACCACTAGACCACTTTTTCAGTTTTTGGCCACAATCAGCATGGGCTGACCACTACAATAGCTGATTTGACTGGGTTTGAATAACTCATTATCGCTAATGTGGTTTGGCCTTCTATTATATATGAACGCGAAACAGGGAATATCTGCACCATTCAAGAGAGTTTAAGTCATTTTTAGACGATTAGATTCATTGCCTTATTAAATTATGTTCTATGAACTCAAATAATCAGCTTGAACTACACTACCCTTCAAAAGTTTGGGGTGGGTTAAAGATTTTTAATGTTTTTGAAAGAATCTTTACATTTATTAAAATACAAACAGCAATATTGTCAAATACAATTTAAAATAACTATTTTAATAAATTCCTGTGATGGTAAAGCTGAATTTTCAGCATCATTACTCCAGTCACATGATCCTTCAGAAATCATTCTAATATGATGCTCAAGAAACATTAATTATTATAACTAGTTAATATTACAGTTGTGCTAATATTTTGTGGAAATGGTGATACTTTTTTTCAGGATTATTTGATTAATTTAGAAAGTTCAAAGGAACTGCATTTATTCAATATGTATTTTTTGATGTCATTTTTTATATATTTTTTTTATTTTTAATGCATCCTTGCTGAGTAAAGTATTAATTTATTAAAATATACTGACCCCAAACTTTTAAATAGTGGTGTATGTTATGTATATTAAACGTACAATTATGAATTATAAAATAAAAACGTATGTATTATACAAACCCAGTATAATGTATCATAATAATATTTTGAGCATCAACTGCATAACAACATAAAACAAAACAGGTATATAAAGGTACAGTTAAAATAAATTAAATCAAAGGATAATAATGATAATATTGGTAATAAGAAATCATGATAAAAGTAGTCAAACAAAGCAATTGTATGAGATATGTGGCTCTCAAAGACTTGGGATATAGTGCGTGATTAAAACAGATTTCTATTGTACTTTTGCAACTCCTCTAAGGGTAGTACAAGATGAGTAGAGCAAATACTGTTATATAGCATCCTGCAGCGTCTCAGAAAATGCTCTAAGACCATCAAATTAAATTCCTTTGGGTCCACCTGTTTCTTTTAAGTAGCAACAGTAAATATCCTGATTTGTGTGCTGTGTCTAATTCTCTTTCTGAAGGCCTCTGCATGACAGAGAACTTAGGTGTGATGTCCTGTCACATCACAGATACACAGATTTAGATTTAGGACTCAAACCTGCCCTACAGTGGAAAGACTATACAGAGGAGCCTGTTACTAAACCGATCCATACCATATCTGACATTGAGGAAGAGCTGTGAACATCTCATGTTTCCCCCTCTGTCTAGGTGGCATTTCCTCCAGGGTGATCCTCTGCCAGCCTCCATCATCTGCCAATGGACAAGACTGGCCGTTACTGAGGTCACTGGGCTTCTCAATAGCTTTAATAATACATTTAAACATTTCAGTGCCAATGGACAAGATCTCCAAAGTTGTAGGTATTAATTTCTGGAGTACCCAACAATAAAAACACACACTTTTACACAGACACATGAAAGACTTGAGTGGGAACCTGAGAGAGTGAGGGGTGATGCCCCTCATGTCAGTTTGGGCATTGAAGTCATCAGATATATCTCCTGAAACCTGGCTCTTGAAACAAAGCTACATACCTTTACTTTGATGTGTAGGACTGAGATAAAAGCTGTCCTCTCGCTGTCCTCACTGGAAGTATTATAACCTCAGAAATACAACACATCATGCACATGCACATCATAATCATATTTTTGTCAAGCTGATCTGTGTGAAAAAAAAACAATAAACATATTTTTGTAAATGTATATATGTGTGTGTGTGTATATATATATATATGTATATATATATATACATATACATTTTTTTCCAGACAAGGAAATTAAGGGTCAAAGGGTTACCAGAGCCTGATACAAAATATGATCAATCACATAGGGACTTCTACATTTCTTGGTGCTGTCACTTTAAGGTTGGTTTGAAAGTGTGGTAGCAAATGATTTATGACTTAGAGCTCATTATAGAAAATCGACGAGTCTTAAAATACGCTCACCTGCAAAACAGCTCTTGGAGCAGGGCTATCATTTGATCAAAGGCCTTCTGCTGAAATGTATGAGAAAAACCCCTCATGTTTTCTTAGAGGGAAAAAATTATATCACCCCTGTAAAAATGATCTGCGTGCAGTGCTCCTTACTGAACAACTGAAAGATCATACTGTATGTTAAGACATTACCATTACAGACTGTACAAATTTGCCCTTAGTCTTTAGTTCAAAGACGATAATGTGATAATTATGTATTTAAGTATATTGTAAAGTATTTTTCTCCTCCCAAATCCATTTAGAGGCCCTTTGAAAGGCAGGGGGGCAACATGTGCAGCTCAGCTGCTAGCGGCAGCCAAATGCAAGATTTCCTGCACATATTACAGTAACAGAGTGAAAGATTTATATCCGCTGCACCAAATATGACCCTATGAGGCAACGTTCAAAACCATCATTATTAGTCCCACACCCACAGGTTTTATGCTTAAACAGCACATACATGTTTGTCATTATAATTACTGTACTTTACAATTACTTAATCTTAGGAAATTGTATGTATCAACCCATACAATACAGCCCTACTGTTTGCTCTGTTGCAATTTGCCGTCACTTGAGTCATGGCAGTGATTAGGAAAATAAAGGGTGTGTTCAAGCTTCAAATCCACACAAACTAATTGGATTCAAATGAGTTTCTCTTTGCCAATGGCAGTAAAACAGTCTGTCATATCTGGTAGCCTACTGCTTATAATAGAAACATCCAGCAAAATAATTCACAGCTTTAAGTGCAGTTGATTCTTGAAGGAAATGGGGTGGATCACTGTTTGATGAGAGCATGGAGGTGAATAAAAGACAGCATTGGCCAAGTGCCAGCTTCACGCGGTTACTCATTGTGTGGAAAAAGGTACTGCACTACATGCATGTTTCTCCTTTCAATAATGCTCTTCATAAATAAACACCAACTTTTTCTGTAAAACCGTGGAAGATGTATTGTCTTAAATGTATTGTCTTAAAGGGACAGTTCAGCAAAACAAAAACAAAACAAAACAAATCATTTATGTCGCACTTTTGTAAAATGTGAAACACAAAAGAAGATATTTAGAGATATGTGTTTTATCATTTTTCTCTAGTTTTCCCCCATCCACTTTCATAGTAAAGTTGAAAGGAAATGCAGTTCGGACATTCTGCTAAATATTTCCTTTTTTCACACTATAAAGTCGTACAGGTTTGGAACGATATGCAGGTGTGTAAATGATGACAGCCAACCTCTGCTGGCTTTACTTGAAGAATAAAATAAAATATAAAAAAAAATAACAGTCATCATGCACACCCATAATCATATTTTTGTCAAGCTAGATCTGTGTGAAAGAATATAGTATAAAAAACGGTTTTACAACTTGCTAAATATAACTTTTTTGAATACAATAAAATAATAAAATGAACACTGGGTCACTGTCAGACTATTGTTGAAGAAAATAGTCTGACAATGATCATTTAAAGAAAACCTATTATGCCCCTTTTTACAAGATGTATTATAAGTATCTGATGTCCCCAGAGTGTGAAGTTTTAGCTCAAAATACCCCGCAGATTATTTTTTATAGCATGTTAAAGGTGCTCAAAGCGATGCTGGGTGACGTCACTTCTTGTTGACGTTCAAAGTATTGTCAAACAAAACGGAGGCTAGCTAGACCTTCCCTCCTCCTCATCCCGTCCCCTCCCTCTGTAGTTTTACTGATACTTCTTTCAAGGTGTAATGTCGCCAAGTGAGATAAATGCTTGCATATAATGCAACAAAAAAAATAGAAACATTACCAGAAAAACACGATAAAACGTTTCGCCACCTGAGGTTATAACTTTAGCTCCCATACCAGGACGCAATAATAGCAAGATAACGTTAGCTTCAAATTTAGTCAAAGTTGTCAATAGGCTATGAATAAACATTCAATTTCATAATAAATAGTTGGTGAAAACAATCATTCACACAAACTGTCGCCCTACTGTGAGTTTGCTTGATTATTTACAATAGAGATTGATAGCTAGCTGCTAGAAACCTATATGTTGTATTCACCAAAGTTAGCGCTGACTGCATTGTTCTAGCTAATTATATCCTTGTGTTTGTTAGGCGAACATGAAAGTCCATTTAGAAAAACCAAACTGGATTTACCCACCTGTCCAGCAAAAACAGAGCTAACGTTATCTGAATTCGGATTGGAAGCCCTTCTGCCTGTGGAGTTCTCACCACCTTTCAAAGGCTTTTCCAGTGTAAATTCGGGCATGCGTTCCTTCTCCTCTTCCCTCTTCTTTGTATTTTTGCAATCTGTTCATCAGAACGTCTTCTCTTTGGTCGTGTGTCGGCCATATCAAACTTAAAGAGTTAAAATTATAACTTTCCTCTTCATGCTTCTCTCCTCCACACCCCCCATGTACGCGCACTAACCCCACCCCCAGGCTGGAACACTGTTTGTTTTGTTTCGTGGAGAGGGTTGCCGCAGTTTGTTTTTGTGGAGCCTGGGCTGTCTACAGAGACCGCATTTTTTTTACAGTGTGTTCAGGGGACAGGCAGCTAGCGGACAGTGAGAAGATGTTTGCTGTATGTGACAAAAAATGTTTTGGCCTAAAAAATGCGTGACATCGCTTAGAGGACCTTTAAAATTGCCACTTTTTGGGGGTGAGCAAAAACACTTGCAAATAAGCTGGTGCTCACAGCCCCCTTTCAAGAAGAGGGCGGAGCTTCAAGACCTCATGCTCAGGCAGACCGGCAACAACAGAACAGGACAATCTCACGCACTGAAAATGTCAGAAACTGTCAGTAGCGGTGTTCAGCCTTATATCTTCGACCCGGAGTCGGACAATGATGGAAAGACTTAAGAAGAAGTGACCGCATGTAGAATGCAACCGGACGTTTCTGAATGGTTAATTGATGAATTTACACTCACCTAAAGGATTATTAGGAACACCATACTAATACTGTGTTTGACCCCCTTTCACCTTCAGAACTGCCTTAATTCTACGTGGCATTGATTCAAAAAGGTGCTGAAAGGATTCTTTAGAAATGTTGGCCCATATTGATAGGATAGCATCTTGCAGTTGATGGAGATTTGTGGGATGCACATCCAGGGCACGAAGCTCCCGTTCCACCACATCCCAAAGATGCTGTATTGGGTTGAGATCTGGTGATGGTGGGGGCCATTTTAGTACAGTGAACTCATTGTCATGTTCAAGAAACCAATTTGAAATGATTCGAGCTTTGTGACATGGTGCATTATCCTGCTGGAAGTAGCCATCAGAGGATGGGTACATGGTGGCCATAAAGGGATGGACATGGCCAGAAACAATGCTCAGGTAGGCCGTGGCATTTAAACGATGCCCAATTGGCACTAAGGGGCCTAAAGTGTGCCAAGAAAACATTCTCCACACCATTACACCACCATCACCACCACCAGCCTGCACAGTGGTAACAAGGCATGATGGATCCATGTTCTCATTCTGTTTACGCCAAATTCTGACTCTACCATCTGAATGTCTCAACAGAAATCGAGACTCATCAGACCAGGCAACATTTTTCCAGTCTTCAACTGTCCAATTTTGGTGAGCTCTTGCAAATTGTAGCCTCTTTTTCCTATTTGTAGTGGAGATGAGTGGTACCCGGTGGGGTCTTCTGCTGTTGTAGCCCATCCGCCTCAAGGTTGTGGGTGTTGTGGCTTCACAAATGTTTTGCTGCATACCTCGGTTGTAACGAGTGGTTATTTCAGTCAAAGTTGCTCTTCTATCAGCTTGAATCAGTCGGCCCATTCTCCTCTGACCTCTGTCATCAACAAGGCATTTTCGCCTACAGGACTGCCGCATACTGGATGTTTTTCCCTTTTCACACCATTATTTGTAAACCCTAGAAATGGTTGTGCGTGAAAATCCAAGTAACTGAGCAGATTGTGAAATACTTTAAAAAAAATTGCTTAAATCACTCTTTCCCATTCTGACATTCAGTTTGGAGTTCAGGAGATTGTCTTGACCAGGACCACACCCCTAAATGCATTGAAGCAACTGCCATGTGATTGGTTGATTAGATAATTGCATTAATGACAAATTGAACAGTTGTTCCTAATAATCCTTTAGGTGAGTATATGTGATTGGCGCAAACGTAGACACTTTTTTCCCTCTAAGAAAACATGATGGTTTTTCTCATACATTTCAGCAGAAGGCCTTTGATCAAATGATAGCCCTGCTCCAAGAGCTGATTTGCAGGTGAACGTATTTTAAGACTCGTCGATTTTCTATAATGACTCATTGGTACATTGGTACATTGGTACATCCCAAAACACAACACTTGTAATGCCTCTTTGGTGCAGACATTGTACAGCTCCAGCTGAGTAATGGTGGACTCTGTGCTTCTCACTCAGGGCTGTGCTAATAGGGGAGATCGTCACCGGCTGTGGGCGGGGCTTCTCCCTACAATGACGTCAGCTCGTTTGAAGAGACTGCTTTTGATTTCTGGTAATAAAAATAAAAAAAACGAGTGAGTAGATTTTTACCATTATAGGCTGATTGTTCTCACACACTGTTGAAACATTGGTGTTTAAGTTATATGTATTCGATTATTAATTTTGCACAATAGGTCCCCTTTAAAATTGATTTTTTTTTTCATATTGCTTGGAGAGCACATCAAGATCTTTGCCAAAGAGAGGTTTTTTTCAGCATTATCTGCCATTTATAATTGTAGCTGTTCTTGAATCCAGTCCAACACTGCCATTTTCATACTAAATGCAGTAGCTTGACAGGGTCTCAGCAGAACTGGAGGATGGATGGCTGTGGTAGTAATGAATGACAACAGAGATGATTGTATTTAAGAGAAAGCCTGCATGCAGTGGACTCCCTGTCAGCCATGCTTGAGGTGATGGGACCATTTTCATTGGTGATGGAAAAGCCAGACCACTAGTGCAGTCTTTTACTGTTTCTTACTCGGTGGAAAATCCTCATTTCCACCGAACACGTTGGTGTCTCAGGCATTGAGTGACCAGGGAACGTGTATATAGGGCTATACCATGACATGTGTAAGAGGATATTGGTGCATTTGAAGTTTTAAAACCTTCTGCCTGAAAGATTTAGTAGGAAGAGAGAAAGGGGGAATTGACACCTTTGCGAGAGCACTCTTATAAATTAGAATCAATTTTTCAAAGGAAATAATAAAATCTGTTAACCCCTCCCACCCAGTGCCATGCTGATAGGCTCCTTTCAGGCTTGACAATCGACATTTTTTACAATTACTGCAAAGTATTCACTTCCAGGCTCGTACCTTGGTGCTCTTACAGACCAAGCTAACTGTTTAATGGTCCAATTCAACCATTTTTATATCTCTGCAGAAAATATGGGCTATTATTTTGGAGGAAACTCAGAATCTATATAGGACCGCAGAGGAAGACAAAGCATCGATTTGGTTTTAAATTGACGAACTGATGGGAAAAGCAAAGTGCATATAATAGCCTGTGTGACTTCAAAAAGGCACCACATGTTGAAAAAGGAAAAAAGAATACTGTTCTGGCGTGTCATGCTTGACTGCGCTGGCTTGTAACAAACCTGACCCAGTTGAGCTATTGGTGACGCAAGACCGACGCAGTGACTTGTTCACAACGGCTCATCTGAAAGTTCCCTGCTTTCATCAGGACTCAAACAGGCTTGCCAAAGCTATTGGATTTACTTATATCACTTTCAGTAAAAGAAGTCTATTTCAGCTCATCAACTTTAGTGACTTCAACTAAAGGTTTAAGGTCAGGGTGAATATTTTGGATGTGCTGCCTGACAATACTGATCAGATCAGATACTCTTCTGATTTGCATTTCCATTTGGAAAAGTTTATCAGCACCTGGAGAAGATTTGAAGAAGAAAAAGAACAGTAATAAAAAATAAATAGACTAAATAATAAATGGTATACCATTCAGAGGTTTGCGGTCTGAATGTTTATGAAAGTCTCTTATGCTCACCCAGGCTGCATTTATTTGATACAAAATACAGAATAAACAGTAATATTAATAAATATTATTAATGTTTTATGGCAAAGCTGAATTTTCAGCATCATTACTCCAGTCTTCGTTCACATGATCCTTCAGAAATCATTATAATATGATGATTTGCTGCTCAAGAAACATTTATATTCTTATAAATGTTGAAAACAGTTGTGCGGCTTAATATTTTTTTGTGGAAAATCTGATTTAGATCTTATGTAACATTTCTTATTATAATAAATATTAATTAATTAATTAATTTTTAATGCATCCTTCCTTCTAAAAATAATTATATATATATATATATATATATATATATATATATATATATTTTTTTTTTTATGATCTTAGCCTATACTGGCCCTAAACTTTAAAATGGTAGTGTGTGTATATATATATATATATATATATATATATATATATATATATATATATATATATATATATATATATATATATATATTGTTTTTAAGGGCTTATTTGGAAGTGGACACTTAGTAAAAACAGAAACTCAAGCAGCTTAACTGAATATAAATGCATATCATTACCAGATATGATATGATAAGATATGTTGTCTTGTCTTTCTTCTGCGCCTCTGTCTATTCACTCCATTTTACAATATTCTGTGCAACAGTAAATTTCTCACAAATTACAGATACTTTTATTTTCTTATTCTTACTCTCTTACACATAACTAGCCTTATTATATTTATATAATTCAATTCCGAATCAATACTCTTTAAGTTCTCTTAAATCTAACCAATTGGGAGGCTGCTTGTAACCCAGCAGCCAATGAAAGTCCATCTTCAGAGACTGTAGTATTATCGCCACAATACGGATCTGTCAAGTTTCAGTGCCTCTCACATCTGTTACCTCAATGCGAGAGACCCCAACCTGTTGGCCCTGAGGACCAAACATGCATAACCTTCGATTTCCAAGCTTGACCGTTACAAATCCCATCCAGAGGCTCTGTTGTAACACAGCAGAAAGAGTTATTCCTTCATGCAGATGAGACCTGCAGTTCAGATGCTAAGCGGATCCCTGTTCTCCACAGCCACTGAACTCCATTACCCTGGATGTGTACAAACACGGCTAATAAATACATCAGATGGACAGCACAAGGATCCTTTCCCCCTGTGATCGGAGAGGTTGTTAAACCCAGTTCTGCTTTATCAAATGCATCTGTAATAAGTATCAAAACTCAGCCGCTCTTCCTCAGCTGCTTCCCAATGGAGAGACGATATTTACGAGTGGCTTGGCCTCCTCGTTCTTCTGAGGGAACTTGAACACAAACAGTTGACAAGTTCTAGAGCAGAATGGCAGTCGAGAGGTACCTAGAAGAGATGGCATGCTGCTCCTCAGCTCCAACCTACACCTCCAGCCTCCATTCTGGTGGACATGTCTTTCAGAAGGTCTCAGTAGGGGCTCTTGACAGTCAAAATTGCATCATCTTTGGAAGGACATAATTGCAACCAGACATTTCAGTCTATCTATATATCTTTCAATCTCTGTCAGCTGTATTTGACTTCCTCAAGACTTGAATGATGAGCTATTGTTGGGATGAGGCCCTGATTTTCACTTATTCATATTGTTTAAACAGATATTTTGCTGTAAGGTCTCTTGGTCCATTATAGAGCTCCATAAAAGCCATTTCTTATGCAACCAAAAGGCTTGACATGGCTCTCACTGGATATCATTTGGCCCTCGAAGCCTTAGTTCACTCAAAGCCTGACATCTTAAAGCCTTCCAAACACTTTGTTGGATAGTCTTACCGCTTCTTAAGAACACTTAATCCATATAGGCCCTGGAAGGTAATCCATGGGAGACTGGCAGGAGAGGTCCTGGAACATGGGTCCTTTTTTGGTACAGAGGCCATACAGGTCTCCACAAGTCCTCTTCTTTAATCTCACTGCGCTTTGCTCTTGTGCTCTCCATGACTGCACTGTTGTCCTTTTCAGAGTTCAGATCTCACACCCTCATGTTAACCATGCCACAGCTCCAAAAGCACCTGATTACAACACTTCATGTGAGAGGAAGCATTGTGCTATTCTTAGGAAGAGGCATCAAATAAGAAGTAGGGGTGGGAATATGGTTTAGGTCTGTTTGTAAGCAGGTATATGGCTGCAGCTCTGCATTACGACTTACTTATGTTGTTTGTTCAGAATTACAGAAAAGAGAATGTAACAGCGGCTTAACCCTGCTTAAATAAATGTTAAGAGAAAAACGAAGAAAACCCCTCTAAAAGAATTAAAAGAAATGTATAAAAAAATACAAATAAAACAAAATAATAAAATAAAATGATAAATAGTAAGAAAGATCAATATTTCTGTCTTGTTTTCCCAAACAAAAAAATCAACAATCTTAGGTAAATATACTCCAAAATTGCATAATAATAACTGTGCTCATACATTATTTTGCTCTTACTGCCAAAATATTTAGTTTTCTAAGCATAAATGTCACTTATGGTTAAAAGAATAAAAAACAATATATTTACCAATGGGGTAAAACAAAATTGGTTACACTTTATTTTAAGGGGATGTAGTTGCATTGTATTTACTCAAATAAGTACTGAGTAATATCAATTAACTACATGTACCTACTATAGAGTTACAGTTAGGGTTAGTTACTTGTAATTATGCATAATTTACTGTTATTACTATAGCAAGTACATGCAGTAACGTGTAACTACATCCCCTTAAAATAAAGTGTTACCAAAAATTTGGTCACTCTTTAGATTATAGGGTCCAATTCTCACTATTAATAACTATTAAGTATGAATTTTGCCCCAGTAAACTCCTAATTACTGCTTATTAGTAGTTAGTAAGGTATTTTTAGGTTTAGGTATTGGGCAGGGTTAGGGGATGTAGAATATGGCCATGCGGAATAAGGCCTTAAAGTAACACTAAGGAACTTTTCCTCAGCGGTCGGCCTACAGGTTGGAAGCGGAATTGTCCATTACTGCTGTCGTAAATAATTTAGCCTACCGCAGCCTACTGTCACACGCGCACGCTCGCTGTTTATCCAGCACCGGCTTTGGAATCAACAATGGCAGACATCCCAACCTGCAAGAAGTCATTTCAGGGAGGTGTATCTTGGTGACTGGATTGTTGACGGGGGGTGGCGGGTTGGTTGACTAGCTTTCGTGAGGCACATTTGCAAGGTCTCTCACGCTCTGTATGTTATGCGCGCAGTATGTTCTGTCTCGCATGTGCGCTCTAGATTCCGGCAGATTTTAACTAATTTGCGGGCATCAGGGAGACGCTATAGACTTGGGATGTCTGCAATGGCCATAGACAATTTGAGGAAGTGGTGGGGGAAGTGACGTATGCCGTAAAGCAGTCGAGTTTTGTAGTTCTTTTTGTGCTCGGGTTACTACCCGAAACCCGAAGTTACATAGTGCGAGTGAAAGCGATACAGACCACGTCAGGCTATGGCAGACGTGTCATTTAACCTATTGTAAGTCGATGTACCATCACAAGGGTCTTGGAAATATATTATGAATATGAAGGTTGAAAAGTTCCATAGTGTTGCTTTAATATGTGCTTTAAAAGAATGAATAAAAGGCCAATATCCTATGCATGCTAATAAGCAACTAGTTAATACTGAGAATTGGACCCTAAACTAAAGTGTTACCAAAATTTCTTATGCAATTTTCATTCTTAATTAAATTGATCTTGTTGAAGTTTACTGTAAAAAAAGTTGTAAATGTAGGGTGGAAAAAGTTCTGGAAAAAAATGCAAAGGAAATGTTCTGACACGTCCCTAAATATGTCAAACAGTTTCTCATAATGGTGCCCTATCAAAAAGAATAAATATGATCTTCCTGTTTCTAGCGTCCATCTGAAAGTATGATTTCATGCAGCACTCATCCATAATGGGATCAGTTACTGAGTCCATACTTTTCTGGGCACCTGGAAGAGTACACAAACTACAGCACAAGAGACACACGCACTTACTTATCCTTGCAATGGAAACCATCTAACAGGTTTGAACTTCTAAACTTTTTTGTTGACGAAAGTTGTCTATTTATCTTTCCACTTAGTATATCAAGTGCATTTGCACCATGTTTCCCCTGGATTTATTTGTCCTTTTGGTGTGCTTTCCCCTTGTGGAGGCTGGTCGTTTAACTGCAGAGGACTCAGCAGGACACAGCAAATGTCCACTTCCTCTCACACTGTCAGTGCTTTACCTGGGAATGTGATATATTGTGGCTTTGATGGTACAGCTCTTTAACTTGGTAACTTGACTAAACAGGCTCTGCACATAATTCACATTGAACGAGGAGTCCGTTTGGTTATAGAAAGTATATAAGTGCACGCACACACACACACACACACACACACACACACACACACACACACACACACACACAAAGACACACACACAAAGACACACACACACAGTCAGTTGGGTCATAGAAAGGAAAGGAAAGAAAACAAAACCAAGCAAAACAAGGCTTAAGCACTCCGAAACAAGACTGACAACCATATTCTGCTACTGTGAACTGTTCTGTGAACACAAAACACTCATCCTCACTGTAAAACCCTGCCCGAGGACAAGAGAAGTGTAAGGCGGTGTAACTGACCCTGCATAAACACTTTCAATAAAAGTTAACACAAAAGATTTGAAGAACCACAGCCCTTGAGGTTTGCGTGAAGATGAACTGGCCAGATCTGTTTTGCTTGAGCAAGAGCGGATCCAAATGGACCGCCTGCAGTTACTGTAACGCCCTGCTGAACAGAGTGATGCAGCTATTTCCGTGAGCGTACAATACCAAAGGAATGCACAGAAAGCCATAAAAGAGAAGCTGGATTCTAGATCGGAATATATAGAGGAGAACATTAATCTCTGCTAGAGGTTTTCCTTTTGTTTCTGGAAGACTCTTTCCAGGCTGGACAATTCTGTCCTTCATGTGTCCACCTGTTTTTGTTTTTTCTCAGGAACTTTTTTTTCCACCTCTCAGTCTTTTGTACAAAGATTTGGGAGGGAAGCAAATGTGTAACGGATGTGCAGTGATGTGATCTACCGAACTGATCTGTTCTTAGATACACTAACCTTTACGGATTAGAATAAATCAGAGGTGAAGTCTCAGTCTTCAACCCCCAGCCTTCTTCTTTTATTTCCTCGCTTCTCTCTCTCTCTCTTTTTGTGCAATCCCACATGTGCTCAATATATCACTTAAAGTATATCACTTTATCCCTTTGTTTATCATCTCCTAGGATAACCGTGTGGAATCCTCATGCTCAAGCGTTCCATGTCTATAGTATTTCCAAACGTGGTATTTTACAAGAGATCAGTTACTGAGCTCAATGCTTTGCAGCAGCAGCGTTGGTAGCGCACATGATATCTTAAATGTAACAATCAAAGAAGCATGCAAGATTTCGGTATTTCCGC
The DNA here is from genome assembly GCA_030578255.1 of Tiaroga cobitis. Lineage (NCBI taxonomy): Eukaryota > Metazoa > Chordata > Actinopteri > Cypriniformes > Leuciscidae > Tiaroga > Tiaroga cobitis. The sequence continues at coordinate 26,459,601 of CM060595.1, read as the reverse complement.
TGGCCTACAGATGTGCCGATGATTCTCTCACCCCATCTGCCAAAAGCTGTAATGTCAGTTTTGGCAAAGAAAAAAAAAAAACTTCAAACACACTAACATCTTATCACCATGTGTCAATATGAAGTTGAGTACAAAGCAGATTTACTGTGGCTCTTCAAGCTATTTCTACCAATTCTGCTGGTGTGTGCACTATTTCTACAGTATGTCACTAATCATACAGTGAACCATTCCTGAACAATATGTGCAGTGTGGGAGGGTGCATTATCCACTTCCACCAGGACACATAATTGTCATGAAGGGGTGTACCTGGTCTGCAACAATCTTTAGGTAGGTGGAATGTGTAAATGTACGTCCACATGAATGGCCAGATCCAGGGTTTCCCAGCAGAACATTGCCCTCCACCGGCTTGTCGTTGTCCCACAGTACATCCTGATGCCATCACTTCCTCAGGTAAACGGTGCACACGTAAATGGCCGTCCATGTGTTGTAAAAGAAAACGTGACTCATTAGACCAGGCGACCTTCTTTCATTGCTCCAAGGTCTGTTCCGACCCTCACATGCCCATTGTAGGTGCTCTCAACGGTGGACAGGGGTCATCATAGGAACTCTGATTGGTCTGCAGATATGCAGAGCGTGACGCACTGTGTTGTGACACATTCCTCCCATAACCATCATTATAAGTTTGTGTGACTTGTGCCACAGAAGACATTCGGTTGGCTCGAACCAGACGGGATATCCTTTGTTGCCCTCGTGTGTTCGTTATTTTGGTTTGTCCCTCTTCAGTCCACTGTTGGTAAATTCTCACCACTGCTGACCGGGAGCAACTCACAAGCCTCGCTGTTTCAGATACTCTGACCCAGTCGCCTTACCACAACAACTCGGTCCTTGCAAAGTCGCTCAGATCTTTATTCCTACCCATTTCTCCTGCATCCAAAACGTTGATTACAAGAACCGATTGTTTGCTTACCATCTAAAATACCCAGACCATATGTGACTTTGTTAGGAGATGATCAACGATTCACTTCACCTGTGTACAGTATATACAGTATTAATAAAAACTACTGTTAGCAATTTATCACTTTATCACAATACCATCTGATTAATCTTTTGCAATATCACTTTGATGAACAAAAGCCAGATCCTTAAGGATGCCATTCTTCAGGAAGTTACACTATTTTTGGTGGGAACCCCACTCTAAAAAATTATGTAAAAATTCATACATAATATCAGAATGGCAAAATATATCTTCTTTTTATCTCTTACTGAGCAATGGCAAATACTTTAGCTCTTTATTTCCTGTTAGGTGTCCTGCCATTGTTTGAATATTCAAGCTATGATTAATCAAGTTCAAGTGTATGAGTGTGACCAGGGCATATTTTTTTTTAATTTAAAGAGCAGATAGGTGTTGCATAACAGAAATGACAGAAAAAACAGAATAGTGTTTAAAAAATGTCACTATTGATCTTAGTCCTCACACATTTATCACTTTTTTTCACACTGAGTAGAAAATATTGTGCATGTAATTATTCAGCTGAGCTCATACCATGTAAATCCTCTACGGAAATGATTCATTTCTAAGGATTATTAATTACCTATGACCATCTTCTAAAATAGCATCTTTTGACATTTGAATGAATGAAGGCTTCCAGTGACTCACAGACTGTATGTGCACGAACAGAGCCAAAGAAAATGAAGGAATAAAAAAAAAAGGAGTGACACTGGAGATAAATGAGCTTCCTTTCTTCAGGCTGAGAAATGAATGTGGAGTCAAAGAGGAGTAGGACGTTCCATCCCACACGTCAGCCAATCAATGCCTTCACAGCGAGATCAGCGCTGTCTGCTTCTGTACGGCTGGCTGATGGGACAAATGAGCTTTTGAATGATGACGAACAAGTGAAAGACACGTCCGCATTTAGTCGGCTCATGGCCAAACCTTAGCAATAGCTGCCCGGAGACTGTCTAGTGACTATTGGACAGTCATGAAATTGTTAGCAAATATTCACTTGGCCAGTACCTGGATTTTTATTTGGCTGACAAAGAACATTCCAACAGGACAGGCCTTACAAAGAGCCAAAGACAGGCTCTTATACTATTATCTAGAATTTTTATTATTAGAAACTATATAAAAAATTTAAAAAAAAAAAAATTCTAACAATATTCCTCGGCCATTGCTGTTAAAATCATATAATTTTTCAGTAACAGTACTTATGTATAAACAGAAGCTCAATAAGTTTCAAATTTCAATATGTTTTAAGAACAGAATAAGGATTTTGTTTTACAGTGCTTGTCCCAGATTTGTCTTACACTTACACACATCTCAGAGAACATGTCTGTTCATTTCTCTTGTAAAAAAAAAAGAAAAGAAAAAAGTATTGTATCGAATAGACCACAAGGTCAGGAGGGGGCAGCCAGATATGGTGTGTTAATGTGACCAGGAAAAGTGGAATTAGTTTTAATGTTTCACATGCTAATATTTTTACAGTCTCCCACAGTTTTGTATTACATGACACTGTAGAGGAGGAGGAGGAGGGGGTGGTCACCTTTCAGATATTGAAACCTTATGAACACTGCTGTCAGTGTTCCAGCTCCATGTCTGCTTGAATGGAGATGCACATGCAGCTTTCTCTCACTCTTTCTCTTTCAGTGATTATTTTATGTCCACATGCACCCGGGTGAAAATGTTAATATGTTTTCGAGTGCAGAAGGGATGAGGGTGCAAATCTGTTTTAGGAAACAGAGTCTTGTTTGCAGAAAACAAAGAGGGTGTTTAAGTGCTGATAAGAACATGTGGCAGTATTAACAGAGAATAAGTTTTTCATATAGGAAATTTCCATGAACTGAAGAATGGGCTGGTCTGAGATGGAAAATGTTAGCTTTGTGTAGATGATAAACAGCAAGTGTGACACATCAGATGAGCTCTCATTATTGTGATATTGCAAAATATAATTAATGTGTCCAAAATTAACTACACCTGCCAAAAGCAGATACATTGAGATAATTTACAATCCAAAATATTTATATTATATTCGACCAACAAAAACTGAAACACTGGGGTATATATGTACACTCTAGGGCTGTCAGTTAAACGCGTTATTAACGCCGTTAACGCAAACCCATTTTAACGGCGTCAATTTTTTTATCGCGCGATTAACGGTCTTTTTGGCCTAGCAAACTTTGTAGTTTTTTTCACATGCTTTTGCAACAGGACGCGGCATGCGCGGCGCTGCGCTATGAAACCCATTCTATGGGCTCGCGCCGCGCGAGGACGTTTTGTTGCTTCGTCGACCAAAGCGCAAGCGGATCTAGCTAGACCAGAAACAAAACAACAGGCGCGCCGCACACACTTGTTTGGGCTTGCGAGCCGGCCAAATAGTTGGTTAACATTACGCTTTGAGTGGATGACGAGCGCGAGACGCCGAAATGGATGCCAATAAGATTCTGAATGGAAAGTTTACTTTTAAAAAGTTGCCAAATGGTTCCATTGACAAGACCAAAGTGATCTGTGTGTTTTGTCGTTGTGAACTGAGCTAGCATCATCGCAGCGCATCCAGTCTGAAATACCACTTGATGGCCAACCACACACACACACACACACACACACAACTGATGCGAATTCTCCGCCCCCTCGTCAATATCAGGACCTTGTAATTTTTTCTTTCACCCTTTTATTGATGTTACAGTGTTACATTGAGAGATTATTTGCTCCAAGTGAGAATGTTAGTGAGAAATTGAACACAGTATATGTCAATGTTGTTTTCAATAAAAAACATTTGCACAAAGCACTTTTCCATGTTGATAAGAGCATTAAAATGAGAAAAAATAATGGGACAAAAAGGAAATCAAGAGACATTTAGAATAGATAAAAATAATTGCGATTAATCGCGAGTTAACTATGACATTAATGCGATTAATCGCGATTAAATATTTTAATCGTTTGACAGCCCTAGTACACACACACACAGACTATCAAGAGGTTAACAAGGCAAAGGTGAGACTGATTAATTACTATGGTGATTAACAAGGGTAACTAAGGAAACCAAAGCCACTTGAAGGCAAGCCAGCAACCTTAGCCGGAAAAAGCGTAACACCTGCTAACACTGCGGTACGCGGGTTAGACAAGAAGCCTTTTTTTAATGGATGTCAATGGAGGAGAGGCTTCACTATGGAGAATAAACCCCTTTTTTGAGGATATAGTTTATCATTTAATAAATCTACAGCCCATCGGCTAACCTTCAACATGTTTGCTGTTAAACATTCATTTTAGATTGATCTATTTCTAGTTTACACCGAATAAAATGCTGTTTTATAAGAGAAGTCATGGAAAATTGCGGGACAGGTAGGATTCAGTTTACGGCACTTCTCATTCTTTTCTATGGTATCTGCAAACAGTGATTGATTGTCGCACAACTTTTAACAAATTAAATGAAGTCAAGGCTGTAATGTGATTGGTTGTCAGTGTACATGTGATCCAAGTTAGTCGTCATGCTCTTTCCAATTGTAGAGCTGAGGACCCTCGTATCTCCCAATAATAAGACCATCTCTGAAGGAAACAAAGTCAGACAGGAACTAAACACAGGAAGTGAAAACATGTAAACAATAGAAACAGCAAAACACTTCAAAATAAAGGTCCACATTTTAAAACCAAGGAACACAAAACCAGTGAACATGTAACAACAATGGGACAAAAATAATACTAAGAAAAAAATATTTAATGACTCCAAAATGTAGTAAAAATTAATAGGTTTCTCAGATCTGGAAAAAAAATAAAAATAATAATAATACATTTTATATATATATATATATATAAAAATACACAAAACAGCTTGTGAGACAATGAGAAAAGGAAAAAGGGAGAAAGAGAGCCAGAAAGCGAGAGAGAGAGAGAAAGCAGGAGATAACTCATCTATCCTATCCCTGTTAACGCTCCTGCAGCTCAAGAAAGCAGGCGATCATAAACAGATAGCTCTGCGTCAGTGAGAATTAATCTTCATGCATACCTTTCTCTGAGATAACACAGCAAAGCACAAGAAAAGTCCTGTCTGTTAAGTATGATTTGTTTAAAGAAATACATGCAGTGTCGCCAGAATGGAAATCTCCAAGTATCGTAGGCTACCAGAAGCTCAAAATTATCGTATTTGGAAGAAAATGATCATACACGAGTCGAACGTACAGAATACATCTATTTATCTAGACCAACAACTTTTTGACATGACATGCAAATTACTTTATTGCTAAATTATCAACCTCAGCTTGAAAACAACTGACCAAGCGCCGCGGCAGGAACTTTTTATTTTCTTCTTTTTTTTCTTGCAAAACATTAAGAGATGACATGTTTATGATATACAACTTTGTATACAATATACAAAAGGAACGTTAACTTATGCTCGTGAGAGAGAGTCATTCTCCGCGATGATTGGCCGAGAAGATGTAATGTAAGATGAGATGTAAGACATGCGTAACACCACGTTCATCTCCTCACAATCATGACGGTAGACGTAGAATCCACAGCTAGATCAATGAGTATAGAAGCCAATGGCCATCATTTGAAGTGTCACAAAATTCAGAAGTGTTCATACATTATGGGATTTTTTTCATTATTGATCTTACATAGTACAGAGGTCAAATTTATCGTACAAATACAATAATAATTGTACGCCTGACAACACTGAATACATGTAATACACTCTTAATATTTGAGACGCACGGGCTATACAATCCTTGTATTCTCCAGCACAAAAATAATTTAACTTGCTTCATTATCAACCGCCATGACTGCGAATGAAAGCTCGTGTCCGCACTTAATTTTTGTTTTACAGTCAGGGTCCCTAATTCAGAAAAGTTGATCCATGTTTGAAAGCTACAAAGCAGCTCCAGTTCACAAAACGCCGACCATCTGATTAGACACATGTTGAAGTCATTGCTGTTGACTTCCACTCCATCCAAGAGTTGCATCAAAAAGACGCTGACAGTCCTCATATAACATAATCCTTGGCAGGTGGAAATAAAACAACAGATCTGGCTCAACTATGGGTCCTATGTGGTGAAGAGAGAGAGAAAGAAAGAAAGAAAGAAAGAAAGAAAGAAAGAAAGAAAGAAAGAAAGAAAGAAAGAAAGAAAGAAAGAAAGAAAGAAAGAAAGAAAGAGAGAATGAGCTGAGAGAAAAAGTGAGAATGAAACTGTTAACTCCCACAATGGAGGCATTTATGATAGTAGTTCATTAAGCTAAAATGTCATTTAAACAGTCTAATTTTTGAAGAAATTACCCATATGGGTTGATGACAAACGCTCAACTTCAATTTCCTAAGAGAATATCAAATAAATCATCAAGACGAAATGTTTAACTGATTGGTATGAGGACATTGGTGGATAATCAAGTGACGTTACTTTGTGCACATTCGTCCACAACCATCAAATCACAAACACAGATGAAATGCACAGTCACAAATTTGTGAGATGCTCCTTTTTGTCAGTCACATGATAAAGAAGTGGGAAAACTAATCATGACCAAAGGAGTGAAAGGTTATGCTGAAGCAATTAGACCTGGGTGGTGGTCCATGAGTCGGCCCATAAAACAAAAGATCTAAACCAGCAGGCCCTGTGTTACAAAAGGAGGAAAGTTGAGTCAAATAATTTGTCACTGTTGAAAAGCATTGAGCTGAAGAGGTCTAAATCAATTTTCACAGCCTCCAAAAAAGGGCAGTATTATAGGTATTTTGTAAACATTGACAGTCCTATTTGAGGAATCCTGGCATGCTCCTTACTGAGATTTTATTAGACACAGTGATAAAACTGAATATTATTGGCCTAAAACATGCCATGTGCACATGTGTTAGGTGCTGTTAGGGTTACAGTCTCTATGTTATCGCAAGTAGCTTGTAATTGGAAAACCATGTTTCTGAAGGAAGTGAATGATATCAAAGCAAACTGAACAAAACTACAATATCAAAACCAAAATTACATCATGGCACAGGCCTTATAAAATATCGCCATTTGGCAATAGCAAAATGTTTTATGACAAAATGCTATAGTGTTTCAACAGGGTTGAAGAGCCATAAAAGGTTTAAATCATTTATGTGTTCTTTCCTCTTTGCTGTTTCTCACAAAGACTTGATTTCACATATGATTTACAGCAAAATCGTGCTCTCAGATATACAGTATGACATTGATCAGATGTCACTGTAAACACTCAAAATAATCTAAATTAAACAAATTAGTTCAATCAAATGAACTTTTATGAGTATTTAGAACTTTCTATTTCCTTTGAGTTCACAAAACTGACACATTTTAAGTAATTGAATTGTTTCATTGTTTTGAGCTATATGAATATCTTTTAATTTAGACTTAAATTTAACTGAAACTGAAACTAGGCTGGGATTTCTATTTCCCAGCATGCTTTGTCATGGCACTCAAAAGGGTGTTATATAATGTTATATAATGTTTGTTTTTTTTGTACAAGATTAATGTTAAGTGGGAGATTTAGTATTGTTTAATGTTTTGCTATGCTACTTTAGAAGAGTTTGTAATGATGTTTATTTGGAGGGTTCTACACTAAATGTTCTAAATGTTCTACACTGTCATACTCGTTCAGCAATTGCTATGCTATACTAATGCTATCAAAGCATTGTGTTATCAATTAGCAAGTTAGAGATTACATGATAATTTTAAATTAAATGTACGAATTAGCTTACTTGAATTTTACAAATTAAGAGTATTTAATTTAATTTAATTTAAATAAAATTTATTTAATTTGCAAGTTTTGCTTTTAAACTGAATTTCTTAATTTAAAATCTTTAATCTTTTGATGTTACTGATTACCTTAAATTTTTGAGTTTTGCAACTTGTTTGGGTTTACAGTGTATGGGGGTTATCTAGCCAATAATATGACTGATTTTTATATAAATCTACTAAAAAAAGTATTGCCACTGCAAAAATATATACTACCGTTGATTTAAACATTTTTTTAAAGAAATGTATACTTTTATTCAGCCATATTCAGAAGATTTCATATAAATGCTGTTCTTTTAAACTTTCTATTCATCAAAGAATCCTTGAAAAACATATACCATGGTTTCTACAAAAATATTAAGCAGCACAATTTTTTTTATAACATTGATAATGATAATAAATGATTATTGAGCAGCAAATCAGCATATTAGAATGATTTCTGAAGGATCATGTGACACTGAAGACTGGAGTAATGATGCTGAAAATTCAGCTCAAGGAATAAAATACACTGAAAATTTTGAAAACAGATCTTTTAAATTGTAATAATATTTCACAGTTTTACTATTTTTGATCGAGTAAATGCAGTCTTGGTGAGCATAAGAAACTTCTTTCAAAAATATCTCACCAACACTAAACGTATATAAAATGATTTAATTTTTTTATATAATACTTTTTTTTTTTTTTTTTGATTGGAAACAAATCAGTAGTTTATTCTGGGTGAGTTTTCACACAGTCCCTGTCAGTTTTAAGGAACACAGTGAGGGGAAACAAAAGCAAAGACTCGGATGTAGAAGGTCAGTGACATGATCTCAAGGGGAAACATTCCCCACCTCGGTCCATTATAACCTTAATTTGGGTGTAAAACTGACAAAGGCACTTTGGAGATTTATGTGCTTCTTTGTACTGTCAACTCCCATGTGTGCAGCCTGTTAAGATAGTGACTGGACAGGCTAGCTAATACTTTTTAACACAGTCCACAGACACCTTTAATCTGCCTCACACTCACTTGTTTAGATTAGATCTGGCCTCCACACATGGAGAAAGCATAGAGGGCAATTAAAAACACACTCTATCCTTGCCGGTGGCCTTTTGCACTGGCAACGGCTTCCACACTTTTGAGCAGGGGCGCGTCTGCTAAACAGATAAAGCGTCGTTTAGCTTCTGTTACACTTTGCCCGCCATCAAGCAGAAGTTACACATCCGTCCACTTGAAGCGCCCTCTGTTTATTTGCTTATACAGCTTGGTAGGAGGCCATACGTTTGGTCGTTAAGACTTTGATTGCCACCTGCACCTGTCTCGGACAACGCTGTTTGTTACAAAGTCTGCTACTTCATTCGGAGCTGCAGGGGAACATCTGATGGGCGGGGAAGCGATGACTCTCTTACCGGTCTGTTTGAATCAGCCTTTGTACAAAAGATGGAGTGAGTGGCCGTAGGGTAATTCTATACCGCATTTACCTCTAAATGAAGCAGCAGGATGAAGTGAGTCATTTGGTTCAGATAAACAAATTTGTGCAAACCTCAGCTCTGCACGGCTCTGGCCTCAAATGTGTCTTACAATGCAGCGCAAGTACTTCAACATGATATGACCGATAGTAAACTACTGCTAATACTGGTTGTATTTATTTTAAGAGAGTGATTTACACAGTGAAAACCATTTAATCCATTTTTTAGCGTGTAATCCTTAGTTCTGAGTCTTAATCGTAGTCTCTAATCTTAGTTGGTCCTATTGACATATGATTACCTCATAACCAAGAAATATTACAAAGATCTGGTCTTGAAACGCATGGTACCTGTAATTCTAATTGATTTTCCCTTTTTTACATGCCTTCTACATAACTTCATATTTGTGGACTTTATTTCTTGAAATTGCAACTTCATATAACAGTGTAACTTTCTTTACTCAATTACATGTTTTATATTTTACTCTGACAAAATTGGCTTCCATTATGTCTGACAGCAAAATATGCAGAGAGCCATTTTGTATTAACCAAAATATTTATTGCAGCTGCAAAAAGTGGTTATTTTTCTGGCAACATATGTGATGTGTAAGTGGAACGCAAGTAAGAACAGGTCTGTTTTGTTTCCTTCATGGTAAGCCACGCCATGCTATGCCTGAGCTCACAAATCATTCTTGTCTTCCACGAGAGCCCAGCTATCTAGTGTAGGAAGATGCTGTAGATGCTGTAATGACATCTAAATCAGTGATTCTCAATGACTGCTGTTGTTTTAGCATTTGACTTGCTTCTGTTTTACTGCCAGACCGCTTTTGGCTCCGGATTTTTCTCTTCAGAGGCCAACAACATGCACCAAATGTTTCACATTATCGGTGTGAAAATCCCCCAATTCTTTCGCTTTTTTTCCTTACAAGTCCATACATCCGTGGAAACTTGATATTTCATATTTCATTCTGGTTTGTGGATGTCATCACGAGAGATGCTGGTTCACATGCAACTGGCCGCCCGAGTCCTTTGATCAGCCTGACCACGACTAATTACGAATGGAGAACAACTGAAAGAAATATCGAGAGATTTCATGGGAATTGGCGCAATGGCTGAGCTCCCTAATTCCAAACGGTCACTGAATGTCCATTGAAGAGTGTGTCTTTTCAAACAATGTTATGGTGTCAAATATAAAAGAAACAACAACTCAGATGAACTGCAATAAAGTACTACATTTGTCAATGTCAAATAAACATTACTTCACACAACAATTAGGGTAGATTCTGTTCTAAAAAACGTGTTTAAGATCCAAATTGAAAGTGATCATACAAGAAGGGTGATCTGTCGAACGGGACTATTTGAGCTTATAACTAAAACCATGTCGAAACTTTGACCAGGAAAGGCGAACATATGTGATTCAGAGCATTCGAAATAAAAACCTGCAGCTCTGGAAAACAATATCCCTGAGCTGAGATATCAAGGGAAAGATGTAAAAGGAAATTTAAAGCAGCATAAATGTTCTGAGTGTTTAAGAGTGGTGCAAATGTCCCAGGGGTCTCATCTGGCAAAGGCCTTTGTTCACAGGGCAGGATGTATCCAGCGAGATAGTTTCCTTTCCATAACATTCCTCGTCTCAGATGTGCTCCATTGTATGCTTGAGTTCCTTATCAATTTACTAAAAAACTACAGTCTTTATCTACACTTTAACCCAATTGGGATTCTAAGCTTCCTTAGAACGTACAAAAACGAAACCGGAAAAGCTAAACACGAGCAGCTGAAATGGCATGTTAGTTCACATTGTTTCTGTGAGGCATTTCTAAAAGGCTACAGATTTTTTTCCAGAAGAGATGCCAGGTCAGGCCTGGTCACAGCAGCAGGTGACTCAAGTGAGGTCATTATGTGGTCGTTAGGGTGATTTGAAACCAGCAAGCAACTGCTGGGTTCGGAGGTGAGAGCTGTCACACATCCCACAGGAGTGTTTTTGTTTTCATTCTGCTTTCTTTTTTTCCAGGGATGCTGTCTCACACCAGGTTTTTACATGCACGTTATCTTCAAAAAGAAAGAAATTAGCTAAACTTGGCACTTTAGACATGCGATTGGCCCCTTATTGACAACAGTGATTCATGCCGTTTCAAAAATCCCAAGTTTGGAAGAAGGATTTTTCATAGACGTCTTAATTGACACAGCTACACTGCTGATTTTGTCATCAGTGTTTCCATAATAAATCAGAAAATTACAAATGTGTGTCGTACTTTTGTTTCAATTGTTCACACGGACAAATGCAAAGCTTTTATGGATCCGTGAAACCCATTCTCCCATGTTTTGGCTGACTTTCCCAGGCCATACTGTGATCAGCCTGGATTCATTTTACATCTCTTTCTCCCGTCTGTTTGCAACAGGTTCACTGCCATAGAAAGTGAACTGTTCCACATTAAATCCTCCCAACTACCTGTCTGATAGTATGCCAGCTGAATCCCTCAAAGTCTGCCAGGTCTTCCCTGCAGGGCTGCAGGGCTGGAGAGCACAGAGAGCCTTGGCCTTCATTCAGTTTTATAATGACTGAATACACCGCGGGTGGTATTTAAAAAGGGATTTTAGAAAATATGGGGCAGTCTATCTATCTATCTATCTATCTATCTATCTATCTATCTATCTATCTATCTATCTATCTATATGCGCACATGTTCATAAATGTTAAGGGGGATAAGTAACTCAAAAATAAAAATTCAGTCATCATTTATTCATGCTGCTCATGCTGCATTAAACTCACATGCAGAGGAGTCATGCCCATTCAAACAGAGATTTTTGAGCCAAATGGATTTGAACGCAGCTTCCAAAGACAAAAAATAAATAAATATATTTTTTACATTTGATAATTAACCCTTGGAAGCAAATGATCACACCAGAGTGTTTCACGTTTCCTCGGCCACGCCTCATCCCCTCTTTGGACCTATGTCTGGTCTTAACGGCCCTACAGTGAGAACCCTTTGAGCTTTTGCAGTCAGTGTTGATTAGAGGGTTGGGGACCTGTAGGCACTTTCGGTCAGTGAAGCATGCCTGGAATTCGAGCCGGCTGAATGTCACGTCATCCTGGATACGTGCCCAAAGTTCCAACCACTCCTTTGAGGGATCGGGTGGTGAACTTGCCCAACCTGCCCCCGGAGGAGCGCTGGTTGGACGGCACGCAGAGCTTCAGAACCTCAGAACAGCTCTTTGTCTGCTATGGAGGCCAGCAGAAGGGAAAGGCTGTCTCCAAGCAAAGGTTGGCCCATTGGAAAGTGGACAGCATCGTCTTGGCATCCCAATCCCAAGTACGCCAAATAGGCTAATTTGACCCAGAGTGTTGCTTCCTCCTGGGCGTTGGTGTATGGCGCCTCTCTGACAAACATATGTAGAACTGCGAACTGGGCGACACCGAACACATTCGCGAGATTCTTCAATCTCCGAGTGGAGCCAGTGTCTTCCAGTGTGTAGTGTACATTCTGTACAAACAGTTAATATGTGGGAAGGATGTCTCGGTGTCTCGCTTGCTGTTCCATTCCCCTCTGAGGACGGGATAAGAGCGCTTATTCTGCCCCCTCAGGTGAGTTCCCCGGCTGGTGAAGTGAGTTCCTCAGGTGAGTTCCTCCGGCATCCTTGGCAGTCAGATGCGGCAGAGGCATCTGACACCAGGTCTAGTACTTGTGTAAATGCCTGGTTGGTCAGCCCCTGTACTAGACTAGATGCCCATATGTTGCACTTCCCCTTATTAGGTGATCCCATATGTGTATTTTCCACGGTACAGCTTTCCTGTTGCCAAACCCGTGTCTTTCCCTCAGCAGAGTCCACTCTGCCATCACTGTAAACAATACTGATGCTACCCCTGCACAAGGCAGGATCTACCACAGAGATCTTTCATATGTAGCACTGCCCTAACGTTCAATCCATGTGTGCAACTCCACGTCACCTCCATATGGGAAGGATGTGTTCTCCGTAGCATCCCTTTCTGGTTGGAATGGGCACTCTTTCCCAGTGTTATCCAATAGTCTCACTGTACAGGATTAGGCTTAATGGAACATCAGTGATTGACATTCTCCGTGCACAGCCCTGCCCTTTCTTCCGCCCCAACAGGCGCAGGGGGACCAGGCAGCTTGTTTAGGGCACTGGAAGGTGCAGCAGTTGTGGCGTCTTCCATAGGGATACCAATTTGTCAAGGTTAATAATGTAACTTCCTTGAAGGAGGGAACAGAGACATTACGTCCCGTCGCCACAACTCCCGTACCTCCGCTGGCACGGCCGGGACCCCATCTCGGCTTCTCAGCGGAAAACTACTTACTTGTGAGTATTTGCATGCTGCCTTATATACCTGGAAGCGGGGGAGCGGCTTGCGATGCAAATCTCACTCACCAATGTGCATTGGCTTGTTGGCAATGTGCATTACCACTCGAAGGTGATTGGGCTCTTAGGTGAAATCCCAATTCGTCAGTCGTTTGACATAATGTCTCCGTTCCCTCCTTCAAGGAACGGGGGTTACATTAGTAACCTAGACGATATGTTATTCGGGGGTTCGTTTTTTCCATATGAACCTCCCACATCCCCCCCCCCCCCCCCCACCTCTCGCCAATAACTAATGAAGATAAATGATGAGCTGTTTCTAAATATACGTTTTTTTTTTACAAAAATTATGCAGCTAGCTAGATTACAGAGGCGTCACACCATACATTCTGACACATCTGCAATCAGGCACAATACAACAAAATAGATTCAAAGTATGTATAACCTTTCTGGTTGTCAAATGTTAGTAGAACATGTTCATAGTTAATGTGATGAACTACACCTGTGCTTACTCTGCTTGTAAACATAAAACTGACTTCATTTATCCTCTAAAATCACCTTGACACTGGTTAAATGTAACTACAAACATGAAAAATTAAGTTAGTTTTGAGAAAAGCTCAAGCATAATTTGCATGCAAAACTACTTACAAAATCTCTGATCGCATTACACAGTACAAACAAACATCTTATTTCGGGCATGACTTGTATGTACATCTTCTTCATTTTATTTCCTAAGCATCAGCTATAGCTTCTTCTGTTTCCTGGACTTCTGAGAAAGCCTCTTCTTCAACAAGTGCAGCCATCACATGTTACACAAGTATCTAACTACTGTAACCAAGTCAGAACACATGGGTCGATGAGAGCACACTAGATCTGACAGTCGCAGAGTTATGAAGTTTGTCATGCTGGAAGATTATCAGTTGGGGAGCGAAAACACATGTGCGCTTTAATAGCAAAGAAGAAACAGAAATGTTGATCGATTTATACACTGCATGTGATTTATTAAAAGGTAAATAACCCACAATGCCAAAACCATCTCTTTTTATATATCAATTCCTACACCAAGTAAAGTCTGTTACAGCACCCTTTTTTAAATAAAGTTGTTGGCATAAAACTTGCTATATAGGAGCAGAAAACATGCCAAATTCTTCAGACAGGCGAGTGAAAAATGTGCATCTGTTGACAGTTCGGATTTAAAGTAGCTATGGTTTGAGGTAAGAAATGACCTGTGTTGAAATGGCCTCAAGCATTCCAGTGTAAAGACATGCAAACCGATTTGGTTCTACATAGTGTGGCCATATAATATCGAGCCAACAGGTCTTGGCGCTTTTAATGTGGGAAATTTCAAACTAATTCTACTTCAGAGCATCAGCTGGGGTTCCCGAGACAATGCACCTGATACTTAAAAGAAGTTCACAGGACTCTACGGAAAGACAGATCGCTCCCATGAGGATGGCATGAAAACTGGTCAGGGGTAAAAAAGGTGAGAAGGATACAGCAGCTTAAAATCCAATCCAATCAACTTTATTTATGCAGCACATTTTAAAAGACAAGGTTACCAAAGTGCTGCACAAAGAATAAATAGAAAATATAATAACAAATAAGGCATAAAATATGGGGCCATTTTAATGTGTGGAGGCAAGTATTTAAACAAAACACACAGCATGACATTATTTTTTCTTTTTCGCCTGAACCAGAATCTCAAGGGCCCGTTTTCTCTGTTTAGCAGCATGTCTTAGCCTTGCCCTCTTCTCTTCTTCAGCTGCATGTTTTTTGAGATCCTGAGCACTACTGGATCCTTTGCAGCCCCAGTCGAGTCTCTTTTCAAGCAGACTCTGCTGTTACTGGTGTTTGTTTACTCTCCTAAATAACTCATTCTAAAATTTAGCCATAAAACAGTTTTTAAGGTTACACATTATGGGTAACTATACTTTCGTATGGCGTTTACCTAGTACCATAATAGCGCACATACAAATCAGGTACGTGTATGACGTGCACTGTTCTTTGTTCGGCAGTGTGTCTAGTTGTCAGATTCGCGGTGTAAAAGACTTTGAAAACAATTCTGCCATACTCTGACTCGGATTGGCTGTCAGGTTTCGGCATTAGGAATGATGATTGTTTTTTTAAAGCTGCAAAGTTTATGGTAACTATAGAGATATAGCGGGTAAATGCCTGGTTGGTAAATCCCATCGGATCTGCACAAATCACATAGGTGACCCATTTTGGTTTTACAGCGGCGAATTTCGCCGAAAGGTGAGGAGTTCTCTTACGAGAGTATCTCTCGTACTGCGTAATATCTTCGCTACGGGGAAAACCTCTTTTCCATGAGATATTGAAGCCAAAAATTATCCTTAATTTTTAATCAATGTAAAACGCTTTGCGGCAGCATGCAGACATAGGCGAGGCAGCTTGCACGCCTATTGGCTGCCCTGCGGCAAAAGCAGCAGCCTATCGAGAGCGGTTCTGCGTGACGTCATGACCAATGGGGGCACTTCGCGCCCACTTCGTCACGTCCCGCCAGAAAGGGCGTGGTCTCGCCCTATAAAAGCAGGTCGATAGGCTGATACAAACTGATTTTCATCTCTTCAGCGAAGCTCACGCACCGCTGGATCCAGAGTGAGAAGCCGCGCCGTCGACGCAAGCCTTCAGCGGGACGAGCCCTTGAGCCTGAAGTCGCTGGCCTTCACCTCGCCGCCTTCAGCCGCCGTACCTGCTGCGCTTTCCGGTGTACCATATATCCTTTACTCTGCTCGCCCCGCGACTCACACATCTATCATCTAAAAGAGCCGCGTCTTTTTAAAGATGCCATCCTTCTGTGGCTCGTGCTGAGCCACACTCAGCGACAGGGACCGCCATGTGATGCGTTTCCTGCCTGGGAGAGGATCATGCAGCTCTCGCGCTCGCCGACGACGGCTGCCCTCACTGCGAGCTATTGCCTACGGTGACTCTGAGGACTCGCCTGGTATCCTTCAGCGAGACTGCACTTCCACCCGCTACAGTGCCGCGCCGTAAAAGCGCCGTACTCAGCGGGTCCCCGAGCCTTCTCCAGCCCGTGAAAGCTCGCCGGTTCGCCCGCCAGCTTCACCAGCTTCACTCGTGTCGCTCACTGACGGATAACGGTCACCGCGCGCTGCCGCTTCCGCCATTAATGACGACGAGATAGCTGCATCTGTAGAGGAGACCTTTATCCTGGCGTCGGACAGTGAGGATTGGGCGAGCTCTGTGGACCTCCCCCCTTCTGTCCGCGAGTCGTCAGGGAAACGGGCCAGCATCAAAACCGCGAGCCCTAAACCGCGGCTAGCTTTCTTTACGTTATAAGAAATCTACCCCGCCCCCGCCCCCCATGGGCGTGCGTCACCAGCAAAATGAGGAAAGAGTGTGTTTTAGTCCCACCGAGGCCGGAACAATCTCCATTTCTCAAACATTTCTCAGCTCCTCTTAGTTTGAGCGGCTGAAATGTCAATATTGCAGCAATGAGCCTGTTGTATAACACGCACACCTGCAAACAAACGCCGACACACACAAAACTGTGATGACACTCTCTTATCTGCTCAAACTAATGTCGTTCTCCCCTGTGGCTCAGTGGCGGAACCCGAAGTCTTCGTGCGAGAGACCCGTGTTCGATCCCGGCTCTCGCAGCAGATAAAAATTTTTGTCTCGCCGCGACCAGACTTCCACCGAAACTTTTCGCTCGTTCAGTTCAGTTCAGGCTCGCACAAATGAAATCGACGCATGTGCCCACAAACACTACACACTGCATGTACCACGGTTTCTGTAAAACGAAACCAACACAAGTCTTCCTAGCCTCTTAGGAAATCGACGGTGTTTTAGTCCCGCCGCGGCCAGGCTTCCACCGTAATTTTTCGCCTGTTCAGTTACAGAAAATGCGACTGTTCCAGTGTATTTTGCAGTAAGCAAGCCAGTACCACGGCCCGCTTGCCTGCACACAAATGCTGTTTCCACGGCGACCCAGATAAATCACATAAGCAGTGTATTTTCTGGTATTCCGGCCACAGCCGATGGTGTTATGAGTGTAATAAAAATACCCACAACCCAGTGCTCATTTCTACACACAAACACAGCCCGCAAAAATGCAGGGCTCGCACAAACAAAATCGCCTCATGTCGATTGTGCACTAAATGTAGTGAATGTGCCCACGTCTCAGTGCCCACAAACACTACACACACCACATGTCCCACGGGTTCTGTAAAAACTAAACCAACACACATTCAGTCAGCTTAGGCCGACGGTGTTTTCAGTGCAGTAAATGTGCCCGCTGTCCCGCGCCCACATTCACTCACAGACATGTTAAGCCCCACGGGGCTCGCCCCGCTCTCTCTCCCTCAGCAAACTGCTATAAGGGATTTGAGCTCGGCCAGGCTGCCCGCCGCGATGAAAAGAGAAGTAGCACATCTACTTTGAGCCGAGATAGCGAAACTACTGAGCAAAAGTGCTATAGAACCTTTATCTCAGGCTCAGAGCGAAGGGGGCCTATACAGCAGATATTTTCTGGTACCGAAAAAAGATGGAGGTCTCAGACCCATTTTAGATCTGCGACAGCTGAACAGAGCACTCGCTCTCGCTTCAGTGAAGCGCGTAGGGGACTTACAAGCGCTTTCGGTAAGCGCGTCGTGTATGGAGTTTGGGCCTAATGACTCAAAGGTCATTCTCAAACCTAGGCACGAGTACGTGTCGAAATCCCTCAACACACCGTTTAGGGCCCAGGTGATTTCCCTGTCCGCCCTTCCGGTTCTCAATGAGGAGAAGGACGCGAATCTCCTTTGCCCTGTCAGGGCACTAAGAGCTTATGTGTCCCACTCGTCTGGTTTTAGACAGACTGAGCAGCTTTTCGTTTTGTTTGGCAGACGTTCTAAGGGACTTGCCGCATCAAAACAGAGCCTATCCAGATGGATAGTCGATGCCATAGCGCTGGCTTACACCTCTAAGGGCCTGCAGTGCCCCTTGGGCATGGTCTAGCGGGATTACCCTGCAAGCTATCTGTATGGCCGCGGGCTGGGCCTCGCCGTCTACATTTATAAAATACTATAACCTGGAGGTTACCGCCTTGCAAGCTAAGCTCTTGGCGGTCTAGAATTCAGTGCTATCTGCCCCGCTGTGCCGGCCCAGATGCTTAGTTTGGCCTGCGTATCGCTCACTGAGCGATACAGCAGCTCCACGAGTGTTGACACACGTATGGCCACCCAGTTTAGGCTGAAAGCTTTCACCCTGGCTGCATGGTATAATATTTATATGATTAGCTCCTCTGGATGCTACTTTATAAGGAATGACGCTTCTAGCCCCTCTTCCTTCACTCTCTGTGAGTCTATGGTGATTATGCACTACATGCGCCCCGGGCTTCTGCCCTTTGGACTTTGGTGCTGGATCCCTGTATGCATGGCGTGTTACACTGTGTTCCCCATAGCGTAAGATATTACGCAGTACGAGAGATACTCTCGTAAGAGAACGTACTCGGTTACTAACGTAACCTCTGTTCTCTCTAGAGAGGGAACGAGTACTGCGTATCTTGCCGTGCTTAAAATACGCTCTGGTTCGCTTCGGCGACGAAAACCAGTTTGTATCAGCCTATCGACCTGCTTTTATAGGGCGAGACCACGCCCTTTCTGGCGGGACGTGACGAAGTGGGCGCGAAGTGCCCCCATTGGTCATGACGTCACGCAGAGCCGCTCTCGATAGGCTGCTGCTTTTGCCGCAGGGCAGCCAATAGACGCGCAAGCTGCCTCGCCTATGTCTGCATGCTGCCGCAAAGTGTTTTACATTGATTAAAAATGAAGGATAATTTTTGGCTTCAATATCTCGTGGAAAAGAGGTTTTCCCCGTAGCGTAAGATATTACGCAGTACTCGTTCTCTCTCTAAAGAGAACAGAGGTTACGTTAGTAACCGAGTACGTTTTAATGCCTGCACTTCTAACTCTATGTACACTTCAGGCAGATCCATAGACCTCTATGCAACATGATTGTGATGTCACAGCAGATCATGCTTAACTTCATTTACCCCCACCCACACAGCTCTAGTGTATGATATTGGAGTTATTTTGACATTTAACTGCATAACACTTGTAGCTACCTTAAGCGGACTGTTAAAGTTTATTGTAGTGTTATACTTTTCGTTTGTGTAAAATTTTCCAACAGCTTAAGCATACATACAGGCCTATAGAATGGTCAAGTCAAGTCAAGTCAAATATATTTATATAGCGCTTTTCACAATACAGATTGTATCAAAGCTGCTTCACAGTATCAATCAAAACAACTTAACAATAAGAATGGTGCATAAAACAAATTCAAAAGGAAAAAAACTGAATAATAAATCAGCTCCATTGTGAATCCAAGTGACCAAGGGCTTAGGGTGTTCCATTTAAAGAGGGTCCTGCCAGTAGTGGGTACTCGTGCAACTTAAGCAATGACGTACATCTGAGTGAACAAGATGGAGGGAAGTTGGGGAAGGGAGGGAAGGGCATAAACAATTTTCCTAACAGAAACCCAGGATAATCTGTGTAAATGAACTGATTCAAAAATATGATTTACAGATTTGATTCCCACCACGGCACTATAGGTTGTCTTATTATAATGAAATATTTAGTTGAATGCTGCAGTTTGTAATTTGATTTGTGTATTCTAGTTTTATTTAATCTTATTTAAAGTAAAAATCTCTCCAAGTAAGTAATTATCTGTTTAAATTGAATACTGTCGCCTGAGATGTTTTGTCGAATCAAAACCCAATTGTTTTTGTGAAAGACAAATATGGCTCTGATTAAATTATACAACTGACAAATTAAAAACAAACTGAATGTAAAGATGTGATAAAATATATATTTAAAAATAATAATAGACCTAATTTAAGGTAGCTAACTAAATTGTACTTTAATGAATAGTTCACCAAATACAACTTCCTCTGTGGAACATGCAAGCAAATATTTTGAGAAACCACCTTGTTTCCTTTTATTCACACTAATTTGCGTCAATCGGAATTAATCCTATCCAATTTCAGATTCTGAAAGTCCAGTTTAAAGGTGCTTTATGTATTTTTTAGCTGCCTCTATCGGTGATGTTTCATATTGCAACCAATTTTTACAAGAGCGCTCGTGCTCTTGCGCGTGCTCGAACACAAGAGCGAGCACTCATGGTACCGGCCACACTGAGACTTTCAACACACCGGAGAAAGCATCACACAACATGCTGGAAACAAACTCCCACTGCAACGTTACAATAATAGGCTACTTTTATCAGCTTGACGTTGAACTAATGCTCCATGCCCGTACCATGATAACGTTACATTGACCGCATTTAGCCAACATGTGGTGTTTCACTAACTATTCGTGTATCTTTCACAAACAATCAGCAATATCAACATAGCTGAATGTATAATATGATAACGAAAACGGTTAGTGAACTAGACTGAACAATTTCAGTAACAGTAAGATCGTAGGAAGTAACATTACTGTTCTGAACGTGTCTGGAAATGTGTGTATTATAAACAATATGATAGTAGTGGGATGAGTGATGTTAGACAGTAGATATAGTACATAAAATAAAAGTTACATCCTAATGCACCTACTTTTTGTTATCCTGGAACAGTCTTTTGTATTCATTTCATGTCTCATGTTTGTTGTGGTTTACCTTGCAATTTCATTACAGTTTACCATTATTTCAGCATATCTGAAAACTTATCACAATAAAAATAGCGGAGGTCTCTCCATAATTCAAACGCTCTGCCGACGTTGATCCGTGTTTCGTCCTAAGTCGATCCGATTCACGTTTGGCCTGACGAGCTTCAGCAGATACATTTTTGTCTTGTTTTTTATAATTATGTGGAGTTTGTGTTGGAGTGTGTGTTGTGCTGGAGGCAGGTCGTTTTTTGGTGTTATCAGACTCCATGTCGTTAACTGCAGTGCCGTCGCATAGACTGTATATAAAAAGGAGAGCGCGCGCATGCACGTCACATCCGATGGATTTCGCAGAAAATCCGACCCGGAGACTTCACATAGAAATAGGAATACTGTCCTTCAAAGGTAATAGCAAAACCCGACAAGTGGATCATTGTAATGTGTGATTACAACCCCTTCACAAACAGGCAATAAAAAAAGGATTCATTTTAGTAGAAAAGTTACATATAGCACCTTTAACTTGCAACATTGCAACTTGCAATCAGATTCACATATTTGTTAACACATGCATTGCATGTATTCCGAACAAAACTTCAGTGCATGTGCATTGCCCAGTCGCAGTGTTCAAAACAGCAAAAACCTAGACAATGTCAGCAGAGCTACCATGAGTACAATAGCCATTTTTGCCTTGATGAAAGTTGACATGATAGAAGAGCTTTTTAACAAATATCTAGTAAATCGGTCTACTCCACTGACCAGATGCTGTAAGACATGAGACGTAAATAAACATACACAAGTTCATATAACATAAAACAAATGCAAACATATTTCTCTTTTAACAGCAAGGTATTTTTTAATCGGATTGAGAAAATCGGATTCCAGCATTTAAGTTCTTAATTGTTTCCTGTTGATCAAATTATTGCAGGTCAAAGTTTCATTCCATTCAAGCGATCTATTTAGGTGTTTGCATGAAGGCTTTTTAGTCCGATTAAGACATCAATCTGATTACAGACTATTTGGGTGCATGTAGCTACCTCGTCTCATCAAAGCACAGCAGGTGAGTGTGAGTACAGAGACACTGTGTCTCTTCAGAGGTGTTGAACACCTGAAGATGAGGAAGATTAGGGTTTAGGGTTCACCATGGCGTTTCCTACAGTATGTCCCAACACAGCACTGTTTTGAATGTGGTTAGTAATGGAGAAATGGCTGTTGTGTTCTCCACAGTCCATGTAACTTGAGGAGGCCGCCGTTTCTGCCTGGAGACACGTTGGATCGAGGCCACAGGGTACTTGACTCTTTCAGAGTGAACCTGTAGGTTGCAGCCACCACTTGGGTCCTTCAACCTCAAATGCAATCTCCATCAAAATATCATCTCTCATGTGCCGGAGACACCCTGCTCATTTCTGCAACCCTTAACACCTATGAAACCAAACAGCCTGAATACCTCCACAGGCCTTTATTTATTACTGCTCAGTTTTACAAAGATTTGACACAAAAGAGTCATAAAGATTACAAGATCCATACACCTTTCTATAAAAAAGGTGGCAACCAACTCAAAAGTCAATGCTATTATTTCAGCAGGTCTTTCTCATTCCTGCAGAAACATAACACTCTTTTATTGACCTGGTTAGTGGAAATGCAGAGCACCTGCTCTAAAGAAAAAAAAAGAAAAAAAAAAACCTTTTCCCATTCCCTATTCAATCAGTTCGTTCGGAGAATTGTGTGTAAATTAAGTGATTCAAAATGATTCACCGATTCGACTCTCTTTGAACTGATTCAAAAATACAATTTACTGTTTTGATTCTCACTAATTTTTAAGTTCTTCTATGCAGCATAGAAGATATTTTGAGAAACATCTCAGTTTTTCTATACAATGGAAGTCAGTATGCTCCAATGTTGTTTGGTTTCCAACATCCTTCACAATATCTCTTTTGCGTTCTGAAAGAAATGCATACTGGAACAACATGAGGGTGAGTAAAGGATGACATATTTTTCATTTTTAGGCGAACTATCCCTTTAAATAGCATTTATGTGGTTAGCTATTGCAAAATATGAGTCATTTGTATATAGGTTAGCAAACAGTTTCAAAGTTTACCCAACACTGATTCTCATGTCTCAGAATTTACCAGAATAATCTTTTAAGGGAGAGAGATTTTTTTTTGTTACTCAGTATTTCTGACAATATGGGTGGGCTTAGGGGAAAGGTGCAAGTATGCATTCTCATGACGCATTACCGAGGAAGGGATTGAGGACCCATCAAGCCATCAATAAAATGCACATCTTTCACATGTAGAAATACCAGACATCCGTCACACAGCAGGGCAGTCGAGACTCATGTGCGCGTCCTCTAAACCAAATCACACAACCATACGGAACATGTGTTCTCAAAACGTGTGACATCTTACCCACACTGCACCTAAAAGCGCAAGATTTCAAAGGCCCACAGCGGCATTTATTGTGTCTACCTGGACTGTATATTTTTTCGCAAAGCAGTTATGTTTTTATCACCTTGTGGAAAAGTTTAGACTGGTACAGTTCACGTCACATGCACATAAACTCTTTGTTTAAGCTGTAAATGTGTAGGAGTAGGGCTATGTGTTCCGTCAGGTTACATGTGCTCTTTGTGATGATGGTGTGATGATTTAAAGCAGTCAGTGTTATTGAGATAACATCTTAAGTGACTCAGTTGCAGTTGCGTCTGAGAATGATATAAACTGCTAGATTGTTGGGAAAGATTGTGCTAAATTTCCTTAGATGACCACTACAACGTCTAAATATACCCGCATTAACCCACATTGTATAACAGTGGAGATAAGAGATGCAGAGAAATGATACAAAACAGAGATAATGTAATGTTAGATGGCCACTTTCATTAATCAGATGCATCATGGGTGACAGCAATGCTAATGTTTCCACTCACACCACTAAAAATGCTTATCTAAGCAAAGTTTAACCCTCCTATTATCCTTGGGGTCAATTTGACCCCATTCAATGTTTAACGTCTGTAAATACATCATTTTTTTACTTTTTTTTTTTGCTTCAGATTTAATGACTTTTCCTAATTTAAAGGGGACAACTCTGTAAACATAAAATTAACCTGCTAATATTTTTTCAAAGACATGTACACATTTTGTAGCATCGGTGTTCCATGGGGTCAATTTGACCCCAGGCTCTTTTAGTTGTATAATAAAACAGAAGAAATATAAAAATTTCACACACATTTGTTTTGGTTGTTTTATTGAGGTCACTATAACATGTTATAATTTGAATTTATAATGTTCATTGTAATTTTACATATTCAATATCATATTCAAAAAACTTCCCCCTGTTTTAGGGCTCTAACCATACATAACCAGATCTGTAGTATTGCGAGAACCACTAGTAGTTCACATGACATGTGATATAATTCTCATCAGAACTAATAATTCTTTCCTGTGCCATGGGGAGGGGAAAACATAATTTTTGCGAGATTGACCCCAAACATAACTCGTGTTACTATCCTTGATAAAATAAATAGTTTTTCTTTCCAAATGTTATAGATTACAAAAATCTATACTTAGAAATATTATAAAACAAATAAAACACCAAATATATTTATACTTTTCCAATTTTAGGTCAATCAGTAAGATTTTATGTTGATTTGTAAATTTGTCCATAGTCGTGGAATGGGTATTCTGGATGTATAAGGGATTAGGTGGGGTGGGGAGGGGGGTGGTGGGTGGATGTCAACTTAAAAGGTTACTTAAAGGGTTAGTTCACCCAAAAATGAAAATTAAGTCATTAATTACTCACTACCATGCTGTACCAACCCCGTAAGACCTTCGTTCGTCTTCGGAACACAAATGAAGATATTTTTGATTAAATGTGAGAGGTTTATCACTGCTACATAGGCTCCCTAAGGGATTGAATCCTGACGGCCCAGAGAGTCATTAAAGAAAATGTTTAAATATTCCATGTCGCAACAGTGGCTCAACTATAAGTTTATCAAGCGACGAGAATACTTTTTGTGCGAAAAAACAAACAAAAATAACGACTTTATTCGACTATTCCTTTTCTTCCTTGTAGGCCTGAAACGAGACTTCAATAGATTTCCACGACGCGCACGCGCGAGAATTGCGATCTCCTTCAACTACTTCAGTTAAGTTCTCGCGCGTGCGCGTCGTGGAAATCTCTTGAAGTCTCGTTTCAGGCCTACAAGGAAGAAAAGGAATAGTCGAATAAAGTCGTTATTTTTGTTTGTTTTTTCGCACAAAAAGTATTCTCGTCGCTTGATAAACTTATAGTTGAGCCACTGTTGCGACATGGAATATTTAAACATTTTCTTTAATGACTCTCTGGGCCGTCAAGTGTCATTCCCTTAGGGAGCCTATGTAGCAGTGATAAACCTCTCAGATTTAATCATAAATATCTTCATTTGTGTTCCGAAGACGAACGAACGTCTTACGGGGTTGGTACAGCATGGGGGTGAGTAATTCATGACTTAATTTTCATTTTTGGGTGAACTAACCCTTTAAGTAGTCAACAAAGACAAATTAACTGAGACAAACCTTTGTAAAAAAAAAAAACATATTGTGGAGGTTTAAATTACTGGGGTCAAATTGACCCCAGTAGGTAAAAAATGTTATCAGATTTGAGGGTAACAGGAGGGTGAAGATCAAAATGCCTCCATCTTGTTAATAGAGGCGTGAATTTAATCACAGTCTCTGAAAAAAATCCCTTATGGTCAGAATCTCGCAGTTTCTCAGGTAATCTCTCTGATGTGCCAAAATGCAGCAAACAACACCTGCATCCAAAAGTATTTTGCCATGCTTCATCGCTGCGATAGATACACCACCACTGAAAGAATGCAGGGACTTTCTCAAGAAAGAAATGACCAATCAGACATAAGGAAGTGCACGGAGACCGGCTCCATCTGTCAAGTCCATGGCCGAGTCATGAACCCTCCTCTTCCTCATGCTTTGAGCAGTGAATGTGAGCTCTTGTAAAGATACCTGCTGAACTGCCGCTCTGATTAATGCCTCCAGACATTTGACAGGCTTTGAAGATCTTTACACACATGCATACAGTGGGTCAGTGGTGGAGGCCGTGTGGTGGCGTGATGTAATTTTGTTTCTGGATGTTATAGCTGTCCTCATGTCCTGCGATTCTGTATACTTTCGCGATTGCCCTGATATCTGTTCTGGTACGGGTGCAAAATGTAATTCAGGATCAACGCAGGATAAATACAGGCGGTGTTCTGTAGTGCTCAGTCAGCTGGTAGATAAGACACATAAGTGGTTTAAAGGCAAAACACTGACAGAAAAACACATTTCACGAAACCACAATCTCAGCGCTTTGTGGCAATTTCACTAATTGATTGAATCAATAATGACCATGCAATTTTTTAAGTAATACTGACCAATGCATGATTTGTGTAGCACAATGAGAAAAGCTGGTCTTGGACTAATGGTATTAAAAATGTTAACAGAACATCAGCCATAAATGGGATACATATGCTAAAGCACTTTGGGAATGATAGAACAAACTCTCTTTCCTCAATAGGAGAGAAACCTCTGGGGAATTATTAAGACTTCCTATAGTTCATATTTGGCCTTGAAATGGTCTATAAACGGCCAAATGATGTCAAGCTGTGCTGGGGTATATTTTGAGCTATTCATGAGCCGTTTTTGGTTGGAATATACTATGCGAGTCTGGTAAAATGACATGCATGCAAGAGGAATGATTCATTTAAGGTACAAATGTCTAAAGTTTTTATAATTCAATTTTTTATATACAGTATATTTAAAGGGATAGTTCACCCAAAAAATGAAAATTCTGTCATCATTTACTCACCCTCAAGTTGTTTCAAACATGTATGATTTTTTTTCTTTAGCTGAACACAAAAGAAGATATTTTGAAGAATGTCAGAAACCAAACACTTGATGGACCCCATTGACTTTTTCTTCCATACTATGGAAATCAATGGGGTCCATCAACTGTTTGTTTACCCATATTCTTCAGAACTTCTTCTTTGATGAAAAAAATCATACAAGTTTGGAACAATTTGAAGGTGAGTAAATGATGACAATTTTCACTTCTGGGTGAACTATCACTTCAAATTAATCACACTATGAAATAAAAGTTTTTCTCCAAAACACATTGGCCACAATTATTGGTACCCCTAGATTTATACGAGTAAAATATCTCTGAAGTATATTCCCATTAATGTTTACATGTTTCTAGTCACCCTGGTGTGCTAGAAACATGTAATTGTCCAGCCATGACTTCTTGTTTCACAGGAGTTTAAATATGAGGAAACACAAAGGCCAAATTCCCTTAATTATCCATCACAATGAGTAAAATCATGAATATAGTTGATGTGCATCAAAAGATTGTTGATCATCACCAAATAGAAACTGGCTGTTAGAAAATAGCTAAAGAATTGAAAATCCCCATTTTGACCATCAGGGCAATAATTAAGAAGTTCCAATCAACTAAAGATGTTACGAATCTGCCAGGAAGAGGACGTGTGTCTATATTGCCTTATTGGACGGTGAGGATGAACGTTTTAGTGGCCAAAGACTCTTCAAGGATCTCTGATGGAGAATTGCAGAGATTAGTTGAGTCTTGGGGTCTAAAAAAAATCAAACAACCCCCATCACCACATGCTGTTTGGGAGAGTTTCAAGAAAAATCCCCCTCGCTCATCCAAAAATAAACTCCAGCAAATTCAGTTGTCAGACACGACTGGAACTGCAAACGGCACAGGCTTCTGTGGTCAGATGAAACTAAAAAAATAGCTTTTTGGCAGCAAACACGCTAGATGGGTTTGGTACAAACATGGATAAAAAAGTACTCCATGTGTACAATATAATAAACCGTTGGATCTTTAATGTTGTTGGCATATTTTTTTTGCTGGAGGTCCTGGACTTCTTGTTCCGATACATGGCATTGTGGATTCTATCAAATATCAACAGATAAAAAATCATCTGCTAGAAATCTTATAATGGGCCGTGGTTGCCTCTTCAATCAGGATAACAATCCAAAACAAACATCAAAATCAACACAAAAATTTGTTACAGAGCACAAAATGAAGCTTCTGCCATGACCGTCCCAGTTCCCTGACCCGATGAGTGGAGTGAACTGAAGAGAAGCACCACCAACATGGATCTGGGAATCTGCAGGATCTGCAGAGATTCTGTATGGAGGAATGGTCTCTGATCTCTTGTCAGGTGTTCTCCAAACTCATCAGGCATTATAGGAGAAGACTCAGAGCTGTTATCTTGTCAAAAGGAGATAGCAAAAAGTATTTAATAAAAGAGTGCCAATAATTGAGGCCAACGTGTTTTGGAGAAAATATTTATTTCATAATGTGATTTTTTTCCCCCACTTTCAATTCTTTTACTTCAATGAAAGGTTAGATTTTTAGCAATTTTTTTAATGAAAGATCAAAAGGATAAACGATGCAGATTTTTTTTTTACAGGCAGTTTTGATCATATTTACCAGCGGTGTCATTAATTCTGAGCACGACTATATATATTATATATATATATATATATATATATATATATATATATTTTTTTTTTTTTTAAGATAATAGATATAGAATAGAAGATAAAGTGTTAGTATTAATGGATCAAGTTTTGCTGTATATATATATATATATATATATATATATATATATATATATATATATATATATATATATATATACACAATAAAGTATAGCCTACTATAAATAGTACATTTGTAGCCATTTTTATTTTATTTAAAGTGATAGTTCACCCAAAAATTCTGTATATATAAACTTTCACAAATGAGAGCAGTGCAGCACTGGAATAATCTTACCTGTTGTGTGTTGTTTTGTCATCAGTTAGAGTTTATCTTTGAAACAAGATTATAAAGTTTGTCTATACAAATACAGGCAGCCCTTGTTTATGTAACAGACCATTTTAAGAGGTGCATTCTCTTTATCAGAAATCAGTATTTACCAACAAACACTGTTTAGCTGTTCAGTTCATTGTTCAGCTATTGAGCTATTTTTCATGGATGTGTAAATACAAGGTCAAGATGTCTAACACTTTCTGAGAAATATAATTGTACTTAACTGGTAGTTGCAACTAAAAACAAAACAAAACTTTAAATATTTAGCATAAAAATTAACCTGCTTTACCAGATAGGCCTGTAGTCCCTGACATTCTTAGAATATTATGAATTGAGCAAAATAAAAGATTTATTTATACATATTAACCACAAAATACATATTATACAAATGACCTAGTCTGCTTTTAATTCTAATTGAATCCGTTCTGTTGTGTTTCCATGTTTTATGGAGACTTTCCATAGACATTATGATTTTTATACTGTAGTACAAACTGTATTTTCTATTCCCTTACACTAACACTATCCCTAAACCTACCCATCACACACATCTTTCTGAATTTTTACATTTTCAAAAAACATAATTTATTATTATTTATGTAGACCAAAAAATGTCACCATGACAAGGATTTTGGATATTGCCATCCTTGTGGGGAGAGAGACAAACACACAAAGATAGACAAATTAAGTAAATAACCAATACCGTAAATAATGAATTAACAATAAATAAATTATAATACAATAAATATGCTAAATAAATTATACAAAAATTATGATAATTAATTGGACTACAGTGGTTGCAAATATGTTTTTTTTTTTACTTCCAGAAGCAGGTGTCAGTAATGTGACGGTAATCAAATATTTAAATATATGATGTTTTAATGTATATACAGTAGTAGATTTAGTTATGTGTAATGGTAATCCGGGAACTACCATCTTTGTGTCCTTGAGGGAAAGGCAAAGCTGTCCATGCAATAAGTGTGCTTCAAGTCACTTTGGATGACCAAAACAGTACACGTCATGTCAGTTATTTTAGGAAAAATGCCTGTTTTTTTCACAGAATAGTGTAATGTTGTTGGTCAGTCGACTTTCCATAGAATTACAAACTAGCTCTGTATCAGTTAAGAAATAGCTATAAATGTATTTATTTAATACATTTAAATTGGAATCTACACGATCTGGTATTTTGCGTGAGCAGAATTTTGCCTAATGTAACTATACCGTGAATGTAAGAATTGTGTGCATTGTGATTTTTCATAAAATTCTATTGTTATTTTATTTATTATATTTTTTGTTTATGTGTTTTTCCCCCACAGAATGTTGTTATTGATAGTATTTGTTGCCACTTTCTTTGTTCCTTTCTTTGTTCCTGTTTGCCAACTTATTTCTCAAACACAAAATTAAATATACACATTTTACTCAACATCCGCTTCAGTTATAGTTACAGTAGCCTAGGTTCAAGGACACTGAAAAAAAAAAAAAAAACAACTCTTTATGCTTTTTAAAAAAAGCAACCACATCTAGCATATCTCAGAGATACGTTGCATAGAATTGCTGTTGACATGACAACTTATCTCTTTGGCAATGAGCTGAAGAGGCTTGTTACATGCTTCTGTGACACTTCCAATCAGCACTAGCACTAAAGTGATAGTGAAAGACAAGGAGGCAGAGGCCCAGCCCAGTCACTTTGCCTGGGCGCATTCATCACAGAAACCGCATCATGCTTTATTCCAATAAAGCCTCGTGAAACAAGAGCTGATTTCTTGCTAAATTCCAACATTAGTCACAGGTCCATATTTCAGGATTAGCAAAGTCTATGGGGAGTAATTGTTGCCCTAGGAATGAATGAGGCCTGCCCGGGTTACAGAACCACTCAATTTAAAGACATTTGTTTAGACATTGCTTTAAAAAAAAAAAAAAAAAGTACTGTTATGCTCCCGGATCAACGGCCACAAATTCCAGTCTTTGTAGCTGTCAGTGAAACCTTGTGAGTGATGCCTGAGGGGCAAAACAAATAAATAAATAAAAAAAGAAGAAAAGGTTTAGAGGAGATTTTACTAGGTAAAGAGGTTTCAGCATATGTTAGAGTTGTCTAATGGTTACCTTGCAAAGGCTAAATAGTTACCCAAGTACTTGAAAGATCCAATTTCACAAGTTTATATGAGGAGGATCAAGACGGGAGAGCTTTCATCATAAAAGCACTTAAGATCCGTGCTGATATTCGATAGAACTTAATCACTGTTTAGAAAAAAAATGGCGCCTGTCTAAGCACTCTTGGATTGGATTCCTTCATTTCAATGAGTGGATTGTGATTTCTTAGGGGACTTGCATTGACTCGTATATGATCCCCAAACATTCCAGATCACTCGTTCATTCATCCGTTTTCAGCACTGTGCTAATGCTCAATGTGTCTCTTGAGACTGTCTTTATGAGCAAATCTGCATTAGCATTTTAGGCCCATTCACGCTGACATGCTAACTTTCCATACTCTATAGCTTCAATCATATTCATTTAAACCATAATATTTAGTCATCCCATCTTCTGTGGTTTAACTGAAAGTCAACTCTCGTGACCCCCGTATGGTTGGAGTTTTGAAATTTTTTTGAATGAAAATTAATCAAAAGGATAAATAATGCAGATTTATTTTTACAGCCATCTTATAATAATATAATTCTGACCACAACTGTAGATGTAATTACAGAGATCAATTACTGCTGTAATTACATGCAGGTTTTTTTTTCAAATACAACAATGTAAAAACATGTTTATTGAACACAATAAGTGCATTGTATCAAATCATTAATTTAAATGTTAGTACATAGTAGTTAAGTTAAAGAATATAAAGTGGGACCAAATAAATTGTAACAAAACATTGTAAAAGAATTACTTGGATCAGTGACTGGGAAACAACAAGTCAGCGCAACCCTAAAATTTGATGTCTGTGATCACTTGTGACTCAGATGGGAAATAAAAGTAATGTGTGTGACAGGGCCGATATGATTAATGATAAAATCTTGACAGCGTAAACTTTGAATCAGACATCTGTAGAGAGCAGATCTGTGGTTATCAGACAATCGGGGGAAGTTTCTCTCTGTGTTTGTGCACACTTACCAGGTGAAGTTGAGACTTGTAGAGCGCCACAGCCTTTGAAAGGCAGGAGAAAAGCTCATAAGGACTGTTTGGAGTTTGGACACTTGAGATCTTGCTGTGAGGGGATGTTGCTGCTTGGTAAAAGGAGAGGAAAAGATAATCAGCTTGAGCAGGATGGGGGAGCACAATGTTCAGTTTGTGACTTCATGGATTTGACCTTGACCAGCATGTTAGGCGACCGTTTAAAAGAATCTTATGCAAAGAAAAAGGTTGCTTTTTGTCCTGATGTCCTCAATCACAGTTTACAATTTCAACAGATCGTTAAAATACTAAATACACAGAAATAAACTTGAAATAAACTCAATACTAAATGATATCTGATAATAATACTGATACTGATCATATTCTTTACTAATGCTTACTTTCATTACTGTTAATGCAACAAGACTAAAATCGAAAGGCAAAGTGATTTTACAGTATAATGCTGTTTTTTACAGTATTATTACTGTTGCAGTTCAATAATTTATTCCAATTACATGATAACTGTATATTGAATAAATAGTTGCATGCAGATTGTTGATATCTATTTGTGTCAATGATAACAAGCACTCAGCCTATATAAATTATAATATTGCAACATATGCATTAAAACAATGGTAACATCTAAATTGACAAGTTTTATAGTCCAAAACATTATTCAACATCAACCTAAATTATTCAGTGATGTATATGATCAGACATATGAGTACAACACTAAGTAGCCTCTACCGTAAGTCTTTACTTAGTATTTACACTATTATGCAGCAATGCAAAACATTGTGAATACAGTTTTTTAAGACATTACTGTAAAATATTCTTTTCAGTGTGTTTCAAATACAAGAAAGTACATTTCAATCAAATAGTAACAGAGGCTCAAAGAATTTAAAATCTCCAAACATTTAAAATACCCCATTATTCTTTATGTAAGCAACCAACCGCAAAGAAACATAGTTTAGATCCAGTAGATGAAACACTAATGATAAACTACACAGGTGTACCCACAGCTTGTATTTAGGTCAACAAATGAAGCACAGAATTTGAACTCTATTCAAGTCTGTCAATCAGCAGAATGCGGTAGAGAAAGTATTAACTTTGCAACACCTTCCATTGAGAAACACAAATCACTCATATCAGTCATATGCCGAATTTGTTTCAAGAGGGTGTTGTTGTTTCAACAGTATGGAAACACTCTCTCTTGTGAAGGCTGGACAGGTTGGCACTAGCCAGCACATAATTCTCTTTTTATTTTTTGTATACAATGAACTGAATAGCCTACCAGCACTTAACGCTATATATAGCCAGCATAGAAACAACTTGTTGATCCAGTGCGGGTTGTTACAAATATTATGCTTGGGCCAATCCTACTTGAAAATATGCTCAGCCGTGAAAACAGTGTGCATTATATTCATTTTAATTGAATTACGTGTCACAAATGAGTGGATGTAATCTTTTTTTGTTTTACTTGCCAATGGCCTTTAGTAAACCCATGGCCTTTTCTTACAGACATAGCCATAGTTCACCATGCCTGAACTCAGAAGCTCCCATGCATTTATGATGAAGAGTATATGATTACTTTTTGTGCCAGAACGATTTTATTATTTTGCACAAGTTGGGGAACGGACCACTTGTTAAATTGAAACCAGGTGTCACCTTTTACCACCAGTTTCCATCGAGGGGCAGCTGCCCTGAAAATACTGTTCATCTTACAGATTTACAGTAAAACATTCATGTGTTTGATTTGTTGACAAAAAACTGACTGACAATGAGAAAAAAAAATTTACAAAAAAACTCTGACCCCTAAGCATTTTTATTTTTAAAAGAAGAGATTAATTAAAGGTAACAGCCATTTCAAAAAGATAAGTCTTAAGCAACGTTTTAAAACCTGAAGAGAAGTGGAAGATTGTATATACAACAATCGTATATAGCAAGTAGTTTGTTACTATTACTCACTACTTAAATGTAATTACACTGTAATAAAGACACCTTAAATAAAGTGTAATCGAGCCTTATATAGTCTAGATGTTAGTACAAGGATTTTATTTATAAATTGCTCATGGAAATTTTTTTTCCTGAAACATTTTAGTTGGATGTTTTATGTTTTAATTAACTGTTTCTGAATGTTCAGAGAACATTCAAAAGTAAGGTTTCCTTGTCTGCAAAGTAATAAAACGGAACATTCCCTTAATGTTTTCTCTAACATTCGCATAACTAAGTTTTTTTTAAACATCTTGACCATTTTTCAGAAATTAAATTTTTCATAACTTAATTGGAACCTTAGCTAAATGTTCTAAGAACAACATACTTTTGTTAGTTGGGTTGACACACATTGATGATTAAAATGGGCACAAATGCACAACATGTTGTGTTGTAACTTAATATGAAGTGATATCAAAGATAATACTGAACTTTATCCTGAATGAGTCTGATGAAGAAAAAAAGCCTCTATCATATAGGATGGGGGAAGATGCCTCCTTAAGAACAATGATTTATTTTTAAATTGTGACATATTTAGATACAAGTTTAGCATGTTTAGGAATATGATGCATCCGCCAATGTGTTACTGTAGGATATAAATTGAAACATTTGCTAATTAAAATGTAAAATATTAAAAGAGGGGTAAGATGGCCCCTACCTGGGGTAAGAAAGCATGAAAGCATGTCTACAATGTACATCTAATTCATGGAAATATTAAATAATAAACCCATTAATTAGAACAAGTAAAGTATTTAGAAATAATAACACTAGTAACAACATGCCACTTGGGGCCTTCTGTGCTTATACAACTTATACTCCACACAAATCCCATATTAACAAGAAGACACAAAAAACTTCAACATAATACAATACCATAGATTTCCAGAGACAAAAAATGAGATCAGTTAAAGTTTCGACTTACTAAATCTTACAAATGTTGATATTCAGATGAAGTGACAAAATTAAAAAATAGCAAAGCCATTTATCAAAAGTGCTGAGATGAGATGATTTTGTGTCATCTATGGACAGGAGAAAAAATTAAGGTGGTGGTGGTGGGGGGGATCTTACACCTACCCAACTAGTTGTTGCAGGTGAGTGTTTGCTAAGGCCTTATGTCAAATGCCATTCACCTGAGGACTTCTCCTCTTGCAACAAGTCATCACGAGCATAAAATAAGGTGAAAAAGTTACATACACACCCGTCCTGTACAACAAAAAAAAACCCTCATTGTGTTTCCAGTGGTGAAAAATGAAAACAAAGATTTGCCTTCTGAATGCTAACGTGAGAGGGCAGGGACGTACGAAATGGTGTGTATGTACATAGGAATCAGAAATTAATTACAGATGGGGCAGCTGTCATTCTGCCACTGGCAGCTCAACAAAGCTGAGCGAAATGCCTGAACCGTGAGTTGAGAGGGGTAAACACTTAACTTATTCACTGCGCCTTCATATGGCATCTGAGCTTCTGTCAGAAAAAGACAAGCACTGTTATGTCTACAGTCAATTGAGAGGCAATTACGTGAGACTAATCTGTCATTACCACTAAAACGAACTAAGCCCAGGGACATTGTATCAAATCACAAATCGTGTCTGACAAAGCATGCCTGTCAGATAAACCCATTGCATACCAATGAGCACAGAGCTTGTGTGCTCAGCCATAGCATGAAAGAGGGAAAAGGTCAATGTTTACTGTATGTGGCATGCAAAAGGCAGACCAGCTCAAGTTGTCTGTGATACGACAGATCTGCATTCTGTCATCCTCCCTTCAGAGAGGTTTTGGTTTACTTGTCACCAGGGCGCAATCGTTTATTAATTGTCGTTTCCTGGCATCCATTTGGTGCCTTGATGATTCAAAAGACTCCTTTATGGCCACTGGAGTCAGCGTTTGGCCCCTGAGAATATGAGACTGACAAATTAAGATAGAAAGTCAGGCCAAAACAGTTTCTCACATACCACAAGCTTCATGTCATCCTAAAGTGTTTTGAAAACCTGAGATCTCCACTGATATGACTAGCTAATGCATGAAACTCCTCCTCTAACGGCCTGTATTCATTACATGGTTCAGAACGGCCAAAGACACTGACCAGTCCTGTGCTGTCTTACTCTCTGAAAACAATATCTTAATCCAGCAGAAGTCCTCAGAGGGCCGGACAGGAGGTGTAATTGCTTTTGTGCATATGTGCCTGCGAGTGTGGACACTGCAGATGTTCATAAAGATATTACAGAGATCTTTATGTTTTAATTTCTATAGCGTGTGTGCTGAGTCTGCTGACATTTTAACGTTTACTGTCTCCCCAGTTCACACATACACACACACTTGACACTGAGGGTGCGAGAATGAAGTAGCTCTAACTAATCCCAGATGCTGGTTGGTCGTTGGTGGCAGTCAGGTATTTTGCTGACATCATCCCTCAAGAGTTGAAAGTATTCAGTGTGACAAGTTAAAAACACATTGTGAGGTTAAATTGCCAGGCTCATCTTCATTTGAAGCAAGACAGAGAAGCCAACACACTCTTTTCAGGGCTCCAGACTATAAGAAAACTTCTAGAAAATAATAACAACTACCAAAAAAAATAAACATTTAGGAGTCAATACTTTTTTAGTAGATCAATTACAGAATCACTCAATAAAAGCAGATGTTCAAAAGCAATTTAGTTCTTATTTGATGCTTGCATTGAAGGGATCCTACATGTATTTATGCTATATCATTCCGGTTTGCAAGAATGTATGTTTTAAAAATATTGTGGTTCCAAAATATTGCCATACCAATCAAAGTTTCCATTTTCAAACGATTCAACATAACTACTTGTCCATGTTAAACAACAACTAATTTTTGTTAAACATTTCTATTTTTTTCCCCTCTGACACACAAGCAATGTCAGTACTTATTCATGAATCTTTTTGACAAACTTATTAAAAACATGAACACAAGAGTTATTTGTTTGTGAAACGGACATCACTGCTGTGTTTGTTGCTGCATGCAATACACACTAATTGATATATGACACATCCGCATATGGAAAAACACACCGTTTTTCAGACTTTTGCTAATGGCAACTATATCAATTTAAAATTATTGTTAAAATTATTTTGTGGCCACTTTGCCACAGTCTTGAACACTGCTTTTAAAAGTTTAAATGATAGTTCACCCTCAATTCTGTCATTTACTCACCCTCATGTCATTCCAATTCTGGATGTTTTCCTTTCTTCTGTGAAACACATAAGATATTTTGAAAAATGTTAGTAACCAAACAGTTTTGGTGACCATTGACTTCCATTGTACAAAATAATAAAAAAACAGACATGTTTTTAAAATATCTTCCTTTATGTTCTACTCAATACAAAAAAAAAAAAAATCATTCAGGTTTTGAAATGACATTAGGGTGAGTAAATGATGACAGAAATGTAAGTTTTAGTTAAACTATCCCTCTAATTATTAGGTTTCTACAAGTTTGAATTTATTAACTTTTGCTCGTCGGATCAGTCTTCACTCTTGCAGATGTTTGACTATCAGAAAATCACTTTAAACTTGAGTGTAGGCCAAACCTCTCTGATTCTCAGTCCTATTAAACCCAGCCAACATGTTAAGTGTTAAGTTTTAGTGCAGTCTCAATCCAGATAGTAATGTGTCTTAGTTTAGCAGATGTCACGCAGGTAAAGATGATGAATAGACAGCAGAGGATAATAGTGAGTGGCAGAACACCTGCAACAAAGGCAACTACAAAGAGGCCTCACTGACAGCGCTTCCTTCCCCCCAGCCTCCATCGTGACCCCTCTGGAATCTAGCACCATCTTGGAAAAAGATTTCCAGCACTGCTCTTTATCAGATGCTGGTCCCAAGAGCCTGTTAAAAAGTCCGGGCTTTGCAAATCGAGCAGTGCTGCGGCGAAATTAAAGGGTCAAGTGATGGAAGGTGTCCCACACCTGCTGCTAAATCTGCTTGAGTTCCATTTTTGTATGGGATGACAGAGGAGCAAATAAACATTGGCCAGATAAAAAGAGAAAGATGTAGCCAATTGGCCAAGAGGGATCTTTAAGAAACCGTTTATTGTGGATAAAATGGACACTAGCCTACTTACATTGAAGAAGTCAGATTTAGAGGTGCTTGATAGATTTTTATTTTCACAAGAACAGACATATATAGTGTCTGTGGATGATAAAAAATAACTGCTTTAGGTTCATTAGGGCACAGCTTATACCCGGAAAACAATACAGCCTAGAACCAGCGAGTGTTGTTCATTGAAACATGACACGAGTATATTCAAACCTTTAAGTATCCTCCATAACTGATATTTGTTTTAGGCATAATGGGTGTCAATAACACAAGATTCGCAAGTGTAATGGCTCGCGACAAACCCCTGCCGTGTGGCTTCATTTAAATACGAAAGGCTTAATAAGGAAAGTTATCCACCTGGGACGCTCAGAATACCAGCAGCACCACGTACAAAACAAACAAGCACTCGCAACAGATGTCACATGTAAAACTAAATATAACGTGCCTTTGGTTGGGTCACACCTGGAAAACACAGGCAATTAGCCAAAGTAGCCCATGAAAGCCATCCAGTCGATGATATATATACTATATAGCTGTGGCCACTGTGCAAATACAGAGCGTGAATGCCGATACCGCCGTGGCGACTGTAATAACCGATGTGTTCATACGACGCCCACAAGAGCTAAAATTGTCTTTTTGTGAATACATTACATTGTTAAAACACTTGGGCTTTTTGTGATGTACATGGGATTGTTATTATAAGCCACATTTCCATAAAGAAAAGCCTATTGTTGTGCTCATTTGAACTGGTAGTTTAAAGGCATGTTGGAGATCTAATCCCTTGGCATTAAGCTGTGTACGTGTAATTTAACCTATTTGACTATTTCAAATCTGAATAGTGACAGATCACCTGACTATACTATAGGATAAGTACAGGTTAGGCTACTGCGTACGCCACAATTGGAACAGTGGGCAAATTTCATGGTGGGGAGCCTGAGGAGGTCATGGTTTTAAGGCAAATTGATTTCGAAACCACTGTCCACTGTCATTTTCCATGTCAAATGAATGCTGGTCTGGCCTTTCCTGGCCAGTGAATCTAAAGTGGTGGCACTAACCATTCAGGTTATTTGGAGGCTTTATTTGGATGAATTTACATTCAGGAACCTCGCACACATCCTTTTTTGAAAATGGCAAGAAAATAAAGGATTACTGAGGAAAGGAAGTAGAGACAGAGCCAAAACCATATACTTTGTTTACCTGTCCAAAGGCTATTCAAATACAACCTTTAGTTTGTGCCTTGCAGTCCAACAAGATTGGATTAATTTGACTGATTCTGACTTTTGTTGATCAGAATTGAGGAAATGCAACAATATGAATGGACAGTTCATAGTATCCGTAATGGGCTAAACTGCTTTGTCGAGTATCACCGTACATAACAATATTATTTCCCTAAAAATATCACATTTATGGTACATTACATTTTATATTCTTTGTGATTGGTTATTTATGTGTTACATTAAAAGGTGATAACCACAAGAATTAAACAACCTGCATATCTGCAGCATGTTTTAAAACATTTGGAAAATAATAAATGATGCTTTATTTGTTGAATATTTTTTCTCTTGTTTTTTTTTTTTATCTCTAAATTCAGTGGGTCTGGGTTGTTAAACAACCCTGAATCATATTCTGTGATTTCTCGGTGTGAACAGTGGACATGAAATCTACACCTGTGTGACAAAAAGTCATTTATTTTACCATGCGGTTAGTATTGACTTGATAAGAGAAACAACCACAAGAATACAATCTGTCATTCCAACTCTGAGGTCACATTCAACAACATGCCTATCTCACCTGATAGCATCAGCCAGGTGTCAGAGAAAGCTGACGGGCGATAAGGTTACACTGCAACCCAAATTTCGTTTTGTCAGGGCTGCTGTTACAATTTGTAAATACATGATTACTAGCCAAAAGACAAATGTATCATTTCAACACATTTGAGATATTTTAATTAATTTAAGAAGCAGTTATTTAAATGAAAAACAAAGAATCTAGCCTAATTACAACTAACCCCCCCCCCCCCCCCCCCCCCTATAATAATATAGCTTATACCTGTTTAAAAATGGTCCTCCGCAAACACTTTTTAAGATACGGTCATAATTTTCAGCTTATAAACAATACAACCTTCTTGATTCATTGGCATTTACGCTATACAGTAAATCAACTTTCAAAAACAAACATACAAAAATCGTCCATTAAAGATATAAACTATTTCCATTCAGAACAATAGAATGCAAACTGATTTGCATAAGTCCCTCAGGTACAACTGAGAGCCAACTTGACATTTTCTTTTTGTTTTAGCAAATTGTGTATCTTGGCTTATCTTTTGTTGCTTTTTTTTTTTTTTTATGGAACAAGTTTCCCTACTGTTTTATTTAAATATTTATTTACCCATTATAAAACAACACCATAATTATTTTTGCTACCATTTTCTCTCAATGCTGGAACAAGTTCCCAATCAGAACATTGGTTCTGAAAAAATTAAGACAAAATGTATGAAAAGCTTCATAAAAGCTATTTAAGCAGCTCACTAAACAGCAGTGTAATACTGCACTTATACTGTTGTTTTTAAAGCATTGTGGTTTAACCTTCATCTCTCAAGCACTCAACACCACTTGTATCTGTACTGTATTCTTAATGACATTTGAGGTTTACAACTCTTCACTTCTGTCTGCACAAGCACATCCAATTAGTTTTCTTTAAGATGCTATAAAACATGTGCCATGAATGTAAATGTAGATTAATATTAAGATTATATTTTAATTAAGATGAAACCAACAGCTTAATAGCACTGTTGCTTTATCTAATGACATTATTACATCAATTATAAAAACGTATTAAAAAATAAATATCTGTGTGCACTATTGCACAGTAATTATGTAGGATGGAATTTAGTAAACTGGTTAGCAAATTAGTTCACTAATTAACTGATTTTATAAATGAGTTGCAATGTAATAATTTCAACACATGAATTACCCTCTTAACGCTATGAACTGACTGTTGAGTCTTGACTCATAGCTGTATTTGCATGTGTTGCGCTTGAACCTCAATGAAATCTTGAGCACTGACTCCCTCGTGTGGTAACATTATAAAACTACAGTTTTATCACACTTTAATTAGCCAGTGAATATTTCTTTATTTAAAAAAACAAAACAAAAACAAATAAATAAATAAATAATAATAATAATAATAATAATATATACTTGTTGAGTGACAACTTGCCCCCAGCTGACATTCTTGATTAATACCCTTGTCCTGAGAACTTCTTAAAATGTCAGTATTAATAGACTAAATACTGATACTAAATAATTAAATATTCTACTTGGTTTTTGATGGTGTCGGCGTAACACACTATAAAAAATTATATGATCAATAAGTTATGACAACATATGTTTTTACATTGCTTTACCAAAATAGTAG
Organism: Tiaroga cobitis; assembly: GCA_030578255.1. NCBI lineage: Eukaryota > Metazoa > Chordata > Actinopteri > Cypriniformes > Leuciscidae > Tiaroga > Tiaroga cobitis. The sequence continues at coordinate 26,418,065 of CM060595.1, read as the reverse complement.
TTTCAGTTAAACAAGATTCAACTCATTTTTTAAAGTCTATTTTATGAAATTACTTAAACATTCATGTTGATTGTACTTAAAAATTTAAGGCAGAATTTTTTTTACAGTGCAGCTTCCTGAGTTATTAATTATTAATTTATGAGTTATCAATTTCGGTCCAAAAATAGTTAATTATTGTTACCGCTAATTTATGTATGATAGCCTATACATTATCATTTATCACACTTGTTTTAAATAAAATGCATCAGCAAACAACAACATGCTTATGCAACCAATGCATGCATGCAGTGTATGGAACCTGTGTTCCAAACTCATCCGTAGTGTACTATTACTAGAAGAAAAAAATTCAATCTTCCAACAGATACTTGTGGACAACAACAGGCGTGAATACAATGTGTGATAGCGTGATTTGAAACGTGTCCCCAAACGCCCTGCCGGACATGCGAAAGTTCCAGTACGTTCGGCCCTGTGAAGTGAAAGTGTAGATGAAAGGCCCCGCCCCCAAATATATCACGAAATGATCGATGTCTTCCTTAGCCAATCACATGACAGAGACGACTTTATTTCCTGCGCTCTCAACGAATCAGAAATGACAAAACACTAAAAAACACGAACTTCAACTTGTCAGCAAACAGAAGGGGGAGGGGACCAACATATGGCAGTCATATTTCTGAAGCTGAAATAATGTGTTAGAGGTTTTATTGTGTTGTTTACCTCGCAGAAGGTAATTGGGTTTAAATACTCTTTGCTTGGACATTTATGTTGATTCACTTACGTCAGTGGGGAGCGTTTTTGCCATTTTTTGCTAAAAAAATGTAGCGGGCTAGCATGCTAATATAACTGTACTGTACAGACGGTTAGCGAGCTGCTGCTCGATTATATTAGACAGGGGGGCTTTACTGCGTACTTGCTTTATAAATTTGACAATATAAAAGCAGGTGAATAAACTGCTCCTCTAATATTGCAACACGTGTTTATAATGCCAGGAAACTGAAAATCTGCTATAAATGTGCATCGGTAGTGCGCTGTGATGGGAAGGTCCCAGAAAGTTTGAGATTTCAGGAAACTGCAATGGCGTGAGGGGGAGACAGTCATGACAGCAGGTCGAGGAAGCCATGATCCGACCAGAGCAACTCTCTCCAAATAACACCCCTGCACCGGGCTATATGCTATATAATGATTAATTGCAGAGATCCTTTTTTTAAATAAGAGTTTTGCTTATCCTTTTGCGGCCGGGTGACATTGACTAACTTACTAATTAATAGTTGCTTTGCTTTCTTATTTTTATAAGTTTTCGCCATTATGCTTTGGACATTAAAGATAGGCCTGCATGAGTGTATTTGTGCACTCGACAACAGGTTAATTGTTTATTCCTATTTCTTCCGTTTGGGAAATTTTGTGTGAAAGAACTAACGTTAACCGTTCATAGATACGCGAATACTTAATGTAATTTTAAATAGAGTGTGTAATTAAATGTTAACGTGCCTTTACATGATACAAGTGTACCATTATCTCACCCTGTGCATTCCCCTACCCTCTTACCGTCATTATTGGCGTCTTATGATCATGATCAATCCATCCTGTCCATTTTTTTAAGTGAAGCCCTGCTCGTGAGGGGGCGTGTCAAAGGCCAGCGCGGGATGTTTTTAGCATTGTTATGCAAATGATGCTGGAATAACTCTATTTTAACCCTCTATGTATGTTTCATTTATGTGATTGTTATTATTATTAATAATAATATCAACAATAATAATGATAAAGCAAGATTTGAAAAAATAATGCAACTTATTTAATAATGTACGTTTCCTTTATTTCAGCGGGCGAGTTAATAATAATTATAATAAATCAATATTAGTATATAAATTGTAACTGTTTGGGCAGTTAAATTTGATACTAACTCATATAGTAAGTATAGTAAGCAAGTATCAGTGTTCCCACAGTCATGGAAAACCTGTACAAATCAGGAATTTTCTAAATGCTGTGAATGGCAGGCAAATAAATAAACAAATAAAACCGATGAAACTTCATTAGTCAAAAAGTGTGGACCCTGAAATATCATAATACTACTGCATACATTTCCTCAGTATTATGATTATAGGCTATTTAATGATGCAATAAACCACAATAAACTGTAATGCACAGCCTCTCTTGGCTTATTGCTTTTTTCTTTATGATAAAAGACAACAAATGTTATGCATAGTTCCATATATTAATTAGAATAAACAGATCTTCCATTTGCTTTTATTCCATTTGATAATTAAATTAATTAGCCTAAATGTAGCTTTGAAAAAACAATGTAGACACTTGCCACATTTATAGTTTATTAATATTAAGCTAATTAGCAATTTACAGTGACTTTGAACAAACCACTCTTTTCATAAAAATATATTTGATTTGCACTTTTTTATTATTTTGTTTCTTGTTTTGGTACTAATAAATGCAAAATGCTGTCATTTTGGATGCCACACAATGTTTGAGTGAATCCGTCATTTACAATCGGTTCAAGCTTTTCTCCATCTCCCCCCCAGATTCCCAGCTAATAGATGTCCACCCCCAATGAGCCACCAGTTGGGATGTCCCATGCTGGCCCCTCGCCAGGTGCTGGCCTGTCTCCGGGGCCCATCCTAGGGCCCAGCCCTGGACCCGGCCCCTCTCCTGGCTCTGTACACAGCATGATGGGCCCCAGCCCTGGGCCTCCAAGCGTCCCGCATGCTATACAGGGCCAAGGGACTGGAGAGTACTCACAGGACATGCAACCAATGCATAAGGTAGAGGACATTGACATTAATTATATTAGAATAGATCAATAGTTGTCTAGTAAATGCAAAAACAGAAAAATAACATAAGTAACATGTAAATGTAAAAGAACTTGTTGCAGGTTCAAACGGTCGTTTTGATGTTGCCAGTATGCCTGCAGTGTGTATGACTAATCTCCTGCCTCTGTTTAGCCAATGGAGGGAATGCATGAGAAGGGGATGGGAGACGATGTGCACTATGGCCAGATGAAGGGGGTGGGCATGAGATCCCTGCACAGTGGCATGGGTCCTCCACAGAGCCCTATGGATCAACACAGTCAAGGTGCAATTACTTATAAGCCATAATTTAATAACAAAGCAGAAAGCACTCAGCGGTTATAATTTTAAACTTAATTATAGTTGATTATAGAGGCTCTTATTCTTCTGCCATTGAAGGATTTTAGTCTACAATGGCCTCAGAGGTAATTAAGACAGTTATCCGATAGTGTTTATTTATTTACGGTATTTATTTCATGGGTATAGTTTAAAAGTTGTTGATAGTAACCTCAAGATGCAGTCACATTACCTAAATTTAATTAAAATTTGATGGGCAAAAAGGTTGATTGTCAATAGTGTAGAGATGCATGAAGCACAGATCACACAGAAGTCCCTTTTTTCAAACCAAGTAGTTTCTGTTGTTCAACATGGTGAATTTGTGTGAGCAACTTGAAGCCTTTTCAAAATCTGTGTGGGGAACTTTTTTGCAGTCATGTGAAACTCCATAGTCCACAGATTTTGCCCACAAAATTTTACAGAGCAATGGTCAATGTGACCGCACCATAAATATTATTTAAAGGGTTAGTTCACCCAAAAATGAAAATTAAGTCATTAATTACTCACCCCCATGCTGTACCAACCCCGTAACGCCTTCGTTCGTCTTCGGAACACAAATTAAGATATTTATGATTAAATCTGAGAGGTTTATGACTGCTATATAGGCTCCCTAAGGGAATGAAACTTGACGGCCCAGAAAGTCATTAAAGAAAATGTTTAAATATTCCATGTCGCAACAGTGGCTCAACTATAAGTTTACAGACATGAAAATCACTCACCTTTCGGCGAAATTCTCCGTTTTGAAACCAAAATAGGTGACCTACATGAATCGTGTAGATTCGATGAGAAAATGTTTGGAGGGAGGGGGGTGTATAATATATATGATGCCATACTATAGTATAATGTGAGATAGAAATGAATATTTAAGTCATTAAATTCAAGTTCACGTAAACTTTTCCCTCAGCTGCGGCTGTCAGTAATTCTCCATTCAGCGTTCAAACATTACCGCGGGTCGTCAGTCATTCAGCATTCAAACAGCACAGCGCGTCGTGTTCGGCAACGATGAACTCTCTCCAAGATAATTAACTGTTAATATTATTATACTTGATCTGTAGATAAAGCTCTGTGGTTTCGCATAAATTGACTATCTTGCTGTAGTACCTCAATCATGTTCCTTCACCGCGTGTCTAGATCACAACACTGGAGAGCACTATCATTGTTCTTCACGCGCACAGTAACTGAAATTTAAAACTGTTAAAAGAAAAGGCTCAATAAACTATTGCATAGATAGATACTGTATAATACACTATGCATCGATATGTATTTCCTTTGTGCTTTGAACTTTTCACTGCGTACTCGAAGAGCTGCGCGCTGTGACTCGTGTTGCCTCAAGCGCATCATTCAGCGCTCGGGATGCGCATAAGCGCTGTGTGCAGCACTCTATTGGAGTCTTTCATAATCATATCATAATACTTTTGCGCAATGAAAGATTATTAATAGTATTTTTTGTTCTGTTCTGCCCTATCTATCATATGTTGCTGCCTCATTAAACAGCTGTGCTATACATTTGTGCTATATATATTTTCTTAATTTTATAGTAGACTATAAAATAATTGATCTTTTTTGATTTTTATCTTGTTTTTCATGAATGTATTTTACAACAATACAAAGAGCAATGTGTAACGTTTTACCAGATTTAGTGCTACACTTATTGTCTCTTATTTGTTCCCCACTAAATATATATATATATTTTTTCACTAAATGTTCTGATTTTATAAAATTATTGTTTTTCTAGACAAAATTTTACTGAGTTACCCACTAATCTAGTTTATAATATACTTTTTGTCATAGTTTATGATCATATTTTTTGTTGTTGTTGTTTTTCTTTATAAGGAAGTTGTCTGTATTAAGTAGATTGTGTTTAACACACAAAAGAGTGATTATCAGTTCAACACACAGTTATCGAAATTCTACTTGATTTTTTTTTTTTTAAACTGCGTTGGTAACGGATCGGTATCGGTCTTTTTAAAAAAAAAAAAAATTATTATTAGCTAACGCTACGGAGGCCATAATATTTTTGACTAATGGCTGAAGTTAAGTTTCTCCAGCTCTCCCCAGGTTGGCAAAAAATGCATCTCAAAATGCATCAGATTGATGCTTTAAAATATGGAATATTTAAAATTTTCTTACGGGGGACCATGCCCCCGGACCCCCCTAGAGGGGTTATATCCTTCTCACCTTTTTCACCCCTGACCCGTTTTCATGCCTGAGTTTATCAAGCAACGAGAATACTTTTTGTGCGAAAAAACAAACAAAAATAACGACTTTATTCGACTATTCCTTTTCTTCCTTATAGGCCTGAAACGAGACTTCAAGAAATTTCCACGACGCATGCGCGAGAATTGCGATCCCCTTCAACTACTTCAGTTAAGTTCTCGCGCGTGCGTCGTGGAAATCTCTTGAAGTCTCGTTTCAGGCCTACAAGGAAGAAAAGGAATAGTCGAATAAAGTCGTTATTTTTGTTTGTTTTTTCGCACAAAAAGTATTCTCGTCGCTTGATAAACTTATAGTTGAGCCACTGTTGCGACATGGAATATTTAAACATTTTCTTTAATGACTTTCTGGGCCGTCAAGTTTCATTCCCTTAGGGAGCCTATGTAGCAGTCATAAACCTCTCAGATTTAATCATAAATATCTTCATTTGTGTTCCGAAGACGAACGAAGGCCTTACGGGGTTGGTACAGCATGGGGGTGAGTAATTAATGACTTAATTTTCATTTTTGGGTGAACTAACCCTTTAACCGTGCACATGTTTTTATGCCAATTAAAATTTGCACGCATAAAACAAATAACCAGAACTTTTGAGAAAAACTTTCAAAATTCATATGAGTCTTCTAGAAAAATATTAAAAATAAGAGACATAAACAAACAACTGACCAATTTAACCGCAGTCAGCTTCATAACTACAGGATACACTTTTTTTTTTTTTTTGCCTATTAGGATACATGTCCCCTCATCCCTCGCCATTGGGCCAGGTGCCGGAGCATGTGCCTAGCCCTATGTCAGGAGGAGGGCCGAACCCGCCGCAAATGTCTCAGGGTCAGTCGCCCATGATGCCCATGGATCCGCAGGGGATGGGACAGCAGGCGAGGGGTCAGTCTGCCTTCAGCCCAATCCAGCTACAGCAACTCAGGGCTCAGATCCTGGCTTACAAGATCCTGGGCCGTGGTCAGCCTCTGCCTGAAAATCTGCAGTTAGCTGTGCAGGGCAAGAGGAGCCTCCCCACCATGCAGCAGCAGCCCATCAATACTGGCCCCTACAACAGACCTCCAGGTGAATATGTTTTTGGCCATTTTGGTATTACCCAGTAGCCCTTTATGTGCAGTTGTGCAGTTTTCTCTTGTACAATTTATAATGATTTTATGTGTTGCATGCAAAATTGGTAATCATATTAGTTTTTTTTTGCAGTTCTTTTCCTTATAATATTCAATCTTGTGCTGTTTTGCTAGGTATGCCAATGTCTCATGGAGGGCCTGTGACTGGCCCGTGTCCCTCTCCAGCCATGCAGACTCTTACCCAAAGCTCTGGGTCAAAACCGTGGCCTGAAGGTGAGTGTGGGATGCATTTTTTTTATTTACTTTTTATTATACATACATTATTTTTATTATAAAAACAGATAACAGTGCAGTGGGGAAAAAAAGCATTGTCTGCACTTTCTTCTTTTTTAACATTCTTTGCCCTACATTTAATCGACCTTTTAATTAATCTGGCCAGTGGTTCAAATGTTTACTTGCCCTGCCAAAATTTTCACTGGCCCCACCCAAAAAATGTATAAATAAATAAATAAATAAAATAAAAAAGTGTTGTTGTTGTTGTTAACCATGCAACATTGTATTCTAATAAATCAGCCACCAAAATTTTAGGTACCTCTGACATTTCACAAGTCTCGACTGATTCCAATTTCGATACCACAGCAAAAACTACTGGCCTAACTAATAAAAAGTTCAAAAATTATTGAAGATAAGTGAGTCTTCAGTAATAAAACAAGAACAAATTAACAAAATTCAAGCAACACCTCAAATAAATACAACAGAACAAAGATACAAATGAATAAACAGTGCATTCGTTTTTCAAGTTTAAATGTATTCAGCTACAGAAATTAAATAATCAAATGTAAAATAATACTGCATAGTCTTGACTGTATAAATTAAATATAGATGAATCTTTGTTAAAGCTACAAAATTTGTTCAGTCAAGATCAGGGAGTGATTTTCTCTTTGTCTTTTGTTGTTTGATTAACATTAATGACAGACCTCATGTGGGTATTTTAGGCTGCTGTCTCTTTAAGAGCTAATGCACGGATCCAGTATACTGATACACATGCGTTTTCTTTCTCATCTGTTTACATTCAGTAAAAGACATAACCGACAGTGTTTACGTGAATGCTCGCAAAGAAGGGCATTTTGACAGTTTTGTTTTGTGTATTTTTCCATGCAAGTGCAAGAAGACGTGAAAGAGAACTCAATTCAGTACTTACACGCCATTTTGTTCTCTTTTAAGTATTTACTTAGGAACGACTTAGGAATGGAAACGGATATGAGTATGGAGAGTAAGACTAGTCCAAGATCTGCAGTTAATAAAGTCATTGAACTCCAAGTTTGTGTCTGTGGCTGGAGCAAGGCGACAACGGTCAGGGGTTTGAAGGTTCATCAAGGGAAAATGAAATGCTTGAGGGAGAAGGGACAAGGGCCTCACATTGATCAGTACTTCTTACGAAGTCAGTCAAGTCAGTCGAATGAAATCCAGCGACAGGAAGCAAACCACAGCTCACAGGATATCAGCACCCCTGTCATAGAGGAGAGGAGGGCTTGCACAGTTAGTGATGAACATATTCATACTTGTAAACCCGGTCAGACTAAACAGCATAAGAGAGAAAAGAACCTCAACAGGCATAGGCCTGGAGTTACATGGCCAAGAGCTTGTGAGAAAACTGCATGGGACACGGTAAACATAGCTCTATGCTTTGCATTGGAAAGATTAACTGGTGCAGTTGAAAAGAAGCTGGATAAATTTGGGGACATCATTTACGCATATGGGAGTGAGAGGTTTGGTGTGGAAAAAAGGAAGGAAAAAGTACAGACTAGTCCTGGAATGTCTAGATGGCAGCTGAAAATTGAAGGGTTAGTTAGAGAAAGGAGACAGCTGAGGAAGCAATGGAAAAGAGCAGAACAAAGTCAGAAGGAGGGACTCAATCTCTTACAAAGGGCCATAAAAGATAAGCTGGCAACATTACGCAGAGCTGAGCGTCTACGGAAACGCTACAAAAAGAAGGAACGTGCGAGGGCTAATTTCTATAAAGACCCATTCAAATTCTAGTTATTCACCAGGGAGAAGAATGGCACTTTAAAAGCATCTAGGGTTGAGCTAGAGAGATATTTGGAGGAAACACATACAGATGCAAAAAGGCATGAGCCTATGTCAATTCCATCAGACATACCACCTATCAACCCACCAGAATACCAAATGGAGGTCTGTGCACCTAAGTGGAAAGAGGTAGAGCAGGCTGTGAGAAAGGCAAGGGCTTCATCATCTCCAGGGCCTAATGGAGTTCCGTACAGAGTGTACAAGAGTGCTTCAGGAGTTCTGCGAATTCTGTGGAAATTGATAAAAGTGGCATGGGAAAAACAGGTTGTACCTAGAGCATGGCGCAGAGCAGGTGGAGTCTTTATACCTAAAGAAAAAGATGCTACAAGCATCAGTCAGTTTCGTCCTATTTCACTATTAAACGTTGAAGGTAAGATTTTCTTCAGCATTATTGCCCAGAGATTGTCCACCTACCTATTAAAGAATGGCTTCATTGACACTTCAGTTCAAAAAGCGGGCATTCCAGGGTTCTCAGGATGCTTAGAACACAACAATGTTATCTGGCAACGAATTCAGTCAGCTAAAAAGGAGAGCAAGGAGCTCCATGTGACATTCCTGGATTTGGCTAATGCATATGGTTCAGTGCCACATGAGCTTCTTTGGGCAGCATTTCATTTTTTCAGAGTACCAATGTCAATAACAAATTTAGTGAAAGCCTATTTTGGAGATTTGCAATTTAGTTTCTCAACTCCAAAATTCAGCACCGCATGGCAATGCTTAGAGGTTGGAATAATGGCAGGATGCACCATTTCTCCACTGGCTTTTACCATGGCAATGGAAGGAATCATTAGGGCATCAAGATGGGAAGTAGGAGGAGAGCGCTTGGCTTCTGGGATGCGACTACCACCAATCAGAGCAGAGCATACATGGATGACATGACAACCATGACTACAACAGTAGCCTGCACTAATCGGTTATTGGGGAAGTTAACAGATAATATTGAATGGGCACGAATGCAATTTAAGCCCTCTAAATCAAGGAGCATCTCGATAGTTAAAGGAAAGGTAGTAGATAAAACATTCTTCATTAATGGTGAGGCAATACCAACAGTTTCTGAGAAGCCAGTGAAGAGTCTTGGGAGATGGTACGATGGGGATCTAAAGGACACAGTTCGAGTGGGAGAAGTTAGATGACAAGCAGTGGACGGGCTGAAGAGCATAAACAGCTGTGCTCTACCAGGCAAACTAAAACTCTGGTGCTTTCAGTTTGGTCTACTGCCGAGGTTGCTGTGGCCACTGGCTGTGTACGAGGTTTCTTTGACAACAGTGGATAAGCTGGAAGCGTTAATAAGTTCATACATCAGAAAATGGTTGGGAGTTCCACGCTGCCTCAGCAGAGTGGGACTTTATAGTAAAGGAATATTGCAGCTACCAGTCTCTGCTTTAACCGAGGAGTTTAAGTGTGCCAAGGTCAGACTGGAAATGACCTTAGTAGAGTCACGTGACAAATGTGTAAGGGAGGCAGCCCCTGTGTTAAAAACTGGTAGAAAGTGGTCAGCAAAGAAATCTGTAGTAGAGGCAAAGGCTGACCTTCAAATTGGGGTTATCGTGGGACAGGTACAGCATGGAAGAAGGGGTTTTGGGCTCAGTTTAGCACCTCCTAAATGGCACAAGGCAGGCCCAGCTCAAAGGAAGAAGCTGGTAGTCAACGAGGTGCGAAAGCAGGAGGAGAGGATGAGGTGTATAAAGGCCATTTCCCAGGCCAAGCAGGGAGAGTGGATGAGATGGGAGAGTGTGGAACAACGCAAAATGGGCTGGCAAGACCTTTGGTCAATGGAATAGAGTAGGATCAGTTTCCTTATTAGGTCAACATATGATGTTCTCCTATCACCGCAGAACCTAAACCTCTGGGTAGGAGAGGATCCCTCTTGTCCTTTGTGTTCATCACCTGCCACATTAAGGCACATTTTGACAGGATGTAAGGTGGCTCTTAGCCAGGGTCGGTTTATTTGGCGCCATGACCAAGTATTGCCATGTTTGGCTTTAGCATTGGAAGGCAAGCGTAGTATGACCAAAGAGTTGCCGCCTGTTCTAGCAAAACATTACACGCAGAAGACAATATTCCTCCGCCCAGGCGAGCAACCACCAAGAAAAGGTGCTAACACCAATTCTCGCCCAGGACAACTGGAAGCTGCTAGGGACTGGAAGATGCTGGCTGATCTTGATCAACGGCTTATTTTTCCACCTGAGATTGCCACCACTAACCTACGACCAGATATTGTTTTGTGGTCTGGATCAGCACGCATTGTTCAACTGATAGAGTTAACAGTGCCATGGGAGGATGCGGTAGATGAGGCATATGAGAGGAAAAAAATGCGGTATGCTCATCTGGCCGCTAAAGCAGAACAGCGAGGATGGAGAGTCCAGGTTTATCCAGTGGAAGTGGGTTGTCGAGGTTTTGTGGCACACTCTACAACCCGGTTCCTCAGAGACGTCGGATTCAGTGGCCAAGAGTTGCGTCGCACAGTAAAGAATTTATCTGAAGCAGCAGAAAGGAGCAGCAACTGGCTGTGGTTGTGAGACGGAAAGATTCTAGCTGGCTGTGTACAGGCCGCCACGCTACGGTTTCGTAGAATTCTTGAAAACCTGAAGAGTCTGTTGGTTTATTTGTATAGGTTGTATAGTATTTACAGTCATTATGTTCCTGTGTATATTGCGTGAATGACAGGTGGTTGGGCAGGTATTGTGTTTTTGCGGTGGGTGGTATGCCATACGGAAACGTTGCCACTGAAACTGCATATAAACGCACCAGTGGGGCTCGACAGCCTTAGTCAAACGGGTAGGCGCGTATGGTTGGGTTGTAGAGAGATTGTGAGATTGTGGTTGGGTCTCAGCAGCAGGAGGGAGGTAGAGGTCAGTAAGCTGGGCTGAGTTGAGTGGGGGATGGAGGGGGGTGACTCTGGGACGCCAGAGTCACTGTCGAGCCCTCTTGAGGTTTCGTGGGCTAGTCGACGAAACACTGAGGACGGAAGGTGCCCACTTGAAGACCCTAGAGATGTCCCCTACTTGGCTCAATCCAGACGGTTGTCGTGCTGGTCCACTAGGGAGACCACACTGCAGTTGCAGCCATCGTGTGTGCTGACGCTCCAAGTACACTGCAGTCGTTAACGCCGGACAGAAGGGGAGTCACACCACCATATGGAAAGAAGCGTAAATGGGTGAAGCATAGTTTACTGTGAAGCTACGTCTTAGTGTTGCTTATCTTGGCGAAAGCCGAGTACAAATCAGCATGAAGTTTTTTAACATCTACTCTCGTGTAATGAAAATCTTTAACCATTTAAATGGTTTAAATCACCTGAATGTTTACATTTATATGGCGATGCAGCCCTGGCCCGATTGGGCAAATGACAGTTCGGTCAACTGTCCTGAGTGTCTTTCACGCTGGCCCCGGGCCATCGGGCAGTCCTTAATCTCGAGCCCTGTAAAACCACAAAAACAAATAAAAAACAGATCTTAAAATTCCAACACAACAGTTTTATGTAGTCATACAGTCACAGATCATGTTTTTTTTCCCCAAATCCATATTCTGGTGAAGCTTGAAAAAGACATTTACCTAATAGAATATTTCTGTATACTGTACATGGTAATCAGCATATTTTGAGTTAAGACACTTATGCACATTCTTGTTCTGCTGCTCTAATCTGCTCACTCTTGCCATATATTTATGGAGCATTTAGTAATTAAATCAAAGCAGTCCCATTTATGCCCATAAAAATGGCAGACAAAATTTAATATGAAAGTAAGCCAGTAACCTGTCTAAAAACAAGACATTTACAAAATCTATATCTCGATTTATGTTCATTTCTTTTTATTTTTGGATGTAATGTAATATAGTCTTCTATTCGCTATAGCTCAAATATGAACAAATTCAGATTTATATTTAATATTCTTGTGCTCATAAACACGGTCAAAATTTGCCTGGCAAGCCAGACCTACATCAAGATGTTAGGTCTGGGAACTCACAATTGGCATACCTCAATCCGAGGGGCGGGATAAACTGTTGTCTTTCAAATTTCCTCTTCATGCCATAGGACAGCGCTACAACCAACCAGAGCAACGAACGGCTGTGGATGAGTGAGTCCCATGCGTTTTCCCACCAGCGGAGCTAGTTGATATATTAAACTTTTGCCGTAACCGGTCGTCAAAACTCCGAACACATCTTACTTTTTTAAGAATGACTTAAGTGACGTTCTCTTAACTCCAAATCATCGCGGCCAAAGCCGATTCGAAATACCGCTGTTCGCCAGCTGCATCTTCTTTGTTTTCAAGTAGCAGGGAAATCACCTATGGAAATCACGCAGAACCGTCACAACTCTGTCGTCATTATGTTAAGCCCGCCCGCCGACTCTATACACGATGTGATTGGCCTGGCCAGTTTTTGGTTTTTCCAGCTCAAAAGTCTATGGAGAGTTGCTAGATCACACTTTGCTGCAAAATAATTTTTGCTGCCGCTAGGGTGCGTCTAGATTTCTAGGCTAGGTCAAAATACTCTATATGAGTGAAACTTTGAAAAAGGTTAAAACTTTAAAATGAAAATGCTAAGGGGCAACCTTACAAAGGTTAAATCCCCTATCTATGCTTTCAAATGACAGTGTATTAATTCATGAAGTGCTATCTTCATAGGAAAGTCACTGAAGTACACACAAATTAAAGATCATTATTCATCTTTCTTATTCAACTGGTGAGTTAGTCTGGTTTAATTCCAATGCGCTGCTTATTGGCTATAGTTTTGTAAGAAGTAGTTGATGTCATTTTATGAAATGCCCTCATGGCAGGTTCAGAAACTGATTGATTGACCTCAGCCAGAGATAAAGATCCAGAGACTTTTCTTTTTTTTCTGAACACACTCTTGTATCATCTCTTGTGTGGATGCTCTCATTTAGGGATTGCATGCCCTTCATGCAGTTTCTTTAAAGGCATTGAACTTGACTTGAAAGAGGTCATAAGAGTTTTTGTAAAGATTTTTCATTTCAGAAGTGGACGTCAGTTCACACTGTGCTTTGAACTGTCTTAAAACCTGCCAACAATAGCTTTGATGTCCTCTTTGAGTATGATCAAACATCCTAAAGGCAATGGACTACTGAATTATATGACATTACTTATGCTGTTTCATTATGGCTCATATATCTGACAACAGCATTGTGGATCACTAGAAGCTTAATGCATTTTTGCATTCAGTAGCATTTCTTTGACAGACATGACATTTTGATAAATCTCACAAGACGTTTACAAAGCACATCTCCTGTCTTTTCAGGTCAAGGTGCAGAGACCCCCAGCACTCCACAGAAGCTGGCGGTCCCAGCGCCCAGCGGCAGACCCTCTCCAGCTCCCCCGCTGGCCCCCACCGGTGCACAACCTGTGCCCAGCACCTCTCTCACCTCCCAACCCCAACCTCAGCCACCGTCTGGACCAGGCCAGCCCTCTCTCATCATCCAGCTCCAGCAGAAACAGAATCGCATCACCCCGATTCAGAAGCCTCAGGGTCTGGACCCTGTTGAACTCTTGCAAGAGAGGGAATACCGGTATGTAACGAGTAATTCATTTAATATTTCAATCTTTATCGTTAATTGCATTTTTTTTTCATTTTATGATGTTTTCTGAGGGTGCACTTATAATGTTAGGACAATTTTTACATCAAAAATGGTTCTTAACTTAAAAAAATATTTGCCCTGTGATTTAAACACTGCATTTAAAGGGGCGTCCTTCGGTGTAAACGCCCACTGCTATGATTGGGTAGCATTTTGCATATGAAATATCAGTGTTTCCGCTACATTCATTCCGCCGTGGCGGGCCACCACACCTAAAACCATCCCGCCACGTGCAGCTTCTCAGTGAGGTCCGATATTTGTTATTTGTTAAGCACCACTAAAGGCATAAACAACATTGTAAAGCACAATAAAGTTTCCGCACTATATTCCAAGACTTCTAAAGTCTTTCAATAGCATAATGTGCGGTACAAATTTATATTTAAGTCGTTAAGTTAAAGTTAATGGAAAAACGTATCTCTCCTCAGTCATTCTCCATTCAGCATTCAAACAGCGCGTCGCGTTCGGGTTACGACAGTTACACAACGACACTCTCTTCAGGATCAATGTTCCCATTATTATACTTTTTTTGTAGATAAAGGTCTATAGTTTCCATAAAATGACTTTATCTTGCTGGAGTTTATTTCGCTTTCTAAATCATATTCCTTTCTCCCGGGTGTCTGTTAGGCCACAGCACTGGAGTAGAGAGCACTATGAATTGTTCTTCATGCACACTGTAACTGAAATTTAAAACTGTTAAAAAAAAGGTTTAATAAACTGTTGCATAGATAGAATACACTAAGCATAGATAGATATAATCTCTTCTCTTCGCTTTGTGCTTTGAACTTTTCAATGCGAAGCGCTGCGCGCTGTGAGTTCGTGTTGCTTCAAGTGCATCATTCTGCGCATCGGATGCGCATAATTGCTTTGCTGCTCTTATTGGAGCCTTTCATGTTATAATACTTAGGGAAGGTTTAGGGCGTTTTCACACCTGAAAGTCCGCACCAAGGCCCGAACCAAAGTTCACGTTTTGATACATTTTATACTTTCAGAAAGTTTTGGTTTGGTTTCACACTGCAATTATGCGACCGCACTAAAGAACTTTACGTGACATACTTTCGTCCTGTTGTCATCATCTATGTGGGCTGCATCTTGACATTGATTGATTTTGTAAATGGACGTGCGTCTGATGTCAGCGTATTGTCAATTTGGCGGGTAACTTTGACAACATGAATGAACAGATGCATATCGTTGCAACTATATTGTTATTTTTATGGCATAATTACCTGCAGCACCTACTATACACAAGGCTAGTTCAAATTCGCCAAATTAACGTCCTCGTCGTGCGAACATTTTATCGTCGCCGGCAGGAAAGGAGCAGAAGACTGCAAGTTGACTTCTTATTATATCATACTTCAATTAAAAACCTCGTCTCCACCTTTCGCCATGTGCTACACGGCAAATTTTTCCTGCAATCTTCTGTTTTTTCGGCTATGCGGGAACCACCGGAACTTCCTGTAAAAGGTCTGTAAGTCCGAACCATACAGAAATGCTTTCACACTAGAAACGAACCAAACCTTTGTTCAGTTTGATCCGGACCGAGACTACCTCTTTTCGTCGGACCAAATTTCATCTGTTTGGTCCGGACCGTGGTCCGGGGGAGGTTTCACACCTGTAATTTTGATTCGGACCAAACTGAAAAGTCCGAAAGTCCGGGCCAAACAAGGTAGGTGTGAAACGGCCCTTAAACACCTTGGGTTGAGGGGGCGCGGCCAATGGAAATATCACTCATGGGCCACGGCCCCTCCCCCTGGGGAAATGGGCCTGCCACCACAGTTGGAAAAAATCTTAGAGGAAACACTGAATAAGTATTGCATGTGGAACTCTTTACAATACGGTGGATGTTTCTGTACTACTGTCGGGTCTATATATTTCCGAAAAAGTCTGTAAAGCCTGCGTCAAATTGTCAGTAGTTTGCCAAAAAATCAATAGTGAAATGAACCGAAAAGAAAAACAAATAATGCTCCACTGAGACAATCACATGGTTTTAAATAAACAGCTACTTTCCTATCATTTGGATGCTCTGGAAGGTAATGTTATCTTAGTCCATTGATCCTGTTGTAGCATCTCACTCTTCTATCCTTCTATCATCTGACAAACTGGGTCCAGTGTGTGTGTGTGTGTATGGGGGGGGGGGGTGATAATGAAGAAGTAGGCGCTGTTCTGTGTAGGCAGTGTGGCGCTGATGTATTCATCTCTATTACGTCATAAGAACAGGGAAGTACAAAATTAGTCATTAGTTGTTTTTGGACTAATGAGGACATTTTGAGCTCTGAAACAGTATGTTTTTATAAAACAATGAGGTCTTTAATTTCAAAAGATCAGGAAAGTTTTGATTTTTTTTAATTCATTACCTCTTTAATTTACAGTTAAAGGCAACACAGTTTTACCACACATTACCGCAGCTAGACTATCACATTTGAGTACAGATTCAAGCCTGTAAAGCTATCATCCATTGCTCTCCTGTCTCTAAAATGTCATCAGAACTATTGTTGTTTTGGGCGGTTTTGTGAGCTGTAATGAGTGTTAGAGGTTTCCGAAAGGTCCTCAGAACTTGGTTGATTACACTGGCTTGCACTATCTGAAACAACAGAAAGGTGTAAATTGTTTGATGTACCTTGAGGTCACCAACACACACTTTTTTTAACACTGTAAAAGTTTCAGAGTGAAAGTTTCAGATCTTGCTGGTGATTTATAATTTGGAGAACTCTAAGGTTACTAGAAATTATTAATGTCTTGAAAGTTCACCTTCAAAGACATCTCTGTTCAACCATAAGTCTGGTGATATGGAGCTTGTTTGACAGGTTTTGCTTTCATTTTTTCACTTAATGACCACTAGAATTCTCCGTTATTCTTGAAAAAAAAAAGATAGTGCTAGTATTCAATACATCTGTCCTTCTCATTTATGGTCAAAGACTTCAGGCCAGGATTGCTCACAGAATTCAGGAGCTAGAGAATCTTCCGGGGTTGCTGCCACCTGATCTGAGGACGAAAGCAACCGTGGAGCTGAAGGCCTTAAGACTGCTCAACTTCCAGCGGCAGGTTTGTCAATGACATGACACTCATTTTGTCTTATCTATTCATTTATTTAAAAAAGCAATTCATAGAACAATGCAAGTACCTCTTTAATAATGAGCATGTTTTTAATTTCTGTATTAAAATGTAAATGTTATTATTCTGTATATTTTTTCGGGGGCATACATGCGATGCAACTGTCTGATATCACAACGAAGAGAAAATAAATAAAACAAAAACAAATCTTGAAAAGAACATTTATTAAGTAGTTTAGCATAATCTTTTAACTTCTCAACTGCTTTTTTTAATATTAATGTCATGTGGTGCAACTCTTAAAGATATTTATGAAATAATATTTCATGAAATTTTTAAAAGAATGTCTTACCTTAAAAAAATATTTTCTAAAACTTTTTTTTTTTTTTAATAGGGATTACGAGTTTTCAGGATGTAAGGAAATTATGTTATTTTTTTTTTATTGATGCTCACACCATAGGTCATTTTTATGACTCCTCACCACTGCTCACACGCCCCGTTTCCTTGGTTAAAATAACAATTTTCTTGAAGAAAAAAAAACATGTTGCATAGATGGGTCATTTTCGACCCATGTGTGTAAACTTGATGTATTAACAGAAAACCTAAGAAATATTACAATATGAATTTGTGATAATTGAAAACAAGATATTTTGAATATTCATAAATCATGAAATTTATAGAATATGAAATATTAAATGCTCAAATAAAGTGATTTCAAAAGGTGAAACAAAAAAATGCCAAGCCATGCATGAAATAACATAGGAAATGAATACGGGTCTTTTTAGACCCATGTTGTGCATTAGAAGGGGTATCCATAGTTTGCGCATCAAAGGGTTAAAAATGGTAAATGGACCATTCAAAATCACTTGAAATCCTATTCCTAACCCACTTACAGCCACTGAGTTAGAAGCACTGAAATGAAAATTAAGCAATTTAATCATCTGTGGAACGGGCAGGACTCGAAAAACTCCAGCCAATCATTTCAAGACCACCTAGAATCATTGGACTGTAAGTGCGTCAATCAAATGGTCGTACCATACCCCCCCCCCTTCGAATGGGTGGAGTGGGTGGAGTCAGGGCCAGCGTTGGAGGAAAGAAGGTGGAACCTTTTAAATTGTGTATTTTTAAAATCTGCCGGCCGTTTTGCAAATCCCATACCCTACCTTTAACATACTTGCATATCTTTGACCCAGAAATAAATGTCAATGATAATGAAAATAATAAGTGCTCTAATAATTTTCTCTTTCACTGGTGCATATAATTGATACAATTTAGATATAAGCATATTTCCAGTAATTTATTACACAATTGGGAGACACTTCTAATGAAAATCTGTCACGTTTGCCTTTGCTTTACAATTCATGAAATCATTTACAATACGACAAGTGAAAATTGCTCATGCATGTTTTTGATTTGCTGGTTCCATTGAGCTTTGTCCTATTCACATTGTGTGGATGGTTATAGTGTCCAAAGTTGTGCTATGAATGTTTAAATTACGCTGTGCAATGAAATGCACCATTAGAGGGCACCCTTGTTGTATTTCGTTGCACTCAGTCTCCTCACAATTCACAGCCTTGTTATGCTATAATTAACTATCATGAACAAAATATGTGTGAAATGCATCAGAATATGATTATCATTTGATGAAGCTCATTAGCTTAATGCATTTTGGCACAGATGACTATGATTGATTTTTTTTCTCCCTCAGCTGAGGCTAGATGTTGTAGCCTGCATGCGCCGAGACACAACTCTGGAGACTGCCCTGAACTCCAAGGCCTACAAGCGCAGCAAGAGACAGACCCTGAGAGAAGCTCGCATGACTGAGAAACTAGAGAAGCAGCAGAAAATCGAGCAGGAGAGGAAGCGCCGACAGAAACACCAGGTGATCAATGAATGATCAGTGTACTAAGTGTGATCAAATAAATGGACTGAACATACTCAATATACTGATGAAACAATAGACAAGCTCCCACAGTAAAATGCTCATATACACAATTCATGTGCTTACATATTGAATACTGATAAAGGTCAGGGGTTCAGACTGTGACCAAATGGTTACAGTTTGCGACCTTTTCTCCTGCCGGTGTGACAAAATTTTGTTAGAGGTTGCACTGATGCCACCAGCACGTTGCTCAACTGATAAGACCTGCCATTTCTGTTACAAATGAGAAACATCAAATGGCAAATGAAACGCAACTGCACTACTCGTTTGAGACTTAGAACAGGTTTACTCGCAGGACGATCTCGAGCATGTGACACCATTACTACACAGAGGTGGGAACACTGCAGCGAGATCTAGTGGGAAGCATTCTGTGGGAAGCATTCAAATTCGGTCCAGAAACCAGGAGATAAATTGTGCCATGAAGTTATAGAAAGCATTTCAGTCCACAAATCACCAACATTCACCATAGATTTAATGCAGTAATGCTAACCGTAACCACGTATTGTAGCAGAAATAGTCAAATGTTTTTTTTTTTTTTACATTAGGTTATTCATATCAGGGTTCGTACCCTTTTTTTTCACCTTTTGAGGGTGAAATTCAGCCACTTTTCAAGGGCTTTCAAGTGCTTCAAACTTTTTCCAGCACTTCAAACCTCTGAATATTATCTAATTATAATGTTATTTTTAATGTCATGATTTATAAAACTAAAAGTTTAAAGATGTAGGAAAACTAACACTTTGTTGCAATCAAGCCCTTTTATTAAAAAAAGACCAATTACCACTATAACCAGTAGATGGTGGCAGAGGAGCACTTATTTCCCATTT
The DNA here is from genome assembly GCA_030578255.1 of Tiaroga cobitis. NCBI lineage: Eukaryota > Metazoa > Chordata > Actinopteri > Cypriniformes > Leuciscidae > Tiaroga > Tiaroga cobitis. The sequence goes on along the minus strand of CM060595.1, from coordinate 26,398,176 downwards.
CCACTCCCTAATATATGGAAAAAAGTAGAAAGTCACAACGTCTCATGAAAAATAAAAACTTTTCTTCACATTGTGACTGAATTACACAGAAAACAAGTAAAGAGAGCTCCTTTTATAATCACTGAAGCTGTCTGTTCAATATGATACAATAGAAGAACAATGGTCAAGTTAAGAGTATAGAATATTCAAATTTTTCATATACAGATGAGGGTTTTTGCACATTACTGTTGTTAATAATTTTTAATTTATCTGCACATCAATTCAAGTTCAGTGCTTCACTGTTAAATTTCCAATAAACAAACATGTAATTTTATTAGTAACTGCACTTATTAATGGAAAACAATAGTAATTTTATGGTTAAATTAGCTTTATGATAAATTTTCCCCCAGCTACCAAATCAGGTGTTGGCGTCACCATCTGGAGAACTTAGTGGCACCAGTGTCATTGCTTTCAAATGTTAGTCTGGAGCCCTGAGGGAGCTTTTAAGAGGGGTCATATCACGAGGAATCAAATTTCCTTTGCCTGCCAAGTCAAGCTGAGGCAATAAGAAGGATGTAGGATAACGCTCTCCTAAACACCAGAATAACTATGGAGACTAAATGGATTGAAAATTGCTCTTCCTTGCAGTGTGCAAGACCTGACCATTTGCCTGACCTTCTGAAGATTCCTAGCTTTAGAAACAAGTGGCTAATTAAGATGTCTTTAAAACAGTTTGTGCTGCACATTTGATCAAGATTGTTTATGAACCTGTTATTTTAAACTTTCTAATCACCAAAGAATCCTGAAAAAAAAGAAAAAAAGAAAAAAAAATATTCAGCAGCACAACTGATTTCAACATTTCAACAAGAAATGTTTTTGAGAAGAAAATCAGCATATTAGAATGATTTCTGAAGGATCATATGACACTGAAGACTGGAGTAATGATGCTGAAAATTCAGCTTTGCCAGCACAGGAATTAAATACATTTTTAAAATATATTAAAATAGATAGCAGTTATTTTAAATTGTTATAATATTTCACAATATTACTGTATTTTTTCTTTAAAGGCACACTATGCAAGATTTGTACCTTAAAGCTGCAGTCCGTAGCTTTTTTGTGTTAAAAACTATCCAAAATAAATTGAGCAAGAACATATCCAGCCAGTGTTTAAAACTATCTGCTTGCCGTAGCTCGATTCAAAGCGGTAAGCTTGTAATAATGTTTCTAATTCCAGTGGTACTGGTGGATTTCCACAGGAAATTCAAGCATGTCTTTGCGTCATTACGTCACATCTGTACACATAAAGAAGGAGTCTCAGCTAGTAGGCTATATTACGTGTGAGGATGTTGGAGGTGGAGATTTATAGCCTTTTCTCACAGCACTTGATATAATTAAACTTATCAATTTGATGGCGGATCCAGAAAAGAAACCGGGCCCAAAAAATATCTAAATATCTGAAGGGCATTAAATGTAGTCACGCAATGCTGATGTTATCAACATTACAATTTGAGAAGAAAGTATAATTTGCATGGTTTTACTTGATATCATAAGCGATCGCTATATTTAATCAGCGCGATTTACTGCAATGCTTTTTTCCCTTAGTTGGTCAGAACAAAAGTGGATGTTTCTTACTTGTTCAGATTACATTTTTCAGTAAAAATTCTTATGTTGGTCATACTTCCAAAAAGTATAATCTGTGATTCTGAATGACAGTATCCACACCGGCGCGGTGACTGACAGCCTCACATTCTCCTCAAAACATCGGATTCATCTGCGCTGTTCCGTGCCGAGGCACAACGCACGGTAAAGTTGCAATTGCAATTGCAGATTTCGAACAGAGATGGCGACAAAGAGGAAAAACTGTGGACTGCAGCTTTAATATAACATCTTTGAATTCATTCCGATGGTAAACAAACTCGTAGTAGGGCGAATCATCCCTATAGCAAAGCAGGGGGGACGCTGCTGGCAAAACCGGCAAAACCAACAATGCAGGTTTGAGAGGTGGCGCCCCGCTAAATCTCGTGAGAATCACGACTTGCTTTACGCACGACATCACAAACATCAACAACATATGAAGCAGCCTCTATGGAAGACACTAGCACACATTTCAGACGTGAATCATGGCAGAGTTGACGAAGAAAACGAAGAAAGCGCGATCAGAAGAGTGCAGAGACGGCTCTGTGTGAGTGGTATTTACGACAGTAACGTTAAATACAAGTACTCCACAGCGACTCTAGGGGTCGCTGTTTGACAAAAACGGAAACTGCATAGTATGCCTTTAAAAAAAACATTAAGCAAAAAAAACAAAAACATTTTAAAATCCATCAGAATTTTTTTTTATAAAACTAAAAGCATTATATGACCTGTTTAGAACACAAATGGTTGAGGAGTTTTAAAGTGGCATTGCTCTTTGATTCATGCTGTGTCATTCTTTTCTTCTTGTAGGAGTATCTCAACAGCATTCTGCAGCATGCAAAAGATTTCAAGGAATATCACAGGTCCATCTCTGGAAAAAATCAAAAGCTGTCCAAGGCCATTGCTACCTGGCACACTAATACAGAGAGAGAGCAGAAGAAGGAGACTGAAAGAATCGAGAAAGAGAGGATGAGGAGACTGATGGTATGAAGCACCATTTCTAGCATCATTATAAAACTTTCTGTTTCATTGTCTTCGCTGCCTTCGCATAAAAATGGGCATACACCACAACATACTGTCCAGTTCTTGAACAAATCACTTAACTGGTGCTTTTCCTTCTATTGATCATTAATTCATTCTTTTTAATGAATTACTTTAATGATTTAATTAACTGATTGTGATTGGTGATTCACTCTGAATCAAACACAGAAACTTAATCATAGACTGAACTCATTACTACACTGAATTGTCTCAGATGACTTTCTCGCATATGTCTCGAACTGAGAACTAGTACTGTGTTTTAAAATGTAAAAAATGTACTACAAAAAAACATAAAAAAATATACACATTTTCCCTTAAAGGTTCTCATAGGCTCTCTGTCTGTTTTCCTAGGCGGAGGATGAAGAAGGTTACAGGAAGCTAATTGACCAGAAGAAGGACAAGCGTCTTGCCTACCTTCTTCAACAGACAGATGAATATGTGGCCAACCTGACTGAGCTTGTCTATGAGCACAAGGCTGCTCAGGCTGCAAAGGAGAAGAAGAGGAAGAGAAAGAAGAAAAAGGTATAGAAAATAATAGAAAAGAATCCATAAAATCACTTATTCTCAAGTTTAATGTAGTAAGTTATACAGTTTTATTAGGTTCAATTCCGTTTATACCACTGTGTTTTTTTCTTTACGATCATCAAACACTCAATGCTTGCTTATTTCTGTCATGTTTAACCTTCAGAAGGAAGCTGGTGATGCCGAAGGAATGGGAGCCATCGGGCCTGATGGAGAGGTAAGTAAATTGCTATGCAAATGAAAGCAGAGTAGATGTGAATAACTGACTGATGTTTGATCCTAATGGTAAACTCACTCTGTCAAACCTAATCTAACACGGCCTGTCACAGAAAACCTGCTTTTATGTTTACTTATTCGTGCAGCCCATAGATGAGAACAGCCAGATGAGTGAGCTGCCAGTCAAAGTCATTCAGACAGAGACCGGGAAAGTGCTGCAGGGGACAGATGCCCCCAAGTCCAGTCAGTTAGAGGCTTGGCTCGAGATGAACCCTGGGTAAGCTGTCCTCACATTGCATCCTCTGTGTGTCTGGTAATTGAAAACATTTCCATGAAAGTATGACCAGTCACTTGTATTGAGCTGTGAAGCTGCAGTGAGCCATGTGTTTAAAGCACTATGGGGAAGAAAATGATGAAAGGGATGCACTGAAATTTTAGTCACTGTAGAAAAGGGAAAATATGCTACTTGACTACTTACCAAATAAATAAATACATAGACATTGAATATAGTTTGTGTAGAAATTGTTGTACATGTATATCATCCTAAAGCCTCTGCTAAGAACACAATAATACTATACTGATATTAAAGAATCCATATGATGCTTTTTAATGTTTCCTTTTCCTTTAGTGTGTAATGTATCTGTTTGCGCATGTAAGATCTGCAAAGTTAAAAAGCTCATAGGTCAAAAAGCAAATATTTTTTTGTATATATATATATATATATATATATATATAAATACACACATATGCATGTATATATTTAAGAAGAATGTGTTATTTATATATAAAATATGTATTATAATATGTATAAATATATATACAGTACATACATGCAAATATTTCTTAAATATATACATGCATATGTGTGTATTTAAATATACAAAATAATTATACACAGTACACATATATTATGTAAACATAAACTTTTATTTTGGATGTGATTAATCACGATTAATCGTTGCCCAGCACTAATATTGATATATATTGTACAGACTCGATATACCACCCAGCCCTAATGGAGGTGCCGCAATAATGTGCAGAATGTGAAAAAATAATGTTTTTTTGAACATTAAAGCATGTTAACCTATTCTAGTACAACATCCTGAGTGCAACAGCCACAACTCAACATCCAGTCAAGTCATAGAACCAAATCCCTGCCTTGCTTTTTTTTTCTTTTTCAACAAACGGTTACACTCGGATGTACATTACAATACCAGAGAGACAGGGAGTAATCACTTATGAAATCTTAAAAAAACTACACAGAAATAATAGAATAATGTTACAATTTTGTAAAAATTTGCATTTTCATGTGTACATGCATTTTGGATAAAAAATACCTATCCAACAGAGACTGTAGCTTTGTGCAAACCTCCTGTGTAGCAGACCTTTAATTTAGCTATGGGGGAAAAAGCTTTGATAACAAGCACCTTTTTAAGCTTGTGTTGTCAATAAACCCTTTTTCAGGCTTCAAGTGTTTACTAGTGCATTATGCCCTTTTAAACAGCTATGAAGTTGCTCCACGGTCAGACAGTGAAGAGAGTGGCTCGGAATTTGAAGAGGAGGTGAGTGTCCTCTTATTTCTGCTCATTGAGCATTGTCAGCTCCTTGGTGTGGAGTGAGTCATCCATAAGTACACAAACTCACACAGATTATTATCCTTTTCTCTGCATTCATAATGCATCTCCCATAAGCCTTTTCAGTATCTGCCTTAGTAGCCCCTTTCTTTTCTGAATATGCCGCTATATTGTGTAACTCAAGCAATCACAGTGCATTAAATGAGCATAAACCGCTAATACTCCTTTTTAGGATGATGAAGAGGTGGTCTCCAGAGCCGAATCCGAAGAAAAGAAAGTCATCGATCCCAACAGTGATGAAGTATCTGAAAGAGCAGCCAAGCACATCATAGAGTATGTTGCCTGTTCTCACTTCAAAACAAAAAATGCCTTGTTGAACTGGATTGAATTTAATATATAAAGGGGGGTTCAAAAGTTTCTATTTAGCAATTTTCGGATTTTATACACTTTTTTGCATTACAAATTATATTATCAGTTTGACGAGTTAAGCGAAAAGTGGAATTTAAAGGGATGGTTCACCCAAAAATACTCAACCTTAAGTTGTTTCAAACCTGTATTAATTTCTTTCTTCTGCTGAACACAAAAGAAAATATTTTGAAGATTGTTTGTATCCAAACAGTTGATGGCATTGACTTCCACCCCCTCCCCCCCCCCCCATACTATGGAAGTCAATGGGTCCCATCAAATGTTTGGTTTAAAGCATTCTTCAAAATATATTCTTTTGTGTTCAGGAGAAGAAAGTGAACTATTCCTTTAAGTATATCTCTCAGTATTTTTACTTTACGACAGCTGCAGTTGACCTGCAAGTTAAGTGTAAAACCTGATGATCATGTGATCCAGCATGATTTGTGATGATTTGAGATGAGCTTCTTAAGATTCAAGGGAACCATGAACATCTGACCGTCTTTACAAAGAGTCACATGTTCAATGTCTCAAATGTAATCTGATTAGTGATAAAAAACTACAGTGCAAAATTGTAAATATATTTTTGTCATAACGTTAATTTGTTTTAATGAAATACGTTTATTTCCAGGTTTAATTTGTATTTGTTCTCAAACTTTTAAACCTCACTGCACATGCTATAATTATTTGGGAATAATTGAAAGATAATTGAAAGTGCCAGATGGGGTTACATGTATCTCGGGAACGGCTGATCTCCTGAGATTTTCACACACAACAATCTCTAGAGTTTACAGAGAGTGCTGTGAAATCTAAAAAGCACCCAGTGAGCAGAGGTTCTGTGGGTGAAAGTCCTTGTCAATAAAAGAGATTTCGAAGAAGAATGGGTTGACAGGAAGGCAAAGTAACTGAAAAAATCCCCACATGCATTACAACAGTGCTGTGCAGGAGAGATTGTCTGAATGCACAACACATACAACCTTGAAGTGGATGGGTTATAGCAACAGAAGAGCACAACAGATTTCGAAATATAAATCCATAGATGTGTTCTGCCTTGTGTCTGTGGATCGTGCTGATGGTGTTAGGAAATACAAACTAAGCATTGTATGAATGGCACGGTCTACTTGCTTATTGTAGTAGTCGGCAGAACCTCTGATCACATGGTCTACATGCATTTTCTGCAAAAGAAATTTGGGGTGTTTTTTGTAAAGGCATTTGTGAAGACAAAAGGCATGTGTAATTTCAAGCTGGTTTAAGATATCCACCAGTTTTCAACACGAGCGGTGGAGTGGCAGATCATGTCAACATGGACCAGAATCTCTATAGATTGTTTCCAGGACCTTGTTGAATACTTGCTGTGAAGAATTCCGTTCTATCCGTTTAAATGTATGGATTCGGCAGACGCTGAATATTCAGTGTTACATTGGATTCTATATGTTTTATCAGTGAATGTGTCCTCCAGGAATTGAAATTCATGACCTTTGCATTGATAGCACCATGCTGACCAGTATGTAATTAATAAAGTGGCCACAGGCTGTATATAGAGCATATTGCATATTTCTATTCCCCTTTAAAGTGTTATGTATCCAGTTTTAGTTTATTTATTCTACATAGCAAACAAACAAATGTTTTAGTGAAAGTTGAAGTTTTACTGAGCTTGTAAATGATATTGCAATTGAACTAAGGACCTGCTCTGTTTGAACTTAATATTTAAAAAATAAACAGCTAAATAGCATTATTTGACAAATAAATACTGGGTAACATGGCAGGTGTTATTTTTTTATATAAAAAAATGTTTTAAATTCAACTGCCATTGGCAGGTGTGGTAAAACAGTATGTTAAAGGATTAGTTTTTCCAAAAATGGTTATTCAGGAGTTAGCCTTATGTCCCGTTTATCTTCAAAACACCGAGAACCTTTTTTTTTTTTTTTTTTTTTTTTTTGAAGAGACACAATCGCTTCACATGATGAACAGATTCAATTTTGGCGTTTATTCATTTATAAACGCTGATCGACACATCCATAGAACACATCAAATATGGTAAACAAGCTCACCTATGCTTACTTGAGAGAACCAATGATTTTTGATGCGTGAACGTGTTCTTTACTTGGAATTTCAATGGATGGACAACTATGATGAGAGAATATTAAAAATATCTTAATTTGTGTTTCAAAGATGAACGAAATTCTTATGGGATAATGACCCTGGGTCATTCTGAACCCTGGGTAAACGGAATCCTGGGTTATCTTGCTTCACGTTTCACATTGCTTCAAAAAAAACACAGGGTTAACAATTAATCCTGGGTATTCATAAGCTGACGTTTCACGTTGTACATTCCTAAACCCTGGGTTGACGTTCTTATTTGCATATTTGCGGGGTCAGTGCCATTGATTGGATGAACGCAGCACTCGACCTGTTTACAGAAAAGCTAAATTACAATTGTGAAACGCTCCTTTACCTGAGGTTAAAAGCAGTGTTTAGAACGACGATAACCCGGGGTTAAGCGCAGTTTGAAATGCCTTAATGAGGATGTGTAAGTGATAACATCATTTTTATTTTTGGATGAACTATCCTTTTAATGTTGGATCCTGTGTTGCAGTTCTGCTAAGCAGGATGTGGATGACGAGTACAGTGTTCAGGCGGGAGAGACCAGCTCCCAGTCTTACTATGGAGTGGCCCATGCAGTCATAGAGAGGGTGGACAAACAGTCCACCCTTCTGATCAATGGGACCCTCAAACATTACCAGGTAAAGCAACAAATACACCAAGCTTTAAATATACTCCTCAACAGATAAATTATTCTTGGAATCCATCTTCTCTGAAGAGAGCTGTGTTGGTTTAAATGATATTTCAAGGGATTGTACTCTAGAAAAGGAAGAGGCTGCAGGAAAGAAATCACTCAGAGAGGAAATTTATACAATTTAGTAGCTTGTATTGAATCTGTTATCCCCTTTGGGCAGTAATGGATTTCAAAAGGAGAAACAGACCTGTTATCTCCTGTTTATCCTTTGAAAGAATTAAGTGAGCACTAGGATTCATGCTTTATTTATTCCACTCGGCATCTGTGAAAAAACAAGTGGATCTATTTGCCATGTTCTGGAATCCGTGTGTCTGCTCGGTTGTCTGTTTGTGATGCTTTTAAGATATTACCGCCAAATAATGCAAATCTTTTTGTTCAGATCCAGGGTCTGGAATGGATGGTGTCTCTGTACAACAACAACCTGAATGGTATTCTGGCTGATGAGATGGGTCTGGGGAAGACCATTCAAACTATCGCCCTTATCACCTATCTGATGGAAAACAAGAGGCTCAATGGGCCGTACCTCATCATCGTACCGCTCTCGTAAGTCCAACTAGCAAGATGTAAATAACGTGATAAGAGGTGTAATGAAGTGAAATGTCTAAGAGGATTTGCAGTGCAATGGCTTCATTAGGTAGCTAAACACTATTACACACAGTTCAGTTGACCTCTTATGACTGAAAACGCTGTGATAGTGATTTGTGATGTTGCATTTTTAAGGTGACATATGGCAGTGCTACAAGTCACTGAACAGTTGTCATATTGATCATGCATGGTTAGTTGGACATTTAATTAAATGGTACAAAATCTTTTTACAATATTTGTGTAGATTGTCTTGATTTCTCGATTGCAAAAGGCCCTATAGGATATGGTGAAAATGACCCTGAGCACCATGTTTTAGCTTTAAGTTATTTTGATTGATTTGTGCAACGGCCAGAAATGTCCTCAAACAGCTTTACCTCACACCTATCATTAACTCTGCTCCACTATCACACCACCACATATCATTTAGAGAAATTACTTCATTTAGAGGTAAAACATTTATTTGCTTATTCCTTCTAGTATAAAAAAAATGACAATATTGATTTTCGTTTTTTTCATAGGACTTTGTCTAACTGGGTTTATGAGTTGGACAAGTGGGCACCAAGTATTGTGAAAATTTCCTACAAGGTAGTCATTGATTTTTATTATCAGTATGTATAGTTACTGTGGACAATTTAATTTTATGATGTAATATAGCATTTAGGTAATAAAATCAGTTAATTGCGATTTCTGTTTTAATTCGTCAAAGGGCACACCATCAATGCGGAGGTCTTTTGTGCCGCAGCTCCGCAGTGGGAAGTTTAATGTCCTTATAACCACCTACGAGTACATCATTAAAGACAAGCACATTCTCGCCAAGGTAAAGGTCATGCATTTACGTTTGCATTTGCAGACACTTTCATCTAAAGTGGATTCTTCCATTAAAAAGTTTGGGGTCAGTATTACAATTTAAAATAACTGTTTTATTTATTTATTTTTATATATTTTAAAATATAATTTACTCTTGTGGTGGCAAAACTGAATTATCAGCAGCATATTCCAGTCTTCAGTGTCACATGATCCTTCAGAAATCATTCTAATATGCTGATTAGCTGTTTTTTTGTCGTAATTCTTTGAATAGAAAGTTCAAAAGAACAGCATTTGTTTAAAATATAAATATTTTTTAACAGTACAAAAGGCTTTACTGTCCGTTTAGATCAATTTAATGCATCCATGCTAAAAGTTCTTTTCTTTCAATAAAAAAAAAAACGTACTGACCCCAAACTTTCGAACGGTAGTGTACTTTTAATCAGTTCCTGCATTCCCTGGGACTCGAACCCATGGTCTTGAAGTGGCACATGTTTGTAGATCAATCAGTGCCCTAATGCACTAATTGTCAATTCCTTTCCAACCCCCAGATTCGCTGGAAGTATATGATTGTGGACGAGGGCCACCGCATGAAAAACCATCACTGCAAGCTCACGCAGGTGTTGAACACCCACTACGTCGCTCCCAGAAGGCTGTTGCTCACTGGGACCCCTCTACAGAACAAATTACCTGAGCTCTGGGCCCTGCTCAACTTCCTGTTGCCCACCATCTTCAAAAGCTGCACCACCTTTGAGCAGTGGTTCAATGCTCCATTTGCAATGACTGGAGAGAGGGTACACTGTTATATTTCACCCTTATAGATTTACCATCCTGTTTTACACATTACACTGTAGCTTAAAGAGGTTTCTCTCTGTTGCGGATTACGCCGATTCAGGTGGATCTAAATGAAGAGGAGACCATCCTCATCATTCGCCGTTTGCATAAGGTATTACGTCCCTTCCTTCTGCGCAGACTGAAGAAAGAAGTGGAGTCCCAGTTACCTGAGAAGGTAAGGATCCATTCTGTCACACTTTTTTAATGAAAGTGGAAAAGGAGATACCAAGCAAAACAACAGCATTAATGTTTTATGTAAGTTCAGGTTAGAGTTGTCAAAAAGTGACGACTTCGGTACCAAGTCGGTGTGTTTTAAAATGTTTTAAATTGTAAAGCTTTGATCGCTGTTGAGTGTAATCATAAACACCTCTGATTTGCATTTGTGTTCACGCACTCATCGGATATGTCTGATGGGCTACAGTGATCAACGCATGGGAGCGTTTCCTTTCAAAAGCTCCCGTCTGTATCTGTGTAAGCGGTCGGTGAAGACCATCATTGATGTATATTTACAACATGTTTTTGAAGCGCTGATCATTGTAGCAAATCACAGACATATCCAATGAGCGTGTGAGTACAATGGGCAATCAGATGAGTTTATGATTCCGCTCAACAACGCTCAAAGCGTCGCATTTTAAAAATGTCAGTATCGACTTGGTACCGGTACTTTTTGACAACTCTAGTTCAGGTTTTAGACTTTGGTTCTTCAAAAATGAAATGCTGCTAAAAAGCATTCAGCATGACATTTAGCATGGGTCTTATTAGGTCGACCGCACACAGAAAACAACAAATAGTGCCTTGTCAAAGCAGCTATAAATGGTTTGATATATGAACTGAAGACACTACCAGTCAAAATTCAGTATGCAAATATAATTTGATGCGATTGCTGTTGGTAACATTTTTAATATTCTCTTAATGTCAATCAGTGTAAATTTTCAAACTGTAATCCTAAATTTCATAAGTAGGTCTCAACAGTTCAAATTTATACTGCCAATTTTATAGGCCCCAGTATGAATTATTATATAATTCATACATTATTATATTACATTTATACATTATTACAGTATTACATGTTCTATACATCTTTAAAAAAAAAAAAAGGTACAACATTCTTTACAAAATTATTTTATTTATTTCCAAAAACAACAAAAAAGAATTTTTTTTCTTTTAAATAAAGCATCTTCCAAACAAAGTTTGAATGACATCTGTATGTCATGCGGTTTAGGTTATATTAATGCATTGGGTCTTAATTCGTCACAGGTGGAGTATGTCATCAAATGTGACATGTCAGCCATCCAGAAGGTTCTGTACAGGCACATGCAGGGCAAAGGTATCCTGCTCACTGACGGCTCAGAGAAAGACAAGAAGGTAAAGAGAGAGGCTGTAGAGGCTGTATGGTAACTGTATGTTACACTGCTGTGTGGATTAAAGCAGATGTTCATGGGGTTTTAACTTGATGTGTTTCATCCACAGGGTAAAGGAGGAGCCAAGACTTTAATGAACACCATCATGCAGCTGAAGAAGATCTGTAACCATCCCTACATGTTTCAGCACATTGAGGTATCGCCATATGTCTCAGTCATGGCTATTATTAAGCTGAAATAAAATATGAATATTGGTTGAAAAAATTTGAAATGTACTTTTGGCAGTAAACTGAAATACGTTTTAAGTTGAAGCACTAAAATTATTAACCATATGACAACGGACTCTTAAGCTTATCATTAGAGACCACTAACAACTATCATGAACAAACCAAATACGTTTTGATAAATTATTCTTAGAGATATCAACAAATCAGCATTATAACTTTCCAGAGCTATTGGTCTAAAAAATGAGGAAGAACATTTAAAATGTATAATTCATTACATTTACGAGCCTTACAATCTCTGAACAAATGACACACATCAGTTTAACAGAAAAAAAATAAGTTGCTTTTTTTGTCCATTCTTCTTTGATTTTTTTGGTCTACTTCGTTGTCTTCTGTGTATCAGAATAATTAATTGTCAATACGTTCATTATCAGACATACTCCTGTATGATCAGTGTCCTTTTTGCATATATATATATATATATATATAACTTGAAGAAGACATGCAATATGTGCGCATGCACGGTGCTGGTTTATGTTTGGAGCACTAGAGTATATGAAATATGTCCATAAAAACTTGAAACATGCTCGCTCTGGTCCGGATATGAACTGTGATCCGTGTTGCGACTTGTTAAACTCATCACAGAGTTCCGCGCAAAACCCACTCTTGTGTGTTGTTGCATATTAAATATGAGTCATATTTTACCATGTGTTGGTAGTCAAACTCCAGCTTTGACCACATCGTTGGGAAAATGCAAACAACACTTTTGTTTTACTCTTTTGAGGAAACATACACTTACAAACACGGGATGTGTCTCAAAAACAACTCCACAAGCAGAACAGGCAGAGGTGTACAAACAGCACTGAAGTGGTCTTTCATGACATTTGACTTCTCTGGTGGCATGCAATGTACAGTGCAGTGATTGGATTAAAAGAGAAAAGCTCAGAAATTGATGACGTAGATGCGTACTCTCCAGGCACTGGAGTTGTTTTTATCTCGTAGCATGAAAGTTAATTGGGTCTAAAATGCATTGGACCCCATTGACTTTTAATGTATGTATATACAATATCTTTTAGACCTATAACTTCTTCAAATCTATGGAGTTAAAACTTCGGTCAACAATCAAAACGAAGCATTCTACAGTGCCATGGTATTTTTCTACTTGTATGGCATTAGCTGTACTCAAAGTGTCTATTTTTTACTTCAGGAATCCTTCGCTGAACACTTGGGATATCCAAATGGCATTATCAGCGGGTGAGTACGGATCTAATCGACTGTTACCATGAATTGTTCATTCATCAAATATGGATCACTAAACACACCGCAGAGCCCCTGCACTACATGACATTTTAGACATGCTATTTTGTTGTCCTAGCCCTGACCTGTACCGTGCCTCTGGCAAGTTTGAGTTACTGGACCGCATCCTGCCCAAGCTGAAGGCCACCAATCACAGAGTGCTTCTGTTCTGTCAGATGACCACCCTCATGACCATCATGGAGGATTATTTTAGCTACCGTAACTTCCTCTATTTGCGTCTGGATGGTCAGTAATCAGTGCAAACCTCCTTTTATGTTTTCCTGTCCTTTAGGACCTCAATGTTGGGGATTTCCAATTGGTGGCCCAACATTTTTTTTAATGAGTGTGATCACACATATATGCTGCCCTTTCTCTTTCAATAAAACATGTTTGTTTCTGGTTGTGTCCTCCAGGAACTACGAAGTCTGAGGACCGGGCAGAGCTTTTAAAGAAGTTCAACAGTGAAGGCTCCCAGTATTTTATCTTCCTGTTGAGCACCAGGGCAGGTGGTTTGGGCCTCAACTTGCAAGCTGCAGACACCGTTGTGATCTTTGACAGCGACTGGAACCCCCACCAGGTTTGTGTGATTCAGAGGAACTAGCAATTTTTTTTTTAACTCTATCTTGTGATTATGATTGTACTGTATATCTCACAATGTGAAAAAAAAATTCTTCATCAATATAGCCCGGTTTACACAATGCCATTTTCCACTAAAAACTGAAAACTTTGTATGCATTTTGGCGCAAAATTTTTGAAAACGGGTTTCAAAGTGCAAGTTTTTGAAAACAATACCATTAACATCTCCGTGTTAACTACAAAAATGTGAAACGTTGATAGCATGCACATGCGTATTACGTATTTAGTCTATAGGCATGCGCGTGTGGCTTGAGTGCTCTCAATAAAATGATGTTTTTGTGCGCAGGCGTGTAGTCTTTCTTTACAAAGTGACATTTCCAACTAGTGGCCTGACATGCATAATACAGTGTTTTAGTCGTTTGCGGATCCGTGTGAATGAGGATGGTTTTGATAAGGTTGTCTGTGTAAAGAAAAAACTTTTCCGGATTTTGTACATCGTTGTCATGTAAACGTACCCTTACTCTGAAGTAGAAACAGGCTTCTATAGTAGTTGACAAATAATATGTACATTTTGATTTATTAGTATTAGAATTGCTGGTTAAAAATTATAGGACTGTATATGGGAAAAAGTAAACTATGGTTCAAAAGTTGTTGTTTATTTGTGGAAAAAAAAAACTTTTGTTCAGCAAAGATGATAATGGATCAAAAGTGACCATAAAGACATTTTTAATGTTACAAATATTTATATTTCGAATAAATGCTGTTCTTCTAAACTGTATTCATCCTGAAAAAAAATGCTTTGTCATCACAGCTTTTCCATCACAGGAATAAATTATAGTTTAAAATATATTCAAATAGAAAACAGTTATTTTAAATTGCAATAATATTTCACAGTAGTATTGTTTTTACTGCATTTATTTTGTAAAATAAAATGGTCCTGTACTGTACATATATCACAAATAAAATAAATCCATGTATTTTCTCAATTAATACAAGGCCATAAAAGCTACATGCAATATGAATAGCAAAATGCTAATTATTTAAATATGTTGTATAGTATTTAATACCACATCTAATGCCAACTAACCACAGACAAGTATAGATTTTGAGGTGATTTTTGACGTGTTTATATATGCATCGGTTTATTTATTCATTTATCTTATTAATTTATTATTTTCATTCATATGTTAGTGTTGTTGGTTGGATGATTTGTTTTTTTATACAGCAGCATGAAGTTTGGGCCTTTTTCCCCACGCATTTTCAGCAGAAGATGCTAAAAAAGTTCCCTCCATCCGCCTCCACATATAGCAAAACACAATAGCAATCTTCAGCCAATTTGAAATGTTTATTCTTCCTTCTCCAAAGAACAAGCCAGAAAGATTGCACCATGCGTCTTGGATTGCACCAACACTCTCGCCCACTGATTGTAACTGATATAACTCTGTTAATCAAACTCAACTGTGTTTCAATCACCAGGACTTGCAGGCACAGGACCGAGCCCACCGCATCGGCCAGCAGAATGAAGTACGTGTACTGCGTCTGTGCACTGTTAACAGTGTGGAGGAGAAGATTCTAGCAGCGGCCAAATATAAACTGAACGTTGATCAGAAGGTCATTCAGGCTGGCATGTTTGATCAGAAGTCCTCTAGCCATGAACGTAGAGCCTTCCTGCAGGCTATTCTGGAGCACGAGGAACAGAATGAGGTGAGTCACTTCAACAAGCACAGATGGCAGTTGGAGTAACTGATAAACGAGTTAATTGTATCTAATGATGCACTGAGGTAAAAATTATTGAAAAAAGCCAGATTCTTTTTCATTTACTAGCCATTATGAAAGCATACATTGTGCAATTTGATTGCTATCAAATGGGTTATGCACATTCAAATTACACTTCACCACATACATTTGTCTTCCCAAAATGGATATAAATCCAATTTACTATTCCCGCAAATATATAAATATGCAAATACTGTATAACAGATGTATATATTTCGGTTGAATGCTCTCGTCGCCCCACATAGCAGTTAATGTTTGAGTTTCACGGTTTCTCCATCCATGTGTCTCATCCATGATGGCGGGCTCTTGTGTCAATTGTGGGGTTCTCAAACTTCTGCACTCTGATGGCTGCTTGGGACAACAATTGAACATTTCAACTTAGCCGA
The DNA here is from genome assembly GCA_030578255.1 of Tiaroga cobitis. NCBI lineage: Eukaryota > Metazoa > Chordata > Actinopteri > Cypriniformes > Leuciscidae > Tiaroga > Tiaroga cobitis. Next base: position 26,382,168 of record CM060595.1, on the reverse strand, counting down.
GTCTCATTTTCTATAAAGGAGCTTTTGGTGATCGAATTGCTATTAGCCTTAAAGGCATCATGGAGAGCATTTACACTATCTGTCCGATCTTTAAAAATATATTTCAATCCCCTTCTGCCTTGAATTAATTTTTTTATGCTTATAAAATATTTATAAAATAAAGTAATGAAAGATGCCCGTATTTTGAAATAATGTTGAAATAGTAAGGCTTTATCAAATTTACTGACACTATTCAAAATGGGAAACATTACAGTGATAGTTCACGTAAAATTTTCAATTTTGTAAAAAGTCCAAATTTAAATTCTGTCATCATTTACTCATCCTGTTGTCTTTCCAAACCTGTAGAAATGTAACTCTTAATTCTTAAGAGTTGATTTTTTTTTTCTTTTTTCAAAATGTCTTCTCTTATGTTCCGCCGAAGAAAGAAAGTAATACAGGTTTGGAAGGACATGAGGGTGAGTAAATGATGACAGAATTTTTATGTTATGTTCATGAATCTCTAAGAGTCTGTTATTCTATTGATTTTGAGTGTGATAAAGCCAAAAGCAAAGGCATGGATTTTTGTGAGACTAACCGGAGTGCAGTTAAGTTGAGCTGAATTACTTACAGGAACAGTACAAAGCATTTCTTAGTGTCTGGTTTGGTAGTGTCTATTCTGGTACTATTACGATTTAAAAAGCAAAATTGTTTAAGGCACCCATGAGGGATGCTAATTTAAAAATCCACTTGGCCAGATATGAAATACTAGTCACTCTCAAAATAAATGTATCCTAATTATGTTTGTTGGCATATGTGTGTGTTATACCAGGAGGAAGATGAAGTTCCAGATGATGAAACTCTCAATCAAATGATTGCTCGTAATGAGGACGAATTTGAGCTTTTCATGGTAAGACTGAAATTGCACAAAATGTGTCGCTTGCACAGACAGTCCCTTGCATGTTGATTCACAGTAATTGTTGTCTCTTTGAAAAGTAAGCCATGTGTTTCTGTGAATTTTGAATCAATTTAAGACTAGAACAAGAAATTTACCATTTACTTTCAAACTTTATGTAATCCATTAATGGCACTTTTAGCGCATGGATTTGGACCGCCGTCGAGAGGATGCGCGCAACCCTAAGCGTAAACCTCGGCTAATGGAAGAGGATGAGCTGCCATCATGGATCCTGAAGGATGATGCAGAGGTGGAGCGGCTGACGTGTGAGGAGGAGGAGGAAAAGATTTTCGGCCGGGGATCTCGTCACCGCAGAGATGTCGACTACAGTGATGCATTGACGGAGAAGCAGTGGCTAAGGGTATGCTGCTTGTGTTACTTTCAGTTTATTATAGTCTTACCCATGACAAACAAGTAATATGACACATGGCATAGACATAATCCCATCTACATGTTGAGAGCTCTTGTTACCGTAGCAACAGATCGTCTTCCGCTTTTTCTAAAGGTCTCTTTTTATGCTGAATGAGTTAGTTGCACAGAGATGACTCCTCAAAACTCAGAAACAAGTTTGCATTTTTGCACTTCCGGGTCCGTTTTTTTAATGGGCTTTTGGTTAAATGCCTGAAATAAGCATTTACTTGTACTGAAAAAGACGGTTGCAAACAAGTGGCTAAATGGGACTACAGAGGTCGACGGCGACATTAAACGTCATTAGCCGAACAGGTAAACTCATCTGCTCTCTATTTAACTTTCACAACCTCGTTGTGTTTATAATCAGGCTTTTGCAAACTATTAAAACTTAAAGGGCCCCTATTATGCTATTTTAAAGTGTCCTAATGTTGTTGTGGAGTCTCCTACAACATGTTTACATGCATCAAAGGTAAAAAAAAAACTGTTTAATTTCCTCATAATATACATTTGCACATCATCACATCTTCAATGATTCTCAAACGACTCGTCAAATGAATCAATCTCTCTAAATACCGCCTTTCCGCAAGCTACTCTGCTCTGATTGGTCTACCACGTACATCGCGCGGCGAAAACAAAAACGCCCATACGCTGATTTCATGCAGCCGTTATTTTAAAATCGAAAGCGAGGCTCTGGTGGGAAGTAAACCGGAAGTGCCGCCTTTAATCATAGGAGAGTAGCGAATGCGATGACGTATCGTTGTGTTTAATGTAGAAATTAGTTATTTTAAAACTAGATACATTTCTTTCATACTTTAGACTATATACAGTGAAATTCATTTATAAATAAAAATATTTTTTTTATATATAATTCAGAACGTAAAAAAAGCAGGAACGAACTATAGACATATCCTATATTGGATATTAACATCCAATAGTGTAAATCGCAGCAGCAGCTTCAGGTTGGTAGTCCAAGGCATTGTTGTTTATCTGTACTTCCGGGGTTGTTCCCACCGGAGCCTCGCTTTCGATTTCAAAATGGCGGCTGCGTGAAATCAGCGTATTGCCATAACAACATCAGCTCTGCTTGTCCTGAGGCTTCCTACACCATAAGCTAAACACAGTAACGAACAATGACGTCGATTTGACCATATCAATGCGAGCGCGAGTCCGATGAGGAAACACTGGAAGAGCTAGTTATTCAACCCGAACCTCCGTCGCAAGGACGACTCGAGCATGACGTTTCACACTACTCACTCAGTTTGAGGTACATTATAAGATGTTGCAACTGTAATTCCTCACCATCAGCATTAACACGTGAATGTCCATCAACAAACCGATTATTTTACTTGTACTAATTTATTTACTGAGTATTTTTCTAATATATTACGGTGAATATGTGGAAACTGTATCAATAACAGTGCATGTATGCAATGTACATTAGCCAAGCTCTAGAGTGAATGATCTGATGTAACATAAACGTTGGTAAAACAAATATTTACTCAAAGTAGTGAGAACAACAGACAATCTGCATTAATAGACACAGTTTTAGGTAATAGTGGCCCACAGCTGATCAACAGAAGTATTTCAGTAAGACAGTAATAATGTGAGTTAGCCAGTTAGCAGGAGACCTACACAATATAAAACTCAAAACTACGTTTTTTGAACACCATCTTTCAAGAGCAAGTGGTTTGCGAATCCTGCATTGAGATTTGAGAAGCAGTCGTCAGTAAAATAAAGGGAACACAGCAAAAGTTTAGGATTATACTGCTGTGATATCGTGGTAAAGATTAATTTTAACCACTGATTCTTCACATGCTCGTCCTTGAGCAGTGAAAAAAAAAACTGGCTTTAGCCTACCTTTACATTGTAGAGCACAGGGTCTTCTCGACATGATGCTGTCCAGTATCCACAGGAATCAGCTGCAGTGTTCGAGGAGGTTCAAGTTGTCTGTGTGCGCAATAAGTGGGCGGGGAATATACTAATGTTTCGTCTTGACGAAACGGCTTATGACTCGTTTGAAAAACGATTCATTTTATTGACTCAGTCGACTCTTACTTTTGAAAGACGATAACTTAATAAACGGTGCACTTTCAGATTTAAAACTTTGCAGGATGTTTTCATTCACAGCTATGTTACACACTACATGAAAGGTCATTTTCAAAAATCCATAATAAGTGCCCTTTAACCTTTCAGGGACAATCTGTTTAAATAAAGACTGAAAGAGTTATCAGAAGCGTAGTGGTGATGACATTGAAGTTAAGCGACCGTAGTTGAGTTTGTTTATAGCCTATGTTTAGCTTTTTACTTTTGCCGAACTTCCGTGTTGGCCTACAAAAGTACATTATCACTACAGCACTCTATTTAGTTTTCATTTATTTTTATATCAGTTTTAGTAATTTTTTGTAATTCAATTAGTTCCTAAGGCAGCATTGTTTATTATTTTTTTAAGTTTAAGTTTAAGTAATTTTATTTTATTTCAGCAATATTTACACCAATTTTTTTTAAAGTTTTAGTTAACAGTAACAACACTGGTACTGACAGAACTTACAGTGGTACTGTGACATTAAGGATAGAAGTACTAACTTGACCTCAAAAACTGATATGAAGCCATTATTCATGTAGACAATAATAATAATACAATTGTACAGCTAGTGCTATCTATCTAATTTAAGTGAGTGTCATAAGCAGGTCTTTGAAATATTTGCACTGACATTTACAAAATATACAGAAAGCTCAGCGGATTTCCGCAGAATTAGAACAGCCATCATTTATAAAATTCAACAAATCCCCTGTTGCTTGTGTTTTAATTTTTTAATGAATGTTTGATAACACTGTCAGCTACCAGTAAGAGTGTAGTAATATTCTGCTGGGCCTAGATATATGCCCAAAGGTTTGAGGACCTAGACTAGAGAACCAGTTATAGCAGTGATCAGTTTGATGTGGGGTCACTGGCTTCATTGTATGTTTTGATCACTTGAATATGAGTAAAATTTCAGTATACAGGTCCATGAGAATCAGAATGGAGCCAATATATGTTGACTGAGGTTACAACGAGGAGAGATTGTAAAGGCAGTAAACAGGTTTGACGAAAAAACTCAAAAAAGAAAAACATCAGATTTTCACTTGAATTATAGTTTCAAGTACGAGTACATCATAAGATCATCTCTCCATTTCTAATGTTTCCACATCATGTAACTGCATTACACCAGTTTCCTCTGATCTGATTTTTAATGATCTGCAGTGGTGCCTGTGTAGATTCTGTAAATAAAATTTTAAATGGGTATTCCAAATAAAATATTTGGAAACATAGTAAACAGTGCCTGTTATTTTCCAGGTCTGTTCGTCCTTCTCCTACAATATATCTCAAACACAATATGACAAATACAGCCCTCCTCTGTGTAGCAATTCTGCTGGATCAATGAACCCAATTGCATTACACTGAATCACCCAAACCCAAGCTTTTTTTTTTATTCTCCTTCCAGGCACAAATTGACTGTCCTTCTCTCTAACAAGCTTTTGCTATCCCCTTTGTCATTTCTTTTACACAAACTGGGCTCCATACAGTCCTCCTAAACAATTTCAAAGCAATCCCGTGGATTGTGCCGGTCGATAATAAGTGCCGAAACAGTTTCCATAGGGTATCACGGTTGTTCTTTGGTGAGGGGTCGTCTGCTGCAGGGTTTGGCTAGAAGGTAACAAGAGTACAACTGCTTTTTAGCACAGAGGCTGAAGGTGTAAAGCAGCAAGGGAGGTAATTATACGTGAAGCCGGTTCCTGATAAACAGAGAGCCACTGAGGAGTAAAAGTATACTGAAAGTAGGGGTGGGCGCTATACCGGTATGAACGTGTTGTGCCATGATATGGATTTTGCGATACCGAGGATACCGTATAGGGAATGTGGAGGTACGTCACGCCGTGTTGCATTATGGGACGTCGGCGCCATCTTTACAGGCACGATCTCTGTTTACCTTCGGTATAATAGTGGGTGTTTGGCTAAAACGAGGTAAAATTGAAGAAGAACGGAAGAAATGGAGATGTTTAAAGAAAAAGAGAAGGGACCCTACCGGGATAAACTAAATGCCACTGCCAAAAAACGTTATTTGGACAAACTATCCGCGAAAAACAACGTTGATACATCTGATTTAGTTTTGGTGTTCTAAGCCTATGCTTAGTTGATTACTATTGTGCATAAAGTTCAAGCTATTTTACCTGAAAAGCAGCTCTCATAGTTAATGTTAACTTGCTATTTTCAGCATATGTTAAGTTTTCATAGGTTGTGCAAGATAAAAAATTGTACATTACTTTATAATGCCACAAGATGTGGTAACTTGTTAAATAAAACTGTGCCTTATTGTCATCATTTAATGTTGACACATGTAAAAATGATGAGGGTATTTGGTCGTTTATTTTAAAATAGTTTGATGTATCTTTGCCCATTTATGTGTACTTAAAGGGTCTTTGTGGATGCAATCAGTACAGAAACAGAGAAGTCACTTAATGCATTTATTAAGCAGTTATATAAAAACATGATTCACAAACATTTTAAAAAAGGCATGTAAAAAGATGTACAGAATATCAAAGCAAATTGTTAATTGAAAACAAAATAAATATAATTTGATTCATGCAATGTGTCCTGGCTTTATCATCTGCTAACATGAACCACACATTCAACATCATTCATCAACTATCCTCCTCATAGAGGAATATACAATACACAACCTCTTGCTTGGTTTAACTTTTAACAAACGTAGTATGCAGTGGAGGACAGTAAGTAAAGTTTTTCCTCATGATTGCAGCACCCCACGCGATCCGGCGTCTTCTCGTCAGCTCCTCGACCTGCTTCCCTTGTTGTTTTTTCCAAGAAAGAAAGGTGAACAAACGTATTCCATTGTTCAGTTTCCTCCCTGAACGATCGTGTGACCTGCTATGGCAGTTGAACTGAACAACCATATCGACGTTTATTAAAATCTCGACAGAAAATCCAAACACATCCTCCAACACATGCATTTAAATACAGCGGTATTGGGCGCGATCCTGTAAATATGGCGGCGGACCCATAATGCAACACGGCGTGACGTCATCTCCACATTCCCTATTCATAAATTCAAATTTTGCAGTTATATTGTTTTGTTCAATTTGGAACTCTTTACAACTGTTAACACTAATGACGATACAGAATCGAATACGCTGTTTAAGGAAATGGCTGATTTGGCGCTTCATACGCGTGTAGTTGCTGAGGCGATTAACCGCTGTCATGTGACGCGTTCAATGAAGGACCGTAACGTAGAACACATCGCTAGTGCTAAGCGGCTGTTCATAAAGGATGCATCTTTTGCGATGGAATGGGAAATAACAAGGTAATGAGACGCAAGTTTGACTTTTAACTTGAGCGCAGCCTTTTTAGGCCGGATTCACATATAGCGCCTAAAAACGCGTAGAAAACGCTGGACGCCAGGGTTGCCAGATGCCAGCCACGTTTTCCGGCCCAAAACCTCGTCAAAACCCGCGAGAATGCACAAAAAACCGCCCAATTATTATTATTTTGTTTGTTTCATCATAAACAAGCTTTAAAACGACCCATTGGTCGGTGTACTTTTGCATCCATTCGTTTTTCCTTTTTTAACCCGTAAAAAAATTAAAAATGGACGGTTGTTGTATTTTTTAAACAAAGTTTAACACCAAAATTTGAATTTGAACTGTAGGCCTATAACGTTAACGCTATAACACTGCGCAAAAATATATATAGCCTATATATAGACGTATTTTCAGATTTCTGTTTACGACTTTTTGCCCCTTTATTAAACATTTAAAATATTCACAAATTAGGCTAATATGGACAAAATGGTTTTCTAAGGCCAAACTTCAAAGGCTATAGATGATTAATAGGCTATTAATAAATGTTTCTGAAATGTTACTAGGCATTTTAATTATTTATTAATAAACTAGTATTTTCTAAATCGACTGGAAACATATCCGCGGATGCGCCTTATAAGAAATTCATATGTATTATTATCAGACTGTATTTGCTTTCGATTCGAATTTGTTCGTTTAAAAGTGGACATTTCAAGCTTTAGCCTACATAGGCTATATTTTGTTTCAGTTCATTTTTGAGACGCGATCCAGTTCACGGAGACCACAAAAGAGCGCGACTGATTGTTTTATTTTATTTTAACGTTTTCTTGTTATTGAGTTTACACAAATAAAAGTAGTTGCGAATGATGTATTTTTTATTTTCTATGACCAGAAATGATAGAGTACTATTTTAAGTTGTTTTCCACTGTAGATAGAAAAACGCAATTCGCGCCCGCGCCTCCGTGCCGTGCAGCAAGCGCGCTCCACACTCTGCACAAACCCTTGCTTGGAAATGCGTCAAAACCTGTGTTAATTTGTAATAATCTTAGCCCTGTATTATTATTGTCTAACCAGTAGGCTATTATGACTGACATTTGACAAATTGCTTTGTTCCTTTTTTGGATAAAAGCGTCTTCTATCCAAACTGTAGGCTAATAATAATGACAATTATTATTTGCGTTTGTAACTATAAATGAGTTCACTTAAGACAGTAATATGTTTATCATAAAATAATGTATTAATGTTTTATTTTTGTATAACCTAACATTTAAAAATTTTGAATTGTTTTTGTTTTAGGCTAGTCTTTTATTGCTTATTATAGGCTACTGAGCTACTGAGCTTTTTCCTTCCAGGAACAAATCCGCGAGTAGCTACATTTTACAGCCTATACGGCTTATAAACTGAGGAGACGAATTACAAAAACGTTCTGTTTTTTTGTTTTTGTTTGTTTTTTTCACAGGTGACTTCCCGGGCTCAGTAGGCAATTGTCTAAATGTTCGAATTATCTAATTATCTAAACGCAAATAAAATTGAGAAATAAAATTTCGTAAAACGGAAAAAAGTTTTATGTCACTTATTTGATTTTCAATTAAATATCTATGCATTGTATAAAAGGAAAATAAGTCTGTATGTGAATATTGTTTCACCAGTCTAAAAACGAATAAAGAAGAAAGCATGTTTTTAGTTAAAAAAGCAATGAGGAATGGACGCAAAAGTACACCGAATGTAGTGGGAGGGACTATTGTGAGTTTAGAGGGCACGTCAGCCAGAGCTGTAGTGTGTATGTGAGTGAGTGAGTGAGGTTACTACCTGCTGAACAGAGGGTCGCCTAAAGAAGGATCTGAAGTGCCGGTGTTTCGGCTACAAAAACCCGCCGAACTGATCCGAAACCAGCCCAATTTGTATCCACCCGCCCAAACCCATTTTTGCCCGCAAAATAGATTGCAAAACCGCCCAATTGGGCGGGAAACCGCCCAATCTGGCAACCCTGCTGGACGCGCCGCATTCTCCTTTTTCCAAAGCGCTAGGGCGGTTGCGCTCCGGTTGGTTCTTGTCACGTGACCCACTGTGCGCTTATGGTGCGCTTGCGGCATTCTGAAAAGTTGAGATGTTTTGATCTCGATGCGGCGCGGACGCGCTTGGAAAAAACGAGCGCGTCGCACCGCGACCGCTTCGCTTCCATTATGAGCGCGCATACCGTGCGCCTACATTTGAAATAATGAACTTGAGCGCGCAAAAGACGCGATATGTGAATCGGGCCTGAGTGCCGTTTCATTTGCGAGACGCGTGTGCAACACCAAAACAAGTTCGTCAAGCACAAAAAAACGTTAAAGTTCTAGGCTACTGTATGTTTGAGATGTCATGTTTTCATGAAGGTTGAAAGACTGAAAGCTGCTATTATTATCTTTGTTTTTACAAAACATTTACTGCTAATAATATTATCCACGTGACGTGGAGACATTTCCCCGCAATGTAACGTTAGGCTATGAATAACAGGACACGACACACATAAGCGCGCGCATACACACACACTGGTCTTGTGGGGACTCTCCTTAGACGTAATGGGTTTTATACTGTACAAACTGTAGGCCTTTATTCTGTCTCCTTACACTAATGAATTAGTTTGTATGAAAATGTTCATTGTTTTTTCTTGTATAGCTACTTTTAAGTTCTATATTTATTTGGTGCTTTCTTCAATCTCAAACCATTATTTTATTTTTATTATAAGATGTCTGCACAAGAGTTAACTGTAATCTGTGCAAACATTAAACTTAAATTAAACGTCTCGCTTTGGTCTACACTGGAAGTGTTCTGCTCGCTCTGCTAAAGCTAAACTATAACAACAGATATTCCCGGACACAGAGCACACCCGAAGACGGCTCTCACTCAGAAATCAATAAAGTCTTTATTCGCTGCCGGTTCTCATTATGACAAGACGAGCAAAAAGTGGAAAGACATAACAAGTGCATTCAGGCCTACCTCATGTTGCACGTTTGCACTTTTTGAGAAAAAAATGGCACAATAAAATAAAATAAAAACATTTCAGGTCTATGTCCAATGAAATGCCTCACCTTTTTCTAGTTATCTAGTGTTAAAATACATATTTTCCCTGTAATTTAAACTAAGGTGTACTAAAATGTGATTCCAATTTTTTTTTCTCATATCGCGATATAATATCGATATCGCCCGGACAGTGAAAAATATCGTGATATCAATTTTTGCTCATATCGCCCACCCCTAACTGAAAGAGGAAGGAAGTTCGACACACAGCAATCAGATCTTCCAGAGAAACAACATGTGGTCTGTAAGTTTTTATGAGGTGGAATAAGACTTTGATTAAAGCTATCTGAACCACCTTACTTTTATTGTGGCTTGATGGGCAATTTTAAAGTAATCTTATTTAGTGCCTGACTGTGTTTCACGGTTTTTTAGTGTTTTTCTAAAACGCACCATGAAAGGAAATGTTTACCTTGTGATAGTCCCCACACACAAAAAAAGGATTCCTTTGTAGCTTGAGCTTAAAGTCATTCTCCAAGATTGCTTTTACACAGGAAATTATGACAGAGAGCATCTCCCCATCGACACAGCTCAATGGCCAACAAATTGATTTTGATGCTTGACTGCACAGAGTTTACCAAACAGTCAACTATGTTGGGGAAATTTAGTCTGTTGTGGGGTGTGAGAGAGTATGTGTCAGTCTTGGAGACATAAATACTCTGGTCGTCTGCCTTCAACTTAAAATACGTACTTGCAATTTGCAGTATAACTCAAACGGGGTGTTTGCATTTATTGCTTTGTGTGGTGTGATGCCGAGAGAGAGGTCAGTCATCCGTGGCGTTTCTGTTGCTGAAGAGGGGTCACTCACACTGACAGTCAAGTCTTTCGTTTTTACTGTGAATTGAAGCGACATTAAGATGATCTGGAAAAGATGAGTTTAGAAAAGATAACTTTATTCCAATAAGCACTGTGACACAACTACAAATCACGGGAATAAACAAATTGGAGCTCATGTAATCTCTCCCCTGTGAAATACTGTAGTCAGTTGTGGGCAAGTCGAAGGAGAAGTGCATGTTACTTTGAGCGACTTCACTGAAGAAGAAGAAGAAGTAGTTTTATTTGTATAGCTCAAGGTCGCTTTACATTGTACATTACAATACATTTACACACCCACACACACATTACAATCACATTATTAAGGACACATATAGTCACATCATCCAAAATACATGTTAAATAGATATATTTTTAGCTGAGTCTTGAATGTAGCCACATATGAGATATTATGAAGTGTAAGGGGTAGTGAATTCCATAATTTAGGAGCATTAACACTAAATGACCTTCCACCTACAGTAGACAACCAGAAACGAGGGATGGACAATAAACCAAGTTCAGCTGATCTAAGGGCAGGGCGGTAAGAGTAAAGTAGATCAGACAGATATGGAGGTGCAAGACCATTTAATGCCTTAAAAGTTAGAAGTAATACCTTAAAGTGAATACGTGATGCCACGGGTAGCCAGTGAAGGTCATGAAGCAGAGGAGTAATGCGAGAAGAACGCCTGGTGGAGGTGAGAACTCTTGCTGCTGAGTTTTGAACATACTGTAATCTTGCAATATGTTTTTTGGGCAGACCAAGAAATAGAGCATTGCAATAATCCAGACGTGATGTGATTAAAGCATGAATTAAGGTTTCAGCATCAACTAAAGTGAGAGAAGATCAAAGATGTGCAATATGACGAAGATGGAAAAAAGAGTTTTAAACAAGAGAAGAAATATGAGAGCCAAAAGATAGAGTTAAGTCGATTAAGACACCAAGGTTACGAATAGATGACGAAGGCTTAAGATGAACTCCAACTCCACTGTTCTCTTATGTTTTGTTTTTGCCCACATACAGAGATATAATTAATAGTGATGCATCTGTACCCAACCCCCGGAGACTGATCTACCATCATAAGTTGCAGTACACTACCGTTCAAAAGTTTGGGGTCAGTAAGTTTTTTTTTTGTTTTTTTTTTATTAATACTATTATTCATCAAGTATGCATTAAAGGGTTAGTTTCACCCTAAAATGAAAATTAAGTCACCATTTATTTACTCACCCTGGTGTTGTTCTAATGCCGTATGCCCTTCTTTCTTTTTTGGACCACAAAAGGAGAATTTAAAAAAAAAAAAGTCCAGCTCGCGCTCGTTCACATAATTGCAGTGAATAGCGACCAGCATCAAGGCTTATAAAAAAGAATCAAAAGTATCACAGAATAGTCCAATGCCACACATGTTATACATTATAAGTGTTCTGGCGCCGCGGTATACGATTTGGTGAAAAACAAACTTAAATTTAATGTATAATTTAACGAAAGTCATGAACTTGGCCGTTGGTCTAAGCAACGTGCACGTTTGTGAGACTATTAGCACCGCAGTTCACTCCGACACACAAGTTGCTTTTTGATCAAAAATGTATCAAAAGTGACAGTACAGACATTTATAAAATTCTATTATTTCTATTTTCTAATATTTCACAATAATACTGTTTTTACTGTATTTTGATCAAAGAAATGCAGCACAGGTGAGCATAAGAAACTTACTAACTTTTAAGCGGTAGTTTATGTATCCTGCAGTGGTGGGTGTGTCAACATCTCTTCTGAAATAAGTTACGTTTTCAGTCGTATGTATTTCTCTGTCTTGTTAGAACAACCCATAGATCAGTGGTTCCCAAATTTTATGGAGTGGTATACCCCCTGAGTCATTTAACATCCTTCTGTGTACCCCAATTGTCAAATCCTTAAAGTTCCATTAATTTAATTATTAATATATTAAATAAAGAAATAAATCAAACTAAATCAATAATTTCAATCAAATGAAATCAGTATCGACAAAAGCCAGCTTTGCACTGCAGTGGTAGCTGCATCTAGATGTATTTGCACACTTTTTATTCCTGCTCATAGGTGGCATGAATTCAATTACGTTGGCTCAATGTTATGAGATAATGTTTTAAACAAAAAGAAATGTTCAATAGAGAAATATGAAATTATGGTAAAAATGAAACGATACTTTTAAATATGAAACTAAAACCGGCAGTAGGTGGCAGCAAGTCACTGTCTTAATGAGTGAGTCAGAGTCATTCATTCATTCAGTAATGAAGCAAGTGTTCAAATTCCCAATTCGTTCAAATTCGCAGATTAACTGTTGATATTTGAATTGAAAATTTCTTTGCTCATATAATATATTATCAGCATTAAAATCAAGAACTCACACAGGGTATGTTTCTGTATTGAAGAGACTTTGAGTCTTAAATCGATCTTTATGCACAGTATGTGTCTATATTTGTTCGTCATGCTAGTGCTGAAACCCCAATTTTACAAAAGTACATTGTCGAGAACGGCAGTAGTGTGATTTGCTAAGGGGGCATACTCTGCACACAACCTATCAAATGCACTCTTCTTGTGTGGAGGCAGTTGGTTTTGACCGCAAAAGATGAGGTAATTTGATTGGATAACAAAAATCGGCACACTGCCACTGCTGCTTCCAAAGAATCAATTTATTGAACTGTACAACTTTTCGACCCGAAGGTCTTCGTCAGGCAGGCCTTCTTTGGCATTCTTTGAAAGCAGCAGTGGCAGTGTGCCTATTTTTGTTTACTCTCTAGTGAAGTGCTTGATCTGAAAGCACACCTGCCTAAAGTTTTCTGGATGTGCGCATACTACTACTTTGTAATTTGATTGGATGTCATGTATTTGACCTTTTACGGCACTACCATTTTCCTGTTTTTACATTAGAGGCCACATTTTGCCTGTTAGAAATGCATGCTCGGTTTCAGTGTTATTTTAAGGTGGGGCAGAATTAAATGAATGGCAAAACTCAGCATTTTGTTTGCGTACCCCCTCTGTCACCTTACGTATCCCCAGGGGTACGCATACCCCTGTTTGGAAACCACTGACATAGATCATACCCACACAGTCCATGACATTGAAGACTACTCCCCCAGTATCACATGACGTCCAGAGTATGCTTCCTTTCACAGGTGCTGCTGAGCTCTTTCTATAAAGCGAATTATGTGCCAATATTAAACAAACAAATCCAGCATTTTGCAAACAAACTCGATCTGCTTTGAAAAGGAAAACTCGACTCGCAAACAAACAGAAAGAAATTTGCAAAAACAAATGTCAATTTGAGCGAAAATGCAGTGGAATAAGCAATATTGTGTTTTACAATATAAATAAATGAGCCTAGATAATAGGCTATTTCACAAATAAATACAAACCATCCAACAAATTGAATGTTACCTTTGAACAAATACCAAATCTAGTGCATGCAAATGCATATCTGTCTGTGCATATCCGATTGTGAGATCTCTCGGATCGATTTTCTCACAAATGTGCCCAGGCAGATGTTCTCACAAATGCAGTTGAGTAACTTCCTCTTCTAAAACAGTACATGGCGCTAAAATAGGGGATTAATTTGGCGCTAGTCTCCCGGGAGAAGCACTGATTTGAAATGCGCTTGCCTTTGCCTACAGCTGAGGGAAAAGTTTCTATCTTACTTTATTTATAATAAACATCTTGAGGTTTGAACATATCCAGCTGCAAAGCTGGATTTGTTTGTTTAATACTGGCACATAATTCGCTCCATATCTTTCCCTTAGATTAGTTCGGTATCCACAGATAAAGAGTATAGAAGAACAAGAGGCGAAACTCTGATGCTTTTTTGGTAACAGCCAGTGGTGGCGCTTCGGTAGCGCGGCCGCCATTTTGGGGTGAAAATTCCAACTGGAGTTCCTGGATAACAGCACAGATAACAGTTTTTTGAGGTAGTTTTTTCTTGCATTAGTGAGTATTTCCATTTTATGCAACTTTACACATTTACTACTATTATTAGTTACCAACTCCACTAGGCCTGAAATATATTTTGTACGTTTTAATCCCCTGGATCATGCTACAAAAATGATGATCTTATAGAACATGATGCATTGCTGTGTCCGTTATCCTATTTAATTGCCACTTTGGACAGTGGCTGTGTTTTTTTGGTTTACATAGTCTTGCTTTAACCGTCATTAATGTAAGATAGTACTGCAAGAAAACAGTTTACTGTAAAGCTATTCTATCGCTGTTATATATTTATTGTCCAACATTTACATTTTAGTACAATTACATTTATTTGCTGAATTCATTTATTTCATTGATAACTTATTTTTGTATGTAACATTATGTGTACCTCCTGGGAAACGGTCTAACGTTATTATAACTTTATGAACTGATATCACTTTATTCTTACCTGTCACACTTAATGTGGAGTAGGGATGCACCGAAATGAAAATTCTTGGCCGAAACCGAAAACCGAAAAAGAGGAAACCAAGGCCGAAAACCGAAATACCGAAAGAAATTATGCCAATTATTAGTACCATTGCATTTATGGCTATAACTGTGCACAAACTTTACTAAAATCAAGGCATTGCAATTGCATAAGTTAATATAAAATTTTCAAAGAATAAATCAATTACAAATTATGCAAATATTTATTTAGCACAGTATAAAATAAAATTCAAACTAAAATGTTTAACTTGACCCCACTCATGTGTACATTAAATGATAATCTGGCCTGCAGAAAGGTTTTCAAATTAAATGTTTTCTCATAAAAACAAAGCCGAGCACGAACTTCTCATCACACCAGCACCCAGTTTGCACGACTAAATTAGTTGCTTACATTTAAAAAAATGAGCATACAATAGCATAAAAAGCCTTTTTAATGAACAAAGGTACATGTTTAATACAAATGTACACGAAACTTAATGAAAGATGTTTAGTGAAATTAGAAAATATTTAAGAGAGCGTTAATTTAGTTGTATACATTCATGTTCCCATATACATATTTGGCACATGACACAAGTAATAATCTCAGGGTTTACTGGGTTTTTACATTATTTTTGTATTGGTGGTGGTATACTAAAAAATAAACATTGTCACGTGTTTATCTTTCTTCTTCACACCGATTCCTGATGGTTAGAGGACAGTTACTTGAGTTGCTCCCCTGTCGTTTCAAAGAATAGTACAACGGCGAGTGCGTCAAGTGTAAACGCCTCGACCGTTTGGGGAGGTGCGCGCGCTGTCTGTGGAGACTCGCGCTGCGGAGGCAGGCAAAAGTATAAACAAGGCTTACGTCTCCTCGCGGGTTCAGACATACTGAAATACGCATGGAAATACGTCCACACCTCAGACATGTTGCTTCAGACAAGCCCGTGCAGTTCGCAGTTTCTGTTTGCGTCATCACAACATTTCGGCCGTATTGTTTCGGTGATAAAAGTCTTTCGGCCGAAAACCGAAAATGCACTTTTGGGCCATTTTCGGCCGAAAATTATCGGTGGCCGAATATTCGGTGCATCCCTAATGTGGAGAGTAATATAATTAATTAAATCCTTGAACTTCCCTGTCTCAAGTTATGTGGGGGAAAAAGCCTGGTTAAGTAGCAACTTCTTTTTAACTGCTATAACGTTAACTGTTAATCATTAATCACCTAATTATTTCAACCTAAAAATTACCTCTGCACTGGACTAAATATATGTATAATATATGACTGCCGAGCCGCTTTCACCCCAAAATGGCGGAAGCGTAGGGCTGCTGCTGGGCACTGGTGTTGCAATGGAACGTTCTATTGGCTTCCACTTCTTGTCAATATACGTTCTTTGCCACAGGTGTGACGTCACTATGACAACAGTGGAAATGATGGAGGAAAGGTTACACATTATTGGCTCAGCATTTCTAAAACAAAGCCAGAGGTGTTCCTGCAGATGGCCGTTATTTGAACCTAGGATCCCAGCCATGGGATGCATCATTTTAGTGCTCCAGACACAGCGCTTAAAAGGATGATGTGTACCCCCTGCTCTGACCTGATGCATAATGCACAGAATTGATGTGGTGCTGAAAAGCATGCATACTGTGTTTTTCTCTTTGATTACACAAAATTGAATGCATAAATGTGCACTGCCCATCAAGGATGGGGTTATTATGTCCTTGAAAGGCTGCATTTTTATTTAATTAAAGCTGCAGTCTGGCGTTTTTCCTCTTTGTCGCCATCTCTGTTCGAAATCTGCAATTGCAGTCATTCGCGGAATTATCAACTTTACGTGAGTTGTACTTCATGTGATGAACAATGTTTGAGGAGAGTGTGCAGCTGTCAATCACCGCGCCGATGTGGATACTGGCATTCAGAATCACAGATTATTCTTTTTTTTTTTTTAAGTATTACCAACATAAGAATTTTCACCGGAAAATGTCATCTGAACTAGTAAGAAACATCCACTTTTGTTCTGGTTCTGACATTGCAGTAAATCGCGCTGATTAAATCTAACAATCGCTTATAAGTTATCATATCACGCAAAACCGTGCAAATTATACTTTGTTCTCAAATTGTTAATGTTAACAACGTAAGCAAGCATTGCGTGACTACATGTAATGTCCTTCCGATATGTATCCTTGTTTTCGCATGGGTCCGGTTGCAGTCTCTTTTTTTCTGTAGCCACTCCGAAGTCCGAACGAAGTCTTTTGCATTTTACAGCGGGTGAATCTCTAGTTGTCACTGGTGAATATCGTTTGAACCTTTCTGGATCCGCCATCGAATTGAAAAGTTTAATTATATCAAGTGCTGTGAGAAAAGGCTATAAATCTCCACCTCCAACATCCTCTAGTGTTGTAGTCAAGACCACCTAACCCGAGACCAAGACAAGACCAAGACCAGAGTGTATCGAGACCGAGACAAGACCCAGACTTTTAGGGGCCGAGACCAAGACAAGACCAAGACCGAGGGAGGGCGAGACCGAGTCAAGACCAAGACCAGCGCCCCACACTACATGACACAATAAAATGTGAAACATGATCAAAAAGAGCTTCTCAAATTGATCTGTAAAAAATCTTCATATGAATATCAATTACATCAAAAGAACAATCTTAAAAATAATAAGCAACTTCATAAATGTATGTAAAATCTGTGTAAATACTGCATACGAACATGTGTGGGTAAACACAATATAAATCAATGGTATTTTGGCCATCACATTTTTCTAATAGGTAAACAAGGAAGTTATATGATTGATATGGTATGAGCCAGAGAGAGCATGCTGGTAAAAAGTTATAGCCTATATTTGATCTGCAACTGTAAATTGGAACTTAAAAATTAGCTCTCTGAAAGTAACGTACCATGTGCCATACAATAACCAATTTAATTGAGTCATCTCTCATATAAGTTTATGAAGTTCGCAGCAGTTCGTCTACATTACTCATCTATCAAATAAGACTATGGCAGGACAAAAATTAGCTTTGGAGCAGGAGCATCGATAAGAGGACTCGTTAACGTTGAGGGCATTCAATATCGATGGTTCATAAAACTTAGAACGAGTGGAACCGGTTTTCAATTCCCATCCCTATAATATGTATAACGTTAGCTGATATTGACAAAATCTCTTTGTGTGAGGAGTAATTTTATTTGGTACGAGCCAGATTGCTAACGTTAGCTAGCCAGCTTTGCTAACATCACTTACACATAGCTTACCTTCTTTGTGCTTCCTTTCTAAATGACGATAAAAGTTTGACGTAGTCCCCACCGTCTCTGAAAGCGAAGCACTGCAGAATTTACAAGAAGCTGTATGCTTTCTTCTGGATGTTGTTTTGCAAATATATTCTTTATGATTTTTGTAGCCAAATTTTATTACTGAAGATTTTGCAGACATCTTCTCCCGCTCCCAGACAACCACAGATCACTTTCTTGGGAGTGCGAGTGAAAGGGGGCGGGGATGGGTGACAGGCAGCGGTAACAAAAATACATAATTAGCAATGACCAATGAGTCACGTTATTGCTTGGATATGAATCAGTACGTTTTACATACAATAAAAGCAAGGATGTTAACAAAAAAAAATAGTCAATATACTGGCAAATTAGTGATATTTTCACAGTCATGGTCTAGTCTGGTCTTGAAAAAAAATCCCGAGTCCTCATATGTCCGAGACTGACAAGACCGAGACCAAATGCAGTCGAGTCCAAGACGAGACCGAGACCATCGAAAAGTGTCGAGACCAAGACCGGTCTCGAGTACTACAACACTAACATCCTCACACGCTATATAGCCTACTGGCTGAGACTCCTTCTTTATGTGTACAGATGTGACATAATGACGCAAAGACATGCTCGAATCTCCCGCGGAAATCCACCAGTACCACTGGAATTAAAACATTATTACAAGCTTACCGCTTTGAATCGAGCTAAGGCAAGCAGATAGTTTTGAACACTGGCTGGTTATGAATTTTTCTCAAATATGTATTTTGGATAATTTTTAACCCCAAAAAAGCTACGGACTACAGCTTTAAAAATACAGTATTTTATTTTACAGTAGGCCTTCGTGCACTTTCAATGTACTTACAGTGTACTTACCCACAAAAGTACTGAGTAATGTAAGGTAACTACATGGCTTAAGTTACGGTTTAGGGGAAGGTTCAGGGTTAGTTCCTATTTATTGCGAAACAGGACTTTAAAATAAAGTGCTATCAACAGTTAATATTGTAAAAATAATATTACAATTTAAAATGACTTTTTTTATTTTAATATATTTTAAAGTGTCCTTTATTCCTGTGATGGCAAAGCTAAAAACTGAAGTAATGACTGCTGATAAGTCAGTGTCACATGAAGAAAATCAGAAATCATTATGCTGATTTGGTGATCAAGAAACATTTCTTATCAATGCTGAAAACAGTTGTGCTGCTTGATATTTTTGTGGAAACCATGATATATATTTTTTCATGATTCTTTCATAAATAGAAAGTACAAAAGAACAGCATTTATTAAATAAATATTTTGTAACATTATAAATGTCTTTACTGTCACTTTTGATTAGTTTAATACAACCTTGCTGAATAAAAGTATCAGTTTCTTTTAAAAAAAAGAAAAGAAAATAATAAATCTTACAGACCCCAAACATTTGAATGGTAGTGTACATTGGATCATATTTCAAATGTGAAGTAAACGTAATATAGCTATTTTGTAAGCAATTGAAGGCATAGTTTATGTCTCTTTAAAACAAGACATTTACTTGAATGCTTGCTATGGTGAGAACAAATTATTTTAGTCATTGATTTTTATTTGGGAATTTATCTAAAACAAGCTCTGTTAGGTAGATATAGGCCTGGATCCTCTTTCATAACATCTTGGCTGAGAACCAAAATCCTAATTGCACCACTGAAAGTCTCACATTAATTAATGTTTGGTTTGAAAAGCGGACTCTCTTTTAGGTCTGTTTGTTTGCTCATTGTTCACTTCTGGCTCTGTGCATTTGCATTAATTTCAATGAGGGCTCTGGCTCAGCTGCATAACAGGTGTGTTGAATTACTTTGCGCTAAGAATCAAGCTTTCCGCATTATGATAACCGACCTTTGAGTTTTACAGCAAATGTTGGTCAGAATTATTTGCCCCCTTGGTAAATATGATCAAAGATGGCTGTAAAAATAAATCTGCATTGTTAATCCTTTTGATATTTTATTTAAAAAAAATAGCGAAAATCTAACCTTCTCCTATAATGCCTGATGAGTTTGGAGAACACCTGACAAGAGATCAGAGACCTGACCTGAACCCTATAGAAAATTGGGCTGAACTGAAGAGAAGAAGCGCCAACATGGATCTGGGAATCTGCAGGATCTGCAGAGATTCTGTATGGAGGAATGGTCTCTGATTTCTTGTCAGGTGTTCTCCAAACTCATCAGGCATTATAGGAGAAGACTCAGAGCTGTTATCTTGGGAAAAGGAGGTTGCAAAAAGTATTTAATAAAAGGGGGCAACTAATTGTCCCCAACTGGTTTGGAGAAAAACATTTATTTCATAATGGGATTTCCCCCCCACTTTCAATTATTTTACTTCAATGAAAGGTTAGATTTTTGCTAATTTTTTTAATAAAATATCAAAAGGATTAACAATGCAGATTTATTTTTTACAGCCATCTTTTATTATTTACAGCCATTATTTACCAAGGGGGCAAATAATTCTGACCAGCACTGTAGGTTTCCTACTTTTCAAAGAGAATGGATTCTTCTCTGGACGTTGTTGGATTTACTGTGGATTTCTTTGCTACGCCAAGGTCTCGCTTTGGTGGTGGAATTACAAATGTTTTTGAGCATATTTGGAGATTTGAAGTGCTGTGCAGACCTAAACAAGGAGGTTCACTTGTATACTGCTTTACAACAGGGGTGGGAGTTGGGCCAAACGCAACAACACAAATGTATTGGACCATACAGTCAGGGCTCAACATAAAAAAAAATCCCCACTGGCCCCCGGGGCCAGTAGATCAGATTTTTGCTGGCCCCTTCTATATTTTGACTGGCCCAGAAAGAAATACAAGGAAAAGCACTTTTCCATTAAACTGTATTTATTGTATACATTAGGATTAATCAAAACAGTGAAGGGAGTTCAGGAATTAAGAGAGAGCCCCTGCGGAGACATGCAAAAATAACCAAATTTCAGCGTCCAGTAGATTATTTGTCAATACCTGCTCTCTCCTCATCTCGATCACTCTCTCCTCATCTCGATCACTCTCTTTTTTTCTCAGTCTCCTCATCTTACTTATTAAAGCTAAAGTTATTCACTCAAGAGCTGTGAGTGATTTTCTTTTTGCCTTTTGTTGTTTGATTCGCGGTAATGGCGCAATCGTCCGCATGTTTATTAGACTGCTTCCCCTTTAAGAACGAGTGCAGATCTACTAGTCTACTGATGCACCATATTTTCTCCCAACTATTTCCATAACTGCGTCCATTTTAGACATAAACTGTTTAAGTAAATCTCCAAGCCAGTCATTTTGACATATTTGTGTGTACATTTGATCGTTTAGACGCGCACATGAAGCACAAAGTATAATTTACTTGTCTCGTTGCGGTCTGTTTCGGAGCGCGTGCCCCATTGGGAACAGCATCTCTTGCGCCGATTTTTGTGCTTTTAATAGCCCCTTTTATTATTAAACGCGCCCCGCAATTTAGCAACAGAAGGGACTGCATTTTACAACAATCACCGATCGTGCTGATTCTATCTTAAAGTTTGAGTTAAGGAGAAATGACAGCGTGCTACTGTACTGCTGTGATGGGAAGGACGTAGACAGAATGCAGTTTTTAATGGTTTTACCTCAAATATATTCTATAGGCCTAATCTTTGGAAGCCGAAATCTAAAATAAAATCATACTACCGGTAATATCACAGATCTAAAGTGTAACCATAAGTTGAATGTTTAGTTCTGTGACTGTCCTCCGTCAGGTGTTATGCGCGCTGTGGCACCGCGTGAGCTCTCTCTCGAGCTCTCTCTCGAGCTTCAGGACTGCGCGAATAGCAAAATGCATCACAGACAAATGGTTTAATTTTCTTATATATAGAAATGGCTGGCGACTCAGCGAGATGGTAAAAACAAAACGCTAACGTCTTTATAGCAATAATAAATGATAGCCTACATGTATTTCTCCAGTACCGACAGCAATAACAATAATGCCCGAGCTAATTTATACAGCGGTCTTTCAAAATGCAGTCCCGTTTAATACCGCGTTTCGGTACCCATCCATCCCTACCAGGTGTACTGTGTTTTCCATAACACTAGAAATGTCCTCTTTCTCGTATTAGCTTCGTAGTTCTTTGACATTTTAACACGTTATAAATGAAGTAACATTGACGCTCTTCGCGCCACACTGTGTATGACGTTTGCTGTTTGTTTTGCTGATGGCCAGTTACTGGCCCGCGCGGGCAAGTGACTGGCCAATCAACTAGCCCGACATACTCTTTTACTGGCCCCGGGCCATCGGGCCATTGCTTATGTCGAAATTATTGCCTTATTTATTCTCTGTAAATATTCATGCCAAATGTGTGTTTGGAGAGACTGAAATATGAGAGAATCCCTTGATATCCATCTGTGTAACAAAAGGAAGGGAAGGATGTAGAGAAGATGCCAGACAGATGGATTTAATTAAGAACAGATCTGCACAAATGCTATGCTCAATCATGTCAGATTGTGTGACTGATGAAAGTCCAAATGGCTCCATAATCAGTCCCTATAGTCAAATTCTCTATAGTCAGAAGCTTCTTTCACTTGTAGATGTAGTTTATGGTAATGAACATAGATTTCATGGCTGCCTATGGGGAGTTGGGAAGAAGTCCTCAAATCAAATATTCACTGTCATGCATAGTAGCCTAATCAGTCAAATTTGCATTTGCAGAATCACGCCGATGGCATTTTTCTGTTTGGCATGTATATGAATCAGCATGTGATTTAAACGATTTAGAAGAAAGGCTTCGGTCCCAAGTGCTGAACACACCTGGTATATTTTCCAGAATTAATTTAGATTAAAATCACATGAACGTCGAGTGCAAATTGCCAGTAGACAGTGAATTTAATCTAGCAATCAACAATTGTGTCTTGTTCACTTTTCATTTGGTAATTTCCCACCTCGTTAACTACTCAGTGTAATCTTAACTGTTGAATTTTGGCAGGCTATAGAGGATGGTAACCTGGAGGAAATCGAGGAGGAAATACGACTGAAGAGGCGCAAACGTAGGAGACATGTGGACAAAGACATGAGGCGTGAGGACGGAGACAAGGCCAAGAAAAGGAGAGGACGCCCTCCAGCAGAGAAGCTCTCCCCAAACCCACCCAAACTCACAAAACAGATGAATGCTATTGTCGATACGGTCATCAATTACAGAGACGCGTAAGTGCTGTTAAACTTCCAAGAATGGCTCATTTTGCCAGCCCATTCCTCACCTCACTGTATTGTTGCAGGTGACTCTTTGAATTGGCTCTCCTTAATCACCGTTTGATTGTCTGTTCATTTGTAGTAAAGGTGACCCTAAGTAGAATGTCAATTTCTTAACATTGAACTCTCCCAACATCTCAGCTTTTCCAGGAATTTGCAGTGTAGAGATAGACAAACAGTGTGTTGACAGGCATTGTTACTGTGTCCCGGAGTATACATGTGGAATGACTCTTGACTAGAGTAACGACCAGAAGTAATTTAAGGTGAAGTAATGTCAGAGCCGTCATGAAGGAGGAGATGCTTTGCAAACTAATGGCAGCAAGCCAAAAAATCCTGCATGGTGTCCTTTAAGTTGATTAATTCATTGAGCATATCTGTTTCCATTTTCAAGACTGTCCATAGCCAATTTTCATTTCAAATTAACAATAGATGTATTGTTAATGTTAAAATGGCAAAATGTGCATGCAGACTTTAAAATTGAATTTAAATTCAAATAAATTCACTTTGTGAAAATGTGAGTATAGGCAGTTTCCACTATTAATGCAATTTTTTATGTACACTATCGTTGTAAAAAGTATAGTCTTTTTCAAAATCTATTTGAAATAAGGCTGTCAAATTGATTGCATTAATTTTGCGAAATTTTAAGAAGATTTTTTTCTTCTTCAGTTTAACACATTAAAAATATGTAACGCAATTAACGCAGCATCCTTTTTTCCCGTCATCTTGTGGCTAGCGTAACATTATATGATCACGCTCTTAATCCTTTTAAACCGCTCATGCATGACAAGACACAAAAGGGAACTCAGTGCGGTACTGGCGCGCATCTTTGAATCTCCGGTCTGTGTGTCACACACACGACTCGTGCGCACAGAAAGCTGCTTCAGACAGCGCAGCCAGTACTGCATTAAGTTTTCTTTCACGCTTGAACGTACAAAAACACAGAAAATTTTGCCAAAATGCCCGTTTTGTTGAGTATCCTCTCAAGCACAGTCTTAAATGAGTTAAATAAAGTATTAAATGAACGCAAAGAGTTGATAGAAAATGGAATGCGTGTCAGATCTGTGTCATGTGCGGATAATGTTAATCAAAGAACAAACAAAAAAAGAGAAAATCACTTACTGCTCTTGACTGAATAACTTTTGTAGCTTTAATAAGGACTAATATATATTTAATTAGTAATTTATGCAGTGAATCCTTAGCGCTGAGCCCTGATATACTAAAGGGCACAGGTAAATGTGACCTTTATTACAATGGGTTTATGTGAAGAATGTTTTTAGTTCACTGAAATGTTTTTATATATTTTTTAAAGCCTAATAAATGTTAAAATCCATAGCTTTCAACTATACTGTAATGTCGAATTGCTATAATTAATTGCTAAAATTGAGAAAAACAAATCATCGAGACATCAGTACCAGTATTAGTATCAGTGATACTGGTCTTCATTTATAAACAGTATACTTTAAATTACTTAATGACATTTATCTTTATGTTGTTTCTACATTAATTTGGAGATTAAATATGAAATTATTACAATATAAAAATATATTAAAAACTTTTATGTTTGGTGCAATTAATCATGATTAATTACAGAAATATCTGCGATTAATAAACTTTTTTACAGCACTAAAAAGTATATAGAAAATATATTTTAAAATGTAATTTATTCCTGTGATGGTAAAGCTGAATTTTTAGCAGCCATTACTTCAGTCTTCAGAGTCTCACGATTCTTCAGAAATCATTCTAATATGCAGATTTGGTGCTCAAGAAACATTTCTTCTTATTATTATAAATGTTGAAAACAGTTTTACTGCTCGATACAAACCATGACTATAATACACAGTGTGTAAACAGCAAACAGGACATAACATTAATGTACCATTGTACAGGTTTATGTCAGGTTCTACCACTTAGCGAAGACGTCATGCATCAGACTCGGAGCGAGACTGAAGGATGGCCAATGATCTTGTGGTCATCTTGTACACAATCACAGTGTTTCCAGTGACTGTAAACATTGTTTACAGTTTAACGTTACCACGCCTGAATATGTCGAGTCCACTTAATTTTTACAAGCCAAGGGTGCATGCATCATTTCTGGCATGCATGGGTGCTCACTTGTGTCGGATGTGACATGAGTTGCAGCTCTTGCTAGTTCTTCCTCTATGCTCAGATGATTAGCTGAACACATATGCGATGAGATTGGCAATTAATAAGCTTAATTTGATTAAATTATTTTGATGATTAATCAGTGTTCGGATTAATAATGAAGTCTGAATGTCACACTCGTAATGTAGTGGATGTTGGTTCATGGTATATTGATCATCATTCCCCTCTGAGAATTTCTAACCAGCTTTAGAGTGACAGTTTGATTTCAGTTGAGCGGAGGACATGGGCTTGATGTGTCACCCAATTAAGCTGCAGTCCAACGGATTGAAGAGTAGCACTGATCATATGTTGGGTTTCTCTCTTGGTGGTCCCCATGACAACCTCCTTGTTAACAGCATATATCAGTTGTGGAATAATAATTTAGCTGTCTGGACATGGCAGTAATTTTACATTATAGACAAATCACTCTAATCTAGCCCATATTTAAACCAAGACGTCTAGAAATGTCACTTTGGTAGTACTTAAGCGTCTTCCTTAGATCAGACGTCCTTGGCAATTATTTCAAATATATGACTGTTGAACTTAATGAGTCACGTAAATGTGAAAACTGAGCACAGCTGCATTAGTTCTGAAATTATAAGAACTCCAGTCGTAGTCCCACACTTTCATGATTAATCCCAAACAACAGAGCATAAAATGCTTTCACCTGGGTTTTGAAGTTGAAATGTCTTGAAAATGCATTTATCAAAATGACTGGTTTGACCATTGCTTGGCCAAACAAAAACAACGTAAGCCATTAGTTGAGCACAGAGCCAGTAGTATTGGCAAATATCAATGATTATTTTTTTTTTTTTCATTTATCTGCCTAATTTCTCTTGTAGCTTTAAAAAAAATGTTTTGGGAAAATAGTATAAATTGTATACATTTTAATATTGGATAACATGAACAAATCGATAACATGCATTATCGGTGTCAGATTTAAATATTGGTGCATCCCACCCAGATCACTTGCTTGTAGTTTTCTTTGAATAAGCCAGGATATATATTTTAATAATAAATAATAATTGCACACCTTAATTTTAACTAGTCCGACTCCTATTACCACATTCTGTAGAATTTCTCCAGATAGTTTTGCTACTCATTGAATGATTTTTTGTAAATTGCTGCATGTCATCCTAATAATGACATAGCTGGCATTTTGAGCCATTTGAAATTGTTGACATGTTGAGCCGCCAATTTAGAAATGTTTAACTAAGTGAAATGTTGAGTTCGTAATGAGCAGAATTCATCCTTCAGCTTAGTTGAAAGCTGTTTGGTATTGTGCTGCAGTCTGAGCCATGAGACTAACACTAAACATGCATCTGCAGCAAAAACTATAAATTGAGGTCTGAATGAAGGTCGACACACCATAATTGCACCAATTTGAGCCCTGATTTAATCGCCGAATGTGTAATGAATCATCTGCGCTGTGTCATAAATATTTAGAGCAACTGTCTGTAACAGACAGATATGAGCTGAAGACAGGCTAAAAAAATACCTTGTCGCCAGTATGTCTCAAGAAAGTATTACTCCTGGTGACCTTTATACCCTTTGCTGTTGTCCTGGATTTAGACTTGTGTTTTCTCCTGTTGGCCTGGGGTGAACTTGAGGGATAATAGTCAGTAAAGCACCAATATGATGATAATGAAAAGCAGTTGGACATTATTCCACCAAGTTGGAAATCAACCCAGGCTGATTGCATAGTTTATCTCTCACCGTTCAGTCTGAGGAAGTCAGGATAAGCCTCGATCTCTGTTTCTGATCACAGATCAGGCCGTCAGCTCAGCGAGGTCTTTGTGCAGTTGCCCTCCAGGAAAGAGCTCCCTGAATACTATGAACTGATAAGGAAGCCAGTGGACTTCAAAAAGATCAAGGTACGTGAGTTACAGTACATCTTTTATTTCAGTGTGGCCCTAAAGCCTATACACATCTGGACATCACATATTATATGTTCTGCTGTGACGTATTATCGTCCGATCAGGACTGGCACACTCATTACTTCGGCTGGACGATAACAGGCATAGAGAATTGGTTTTTGTTTTAAGATGAGATAAACTGATGTTTTCGTCCTTATAATAAGCCGCCTCACTCACCTTGCGTGTTTTTCGTAATGTCGGTGTCTTATTTTATGTTGCAACTCTAATTGGCAATTTCCTCAGTTGTTAACGTTGCACCCTACAGGTGAAGGATGTTTTGGTGTTAGAAGTGTTCTTGTTTTTGCAGGAGCGTGTGCGCTGCCACAAGTACAGGAGTGTGAGCGATCTGGAGAAAGACGTCATGCTTCTTTGTCACAATGCTCAGACTTACAATCTAGAGGGCTCACAGGTGAGTGAATAAATGGATTGAACACCCTCCATGATTGTCTTAGTTATGAATTACCTAGTAGGACCACACCACCATTTTGCAGTGATTTTATGTTGCATGAGTTCTATAAAGTGCTTGTCATACATGCAAATATTAAGCATGTCATGAATAGCCGCTGATCTGTTTGTAAATGGCTATTGTGTGCTATAAAATGGGGACTTTTGGTTTGTCTAAAGAAGATTATTTCTGCCAATTCCCTGATGTATTGAATTTATTTATGCAAAGGTTTATAAGAAGAACTGCACATTATATTTTAGATCAGTTATATCTATTTCTGAGGATCTCCTTACACAGCATTTTTCTTGTAGAGTCTAGACGTCAACAAAAATATAATCAAATCTCTCAAACCGTTCTAAGCATCCCTTTTTATTTGAAAGGAATGTGTCAGATTATGCTTTTATTATTTTTACCTCACCTTGTTCCTACTTTGTTCGGGTTGCAGATAATAGAGTTAATCACAGCAAGGGGTGTGTTTGTTTTAAATTATTGCTTGTAAATTACCCTTTGTTTTTTGTAGATCTATGAGGACTCCATTGTTCTCCAGTCAGTATTCAAGAGTGCCAGACAAAAGATTGCCAGGGAGGAGAGTGACGATGACAGCAATGATGACGATGATGAGGAAGATTCAGAGGAAGAGTGTAAGATTTTTCATTAACAAAGGACCAATTCACTGATAGTAATGAATGTACTTGCTTGAGAAGTGCAGTTCGTTCCTTTGTTGAAACAGGTTGTTTGGGCAGCACATTTCAAAGGCCTAAACCTTTTTTTTTTTAAATAGCCATAAAGTTGCTTTTCACTATCTCCGGAGTCATTTATTTCCAGTGGAGAGTAGTACGGGAGCATTGTGTGCGTATCATATGCACATGCATCATTTTCGAATGATGTACTTTAATCAATAATATGTGAGTAAGCTGAAAACCAATACTTTTAATACATTTAAAAGTGTAGTTCGGCGTGAGGTGAGAATTGTCATTATCTTTGCACTAAAACATTCATCTTTAAACATTATTTGTGTAAAATGAGGTGTTATATTTACGTATATGTAAAATTACATTATTTATGTTAATTAGCCATAGAAAACCTACTATGCTTTTCTTTTAGGCGTATTGGCATTTGTTGTTGTTATTTAGGGTTTATCATATATTCAATATTCATTCATTTTAACATGATGAATAAGTGAAAGATAACGACTGATTCATGGCCAGTTTGAAAGTTTCATTCGACTGCTTCTAGGGGGTGAAATGCTTAAGGCTTTAGTTACATCACAGCATGAACATGATTTTCTACTTGCTAGTCAACTGCATTGACGTTCTCAATCGAGAGCATCTGATTGGACAAAAAACAGTGCAATGCACTAAGATGAGTCATTTGTATTTTTGAGAGAATACAACATTTTAAATGTCTATCTACTAAAAGTGAATCTTGTCATTTTCATCGAGTACACTGGCATATTGATGACGTCAAACCTGATAGACTAAAAGCCAGAAACACTAAGGATTTCATGAGGTCTATAATGTTTAACGTTAATTTTACAATTGATCAAGCAAACAGGTTAACTACAAAGTACTGATTTAGAAAGGTTGCATTTGAGATGGACTTTTAATAGATGTGTGTCATTTGAAACAAAATGTCTTCTCATAGTGTTATCCTATTAAAATGACAAAAAATTATATAAGCTAATTTGTATTTATATCTCTGTTAGAGTTGTGCTATATTTTTTTAAAATCTCTTTATTACAATTATTTACTTTTTTTTTTAATCCAAGCTAAGTCAGTGAAGGTGAAAATTAAGCTGAGTAAACGGGACGAGAGATGTCAGGACAAAGGCAAGAAGAGACCGAGTCGTGGAAAGGCTAAGCCTGTGGTCAGTGACGATGAAAGCGAGGAAGAACAAGAGGAGAACGTAAGTCTACTATTTCTCTCATTAATTAGGCCTGTCATTTCTGCAATCTGTTTAGCCAGTTGACATTTAGCTTAATTAAACATCTTGTAATCAAAAACCACAGGTGTATACCTGATATATACCCGAATATAAGACGAGGTTTTTGTCCTAAAAATAGGCTGAAAAATGGGGGGTCGTCTTATATTCGCGATATAGACAAAATCACGGGGGAAACGGAGAAAGCAGGGGGAAACAGCAGAGGGCGCCAACACAATAGGCTAATTAATGACAGTGTTATGAATTAAATAAACAATAAATTGCCGCCATGGAGAGGTCAAGAGATAATCTTGAGAAAAGCGCTTCAAAAGTTGGTCAAATAAACCAACACGTTCGAAACATTTATGACGCCAACTTTAAACTTATGGTCGTGAATGAGGCGGAATCATCTAATAATTGCAAAGCTGCCAAAAAAATTGGAGTCACAGAATGCACCGTTCGAAGGTGGCGAGCACAAAAAGAACGACTAAAAAATACCAACAGCCAAAGGAAAGCTTTCCGTGGACCTCAAAGTGGCAAGTTTGCAGATCTTGATGATAGAATCTATGAATATGTGATAGAAAAACGTCGGGATGTGATGCCAATCACAAGAGAAATCATTCGGCTGAGGGCTCTGGAGATACCGACAAATGAATTCAATGCTAGCACTGGGTGGTGTACACGAATGATGCGGCGCAAAGGGCTGACACTGCGTCGTAGAACAAGTCTCTCCCAGCGCCTGCCCTCAGACTTCGAGGAAAAGTTGCTGTCTTTTCAGCGATATGTGCTTAAACTGAGGACAACTCACTCATACCCCCTGGATCAGATAGGGAATGCTGACCAAACACCAGTGTTTTTTGACATGCCAACATCTGTTACTGTTGCCAAGAAAGGGGACAAATCAGTTATTGTGCGATCTACTGGAAATGAAAAAAAAAAAAACGAATCACTGTAATGTTGGCGTGTCTCGCTGATGGGAGCAAACTCCCCCCAAATGTGATTTTGAAACGCAAGACTATGCCAAAGGAGACGATGCCAGCTGGCATTATCGTACGTGCCCAGGAAAAGGGCTGGATGGACACTGACCTGGTAGTGGACTGGCTCAAGGTAGTGTGAGGCAGGCGCCGCGGTGCGCTTCATAAGATGAGGAATATGCTCGTTTTGGATGCATTCCGCGGACACTTGACGGAGCCTGTGAAAACTCAGTTGCGGAAAATGAACGGCGATCTAGTGATCATACCGGGGGGGGGGATGACAAGCCAGCTACAGGTATTGGATGTAGTCATCAACAAGCCATTCAAGGATAATCTGCGCAAGAGGTACACTGAGTGGCTCCTGTCAGGCGATCACTCACAGGCGAAGCCAGCAGTGCATCTGCTCTGCACTTGGATCCTCCAAGCATGGGATGCCATAAGCCAGGAGAGCACCATTCATGGATTTAAGAAATGCTGCATATCAAATGCCATTGATGGGAGCGAGGATGACATTCTGTGGGAGGGGCTCGTGGAGCATCATGATAGTGATGACAGCGAGAGTGAGCATAGCGAGGCAGGGGATCTCTGTGAGGAATAGGCCTAGTTTAATGTGCAGCATAAGCGTAATTTTATGGGGGGACAGGGGGGGACATCCCCCCCCAATATTCAAAGGACAATTTGTCCCCCCCAATATTTGATCATACTGTATGATTATGCAGGCAATATCGATGTGATTGCAAATACGTCTTTCTTTCCAGCTCCGAAAATATAAAATCCCGGCCGGTCCATTTCCCAAATCCATTCGACTTGCCTTACACTATACGTGAACAAAACCTATTTCTTCTGAAATCCATGTCATGTTTTCCCTATACCTTTAGTAGCTCGTGGTGCACCGTCAGTGAGTTAAAAAAAAAAAAAACAGAAGAAGAGTTAGGAGCGTGAAATCTGACAGACATTTGGCACATATCTATGAATGGTAAATATCCTGTATTTGGCTGACATAATCCCTTAGATAACGACCAGGTGAATTTCACTAGAATTTCGAATAGCAGAATTTGTGAATTTCGACTGTAACACTATACAGCTTGTATGAATGGGAGGGACTATTGACAAGCTAGCCGACAGCTAGCTAACGTTACTGTATACACGCTACTGCATTCAAAACAAAGATATAGCTCTAAAATATGCGCGCCCATTGGACCGTCACCAAAGGGCCTCTCTCGATAGGCTGCTGCAGTTGCTGCAGGAGAGCCAATAGGCACGCAAGCCGCCTTTGCCTATGTCTGTATGCTGCCGCAACGCGTTTTACATTAATTCAAAATTAAGGGTAATTTTTTGGCTTCAGTATCTCGTGGAAAAGAGGTTTTCCCCTATAAAAAAATAAACAGCATTTCTCTCATTAGTACATAACTGTTTTACTATCATTGCCCAAGACTTGATATTAGAATATTGTTATCCTGTAACAGTAATTTAATCAAAATGTTTATAGCCACTATATGTTTATAGAAGAATATAAGAGAGAGGCCACTGGCCACTTTGTTGTCAGTTCAGGCTTGTAATTGATGCCGATGCTGTAATCATTACAGGGTGAGTATACGTTGGTTTGACGATAAGATGTAATAAAATCCCTTGTTGTAAATTACAAACATTCGGACTCTGACTTTTTTTTTATTTTGATTAAAAAAATGTGTGCATGCGCCAACACAAAAAGTCCCACAGCTGAATTCCCCCCCCCCCCCCCCCCAATGTGTGATTGACAATTTCGCCCTTGAAGTGCAGCATAAAGGCCCATTTGCACTGCTGTTCTTATTGCAACCTCAAAGTTTGGTTTGTTTCAAGACTTTAATGTCAGATGTGTTTGATTAAAAGCAGATGGTTATTTTCTATCTTATCTTCACACCACAATTTACATACATACATAAAAAAATGTATGTCGTCTTATATTCAGGGTCGTCTTATATTCGGGTATATACGGGTATATACGGTACATTGCCATTTTGATTGAATATGCTTGAGGATGTTAACCCCCAAGCCCCCCCCCCCCCCCCCCCTAAAAACTGTTCAAAGAGATTTATAGATGCTTGGCCACATGTCCTTATCTTTCAACATCTAAGAATTATTTGAGGTGTTATGCAGTTCTCTAGTGGACTCATTTATTAGAAAAAAAGGATATACTGTGCCCTTAAACCTTGCATTTATTCCTCTTTTTATCCCACCTGCTGCAGTTCAAGAGGAAAATGTAAGTCTGTCTGTTTCTCTCGCTTTCGAAACCTCCATTCACATGCGCTTTTTTTCCATTGATGTGATCGCTTCATGTCTGAACGTCAGTAAATCGCTTAGTCTCCTCACATCAAGTCAGTGTGAACATCTCAGAGCCCTGTGACCATGGCCCATGAATCAGTGTGAGATTGTCTCATTATCCAGAAATAAGAGAGCACATTCAGTAAGCAGCTCAGTCCACGAGTAATGAGCCTCTGCCGACCAGCGTTCAGTCAGGTGTGGCGCAGGGGTGGACGCGGGTCACCAGAGCTCTAGCGTGGGCCGATCTGTGTCTGCATGTGCGTGTAATGTCATTGTGTGTTTGTTTTCAGGAGCAGTCAGAGGGGAGCCAAAGCGACGATGAGTGAGGAGGAGATGAGCTGATCATCAGCATTCCTTTCACACGTTTATTTGCTTCTTATATTGTCTTTCCTCACCCTCCAGAATTATAAGATTCGGCTTCCAATAAGATTTATTGTTTCTTTTCTCTTTTTTGTATTATTTTATTGTATGTTTAAACACTTTGCCTTGCGCTATTATCCCACTGTTGAATAATCTACAGTTGTTTGCACCTTCAATAGCTTACAGTTATTTCCCTACATGTAGTGAGGTATTTTAGAGATAATTTATGTATGCTTGTATATAATTTACATTTATGCAATGTTTAAAAATATATGTTTGATAAAAGAAAAATCTGAATTGCATCAAAGAACGTCATTTATAAGCTATTCAAACCTTTTTTCCCCTTGGTTAAACCAGTTGTTTCAAATTTATGAAGCAGATCAAAAAGTATTCAAGTGTTACTTAAAGTGAAGTCCTCATAGCATTTCGTATAATCTAGATTAGATCATATATTATAGTGACTTCTATATTGTATTGCATGCAGCACAAAAGCCAGCAGAGATTACAAATGTGTTTGAGATGGGAGCACTATTCAGCCCTGTACCGTTTCAGTGGTATGTGATATACGAATTTGACCAGCTTTGTATCATATACATAGATGTGGCAATTTCTCTTTTTCCTATTCGGTGTCTTTCCTTCACTGGTTTTATACTTTGCAGTCAGACATGCACATTTCACCTTCACTTTCATTTAAATAACAGTGGAATGAAGAGTGTCTCACAATATTTCAAAGCTCATGTAGATAAGACAATCAGTATTTTAAAGCATATTGTTTAAATATAAATCCAGGTCAGATTGGCTACCCTTTTCCCCTATGGATATTTTTATTATTATTATTATTTTCATTTACAAAAAAAAACAAAAGTGTTTTTTTAAGGAATGGGGCGTTTTTTTAAATAATGAATTGCTCTTATACTGTATTGGTTTAAATATGCATTTCATCTTGTTTTTTTAATGAATGTTGTTGCTTTAAAATGTACTCACTAAGGCACTTGCATTATTGTCAATGAGAACTCTTTTTGATCTGTTCTCATGTGTGCCATTGGTCATTTCTGACATCTCTTTTGTAAGTGCTTGAGCTTGGTAACTCTTCAAAAGTGTCATAATCTTTGCTCTCCTTGCACAGTGTTTTTGTGGTTGTAGCTCATAGCCCAAAGTAAACATCACCGATGATAACCCTTCTCTTGTTGATATCTGGTGTAATGTCATGCTGATTGTCTTCATGAAATAATTGTGACTTGATATATTTAAGTTTGCAATGCTCCTCTACTAATAGACATGTGAAATCAATCCTTGTGTTTTTGCTACCAGTCATGAATGATGTGCTAGGAACATTTGCAATATCCCAAATATTATGTTTTAGATGTATATGGCGTCATCTGCTTTATTAAAATGGGAGCTTAATAACCTTAATACGGTAGTCATTTGAGATAGTTACTTGTCACTTTGCAGTTGCTGTTTACCTAAAGCCACTAAGCTACAGTAATTGCAGGGTCAGTTCCCAAGCAAAACACTGATATTAATTACCTTGCTCGGGGTTGAAATAATAATGAGATGGGATTCTATAATTACCCACACATGCAAGCAAACCTGTAACGTCTAGGTCAGACATTTTCAAACTGGGGTCAAGGGGGTGCTTGGGGTCTGCAAAAACATGGGACATGGTGAAAAATGAAAAAAAAATATTTCAATGCTTTTGCGTAGTCTTGCTAAAGTTGTGCGTTCCCCGAGAAACTTTGCGTCCCCTCGGAATACGTTTGTGTTCCCCACTTCCCCTAGGAAACCTTGTGTTCGCTCCCAAACCTTTTGAGTTCTTTGCAAGCGCAATGTTTCTCGGGGGAGTCAAAACTTTTGCAAGACGACGCAAAAGCATTGAAATATTTTTTTTCATCACCATGTCCCATGTTATTGCAAGAGAATGCAAAAGCATTGAAATATATATATTTTTCCTCCAATCTCATATTTTCCCACCACCATGGCCCTTTAGGGGCTCTGTTCTAAACCCTTATCAATTTCTTCTGTGGGACACATATTTTTGAGTGAACTATCCCATCAAGACAGTAACAATTTTAAACACATTTACAGAATTTAATATTCTTAAAGGGGTCATGACATGAGAAACCAAATTTGCCTTGATCTTTTGGTATTTAAGAGGTCTGTGTACCATTAAAACTTGCAAGTTTCAAAGCTTAAGACGTCCTCTCCATTATAAACGAACCATTTATTTAATCAAGCTCTAAATACAGCTCGTTCTAGATCCTCTGAACTTAGTGACGTCACGGTACGAAGTGACGTACCAGTCATTTGCATATGACCGCCTCCAGCGCAAGACAACTACGCCTCATTTGACATCATCGCATGCGTTGACGTGCAGCGAGGGGGTCTGTTTACGCCACGCAGATGTGCTGTTCCTGGCTGTGGACAAATAACATGTTTGAATGCTGCCGAACGATCCAGACGTCAGGGAAA
This sequence comes from Tiaroga cobitis, assembly GCA_030578255.1. Taxonomy (NCBI): domain Eukaryota; kingdom Metazoa; phylum Chordata; class Actinopteri; order Cypriniformes; family Leuciscidae; genus Tiaroga; species Tiaroga cobitis. The sequence continues at coordinate 26,346,200 of CM060595.1, read as the reverse complement.
GCAGTTGGATGCAGTTTATTTGCAGCATATGCAGCCCGCCAAAGCCTTATTTGTTCGGTGAGTGATGTAGATGAGTGTGACAGGGCGCATGTTACTGAAAGAACGACAAGAGAGAGAGAGAGCCCCGGCCGCGCGCGCGCCTACAAACTCTCTTGCTCTCCCTCTCTCTCTCCCTCGCGCATATAAATCAAAAGCAATTGAGAATTGACACGATGGTAAAAGATCGGAAGACCGAAGTTTCACGTGGCGGAGAATTGTGTAGCCTACATGTGATACAAAATGATTAACGTTAATAATTTATGCATAAGCAGCACTGACGTTAGCCAATCATAACAATGGGCGTTAACACTGAACTCTTAAAGGGGAAACACCTCCAAAACAGACTGTTTGAATCAGAGGGGGAGAAACAGGGTGGGAAAAGGTCATAAATCACTACATTTTTAAAGTTTTTTTGTACAAAAAACTATAGTAATACTATAATTGCACATAAGGGAACATAACAAAACAAAAAAACATGTCATGACCCCTTTAATATTTTTTTGTTCAATGAAATTGCAATGCAATGAAAAAGCCTGTTGTTATTTTTTGGATTAGTTTTTATATCACTTAATATTTTTCTCATACAGTATAATATAAATGGGTTTTATACAATAATATATATTCAAATGTTTGGAGACAGTAAGATTTTTTTAATCCATCAAAAAGAGACAGTATACATAATGTAACAAAAAACTAAATTATATTTCAAATAAATGCTGTTCGTTGAACTTTATATATCAAAGTAGGCTATATTCCACAGGATTCCACAAAAAATATAGAAAACTACAAAAGACGAAATAACATCCGCTTGATTGGATTGAGTGAAGGAGTTGAAGGTTGGGATACTGTCAATTTTTTATTTCATGGCTGCCGAACGTTTTGGGAGAAGAGAACTTTGGGCAATTGTCATCGAGCGTGCACACCGTGTTCCGGCAGTTAGGGATGGCTGACGCGAAACAGACGTTCCGAAGCTTTGCGAGATCCCGAAGCGCAGATGATTCGAAACACTGATCCGAAGCGTGATTCAAAACACCCACCTCACGTGACTACGGCTAAATTAAGCTTCTGAGTGTTTCAACAGGTGGCATGGTCCGCCGAGTCAGGGTTTGATTGATAGGTCGGTCGGGAACAGATCACACAATCACACAGTATAAAAGTGAAGTCAACCCATTTTCACATCGTGGGTTTTTGTGAGCGGAATTTGGTATTTGAGATAGCAGATTTTTGGTGATTTAGTGACATTTATAGTGCGATTTGTTTAGTTATATTTAGGCTTCCATTTAAATGTAGGCTACACATTGACTGAGAGACAAATAGAGCATAGTGACACATTAATAGATGCATAGATAGAAATATATAGATAGATAGATAGATAGATAGATAGATAGATAGATAGATAGATAGATAGATAGATAGATAGATAGATAGATAAAAATGGAGGCTCCACAGAAGAGATGCTGTACATATGTAGTGTGGGAGCATTTCCATTTAGAAACCCCAAATAAAGTGAGATGTGTGTATTGTGATGGGCAGCTAGCCTACTGCAACAATACATCATCCATGATGCGCTATTTGAGAAGCACTCATCCTGCCATTTTGCAGGGTGCAGAGGATAGCATCCCCCCTAGGCCTGCTACTGACACTGCTGGGTCATCTAAGCAAGGTATGCATTGTTTGAAATATAGGCTAATTATAATTGAAATATAATAACAAACTGTTGGGACACTGTTTAGAAAGTCCATAGGCCAAGCCCCACCTAACGTCCCAATCACAACTGCCAATCAAGTTAAAAACAGCTTTACTGTGAATATAATTGTTGTCAATATAATATATTTTGTGAATATACATTTTATAAGTCTACATATGAGTACCCAATCTACAGCCAAGATATAATTTTGTTTTTTCTAATTGTAGTAGTTCTACAATCCACTTGATCTTTCTCTGCACATTGAGCATACATATTCATAACATAACTTTGTTTAGGAAGGTTTCCAAATAATGAACCTGTAGGCTACTTTCACAAGAGGCTACTATTTTTCCAATATATTTGTGCTGTCAGTTTAGGATTTGTTACTAATTCCTGTTTTCATTTTCATTCAGAGCCACATTTGTCAACATCAGGCCCATCATCATCAACAACACCAGTTGAAACACATTACAGTTTATGGGAACATTTTCATAATCGTATCCGTGAAACCCAGATGATACACAATGCTACAGCTGATGCCACAGTAGAAGTGAAAAAAATACCTCAACGATGCGTTTTTGGCCAGAACTCATGATCCCCTAACTTACTGGAAAGAGAGAGCAGTAATCTTTCCTCATTTGTATGTCCTTGCTAAAAAATATCTTTGCATGCCAGCAACAAGTGTCCCTTGTAGAGCTGTGTTGAAAAAATCGATTCACCAATTCTGAATCGATTTTCATATAAATTTCTAAAGATCGATCCGTAACTCAGAGGATCGATTTAATAATAGGCTTACATTTTCCCTGTGAACTTTAACTTGCTGCGACTGGGAGATCCCTATGCGCATTGAAAGGCTTTCACTCGGCGCGCACATTGTTACGACAACGGACTTTGAGTGAGTCACTAAACCGTTCATTCAACGAACACGTTCAGAAAAGCTGATTCATTAAAAGAGATAATGAAACAAGGTGTTAATTATTTTTAACTTTGAGTTCCACTTTTCAAGGCTCAGCTAAACAGCAATGCGTCGCATGGGTAACGCTGAAAATGCTTCATTAAAGACCAATATGGAATTGATTCAATGCGCGACTCGCTGATTTTATTTCCCCGCGGCTTCCTCGCGCTGTGGGAAGCTGACCAGCGCTGCCGCTGACGCGCATTTCCCTGACGTGAACGTTAAAAGGACTATACGACAAATATTTCGCTTTCCTTTTACACGGCAACCTTTCCACGAATATGACTTCAAAGACAGACGCAGGTATTCGCACGCGCTCTGCCGATCTCTCTCATTCACTGTCTGTGGGAAGCCGTAGGCTACAAATCACCATGATAAACAGTCTTGTTATCATTATGAACTTGTTCAACATTCAATACACATGCATGAAGTTCAAAACAAGAAGGGTATAGCCTTATAAAAAACCGTGAATATTGCTGCGGTTACTTGCAATCCTCTGCGGTTGACTTGTCAGTGTGTGGTACTATAAGATTGCGGATATCGCGTCAGCCCTACTACTGCTGCTGATATACTGCGTCCTCTGTCGTCTACACCAGTGCAAGTTTGTGAAAGCAGTTGTATCAACACTCTGGAAGGGGGATTGTTCTTTACAACCATCCATACTCAGTTGAATGTCTATAATAATAGTATAAATATGTTGCATACAGTCTTTCAGGTAACAGCTGAAAAAAAAAATGCTTTTTTCAAAAACACTGATCTAAATCTCGAAGATCAGATCGGATCGAATCGAATGATGATAATCGATTCAAGATCTTGAGAATCGGAATCGAATCGATTCTTGAAATTTGAATCGAAACCCAGCCCTAGTCCCTTGTGAGAGTATTTTTTCAAAGGCTGGAGAAATTATCTGTATAAAAAAGAAGTAGGCTGAGTCTTTCGACAGCAGAAAAAATAATATTTTTGAATACAAATCTATAAGAAAGTGAGACATTGTGGCTTGATTTATTATTATTAATTTTTAATGAACAAAATAACATTATGCAATGTGAAGAGCCTACAGGTTACAAGCTTCACATATTAGAAAAATACAATAATAAAAAAAGAACAAATTTTTTAATGGCTCATTGTAAAGGTTGTTTCAGATCAACACCTGCAAGTGACCACTAGGTGTCGCCGTGGAGACAATATGGCACATTTGCTTCAACTGTTTGGCCCTGTCCCAAATGGCACACTCCGGACTTCCACGAGTGTGAGTCCACACTTCGGTGACGTCATGTAGTGCAGACCTATAGGGCCCTTAGCGCGAGTCCGCAAGGGCGCATTGAGAGGTATTTTTGGGACAGACTCGATCGTCACGCCGGAAACAGGAAGACGGTCTGATTGTTGTTATGGACAGGAGCTACAGGTTCGGGGAAATATGCTGCCTATTGTTGTTGTGTTTATATGACTCAGTAAAGCCCTGACATTCTGTTCTATTTATTTAATGAATCATAATGCGATCGTATTATTCAGCTTGCTATTATTAGCCTATGTTTGAGACATCAACCACTGGTCGATGATCATAATGTTTGTATAAAATTTTCATAAAAACCGTAATGATATAATTACACTTAAATATTTTCTTCGCAGCCATGTTAAAAATTGTCCGTGAGCGTCTGATTGGCCTTTCGCAAGGATTCCTGGGTAGTTAAAGTGCGTGGAGCCTGCATCTATGCGGGCTTCGCGGAAGACCGCTTCAAGGGTACAAAGGGGGCGCTGCTGAGCACACTTCAGAGCGTTAAAATGCTAAATGGGACGGCCTACGGACTCGTAGACTCGGCGAGCACGCGCAATTTAAGTCCACGAGACCGAAAGTCCGCATGAAGTGCGCCATTTGGGACAGGGCCTTTGATTGCTTCACGAAGCCTCGATCTGCCCACCACTACCGGCAGTCCGAATCCCGGGAAATGCGCTCCGCGGCCCATCCTGATTCGACTTCTGAGATTCCAGGACCGAGAAAGTATCCTCCGTATCGCCCGAGATAAAGCTCCAATTTCTGTTGATGGGAAGAGAGTCAGCTTTTTTCTAGATTTCTCATCAGACGTGATGAACCGCAGAAAAGGGATGATTCCAGCGCTTAAGGCATTAAAGGAGAAGAATGTCAATTCATCTTGTATGTCCCGCTCACATTCGTATTCTTACGGAGGATGGTGGAACACGGTTCTGTCACACACCTGATGAAGCCCTCAAGTTTCTGTCAGAACGTGACTGAGCTGCTAGTTGACGCGGCGGAGTCTGCGGCGCATCATGGATATAGTCTCATACTTGTCCCAGATTGATCTAACTCAACGATTAGTTGTTAGATCTGGATGGGTGACTGATTTCGTTAAACGGATACTTTGGGAACTTTACCTGATAATCTTTGGTCGCCCGCGATTTATTTATTTTTAGTTAGGCCTGTCGGTACATGATCCGTTCCACCTGCACGAAACCGTTCAGCGTAAAGGGCAAACTTCTCATTTCTTCCGCTGAACTCCATTTTCTTTCGCTGTGAGTGAATGAAAGTTTCGCGGTACAAATATGCGCATGCGTGGAACAGATCGTGCAGCGTCGTAAATCAAAATCAGCGTCGCAAAACAGAATTATCATTTGCGCATGTGCGTTTTCTCCTGCGTCTACTACGCATGCGTAGAGCGGATCGTGCAGGTGGAACGGATCGTGTACCAACAAGGCCTACTGTGTAACGTTCGGCCTAATCGGCAGAGTTACGAAGTAAATTAGGGGTCAGATTAAACTGTGTGAGAATTTTCCTAAGTGTTTTAAAAGATGAGACAACAACAGTGTTAAGGGGAATAAATAAAGTGTATTTACAAATTTCACAAAGAACTTAAAACAACACCACAAAACTAGAAAACTTAGGTTGTAAAAAGCATAGAGTCCATAGGTTCCACACCTTAAAACAGTCCTTAGAAATCCTTGTGTGCTGAAAGTCCCAATGTGAAAGTGTCCACCGGTGTATATACAATCCAGCTGCAGTGAATCCAATGAAAAGTGATGAGGTTTTCCCGGAAAGGTAAGTCCTTAAGAGAAACTCCTCGATCCTGCTTTGGTCTGCTTGACAGAGACCTGGTAGTTTGCCATGCTGCCTCTTTTATCCTGGCTACGTCCTGTTTCCTGTCAGTTGATCGCTCACCTGACAGTCAGCCTCATAATCATTTAAAGACATACACATAAAATAGGTAAGAGGAATAAAATGGACTAAAATGTCTATGACAACATGTAAACCTATTAAACTCTAATATAAATAAAATAATCATAATATATACATAGAGTGGTTAAAACATGTGCCATGTGTGACAGCGTCACAACTGTATAGACCAACGCTACTTTTGCGTCATCAAAGGGTAACGCCCTGTCTGGGGGATAATAACGTTTTTGTCCACTGGGTGGTGCCGTGTATAATTAGATCCCCTGAGCAACAGGTGTGTGCGTTGGTGATTAGGAAGCACACAGTTTTTGACCGCACGGCAGAGTAGCTCGTAAGGTGGATTTTAGTTGTGTGCGGTCTATAAGGTATGGCTTTGTGTGTATATGTGAACAAGGCAAGGCCACAGGAAGTTCGCGATAATGTAAAATAAAGCGACATGTTTTATGCATCTACAACCATCTGCATGGACTCTGTTTGTACGCGTTCTAAACTTGCATACTCCTATCATCAACGGCAAGAGCACTGGGAAGCCAGTACATGAAGTCAAAAACTTTGGTTCACTGGATAAAGGAGATCAACTGGAGTAGGTTAAAAGTCAACACGTTTGTTTCAATGGACCGAGGGAGGCTGTTTGGATAAAGTCTCTGTGTTTCTGCACGTGAGGATCGTCTCGTCAATACGTCGTAGGTACGTTGGTTGCAGCATTAACATGGCCATGTGATATTGTGTGCACACATTTGCGTAAATCCAATGCATTGGTTGCCAAAGACAGACGAACATTGTTTGTGTGTTTGAATTGTATGTTTGTACACAACTGTTTGCAAAATGGAAAATTAAATGTCTATGAATGCTATAGAGCTAGAGTCAAATCAAAAGCTGTCTAATGTTGAAAACGAGTTTGAAAGAGGGAAAAGACCTGTTAAATCAACAGCTAAGGCTTTATTGGAAAAACTTGACACTTTGCAAATTTTAAGAAAGGCTAAGTTAAACAAGGCTCAGAAACTAATAGAGTCAATTAATAGTCAATTGTTGCAAGGCCCTAACCTTACCAATTCTTTGGTAGGTGTGCTAATGAGATTCAGGCGAGAGCCAGTATAGCCTTCATGGCCGACATTGAAGCAATGTTCTATCAAGTTAAAGTGGCTGAAGAAGAGGTAGATTTTCTTCGGTTCTTGTGGTGGCCTGATGGAAACTTGGCAAGAGAGCCCATCGTATTTAGGATGACAGTTCATCTTTTTGGAGCTGTGTCTTCTCCAAGCTGTGCTTGTTATGCCTTGAGACAGACCGCAAAGGATAATCAAGCAGACTTTCCAGCTGAGGTAATTGACACCATTAACAATAACTTTTATGTAGACGATTGTCTGCAGAGCGTCTCTTCTGAGGAAATGGCTATCTCTATGGTCGCTAATCTCACTGCTCTCTGTCAAAAAGGAGGTTTCTGTTTAACAAAGTGGATTAGCAACAGTCGCAAAGTGTTGCAGTCAGTTTCTGAGGAACACCGAGCTAAGGATATGCAGCAATTAGATCTGGATCGGGACAAGTTGCCTGTTGAGAGAGCTTTAGGTCTTCAGTGGAGTGTGGAAACCAACACCTTTCAATTCAAGACTTCCTTGAAAAGTCAACCATGCACTAGGAGAGGCATTTTATCGGTGGTAAGCTCTGTCTTTGATCCCTTGGGTTTTCTGTCACCACTTATTCTGCCTGCTAAGGTAATTTTGCAGGAGTTGTGCAGACAGAACTTGGGCTGGGATGATGCCATACCATCGATTTACCAGAAGAAATGGAACCATTGGATTTTCGAATTTGACAGAGTTGCAGGATTCCAGGTGAACCGATGTTTTAAACCTATGGAATTTGAATTGCCCTCCCACGCTTGTTTACATCACTTCGCCGATGCTTGCGAAGATGGATACGGCACAGTTTCCTATATTAAGATGCAAAATAGGGCAAACAAGGTACATGTGGCTTTCTTGCTGGGCAAAGCCAGAGTTACACCACTAAAATCGGTGACCATACCTCGTTTGGAACTTACAGCGGCTGTACTGGCTGTCAAAGTTGACGTCATGCTAAGGCGGGAGCTGCAACTTTCATTGGAAGATTCGGTCTTTTGGATTGACAGCATGATTATCCTTAATTACATCAAGAATGAAGACAAACGGTTTCACACATTCGTTGGTAATAGGGTGTCGTACATAAGAGACAGAACATAACCTCAACAGTGGAGATACGTGCCCACTAAAGAAAACCCAGCAGATGATGCATCTCGGGGCATCTCGTGCCGGTGCGGTGATACATGCTTGGGCAGATTCGGCTTGAAGTCGTTCATCCTGGGATGCGGCGCCGCGCGCGCTGTTACAAAAAAAAGCTGTGCACACAGCAATACGAAATGGGGTCTTGCGCTCCCAACGCGTCATTTTTGCCGCGCGCACCTTCGCGCTCGTGCGGACCATAGACAGTAAAAGAAACGGACGCGTCGTGTATAATCAAGGCTTTACTCCGTGTCAGCGCGCGCTCTGATCGGTAAAGGGGCAGAGATTTCTCCCGAATCATCTCCAGCAGTAGCAGAAGCACCACCACTAACTCCGCCTCCGTTTCCCTCGTAAGCTGATATTAGTATTTAAACATTCTCTATAAAAAATATTTTAATAACACGGTTTTGGCGCGGTTATAGAGTTCTAATGACGGTGTTCAACTATAACCGTCGGTCTCACGGTTATATAATAACCGTCACACCCCTAGGCCCTACTATGCTGTTGAAATAGTGGCAGGCTAGGACTAAAGTGGACTTGGCTGGTTTCTGCTTGTGTCTAGAAAGTGCTAGTACTTTGAAAGTTGTAAAAAGGTTTACAGTGTACAGCAAAATATGTATAGGACCTATGTATTTATGGGGCTATCAAATTGGATGTTGTGACATTACGCTATCCTATTTAGCCTAGAAGGCTTGATCTACTGCCGTTCGTGTTGTTACATGTAGCCCAGAGCAGTGGTCGCAGTGGCGGTTCTAGACCATTTCAACTGGGGGGGCCAAGCTGGGGCCAGTTGTACTGTTAGAGGGGCCAGTTACATTTAGACCTTTTTGTTGTCATATCATTTTCTGCACTGCACTGCAGGCATTAACAGGCAAAATACCATGTTTATAATCATTCAACAATGTATTTGCATTTCCATTATCTTTTTACATTTGCATTACATATTCAGTATTAGTCACAGTAACTGTAATTGACATCATGTCCTTCTTTCTCTTCATTTTGGTGAGAACTATAGAGCAAAAGCAATGGGGACCAAGAAGCTTATTAATTCATTTACTGAAAATACTGACTTGCTAGGTAGGGATGTCCCGATCAGGTTTTTTTGCCCTGGAGTCCGAGTCATTTGATTTTGAGTATCTACCGATACCGAGTCCCGATCCGATACTTATATAATACATTAAAAAAGAACAAAGAAGAGAGAAAAAACTGATCCAGGATGTTCCTTATTTTTTATTTAATTCACCTTATTTTAACATTCAACAACTCTGTTAACAAACAGAACACTTCTGTGAGGCAGCTTGTACAATCAAGTAATAAATAACATAACTGTAAATATAGAAAAAGTCTAATATAAAAACAAATAGCACCTCAACTTAAAATACCCAGCAGGCAAAAAATAAAAATGTTTTAAAAGTGTATAAAAAAATAATGATAATAAATATATATACATTAGGGGTGTAACAGTTCACAAAATTTGCGGTTCGATACGATACAGCAAAAAGAAAGAAATGCCAGAGAAATTTCCTATTTATTAAAAGAAAAACTATTTTTAAATAAGTTTGAGTTTTTCTACATCTTGAAACTTTCAGGTTTATAAATGGGGGTAATCTTTGAAGGATGAACAAATAATGTTTTGGTAATCACATTAAAAATAACATTTAAATATATATTTATATAATATTTGAGTTTTGAAGTGCAACATTAAATCCATGTTCATTCACGGCACAATGTTTCTCCTGGTTTCCACGTCAGCGCTGTTTGATCTAATAGAGATCTACTGTTAATAACGGAGAAATGTGAATGCTTCTCACTAGATCTCGCAGCAATGTTATTACTTCAGTGGCGAATTCAAATGTTTTCTTCACTGGATCTCTTAGCACAGTGTCGCTTGATCTCGCGCTGCACAGATGTTGCTGGTCCGAACTGATAAACGGTCCGTGAAGCACAATATAATGAGTAACGTTAGCGCAGTTTCGTTCCGCTTTCATTACGTTTGCCATTTGATGTTGCGCAACGTTGTGGTGATCGCACCAGCGTGGATTTTGTCTGCAGGAAAAATGGTCCTAGGAATCGTTCGGTTTGTATGCATACCGAACCGGAAGCCTCGTACCGAAATGGTTCAATAATTACGTGTACCGTTACACCCCTAATTTACATATATCCGAGTCCTGATCGGGAGGTAACGTCCGATTCCGATCGAGTCTGAAACCACGTGATCGGGCCCGATTTCCGATCGCGTGATCGGATCGGGACATCCCTATTGCTAGGTAACCATGTCTAACCGTTTACAGGGTTCCTGCACACTTTTTATAGTCAAATTTAAGGCTTTTTAAGACCTGAAGAGATCAAAATTAATACCGTACATTTGGGGTGTGCAATATTGACAAAAATATATCTCAATATTTTCAACGTTTTGTTGATAATAATCAGATGATATTTTACTGATTGTGTTTTTGTGCTGGTGCCATGGCTGGTTTAGGCCAGTTGTTAACAGATGAGCTGACTCACGAAGATATTCATATTTTTCATATTCTATGCAGTGGTCAGTTCACAGCAGTGACCGAAATACATTTTTTAATTAAGGGGCAATATTTGCAACCTTAAATTGATTTCCAGGGGCATTTTCACATACATATCACATACATTCTTTCTAAACTTATTTAGAGTTATGCATCACCTTTTATGTCAAATACTAACATTCAAATTATACAATAATTATACAGTACCACTGTTACCAGTCAAATTAATTCATTCAATCAAAATCCATCTTTGCAGTGCAGAGGAGACACAAAGCGGCATTAATATATTTACACTCCATTTACAATTGCATAAATAAAGCTATGAGATTTTTTTTTTAATCAATTTTAAATATGAGTCATATTTAAATATGAAACGATTTCTAATTTTAACATTATAATTAAAGGGTACTTTAAATATGAAACTAAAACCACCAGTAGGCGGCGGCAAGTCACTGTCTTAAGTAAGTTGAGGGATTCATTCATTCAACCGATTGTTCAAACGGCTGATTCATTCGGGAAAGAAGCAAGTGATTCGTTCAAAACGCGGATTTCAGTCAAGAAATCATCGCTGTCTGTTCCATTGAGACTCTACTACGGTTTCATTTTGAAATTCTAGTCTGCGAAATAAAGGGAAAACAAACAATATTAAAAGTAACTCCCAATGTTATTGTTAATGTAACTGTTGTATAACATAAATATCTCAGTTGCAATTGTGCACGGGAAAACGGCACTTTTGCTGATGTAATATAATATAATATAAGAACATAATATGATATAAATATAAGACAAAAAAATGATTTGGGGACATGCAGTAGGCTATGAACTGCGCACAGCAGTGAAAGGACGATAGACAAATGCGATGTCAGCTCACAGTGCCTCGTAAAACAATGATTACAATATCATAATAGACATCGCACACCCCTACGCACATAAAGAATGAACTTACAACTGAACTGATATTTACCAACTTTCTTTTTCTCTCCTCTCTCGCGTGCAGGAGACAGACGTTATTCTGCCGTGCTTCTCGCGAATGTGATGCGAATTGTCACGTGAACAAGCAAAATCCACAAAGATAGAATAAAAAAAAAATAATACGCATACAACGATAGTAACGTAAACAACGATAGCAAAAAACAGATTCGTAAAAATTATTTTACACTTCACATTTAGGGGGGCCACAAGGGGGGCCAAGCTTGTTGTCACAGGGGGCACTGGCACGGGTACATTAATCCAGTTTATGACCATTTCAAAGGACACCTCTGTAACCCCGTATCCAGTAGCTTCTTTAAGTTTGTGCCATTTTTGCTATCAAGAAACTTTGCAGATCTAGAGCGAGTTCTGTTCTCAGGGGAATCCGTTTGTTTTCCCCCAAAAGGGGGCGTTACCCTTCGATGACGCAAAAGTAGCGTTGGTCTATAAATTTTTTTTATTTTAAATGTTTTTATTTTTATTATATATTTTTTCTTCTTCTTATTATTATTATTATTTATTTTATTTTTTCTGGTTCCACTATCAGTGAGGGATTTCATTTGATTATGGACTGAAGCCAGACATAGACATTTTTTTCTCTGACGGGCGGCTGCACATGATTGGATTTCTAATTGAGTTCAATAAGTTTGGGGCATTATTCTTATTCTTATATGACTTTTGCTTATATCAGTGTGTTATGTATTAAAGAGAGCTCGGGGTTAGCCCTCCATTCTCCATTCTCCATTCGCCAACCAAGTTGTCCTGCGAGCTTTATATATAACGTTGTATTCGAGGCGCAGGCACACAAAGTGAACTTTTCTGCCGCCAGCACGTATCTCCATAGACATCATATAGATAGACGCCCTATCGACCGCTACTGCCTATTGGCGCGGACGCCCTATCGACCGCTACTGCCTATTGGCGCGGACGAGCCGTGGGGCCGCCATCTTAAACCGGTCACCCGCTCCGCTCAGTGTAATCTGTTTGGCAGGTGCAATGAGCTGTCAGCGCATTTAATTAATCATATCTCACTGAATACCGAACTGATTTTCACGCAGGTTTTTTTGCTGCAAAGGTCATACACATAGCTACGATACAGGACACATTGAATATTTTACTCACAAAATACAAACAATAGTACAGTAATGTTAAATGTTAAATCTTACTTGTGAAAAGTAATCCCCGAGTGATGGTCCGCCGATTTGAGCAGAAATATGCTGCACAGTGCTCTGGCATTTATTGCTGCTATGCAACGCAAATAGGAGTATGACCGGTTTAAGATGGCGGCCGCATTTCTTGCGCCACAGCGGCCAATAGGGCATCTAGTCTCTATATGATGTCTATGCGTATCTCGGCCAGATTGCGTTCGTTACTAGCTAGGCATCGTACATGCGCGAAGCCGCGAATACGCGGAAGTTGACGGAACATTCTCGGCCTCCGTACGTTCGTTACTAGGTAACCAACAACATCGCGCGAACACACGTCGTGATGGAGAAGGTAAATTGGAAGAAAGCTCGTATAACATTTTTAGGCTAGAAGATTTAATATATAGCCCATCCTATACATTATTATTGATGCAGTCAAAAACTCTACAACTACTTTGCAACCAGGCCAGAAGCTTTGGCTCAGTTTGGCTAGCTTATGTTATCTGAAACTAAGGGAAATGTTAGTGGGTATGGGAAAGAATGAAGATGCATTTCTTTATTTTATTTTAAATTATATATTATACTGTATTAATAGTCTTTCTAGTTACATTAAGGCTACATGTATTAAAGCAAAGTGCTCTGGGTAATATTTAATATCCTGTCAAAACATACATTAATCATTGCCATTGCGTATTTTTCAAAGATGTCAGGGAAAAAGCAAAAATATATTTTATCATTCTGGGCACCAAAGGGTAAGCCACCTAAAAAGGTTGCAAGGCATCAAAATGTGCAACAAACACTTACAACACAAAACACATTTCATAAGCTGGATTGTGTACTCTTGTGTACACAAACACACACCCACACACACGTACTATAAAATGTCCATTTGTTCACAATATCCCACCACACAATAATTCAAAATGCAAAAAGATTTGTTTTTCCAAACTGTTTGGAGCAATTTGTTATATTTTTGTATATTTGTAATTTTGAAATATAACATTAAAGATATATTTGATGTGATGAATTGCTCTGTCATTTATCAGATTTACCAATTGTTATAATTTCAATTTGTGCTGGTTAATTATGAACAATGGGTTAAATTGGCAGGGCGGGGCGGGGACGGGGCTCCATTAGGGCTCCTCCCCTAACCGCATGTGATCTCACTCAAAGCTTTTGATAAAACTTGAGAACCCTAAGTTTGAAGAGATGTTTGGCTGTTAGGAATAGGATACTGCCATTCCTATAGTTCAGCACATTTAAATGTGATATATAATACTGCACTGACTTCAAGAACACTAGAACACATAGCTGGTCAATTGAACATCCTTCCATTTAGACACCACACTCCACCTTTAAAGCTAATCCCAATTTAAGTGTCCTACCTCATATGAGCATTGAGGGGCAGTGCAGAGGTCCTTCGTAGGTTTACCATGGTTCTTTTTCCTCCGAGATCAAAAACGCATTTTCTTCCAGAGCTCCTGCCATTTAAATGGAGTTCTGCTAAGCTTATTCAGTCCAATAGTAGCCTACAGTCCATTTCTGCCCTGTTTGTCTTCCACTTTGAAGTGGCAAGCTGTTTAGATAGCGGTAAGCCTCAGAAGATAGAGATAAATTGGACAGTATAATCCTTGTCTCTGTGCCAGGGATGTCAAATGGAAATAGTCAGGTGCCAATGCAATCCCTGCTATTCCTCTGTAGCCTTTGTGAGCTCTTTTCCCGATCATCCGAGTGACCGATGTGGTGATAACCAAGGCCGTTTCTCAAACAATCTCTCTCAGAAGTGCGTAGAAAATTAGTCATGTATGACTGAATGAAAGGACCAGGTGCTCCCTATTATTAGAAGTTCTGCTGCTAATCACGCTTTATATCACATATTTTAGGTCTCAGGCCTATGAATGGCCAAAATGCGTCACTTAAAAGGGCTAGGAGAGAATGCATTGATCCCTCTGGCATTCCAGAGTTCGTGATCAGTTAACTGCATGACTGAGGAAATGAAATGAATTAAACCTTACGCCGTATATATCTGCTTCACCATAATCTGACCGCTGAACCAGCGTTTATATAACTTGACTGCCGCATTTCCACCACCAGGGAGCAAGATCAAAGCTTGTGGTCAGCGAAATTTCCGTCATACATTCATGAAATGCAGCACTTGTATTGAATGAACTTTATCGACTTTTTTTTACCAGAGGCAGATTAAGGCGAACCTGAGATTAAAAAGTGCTTTAAAGAGGAATAGAGTAATTAATTCCATGATTAGGCCTTATCATGGCTCTGTTGTATCTAATTTGCCTAGATAACGGACTCTTCGATAGCAATAGCTCTGCTCAATATCATCTGAAAGGAGAGTGTTTAAAAAAAAAAAAAAGAAGAAAGAAATCTCAAACTGTGTAGGAAAATTGGCACATTTGAATGAGATAAAACCGCTCTAGGGGACCTGCCTAAATCTACTGCCTTTTTACTCTCGCTTGTGTCTGAAACCAGCAGAAAGGTGCTTTATTCAGATGCATCCAGACCATCATAGACAATGGATAGATAAAGACTCTTCGTTCACAAGCTGCCATACAAAGGAACGCTTGAAGTGGCTTATTTGAAGGATTGCACTACAATATGAGCTGTCTGTTCAGTCCTACTATATCTGAACAGTTAAGCCGAATGGTGTGCACATGCTAATGTCTGGTCTTGACCATGATGCAGGATTTCTTGGATTATTCTATGGATCCTTGTTTCTGCTACTCTGGAAATCCTTGTACCATCATGAGTAGGTACTATCATGAGTGGTAATAGACAATTGCCATTTTTGTGTCCAATTTAGGGATGCAAGAGCTCCATGATGTAGGATGTAGAAAATGTCATATTGATCATTGATTTTGTTTTCATCTTCAACTAAATGTTTTTCCTATTCTGTGCATCATATATGGACAATGCAGTTTTACAATAACCCAGATGTTCATAAAGTAAAATAAAATAAAAACATACTGTCATTATAGTCAAAATACCGTACGTCATTATAGCTGCGTCCCAATTCACAGGCTGCATCGTTTGAAGGGCGCATTCGAAGGCCGATTGCGTCACAGCGGCACGACGATGGCTTTCCCAATTCGAAGGCTCCTTAAAATGTGGCCTCCAAATGCAGCCTTCGTTTCCCGTGAAATGAAGGATACAACAGATGGATTCTTTGCGGCCTTGCCTACCCCAGAATTCATTGCGTGCCAAATTTTTCTTTTTGAGAAAGAGAGAGAGAGAGAGTGTAATTGTCGAATTACACTTTTAAATGCAAGTATTGGTTTTCAGCTTACTCAAATATCTAATGACAACTAAAACTTTAAAGCGGTTCGAATGTTGACATATCTCACTAAGATGCAATTATATATAGTTTATAGCCTTAATTACATATAGAAATGGACCATGATGAACATATTTAGACAGTTTGCGAACCCTGTTTTGTTTTCAGACAGTTTATTATAACTTTCAAAAAAGGCCAGTACAAACGTTACAGCCACTCATCAACGGCAGCTGTCACAGTTTGCAACAAGAACAGTCCTCCGTAGGGTAGACTGTCCCATTTAACAATGCTCAGTCCGACCTTTGTGGCCTTCGAAGAATGCAGCCTCTGAATTGTCATGATGTAAAGAATCAACTGCACTACTCCATTGCATGGATCTCAGTCTATGATTTCAGCATTAAAGGCAAGAGATAAATATTTACATTTATGCATTTAGCAGATGAATTTATCTAAGTGAATGCATTCAATTATACATCTTGAACCTGATGTATAAACTTGACGTAATTAGCACAATGCTAATTACATCTTCAAGGGCTTCATCGAAACAGTAACTAACGATCATACTCATACTGTATTGCCCCTGGCTGTAGTAATGAATTGTATAGGGCTAAGGTAGCTGGGGTTACGATACATTTTCACAGGCTACCTTTGACAAGGAAACCAGCCCTCAAGTCATGGCTATTTCTGCCTTAAAAATGTCTAGCCCTCCGACAGCCCCTGGGTTTCGAGTCTGTAGTGAGCATTTTTTAGTGACAGACTATTTAGGCCTGTCGCGATAGTCAATAAATAAATTAATCGCACGACAAAAAAAATTAGCTCGATAATTTTTCCGGCCGCAATAATTTCCATTTGCATGCTTGTTTGTTTTCCTCGTCTCTCTCCCTCTCTCTCTCTCTACCAAAGAGACTGGATGACAACTCTCGGTTCCTTAGCGTAGGAATAGTGAACTAGAGCTTATTCTGCCTGAGCCCGAGCGATATTTCTCGACACCATCCTTGAAACGTGCACTCCCAACGCAATAGAGTGCGGCCGCGCGGGACTAGATTTGATGGCCGAGACTCCGTGCGAGCGCGGGCGGTAGTGCACTCACTCTGTGTGTGCGGGTTTATAAATAAAACGATTCGCGGGACTCCCGCGAACTAGAAATATCTATGAATAAAACATAAAAACTAATAGATTTTTATTCATCTGTTGCAGAAAAGCAACAATAACAACTAAAACAAAATAGAAATGATTTACAGGCCAGAGTTTCTATTCATATCATTATATTCATAACAACGCTATAACATAGCGTAGAGTTATGTAGCCAATCACAGTCATAGGCCTATGTGTTGCTTCTGATTGACCATTGCGTTCAAGAAATCATTTAAGATAGACTCCCTTTTTGGTATTTATTCAAATGCATGTTTTGTAACAGAGACTGTTCTCTGCAACAGATTGACTCCATGCTCCGGCAGCTCAAACACCCACACTAGTCACTTCACCCCAAACGATCCTGTGCTGTATGTGGAGCCTGAAACTGATCCTCCATGTGGTGGTGGTAGTCAGAAACTACTGGACTGTCCCTCACAGGTTCAAATGCATAACACATGCCGTTAAAAGTGCTCATTTTCGTCTGTGTATTAGGACCTGCAGCTGTTGCCTATGTACCTTTGCGTGTCATGCCAGTGACGTCATCGAAACTGCCAGCGTTCTTATCCACCTTATTCCTGCACCCCATGACGCTTTGCGCGAATTATGGGTGTAACTTCCGTTAAGCTTTAAACAATCAGTGAAAGGCTCGCTCTATGATCGCAATACGATGACAAAAGTGTCACAATGAGATGACATTAATCGACTCACCCTTCAATCATCGAGCATTAAAATGAAATTTAAAAGTTTAAAAGAATCAACAGACCAAAAATAGCCCCAAAAGCGCGAGTCTTTGGTTAAATATCACTGTAGTAGGCACATATATATCTGTATTGTATAACAAGCCTTAATCAAAAATGTGCATTAACTTCAGCATTACGTGACGCTACATCAAAGTGATTTCTGTCATTTTGACAGATTATAGATTGCATTTACCTGTGAAAACAAACCTGGAAAGAGACGTGAGGATTTGAGGAGAATAACGAGAGATTCTTGTGCATTCCAGTGAATTATTAATGGAATATCGTAAATTAAATTCGGGAAAACAGACCACAAATGTGCCGTATATGTTGACCTTTTTCATACTTTTACAGCGGATTGCAAAGGAAAAAATAAAAATCATCATGAGGAAAAGAAAGCAGCGACTGAAAAGAGCTCTTGCCGTAGATATTCTTGTTATAACATGTCACGTTAAAATACCAAGTATAACGTTATTCTTATGATGTCTGAAAATAAATCATGAAGGAAAATTGACAGCTCATCCAGTCAAACTGACGGATCAGCTTTATTTGTAGGGCAACCTTATGATTGGAAATGATTCGTTTCAGCCTTTTTGAATGGAAGTTCCCCAAACCGGAAGTGCCGCCCATAATTCAAAACGCAGTAAACTCGTCAGGAATAAGGTGGATACTAATGGTGCGTTCATGTGCTATGGTAGTTATGGTAAATACCAAAAGCCGACGTGGAAAATGCACATGAACACCCCCTCATGTGGTATTTTACCATAACAATTTTTGTGTTGCTTAAAAAAAGCTATATTGATATTTTTGATTAAAATTTTTAGTGTAATTTACTTTTAATTGTCATAACATGTTATCAATGTCGATTTTTTTCAGTTCAGTTCATCTTTAAGTGTATATATAGAAAGGGAATATAGGCTGAAATCAGTGTGTGTTCCTCTTTGGAGCAGCTGTGATGACATGGCTGACTGCCGACAGCGCTGGAAGACCCTGGGATGTGAGTTCACTTTGGGTAATGTTGAAGTATGGCATGCAGAGGGGTGCCACGGCAGGAGTCGGCCCACTGCTTGATGTGCTGCAGAGGAATTTAAGTTTGAAAAAGGGGGCGGATTAAAAGCAACATCCCCAGCAGATGGTTTTATTGTATTGACGGAATATGTGAGGTCTGTAAGCCTACTCCATAATAATCGCTCTCACTTTGCTTCTTTGAATGTGTTTACCTCCTTTTTCTTGAACTTTCCCGAGTATAGTTTAAAGGTTTAGTTCACCCAAAAATGAAAATTAAGTCATTAATTACTCACCCCCATGCTGTACCAACCCCGTAAGACCTTCGTTCGTCTTCGGAACACAAATGAAGATATTTAAGATTAAATCTAAGAGGTGGATCACTACCACATAGGCTGCCTAAGGGAATGAATCCTGACGGCCCAGAAAGTCAATGAAGAAAATGTTTAAATATTCCATGTCACAACAGTGGCTCAACTATAAGTTTATCAAGCGACGAGAATACTTTTTGTGCGGAAATAAAACAAAAATAACGACTTTATTTGACTATTCCTTTTCTTCCTTGTAGGCCTGAAACGAGACTTCAAGAGATTTCCACGAGATAGTTGAGCCACTGTTGTGACATGGAATATTTAAACATTTTCTTTAATGACTTAAAGAAAGTCATTAAACTTTCATTCCCTTAGGCAGCCTATGTAGCAGTCATCCACCTCTCAGATTTAATCATAAATATCTTCATTTGTGTTCCGAAGACGAACGAAGGTCTTACGGGGTTGGTACAGCATGGGGGTGAGTAATTAATGACTTAATTTTCATTTTTGGGTGAACTAACCCTTTAATATTCCATAACTGTAAACATAATTTGAAGAACAGATACTGTATTTGCACGCAGTCTTATTCACACACTCTCCCTTTCTAATCCATCCTTTCATTTTAAAAATCGCTTGTCCTAAATCAGGGGGTTTCAATCGTATTTCAGACTCCCAAATTTAATCATTCTTGTGTGGGTGATAGGGTTGTGAAGCGAAAATCAATTCCAAGTCAGGAATCGCTTACTTGTTATAAAATGTCCATTTTGATTCTTATCGATTCCTGTGTGCGCATTTTAATGTAATTTTAAACCTTTCAAGTGCAAGAGGATGCGAAAAAGAACTCAATTCGGTACTCAAGCATTGTATTCTCAAGCTAACAAACTCGCCGCCTCTCATATAGTGCATGAATACTAATTTGAGTTCTCTTTCATATTTTATTGAGCTTGAACGGAAATACACAAAACATTGTCAAAATGGACATCTTGGCAAGTATTCACGTACTTGGGGCCTGTCCAAATACACACACTTGCAGTCTTTGCACTTTGCAGTGTTATGTTATATTTGATTTGAATTTCTGTATCTAAACATACCTACTTGAAAAACTTAAAACACTGTTTATTTAATTTCTTTGCTCAGTTGTTTGTTTTTGTGCTATCCCTTACGAAAAAATAAGTTTATTCAAGTGTGCTTTTAGTATACTTCTAGGTAAACTAAAACTAAGTATACTTTCAGTCTATTTTTTATATAGGCTACTTGTCAGAAATATACTTTCTGTCAGTAGGTATAAGTCAAGTATACTTAAATGCAATTTTAAGTATATTTGGCCTATACTTGTTTAAGTTAAAGGGTAATCAAGTGTTCTAAGCATATTTGGCTTGTAGTTGTGTTTGCTACACAAGTAGCGCTGATCGCCATTCCCGTAGCTCGGCCTGCTTCTCTAGTAGGTCCCAGATCTGCTTCTCCACAGCCTCCAGCTCCAACTGCACCGTGAGAAGCTCGAACATGTCCTCGCCATTGATGTCATTTTCATTCTGTGTGCTTATTCCTTCGTAAAGTCTTCCTTCGTCTCTCCATTGTAAACTGGATGCACTTTCTAAGAACTTCACAGTCATTGAAATTCTAGAAACCCTTTTGGGAAAATGTGTCGTTGAGATATAGGCTTTTTTTGTGATGGTAGCCTCTAAAACACTCAGAATATACATTTGCTACAGGCATTAAGTCAAATATATCAGTAATACAGCATTGAATTTTACTGAACAATCTGTTGCAGTCTTTTAAATTACTCTTGAACAAGTGACAGTCTCTGCCAGGATTCTGAAGGGAAGTGCATTTCCAAACCATTTCACGCTGAAAGATTTTCATGTCTGGATAATGGTGTGCTTCTGCTCTTTCAAGGATGAGATATGTAAATGGGCAGGCTCATTTAGTTTGCCAGTGTGTTCAGGTATTTGGTTGATTTTTCACAGGGTGAAATTTCACAGATTGTCTTTTCTGTTGGCCATGTTGCCACTCAAATAATCAAGCAATTTTATAAAGAAGCAATTTTAAAATTAATGATTTTTTTGTTGTTGTTGTTGCTTGAACAGCTTTTACCTTAACTTTACCACTTCGGAGGAAAAATAATTATCTGCCTAATGACATTTCTGAAGACATCTGTTAGAAGAACAAAACAAACTTGTTTACATTAAAAAAAAATTCAAGCTGTTTACATTCAACTTTTGACTTAATTCAACATTGTTTCACTGTACAAACAATTGGAACAAATGCAGGCATATAATCACATGTCCAACTTGAATGCTGGCTAGCTGCCCTGTTTCACTACAATGGTTGACGCTGTATGTTGTTCTCAGGGAGTCTTGTTGTACAAAAATAGATTTCAATGTGGTTTTCTCAGATATGAGTTCGATGACATTGTCATAAAAATGTGGGTTAAACAATTGTGTACCTCTGTGTTCAGAAGCATTTCCATGTCTCCCTGTGTGTGTGTGTGTGTGTGTCTGTGTGTGTGTGTGTGTGTGTGTGTACATACGTACTTGCATAAATCAACTGTGAGCGCAATGAATGTGTGCAGGTCATGGCAGACAAAGAGTTAGAAAGATGGTCACCTTGCTTTGTGTCCTGTATGTCAAGCTTTGGGCCAGCCTGCATAAGGATATTTATCGTATTAGGCAGAGGGCAGGAAGACTTTTCAGATGCTGATATGTGAATCCTAGACAGTGAATCCTTGGGTTTTCCTGTGGTAGCTGTAATTGTACTATAAAATATCAACTACATTTGATCCAGCATAAGGAGCTGTGTGATTCTTATGTATAATGTTGCGGCGTACTTGTTAAGTTTAGTGAGCGTTGTTAAGGGTGAGGCTTCCCAGCAGGCATTGCAGCAGGAATAAATTATGTGGTTATTGATATAGATGTATCATTTTCTTTTTGCTAGCGTCCTATTTATGCTATTGAAGTTGATAGATTTTTGTCATCATTGTTAGTTATTTGATGTCAAGTCAAGTCAAATATATTTATATAGCGCTTTTCACAATACAGATTGTATCAAAGCTGCTTCACAGTATCAATCAAAACAACTTAACAACAAAACAACTTTGATGTGTGGAGAGTAGATGTCTAATATGCTTCAATATAAAACTTTCACACATAGTTTAACACTGCTTTTAGACAGGCACTCACAAACTTCCCTAAGCACTTCCCCTCAATAACATCACCACATCCAATTTGAAGTGCGTTCAACTTCGTCAAGTGGACGAGGGAGGTTTTTTTGGACAGACCCATGACCCCTCGATTTTGACCGAGGGAGCAAGTCTGCTCATATGTACACTTCAGGCAGATCCATAGACCACAATGCAACATTATTGTGACGTCACACTTGTAACTTGCATGGGGGGCTCCATAGCAGATTTCAAGTGATCAAGCTGGCTTGGGGCGTTCAATTTAAATGCATTACAAGTAGGGGTGTGACGGTATTTAAATATAACCGTGAGGCCGACGGTTATAGTTGAACACCGTCATTAGAACTCTATAACCGCCAAAACCGTGTTATTAAAATATTTTTTACAAACATTTTTTTATCATACATTTTTTAAATACTAATATCAGCTTACGAGGGAAATGGAGGCAGAGTTAGTGTTGCTTCGGAGGCTGAGTGCTGGAGATGATTCGGGAGAGGTCTGTGCCCCTTTACCGATCAGAGCGTGCGCTAACACGGAATAAAGCCTTGTACTCGACGCGTCCGCACGAGTGCGAAGGTGCGCGCAGCAAAAATGACGCGTTGGGTCAGATTACTTTTTCAAGTAAATAGTAAAGTAACGCATTACTTTTTCAATTTACAAAAAAATATCTAAGTTACTTTTTCAAATAAGTAACGCTAGTTACTTTTTCACATTTATTGACTGACAGCTCTCCTGTCCCCATGTATGTAGAGAGAAATAAAGTGAGGAGGTGTTGTGTACGCTGTGTAAACATGATGGTTATTTTAGTTCTAGACTAAATGTGAACGCATTTACTCATCTCACTTGCACGAAAACATCAAGTATTCCTCAAAATGAATAAAAACAGTAAAATGCAATCTCCGAATTTTACACAAAACTATACCCTATTCCTCAGCTGGGATCGTGCAGAGCCCTTTGAAGCACCTCAAAGCCCCTTGAAACTGCATTGATTTGGACTTCAACAATTTGGTTACCGTTGAAGTCCATTGTGTGGAGAAAAATCCTGAAATGTTTTCCTCAAAAAACTTAATTTCTTTCCCACTGAAGAAAGAAACACATGAACATCTTGGATAGCATTGGGGTGAGTAAATTATCAGGAAATTTTCATTTTGAGGTGAACTAATCCTTTAAGGACAATTTGATCACTTAAGAACTTCCTCAACTGTAACTCAGAACGGCATGTATACGGTCACCATACTTTGTATAAACTGAATTTGTAATCTATCCTTAATGCATTCTAATACATATTCCCTTAAGTTAATAAATTCCTATAACAAAATAAAGTGTTTAACTCATATGCAAAATAAAGTGTCAAGTGTCATCTTTACTGTTCATCTTTTCCTCCTCTTTTCTTTCTGTCTTTGTCTCACAGGGGACTGGAGGTAGGCATTACTGGGTTACTGAACATAGTCTTTATGGTAGGAAGGTCTGATCACTTTTCTTCCAGACTTTGTAATAGAAACAACAGGAGTGTCCTTGCTTGAGTTTAAGCCTGTCACCCTGTCTCTGTGTACTTCTGCAGGCTGTTTGGTCTCGGTTTGTTCCATTACTGACGCCTTGTCCTTCCTGAGGTGTCGGTGGTTCCTGCTCAGAATGTTCCTGCGTCAAGCTGGACTGTTATAACAGACTTCGCATGTCTGTTATAGTATACAGCCTGACTGTTTCTGTTTTCAATCTGTCCTTGTCGTGAGTGAATTATCTTTGGTTGTAGCTGGTTGTCATGCATGGGCATCAGAGTTCTAGCTCTCCTACTAAACAACCGCTGCAGTGGACTAGCTTTGATCCATTGTGATGGTGTGTTTCTGATCAAGCATGGCAAGTTATGGATCCTTCCCATCAGCTTTTGCCTTTTTCAACAGTTGTTTTGCAGTCTTTACAGCTCATTCTGCCATCCCATTGCTCTGTGGGTAGACAGGTGAAGATATTTTGTGTTTGAATTCCCACTGTCCACTGAACCTTTTGAAATCTTCTGATGTGTATTGTGGGCTGTTATCAGAGATAACAACATCCGGTATACCGTGTCTTGCGAAATGGGCTTTCAGCTTATGGATAATAGTGGTGGACTGTGTGTCAGGTAAGTAGTCAAGCTCCCAGAAATTAGAGAGGTAGTCAACAGTGATCAGGTAGTTTCTGTTGTCTAAAGTGAATATATCTGTCCCCACCTTAGACCATTGGCTACTAGGTAGTTCGTGAGACCGCAGTCTGCTTCTGCTGTTTCACATCCATAGACCTGCAGATGTTACATTTTTCTATGAATGTCTTTATCGGTTCATTCATCCCCGGCCAATAAACACATTCTCTTGCCCTTCTTAGACATCCCTCTATGCCCAAATGTGAGGAGTGAATGCGCTGAACAATGTCATCTCTGAGGGCTTCGGGGATCACAACTCTCTCCCCCCTGAAGACGATTCCACTCTGGGCACTCAGTTCCTCTTGAAAGGTGTGGTAGTGCACAATGTCGCTCTTCAGGTCTTTCTTGTTCATTGGCCAACCTTCTTGGATTAATTTAATCAGCGACTGCAATTTCCTATCTTTGCTTGTTTCCTCTCTGATGGCCTGGAGTCTTTCTTCCGCAATATGTATGTGCTGGACCATGTTTATGCTCTCAATCTCAATTTCTACTGAACCCTCTGGTGCATGTTCAGGTAAGTCTGAGCGGCTCAGCGTGTCAGCTAGCAACATGCTCTTCCCTTGGATGTACTTGACTTCAATGTCATATCTCTGCAGTCTAAGAAACATTCTTTGCAGGCTTTTTAGGGTGTTCAGCAGGGGTTTTCTTACTATATTTTCCAGTGGCTTATGATTGGAATGTACAGTAACATTTCACCCGTATGTTTACTGATGGAATTTTTCCATACCAAAGACAATGGCCAAACATTCCTTCTCTATTTGGGCATAACCCCTTTCTGTCTGAGTCAATGCCCGGCTTCAATAAGCAAATGGCGCCCCCTCCTTAAGTAAAGCGGCCCCTAACCCAGTCTCTGATGCGTTGCGTCGCACTGAAGTGTCAGTGGTTCATCTGGGTTGTAATATTTGAGAATTGGGGCTTTGGTGATGGGGTCCTTGAGCCCTGTGAATGGTTGCTCGTGCATATCTGACCATTCCCAGATACTCTCTTTATGGGTAAACTGCCTCAGTATCTCACAGCCATCTGACAGGTGATCACAGAATTTCGAGAGATAGTTTACCATGCCAAGGAACTGTAGCAACATTGAGGTTTGCATTAATTAGCTCAAATTATTTATAGGGAATTTTAATAATTAATCATGAATATGATTAATATCTTGCATGTTACAGTTAAATTATCGAAATTGAAATCGGTTTGTCCAGCAAACAGCTGTCAGATTAACTTACCCACTTCTCAACAAAGTTATCCCTTTTTATAAACTCCAAGAAATATCAACTTTCTGGCCGTGAACATTAATTTTCTTGTGTTTATAAAATTTAGGTTACTGAAATAGTAACAACTTGTAAAGCTTGTAGCTAAAGACCATCATTTCATTGACTTGTAATATAAGCTTTTAGACAGAAAGCAATCAAGAATATGGTTTTAATAATTGAAACTACGGATACAGAATTCTACATTTAAACACGGGATACATGTATGTACAGTTAAACAGTAAAACTAATGAGACAGACGAATAACAAACGAGAGAGAGAGAGAGAGAGATGTTTAACACTTTTTATTTTCCTATCATATTATACAATAATCATCACATTTCCATAATTAATAACAATACTTAATAACAAAGAGTAATAAATAACATTGCAATATTAATTCCTTCAAATTTCAGCAGTACCACTGAAACACTAATTTGTCATCATCATTCACAAAAATAAAATTAGCATTTATACACCACTTCTTTTTAAAAATTAGCATATCATTATTCATTTTATAAAATTCATACTCTATTTTAACTCTGGATTCTACCAAAGCTTTGAACAATTCTACTATATTAATTATTTTATCTTCATTTTCGATTTTATATGCTTTCCAAATAGTTAACTTGGCTTGACCAATTAAAAAATTGGAAAAGGTGCAGGACTCACTTTGAGACTTAATGTATTGAAACCCAAAAATAAATACTGTTTTTGAAAAATTCCAACCAGAACCTTCAAATATATGTTCTAAGAGATTCAAAAGAGGTAAAATTCTGTAACAATCGAAAAAGATGTGAAACACAGTATCCGATACATTGCAAAATTTACAAACTGAAGATGTACTAAAGTTACACTTAAACAAAAATGTTTTTGTTGCTAATGCACAGTGCAGGATACGCCACTGTAAATCTCCTGATCGTTTGGGCAGTGGGCTTTTATAAAACAAACGCAATGAAGGTGATTTGAACATCAAGAACAGATAAATAACTCCTCTATTTTGTATCCGTCTTATTTTTAAGTTGTTCATAAAATCTTGACTTCACACAAGCTGTATACAAAAGTCGCTTACTGCTTTCTGAAAATGAAACATGTTGAAGTTCTTTTAAGGAAAGAAGTTGTCTCATTTCTCCATTATCCTGCCAATTATATGGTGTTACAAATAATTCAGGAAAAGAACTTTGATTTAGACCATTAACAAAATAATCCTCAAGAAACTTGTTAAATGAAATAGGAAATGATGATTTTAACTTACTTAAAACATTCTTCACAATCCTTTCTGACTTTCTGCCCATTTGTTTAGTTATTTCTTGTGCACAAAACCATGTACTATGTTCTGTGTCAACTAAATCTGCCACTTTTAAAACACCAGATGAAATAAGTATTAATTTCAGTACTTTGCAAGTTAAACGGATCACATAGCCATGAATTATGAAAAAGTGGTTCTTCAAGACCAAAATGATCCTCTCTTTCCATCTTAAACATACTCCATGCTCTTATTACAGACTGGCAAAATCCATTTATACCCAAACCTTTGATTGCATTGTTAGAAACAAGGAATAATTGTCTATCAAGTCCCATTTTACTAACTGCTCGTAATACTGCTAAACCATACATAATCCACGGTTGTGGATCAGTGTTATACAGCAGTTTTTGAGCTGATTGTAATCTCATAGCTTTCCATTTAGCGGTTAGATCAATGAGACCCTGACCACCCTCAAACACAGGTAAACTCAGTATGCCTGGATGAACCCAGTGATGTCCTCTCCAGAAAAAGTTCACAAAATGTTTCTGGAGTAGCTGTAAAAGTCCAGCAGGAGAGTCTAAAACGATGACACAACATTGAAGCAGCTAAATTGTTTATCACTAAAACTCTGCCTCTACATGATAACTGTGGTTGAATCCAATTCCACCTCTTCAATCGTCCCAATATCTTTTCAACCACTCCATCCCAATTCCTTGTCATATACTGCTGAGTGCCAAAATAGATCCCAAGGAACTTCAATCCCTCGGTGTTCCAGTGGCACTGTTGTGGAAGATGAGGTGGAGCTTCTTCCTGCCACTGACCACACAGTAATGCTTCAGTTTTATTCCAGTTTACCTTCGCTAAAGATGCTTTTTGAAACCAGTCCAGACACTTGCTCAATTGGAAAATGTCTTCTTGAGATCTTATTATGACTGTAACGTCATCAGCATAGGCAATGAGCCTTACAACAGTAGTTTCCGATATATTGGGGTTGAGGACTGAAATACCTTGTAACTTTTCTCTTAGAACTCTCAATAAAGGCTCGATAGATATTGCATATAAGAGTCCCGAGAGGCTGCATCCTTGTCTTATACCTCTGCGCACAGGAAAAGTTCTTGTTAATGTTCCGTTTATCTTCAACATACTGAAAACATCTGTGTAAAGTATCTTGGTCCATGAGATGAACTGTTCTCCAAATCCGAAAGCTGATAAGACATTAAAAAGGTATTTGTGGTCGACTCTGTCGAACGCCTTTTCCTGGTCAAGTGATAAAAGGCCCACATCAAGTCCATAAATCTCAGTAAAATGCAACAAATCTCGCACAAGAAAAAGGTTATCAAAAATAGAACGTCTTGGAATACAATAAGACTGATCTTTATAAATTATTGAAGCCATAACATTTTTCAAGCGGTTTGTTAATGCCTTTGAAAGTATTTTATAATCAATCCCTAAAAGGGAGATAGGGCGCCAGTTCTTCAAAAGTCCTAAATCTTCTTTCTTTGGCAATAACGTAATTATTGCTCTTCTGCAACTGAGAGGCAGAATTCTTGATTTTTCACATTCAAGAAACACAGAGTGCAGATCTGGTCCAATCAATGACCACAAAACCTTGTAAAACTCGAAGTCAGTCCATCCAGTCCTGGAGATCGTCCCACAGACTGCTGTTTAGCAGCCTTGCTCAACTCTTCAAGTGAAAGTGGCTTTTCTAATTGTGTCTTCTCATCTTCATTCAATTTTGGAGTTCCAGCAAGAAAATAATCTGTTGCTTCAGAATCACAAGGTTCAGCACTATACAGTTCTTCATAAAAGGACAAAACTTGTGAAGTAATTTCTCTCTTGTCTGTTGTCTCTCTTCCATCAGATAATTTTAGATGACTAATTAACTTCTTTTCTCGAACCTTTTTCTCCAAAGCAAAAAAGAATGATGTTGAAGAGTCCATGTTGTTAAGCTGAGTAAATCTTTTTTGTACCATTGTTCCTTGATCTCTTTCTTCATGCAAATTTTTCAGGAGAAAATTATATTGTTCAAGCAAATCCGCACTTGTTCCACCGCTTTCACTTATGGAGCTATTCAATCTCATAATTTCTTGTTCCAACTGTTCGATTTTCTTCTGAATTTCTTTTGTATTATTTTTTACATACTGTTGGCAAAAAGACTGAATATGGATTTTCCCAATGTCCCACCATTGACTTAGGGATTTAAACTCTGTCTTTCTCTCTCTCCAAGCTCGCCAAAAGAAAGCAAAGAGATGTACAAACGTGCGATCTCGCAACAGAACGTTATTAAAGTGCCAATAAGATTTAAAAGTATTACTCGATGTTGTAACTATAACAGAGAAATAGAGATGGTCAGAAATTGGATTAGGAATAATTTTACTATCAAAAATGTTTCCTCTTCGACATTTCTGAACATATATTCGATCTAATCTAGCACCCGATATTGTATTGGAATTCACTTTCAGCCATGTATACTGCCTACTTTTGGGGAAAGATTCTCTCCACACATCTACAAGGGAATAAAAAGTTACTACTCTTTTAAGAGCTTCAGCAGAATTAGGATGTGGTTCGTCATGATTCCTATCAACTGTAAAATCAAGAGTACAATTGAAATCTCCAGCCACAATGATCAAGCTATCACGAGGAATACTAATCATTGCGTCCTGTAATTTCTTAAAAAATAGAATTCGCTCATACCCAACATTAGGAGCATATACATTAATAAAGGAAAAAGACAGACCTTGCAAAATAATATCTACCCGCTGCATTCTTCCAGGAATAATTTCTATCATATTGGAAGCATTACCCTGAACACTTTCCGATATGAGAACAGCTACTCCAGCACTTACACTGGAACCATGGCTAAGAAAAACCTGTCCTTTCCATTCACTTAGCCATTCTTCCTGGTTAAAAACATCTGTGTGTGTTTCTTGTAAAAATATCACACTTGACTTTTTAAAAGTCAAAAATTTGATAAGTGCACTTCTCTTTTCTTTATTACGACATCCATTTACATTTAAAGATCCAATTTTTAAGGATGTCATAATATCTTAACACAGCAGGTGATATTTGCACAGCACTGTCTTTCTCCAAACTCTTAAAGACTACTTTTTTTCATGTCTTGATGAATCATCTTCTTTACTTTAGTGATAATTTTTTTAAGACGATACCGTTTTTGTCTGCTAAACTCTTCAACGGTTGCATTTGTCATCACATCTCTACAAGACACTAAAAATCTTCTTAAATCTGGAAAAAACACATCAAATTGTGGATTCCGTACACCTTTTGTTTCATCAAGGAAAGCACTAATCTCTTTTGTAGAATAAACTTTTGTTTCACAGCCACTCAATTCTGATGTGCCTGTTTGAGAAAGATCAATGTCTCCCATTTCTAAAAAACTCCCTACACTCTCACCTTCATCTGAATCACTATCAGACCTGGCGACACTAGAGCCGGCTGTAAATGACTGACTACAATTTTCATTTACTACTTCTTCTAATTTATCATCATTTTTGTAATTTGTTTCTACATACTCGATCAATAGATCTTCATCTCTGTTTTTAGACTGAGCAGTTACTTTTTGTGCTTCTGTACTTTCATTTTTTTCCCCTACAGCATAAGCACTTGTAGCGCCATCTCCTGTATCATCTCCAGTGTTTACATTTTTTATCTCTACATTTCTCTCAACAACTTTATCTATCACTTCGTGAACGGCCGCGTTATTCTCCTGAACGGCCGCGTTATTTTCTTTACCGGCCGCATTATTCTCCTGACCGGCCGCATTATTCTCCTGTACGGCCGCATTTTTCTCCTGAACGGCCGCATTATTTTCTTTACCGGCCGCATTTTCCTCCTGAACAGCTGTTTGTGAACCTGCCAAAACATTAACGCTCTGTTGTTTAGGACATGTCTGTTTCTGGTGTCCATGTTCACCACACAAAAAACACCGCATGTTATCTGAAGTGATAAAGATTGTATAATCTTTACCCTCAACTGCTATTTTTAACACCAGATTAAGCGGCTCATTTTGCGAATTGGGTATCATATAGGTGAAACGGCGGAAAGACATGACATGTTTAAAGTTTGGATTTTTAAGACCCAACGGAATCATCTTAATTGGAGCAGTTAATTTTCCGTAGCGTTCAAGAATTTCTTTCTAAGTTCCTTCTTTTATAAATGGTGGTACGTTTGAAAGTACAACTTTCTTAGAAGGATTTGACAAAGGCATTACCTGCAAAAATGTATTATTCACAACAAGTCCTTTCTCTAACAGTTCATCGACCATAAAAACTTCTTTAAGAAAAATGACGAGTGCTCTGTTCATCCTTGAGGCAGATTTAATGTTTAAACCACCGACCTGTTCACTGATCGCTATCAGAACGTCCTCAATGGACATGCAGCCATCCGGCGTACACTTGCAACCATGGTCGAGTGTCAAACGGGAAAAATCGCTGCCTAGCTCCATACCTGTGCGCGCAAATTTGCGCTGACCATAGTCAGCGCTCCGAAGTTGATTTAACAATTTTACTTCAGTTTATAAATAAAGAGAAATGAAAGGAAAACAGAGAACGCCGAAAAAACAACGTGCTCTGATGCAAACACT
The DNA here is from genome assembly GCA_030578255.1 of Tiaroga cobitis. NCBI lineage: Eukaryota > Metazoa > Chordata > Actinopteri > Cypriniformes > Leuciscidae > Tiaroga > Tiaroga cobitis. The sequence continues at coordinate 26,314,533 of CM060595.1, read as the reverse complement.
CTCGCCGCTACCCACAATCCAGAGAGAGAGAGAGAGAGAGAGAGAGAGAGAGAGAGAGAGAGAGAGAGAGAGAGGAGAGAGAGAGAGATGAGAGAGAGAGAGAGAGAGAGAGAGAGAGAGAGAGAGAGAGAGAGAGAGAGGAGAGAGAGAGAGAGAAGAGGAGAGAGAGAGAGAGAGAGAGAGAGAGAGAGAGAGAGAGAGAGAGAGAGAGAGAGAGGAGAGAGAGAGAGAGAGAGAGAGAGAGAGAGAGAGAGAGAGAGAGAGAGAGAGAGAGAGAGAGAGAGAGAGAGAGAGAGAGAGAGAGAGAGAGAGAGAGAGAGATAGATCTTCTGGTTTGGCAAAATTCATCACAGACACAGAACCTTTGAGACAGCAAGAATCAACAGATCTTAAACCTTGAAAGCATAGTAAAATGGGTACTTGCACCAGTAAAGCTCTTTTGGGTGGCTGATGTGAAGCAGGCATGTGTCTCTCTCGGTCATGTGGATGCCGAGCGTTCGAGTTCGTCCAGCGCGCGTGAGCGCGGCGTGTTTGAATGTCCTTGGAGGTGAAGCTTGCCAGCTGAGGTCGGGCTGGGTTCATTTTCCTCGCGAGAAGAAATGAAACAGGGACCGATGCAGGGATAGGAGAGTGAGAGTTGCACAATGGTTCTCTTTGTGTTGCCGAGGAGAACCGCGTCTTGCGTGTGTGTCCTTAAGAGCGGGTGCGTGCTTTGTCAGCTCTTCTGGGCGAGCGTGGTCGCTAAAGATTCAAAGAGTCTCTTTAAAGTTGAAGTTGCCGATTACGTTCATTTCACTGAAACTAAACGTAAGAAAAAGTCTGAAGACGAAAATAAAGAAAGATTAAAGAAAACGGAGAAAGCTCCCTAAGGAGCCATGGAACCGGAAACCTCTCACAGGAAAAAGCTCTCGTGTGCTCCGCAAGAAACTTCTGTGTCAGTCTCTTATGGAGAGGACTGGGTTCACGCCTCTGTTTGCGCGAACCACACATGACCGTCCGCGAATCTGAAGCGGACAAAGTTCTCTTTGTCCTGTGGGGGATGCCCACTTGACTGAGTCATGAGGAGATTGTATTTGATCCGTTCGGGTTCAGGAATAAAAAAAAAAGGTGTACCAGCATGCACATTACTGCAGCCTGCTATAGGAATTCGGCTCCGTTAGATTGAGGGAATTACAGACATATCAAACACGTCACATGACGATATAGGAATACATAAGATATGCATATTATAAGCATTTAGTTCCTTCAAAGCAAGTTCATTCCTTCAAACACACGTCATACACAAAGTGACTATAAACTGGGAAACACACATGAAATATGCAGACTGATCTCATAAAATTGCGTGTGTATGACACGCCAATTCGTATTTCCATTTTTGGCGTGCTATCAACACGCACAATCGCTTTTCAGCGTGTTTATGAACGCAGTTGACTTAACGTTATTACTGTATATATAAATATATGACCTACCTCCACCCCGTCCCTAAACCTACCCGTCACTGGGGTTAATAGCATTTATGAGTCTTCCCCTACCATCCTAGGGAAAAAAAATATCGCTCCCCAGATGTAGATCTACATTTTGCTTCGTTTCGCTCGGAAATTTAATGGCGTGTACATATACGCGGAATCACTTGGACATTAATGGCGTAGACATACACGCATACACGCGGATATCTAAAAATGCGTATAGATAACACGCCACTTGACTTGAAAGTGGCGTGTCTGTTTACGCAAAAGTCATGATGTCATGTTGAAATATGACATGCTTATATTCTAAGTTTTAATATTCAAAGTTTGTGTATGAGTGTACGTTAAAGCATGTGTGTGTGTGTATGTGATTGTTCTTCAGAGTTCAGGCTGCTTTGTGTAATGAGTGAGCCAGAGCTCCTCACTACACAATGTTCTGTTTGTGAGGTGATCAAATCAGGGGAGACCCCTAAAGGGGGGGTTCTCGCGTGGTCTTCGGCCGGACTCGTGAGATGTCATCTGAGTCACATGTCCTTTTGGTCACAAGTCGTAAACAGGGCATTCCTTTGTTTATTCATTAGAGAAAAACGCTGCATGTGCGAATCAGAGTCAATGATTTAATCAATTCAAAACACCATTCCTTTGTTTCACTGAATGGCAGAATGGAGGGAAATTTACTAAATTAGAATCCAGTTAATCTAATTTAATAAACCAGAGCTGGCCATCTGATTATGGCTACAGAACACATTTGGACACTTAACATCTGTTGGACGTAGCATGTCTCTGACCGCTCTTGCCTTTTCGGGGTCGACTCTGAGCCCGTCAACGGTAGTAAATGTCCGATGTAGGGAACCTCGCTCCTTCTCAGTTGAAGCTTTTCTGCGTTCAATTTGATGGTTTTTTTCTCTACATCTGTTCAGCAGTGCTCTCAGTTTGTTGTCGTGGTCCTGTTTTGCTCTTTCTAATGTCTCACCAACTCCTCCTGTGATGAGGATGTCATCCACGATGACATAGATACCTTGCAATCCTTCCAGAGCTTGGCTGAGCTTCCTCTGAAACACCGCTGGTGCTGGGCTGATGCCCATTGGCATCCTCAGCCATCTGTAGTGGCAAATGTGGTCATGTATTTTGATTTCTCATCCAGGTTCACATGCCAAAATCCATTCTTGACATTACACACAGTGAAGACTTTTGCCCTTGACAAGTCTGGCAGTACATTGTCTATTGTGGGCAATGGAAACTGTGACATCTTTTCAGAGCTCTGTTGAGTGGTCTTGGATCTATGCATATCCTGAGGTTTCCTGATGGTTTCTTGACAATAACTAGACTGCTAATCCACTCTGTGCTGCAGTCCACTTGTGTGATGATCCCTCGTTGTTGAAGATCACTCAGCTCTGATTTTAGTGGTGCCATCATCGCAACAGGGACCCTTTCTCTTTGGCAGTTTCACAGGCGTTACTGTAGGGTCTGCTTCCATCTTGTACTCACCCTCCAGACATCCATCTCCCTGGAACACAAGTCTTTTTTGATATTATCATCCATGCTCCACATTTCATCTTTCGTCTCCTCAGTGACGATGCTATCCACAGCCATGATGTTTTCATACTGGACTTTCTCTATATTCATGGCTTGTACTACCCTGCTGCCCAGTAGCGGCACTGCGGACCCCTCATCTACAACCATGAATTCTAATCGGTACAGTTTGTTGTTTCTTGGATTCCTCAGTTTAGCTATATATTTTCCCAGTGGCTGCAGTGTGCTTTTATTGTACATCACCAGCACTTGCTCAGTCTTTTCAATTTGTGTGGCTGGGTTGACCAGGTTGACGGGTATTATATTACAGCTGGCTCCACAATCTAACTGAAACTTCACCTGTTCTTTTCCCAGGAGCATGGCAGCAAACAGTTTTGAGGGCGGCCGCTGTTTCTCCATCGTCACTGAGTTCACTGTCTCTACTGTTACACACAAGATGTCCTCATAACTTCCATCATCTGACTCCGTAATGGCTATGCACGGTCTTTTCTGTCTGTATTTTTGTTCTGCACATTCTGGCCAAATTATTCTTTTCCACAGATTCTGCACTTTTTTCCATATGCAGGACATTTGTTTATTACTCTCGTGCATTTTCCCGCAAAACTTGCAGTTTACAGTGCTCTTACTTTTCGCTTTTCTCACAGCCTGTTTTACAGTGTACACTTCCTTTTCACTCGTCCTTCAATCGTTCTGTTGTTTTCTTGCGGCAACTCTGCCGGAACCAATTCTATCGCGGATCAGAGAGTCTTTGATCTGGCCAATATTACACGTACTAGCAAGCATTCTTAAATCTGTTACATATCTGTCAATGTTCTCATCAGAGGCCTGATTCCAGACAAAAAAACATGACCTTTCAACTGTCTCATTCACTTTTGGACTGCAATGATCATCCAAGGCACATATTAATCTACTTACTGTCCGATCTGGAGATGAGAGGGGAACCAGGGTCTCACACAGTTCTCTTTCCGTCTCCCCAATGAGATAGCTGAACACTTTTAGTTTCGCGGCTTCGCCAGCATCCAAGTGAGATCCATATACAGCATGAAGTCGTCTTTCCACATTTTCCATGATTTTGCCAGGTTAGCTGAGTCCAGGCAAAGGGATGGTGGTGGTCTCAGCCCCAGTGAATTCTCCATCCGCGCTGCACCTGAGCTCTCCGCTCTCTTGACCATACTTTTGTAGTGTATCTGGACAGTGTCAGGGTGACTCATGTATTCCAACACTTGGAAAATGTTCTAACCCCTGACTTTGTCCGGTAACTCACAAGTAGGGCACCAGAGAGCCAGCGTCTAATTGCTCCCATTGACACTTTTGTGGCATACGCGAGTGAAAACAAACAGCCATAACTTCGAACGCGTGAGCCTCAAACAGATTCGTATCGCTCAACACCCCCTCCCCGGCAAGAAAGGAATTCCAGGTGGCCGAAGCAAAGCTCCCCCAAGACGCACACACACACACACACACAAACACACACACACACACATACATGGACTTTATTAACTTCCTCATATAAAGACATTACTAAGATATATTTGGTGTTTGTATGCTTGCCTGCTTGTCCACGTCATATTTGGGTATCTATGATTTTATCGTAGTATTAAATGAACTGTAAGTGCTTGTAATTATGCATTAGAATGTAACTTTGTATTCCTATCTTTTTTACATGTCTTTCTTGGTACGGTTTTAATCCGCTCGGTCTAACTGAGTTTGTTAAATGTATGAGCATACAGTAAAATGTATGATTATATGTATAACATTTCTCCGAGGGAGAAATTACCACTTTTTAACGCCACCATAAACTATGCAGATGAGCCACCTTGACAGGACCAAGAAAGACTTTTCCCTCTCAAACATCTCTAAGGTGATTCAACGCAAAGGAGGTGTGAACTTCATTGTCCTTAAGATGACGGAACGCCAGTTATCCTTCAACTTCAGTTATCCTTCGTCTTCAGTTATCATTCGTCTTCAGTTATCCTTCATCGTTTCGTCTTCAGTTATCCTTCGTCGTCTTCAGTTATCCTTCGTCTTCTTCAGTTATCCTTCGTCTTCAGTTATCCTTCGTCTTCAGTTTCCTATTTAGTCGTCTTCTTTAGTTTTTGTTTTCCCTTTTCGGATTCTCCTTTGTTCATTTCTACTTGCGAGTGAAATGAACTTAGCCTGATGTAGCGTATCGGGACTGTGTCAGAATGACACATTCTACATTCTGAAAAACCTTTTAGTCCTGACACTTGTCCCACAACTCGCCAGCCTGGCTCCAAAAGGTCTGGAGTAAATTGCCCATTGACACCTTTATGGCATGCAAATGTTTACACACAGCCATGGGTTTGGGCCTCAAAGAGATCAGCATCTCCTCAGAGCAATGCCAGGTGGCCAATGAAAGCTCACTCCAAAACGCACGCACACAAACAGACATTCCCTCATTGAAATCGATAATTTGACTAATTCTGAAAAGAATACGATATATTCCTGTTTATCTTTGTGTTTCTGCTTGTGTACCAAGCCAAGTTATGATGTTATAACCGTGTAGTTTAAACTCCAAGTGCTCACATCAAACCCTAAGAGTATATATCCACCTTTATACTATGCCAAACATAAAGTTATTGGTACCAAATTAAACCTCTCGGTTAGCCCTGGCTGAATATATGTATTAGGTTACAATAAAATGCATTTTACGATGTTTTACCACTTCCTCAGTGAGACTGACCACGTTTCTGTCACTGCCATAAAACATGCAAATTAGGCCCGTCCCAACAAGACAAAGGGACTTTCCTGCTCATGGTTTGCCGAATGACTATTGGCCAGTTCACTCCAAAGAGGTGTGAACTCCGGTTTCCTCAAAAGGATGGAACGCTAGTTCCTCCTCGTCTTCAGTCCTCTTCCTTCTTCATCTCTTGGACGCTCTTCAAGATCTTCTGTTCAGTCCGTTAGTTTAGTTTTTCTTTTGTTTCCCGTTTCGTATTTTACTTTGTTCATTTCCACAGACTAGTGACATGAACTTAGCCTGAATTATTTTTCTTTGAGTAACTTCACTTCAAGAGACTTTAAATTCGCCACTCCTCCGCACACCGGAAGAACCACAGACCCACAAGGACGCTCACTCACGCAGCCTTGTTCAGCAACATAAGAGAACCATATATGCACGTATTCGTTTTATCGAGCTTTAATGCGTTTAAGATTTGACATCTTGGTGTCTCTCTCAAGGTTCCTGTCTCTGTGCCATACTGTTGACCACTTTCTAATTCTTTTATCTTTCATTTTCTTCTATTGTTTGTTGCTTTAATCTGTGTTATTCCGTGTAACTTTAGTTCACCTGTATACATAGTTTTCCTTTATTAAATACATTAAATTCATTTGATTGACTCTGTCTGCTGCTCACATTACGAGGTCCCTTAAATGTTCGGTCAGGCTACGTGCTTTACAAATTTGTCAATACTTAAATAGTATTTTTATAGAACAGGAAAGTTAATTTTCATGGCCAGAGAATAACTTCTCTTGAACGTCTATACTAACTTTCATGAGGTTTGATGAAGATCGGATGATCAGTTTTGCTGGATACATTCAATAATAAATTGACCCCATGCAAGATTATCCTGACAATCGATCTATCTTAGACAATTGACATTAATATTTAATTATAATTCGTTGTGATTGATTATTGATATATACAATTAATCTAATTTTGCCTGCCTGTATGGAGAACTGACTATAATTCGTTGCATTCAGTTGTCCAAATAGACCGTTGGCGACTTTTTCCCTTTATGGGTAATTTTAATCTATGTATGCGATTCCTGATCATATTCATGACCAGTTATTAAAATTATATTCCCTTTATTTGAGCTAAGAATTGCTACACTGAATTAGCTGGCAAACTTTACTTTCAATGGACATTTGAACTTCCTGTGACTACGCTCGCTCCGGAAGAACCGAGAGAACGCGTGACGCTCTGAAGGAACGACACACACACGCCTTCTTTACTCAGCAACACAAGAGAACTATATATGTTTTATCGAGGTTTCAATGCGTTTAAGATTTGTTTACCCCATTTAGGGTGATTTGATATCTTGGTGTCTCTCTCTCAAGGTTCCTTTTGTCTGTGATTTTGCCATAACTGATTGATCATTCTCCCCCTTTTCCTATCACTCTCTTATTCTCATTTTTTTTTCATGGCCAGAAAGATAGCCTTTCTTTCTCTTGAGGGTTGATGAAAGATCGTACGGTCAGTTTGCTGGACGAACAGATTATTCGATAACAAATTAATTCCATAGATCCTTGGAATCGATCTATTCTAGACAATTGACATATTAATATTTAATTATATTTCGTTGTGATTGATTATTGATATATACAATTGATCTATTTTTGCCTACCTGTATGGATAATTGATTATAATCCGTTGTATTTAGTTGTTCATACAGATACATTGGCAACGTATCCCCTTAACGGGTAATTTTAATCTGTGTATGCGATTCCTGATCATATTCATGATCAGTTATTAAAATTATATTCCCTTTATTTGAGCTAGAATCGCTACATATTATATGGTGGAGATTAATTAGGGGACACTTTAAACTTTGTTTTGTGCGCAATTCAGTTTCAATCTGTGTGTATATTATTTAATTTGTGCACGCGCGTTTCGAATTGTGAGACAAGTCGCGCAACGCGAACTCACTGACTAAACTGACTGTAAGGCACAAAGCCGATTTCAGTTCAGCACGTTAACAGCTGCTAAAATATGTCTAACATTTTTGCCACTGTTGATTGCTAAAGTAAACTGTAGTTCATAAAATTAAAATTGTTTCTGTAAAGACGAAGAAATCTCTTGCAGTGGTACATTTTACAATTATCAAAACCGCCTGTTAGGATGAAGAAATCTCCTCTCAGAGCGTGAATAAAACTGGATGGACGAGGTTCTCCATAAGTCAGAAAAGGCCTTATATTCTATCATTAGATAACGATAACTCCTGGTAAAAAAATTGGCTTAGCTAACCAATTGTAAACCTAATACATTTGAATCATAGTGCTATTTTGATAAATGTGTATGGGAGTCGAACAAGAGACGTACAATTCCTGTTGTCCACATTTATGCGTAGTGCAGCAAAGAAATCCTGCCACACGTTTTTTGTGCAGTATAGCACCGAAAGATCCGCCGAGATCTAAAATTCCTGTTCGAGAAGACGGTCTAGGCTGGGGGCTGGCCGCCCTCGGACTGGCCAGTGCGCTTGATTCCCCTACTGTCAGGGGAGGCGCAGATCGCCGCACAGCAGCTGCCAGTCCAGAACCTCCTAGTTTACAAGGACCTGAAACGCACCATCCTTCAGCGGGTCGGCCGGACCCCGGAACAGAGTAGACAGTGGTTCCGGTCTTTGGAACTCGGGGAGTCTGGCCGACCCCTCGTCTTCGCGCAGCAGCTCCGGGACGCGTGCCTCAAGTGGCTGATGGCTGAGGATCGTGACGTCGAGGGGGTGATCGATCAGGTGGTACTGGAAGTCAAGTCAAGTCAAGTCATCTTCATTTATATAGTGCTTTTAACAATGGATTGTTTCAAAGCAGCTTTACAGAGATAAACATATAATTTAAGGTAACAGATTGTTTTGGCTTTATAGCGGTTCTTGAATAATGTTACTTCCAGCTAAAGTTAACTTTGATTGATTCACCTCCATTGAAATGATCAGACTTTAAACGTGAACCTGTGATTAACGCTGACGGCGTTCATATGCTCATTCAGAATTTATTCTATAGTTATGTGCTTTTAAAATATGTGCGCAGGTTTGTAATTCATACAACCCAGCCTAAACAAACTACTTTTCTTGCCTATAAATTTTGATACAGAATTTTGTTTTATTTTATCACTTCGGGGTACGCGAGCCGGAATTCACAACGCTTTATCTGTAGAGTGGGGAAGGGATCCTCCATAGGGAGAGGATAGTGGATACTTCAGCACTGCATTGTCATCGGGTCCAGGCGGATCTCCTTCGTCAGATCTGGACACGGTCTGGATCCGGCAGGCTGCGGGAAAACCTCGGGATAAACAAAGACACTAATATTAGCGTAGATGCCATTCTTCTTATGATGTAGCGATGGAGCGAGTGGAACAGTTTGTGGCGAAGCTGCCAAGAAGGACGGCGCAGTGGGTCCAGTGCCACCGCCCGACCTTGCTAAACCAGGCCATCCAATTGGCAGAGGACTAGCTGGTGGCGTGCCCAGGGGTCGGTGAACCACTCCCATCTGCTTCTCTCTCTGTTTCTATTTCTCCTTCCTCCTCCTCTTCTCCTGTCCCTGTCCCGAGGGGGCGAGGGGGCCTTGCACCCAGACCGGCGCCGCGATGGAGGTCCGGGACTGCGCCTGAACTGGCGTCTGGGCCAAGAGCATCGCCCCGGAGGTTCGCCACCGCTGCTGGTGGCGCGCCACTCCCCACACCCACGCTCTCCCCACGCCAGTCTCTTGACCTGCTTCCTGCCACTGGGGTGGCCTGTTGGCGTTCTGGGGACCCAGGGCATTTCATCGACCAGTGTCCGGTTATGCAGGTAGGGACGCTGGTCAGGGTCCCTGACACACCGCAGGCTGCCCCCGCTCAAGGCGGAATATACCAAATACCTGTGAGTATAAAGGGGGGTACGTATCAGGCTTTGGTGGATTCAGGCTGTAACCAAACTTCTATTAATCAAAGTCTGATGCAATCCAAGACATTGGATAAGAGCCGCGCGGTTAAGGTGAGGTGTGTGCACGGGGAGGTGGTTGAGTATCCCCTAATGTCAGTCACTATTCAATTCAGGGGACAAAAGCATAGTGTGGAGGTGGCTGTTAGTCAGCACCTTAAGCCTAGTTCAGACTACAGGATTTTAAGCCCGATTTAAGCCCGATTTGCAAATCGGTCAGGGTGTTATCGCGTGCAAATCGCGGGGGATTAGCGGACGATGGACGCTCGCCAATCTGAAGAATGAAAGAGCCACGCATCAAAGGCACTCGCAGACGCCTCGCAGACGCCTCGCCGAGCCCAGAAAAATATATAGCATGCTAGATATCCAGAGCTGTCGCACGACTCAACCTCAGTGATGTCATGAGCTACAGCCAATCAGAGCAAGATTTTTCGTGACAAAACGTGGTTTGTAGACAAGATAGAATCGTTGGGTGACAGAGTTGTTGTCAACTCGTGTAGTGCGTTACCTCCTGTTGCGGATCAATCACGTTGTGTCGTGTGGTGTGAACAGCAACTTGAACATTCCTGATTTCACAGAGAACAAGTCATGTAGTGTGAACCGCACAGTTCTGCCCGACGTTTTAAAATCATGTAGTGTGAACTAGGCTTTAGGCATCCGCTGATTTTGGGGACCAATTGGCCGGGATTTAAAATTTTATTGGGACAGTTATGTGCGGGTGCTTCTGGGGTAAAAAAAAAAGCGGGGATAGAGGGCCGTCGCTCAGGTGGGAGAGGCTGTGCCGGGACCATCGGAGCCGGTTCCAGAGGAAAGGAGCGCGATTGAGAGATGCGATATTTCAGTACGTGATGATTTCCCTCTGGAGCAGTCCCGAGATGAAACGCTTAAAAATGCCTTTGATTAGGTCCGCACGATCGACGGACAGCCTCTTCACCCAGACCGACCCCTTTCATTTCCTTATTTCGCGATTATAAAAGATAAGTTGTATCGGGTGACCCAGGACGCCCAGTCAAAACAAGATACAACTCAGTTGTTTGTTAGTTCCAAAAAGCCGCCGGGAAATACTTTTTCAGACGACTCATTGTAATCCGATGGCTGTGCATTTAGGACAGGCAGCGACACTAAATCGCCTAATGGCCCGTTTTTTTTGGCCGGGCATCCACGAGAACGTGCGCAAGTGGTGCGCCTCTTGTCATGAATGCCAGCTGGTGAATCCACCGGCCAACCCAAAAGCACCTTTGTGCCCTCTTCCTCTAGTGGAGGCCCCCTTCGAGAGAATTGGTATGGACCTCATCGGGCCATTAGAGCGATCAGCACGGGGGCATCGCTTTGCATTAGTCCCAAAGGAGATTCTCACCGACCAAGGCACAGCGTTTATGTCACGTACAATTCGCGAGCTTTATGAATTATTGGGCATTAAATCGATTCGCACCAGCGTCTATCACCCACAAATGGGCGGCCTGGTGGAACGTTTTAATCGCACGTTGAAATCCATGATTCGGAAGTTCGTACAAGAAGACGCAAAGAATTGGGATAAATGGCTAGAGCCCCTCTTGTTCGCTGTACGGGAGGTCCCCCAAGCCGCCACAGGGTTTTCCCCCTTTGAGCTTCTCTATGGACGTCAGCCCCGTGAGGTGCTAGACGTGCTTAGAGAAACTTGGGAGGACAGACCTTCTAATAGCAAAAATGAAATTTAATATGTCATGGACCTGAGAACAAAACTCCACACTTTTAGGGCGGCTCTCTATGAAGAATTTGTTACAGGCCCAGGACAAACAGAGTTGGCTGTACAACAGGGGGGCTAGACTACGAGAATTTGCACCGGGAGATGAAGTGCTTGTATTAATCCCCACGTCCAGTTCTAAATTACTCGCAAAGTGGCAAGGACCGTTTGAGGTCACACGGCGAGTTGGAGATCTCAATTATGAGGTCGTTTGAACAGATAGGGAAGGGGCTCGACAAATTTACCACCTTAATCTCCTTAAAAAGTGGAATGAGGTGGAGTCAGAGGCGAGTTCAAAATTGGAGGAGATCACCTCTCGCCGGTCCAAATCACTGACTTACGTAATTTACAAACATAATTTGCGGATGTCTTCTCGCCCCTGCCTGGTCGAACGAATCTTATTCAGCACCACATTGAGACGGAACCGGGTGTAGTAGTGCGTGGCCGCCCATACCGTCTGATGGGTCCAGACCCTACAGAAGAATCCAACAGTGACTGGGCGAGCCCGATAGTTTTAGTGCCTAAAACCGACGGGTCGATCCGGTTCTGTGTGGATTATTGCAAGGTGAATGCTGTGTCGAAATTCGACGCATGCCTCGGGTTGATGAGCTACTTGATCGGCTGGGTACTGCTCGATTTTACTCGACACTGGATTTAACAAAGGGATATTGGCAGATCCCCTTATCGCCAATGTCCAAAGAAAAAACAGCTTTCACGACGCCGTTTGGATTACACCAATTTGTCACGCTTCCTTTCGGTTTGTTCGGGGCTCCAGCGACCTTTCAACGCCTTATGGACAGAATTCTTCGGCCACATGCTGCATATGCCACTGCTTACTTGGATGACATAATCATCTATAGTAACGACTGGCAGCGTCATATGCAGCATTTGCGTGCTGTCCTCGGGGCGCTGCGAGGGGCTGGGCTCACGGCCAATCCAAAGAAGTTTGCAATTGGACGCGTGGAAGTCAGGTATCTGGGTTTCAACTTGGGTCATGGGCAAGTGCGTCCCTAAATTGATAAGACGGCAGCAGTTGCGACCTGTCCGAGACCTAAGTCCAAAAAGGAGGTTAGACAGTTCCTGCCTCTGTATAAACTGATAACCAGAGTAACCGACTTCATTAATGCAAGGTCTTTACTCTGTCCCAAACATGTACAATATTGGCCATTGGCCAATATGAACTAACACAATAAGGTTGATATATACCACACCCCATCATTTATATTCAGTACTATGCTGCCACCTGTTGGTACAGTTGTGTAACTTTTGAAGAAAACAACTTTTATGTCATGTCAAGATCACAAGAAAATAAAGTAGTGATGATGAGAAAACAACTTTTATGTTGAGATCACGAGAGAATATTAAGACGTGATAAAGAGCTTTTGTTATGTCGAGATCACTAGAAAAGCTGCCACCAGACACAATGAAAAATAATGTTGTCCATTTGTCTTTTTTCACTATAGCATGTTATAACATTTTAATAAAGACATGTATTGTTGTGGTATGAATAATAAAACAAGCATTTATGTATTAAACTCCAAGCATAAGGTTAGGAGGGAAACAAATTTATGCTTGGAACCTGATGATTGCCGCTTATGACTATATTTATTATTGAAATTTTTCAGTGTTTGAGTAATCGTCTGTATTAATTTATATTATGTATTATTATGATATAACTATGACTAGAGTTTTAATAATCATTCTAATTAGATGAGAGTAGGGAGGTTCATAACAGCTATAATGACAAAGAGGAAAAATATCATTGGAATCAATTTCAGAATACATTTTTTTTTTCAGCTGAAAAACTATACAAACGTTAAAGTGCTTGAACATTTTATACAACAGCAGCACACGCTTATAATAAACAGACTCATCCATCCACTGGTGTGGGCTAATAAAAAGACCTTTATCATCCGCTGGTGTGGGCACTAATATAGTTGTTGTATAGTTATCTTTATAGTGATCAGTAAATTACATTGACTTGCTTCTCTGGGTAGCAACACAAGTTTAGTTGACTTGAAATCCACTAACCCATATTACACATCTCACCCCAGTGAAAGGTCCAGTGTGTTGCATAACCTGAGCAAGCAGCTCTTGCACTGCACTACATTTCTAAAAATTACACTCCCATTCACAGCAAATGGCACATCTGAGCTTGGCTGTGGCAAAGTCTGCCACAGAATTTTCTCCGCCTGGTTGTCAACTCTTCAACAAAGCTTACCCTCTTAGCCATAGTGCAGCAAACCAGCAGTGAAAAGTTCAAATATTGGATTTTCCTGTGGGGCCCAGGCTCTGTGACGGCATGTTCACGCCAACATCAACAGGGTGGGATGGTGTCGGAGAGCATGTCTGTCTAGTCTGCGGCAAATGGCTAAAGTGCTATGTGTTTGAACGGGAAATAATACCACCCCATCCTTTGTTTCAAAAGGCAGCATGGACACTTTCCATTGACCTGCAGCTTAACTCATATCTCTTTCTCTGTCTTAATTTTACAGTGTAAAATCAATGCACTTTAATAATAATAATAATGCATTTTATTTCTAATGCGGTTTTCTTAAACTCAAAGCGCTACAATACACAAAAAGAGAATAACAATCATAAAATTCAATAAAAACAAACACATTCAGGTGCAATAAGCAGCTCTAAAAAGGTGTGTCTTTAAAGAGTTCTTAAAACAGTCCAATGTTGACAATCCAGTCTCTCCTGATGGTTGAGCGTTCCATAGACGTGGTGCTGAGACCGAAAATGCTCGTTCACCTAGACTTTAATTTATATCAAGGCTGCTGAAGGATACATGATCTAGAAGATCGCACAGCGCGAGCTGGAGTATGAGAGGTAACTATACTGCAGAGATAGGCAGGGGCCGTCCCATAAATAGCTTAATATGTTAAAACCAGTGTTTTGAATTTGATACGTGCTTGTATAGGCAGCCAGTGCAAGTCATAGAGTACCGGTGAAATATGTTGACAAGCAGTTGTATTTGTCAATAAGCGGGCGGCTGAATTTTGAATATATTGTAATTTTTTGATGGATCGATTTGGGAGACCAACATAGAGTGCATTGCAATAATCAAGCCTCGACGTAATAAAGGTGTGAATAAGCCTTTCTGCATCTGGCAGCGATAGAAAAGGTCGTAGTCTTGTGATATTTCTTAGAAGAATGCAGTTTTTCGATACCATTTTAAGGATGGAGTAGCAAAGTCATTGCCAGATATCAAATTTGAACTGTTAAATTTAATGTACTTTAATGTACTTTTGGCTATAATTGTCTGCATATATAGTATAATTTAGTTTTTTATTATTACTAATTTATCTACCTTATTCATACAGTATGACCAACTACCAGTGAGTGAACAGGGGTTGAGTATGCAAAAGGTTATTCTATTCTAATTTTAGTGCTGTTTTTTGGTGGTATGTCTAATTTTTATCTCCATTGCTGAGGGGCATTTCGAAGAAAAGTGCGACATAGATTCAGGCAAAAGAAACAAACTTTAAATGTATTAAAGAAAGCATGATGTCAAAGATAACAGATAATATTCCATCATCTACTTAGGGAGATTTGTCATTGGCTTGCTCACTGGTGTCACAGTCTAACTAGGCTCACACACCCAACCTTCACTCTCACCCGAATACTGATCACCTGCACTTGTCCCTCATCAGCCCACCAATCAGGACCTGTATATAAGCACACACCTCACAGTCACACTTTGTCTGGTCTCCAATACTGATTACGAACTACTTACACGCTCTACTTACCTGTGATGTTTCCTTGTGATACTCCAGCGATCTCCTGTAAGCTATTATTTGGAATATTGTATTTACCTGTTTACTCATAATACTCTGAAAAGAGGTGTGTTCTCTCTCCACTCTGCAGTCATCACAAGTAGGCCTACTCCGGTACCCTGGTAAAAGAGCAATAGACTATGTTAATCTATATACATCTGGTCATAATCACTCTGACTGCTTCATTACTCACTAGTTTTACAGTGCAACTAATTTGTGTCAATAAATACCTGTTTGGGTTGAACCAACATCTCTTTCTCTGAGGGTGGTATTCCCTGACAGAACCAGGCCATAACATCATGAACCCAATAGGCCATGATCTCTTCCAATATTTCGTTGATTCTCTTTGCTGAGTTATCCCAGCACCTGGATCCACCACTGCACCCGTCACTACAACTACCTTATTTTCTCCTCCAGTTTACGTTGCCAGTCCCATGGTCAATCCAGAGCCCTACTCTGGCTCGGTGGAGAAATGCAACAGCTTAGTACTCCAATATTCGCATCGCTTCCCCACAGAGAGGGCCAAAATCTCCTTCATCCTTTCACTGCTGACTGGAGGAGCACTCTAATGGGCTGAAACCATTTGGCAACAAGCTGGACTTGACACAATACCTTGACAGCTTTGTGGCCCACTTCAGAGAAGTTTTCAGCCATCCTGTGGGTGATTCTTCAAATAGTGAGCAACTTTATTATTTACACCAGAGAAAAAGTTCTATTAATGATATGCTCTGAGATTTTGTACCCTAGCAGTAGCAAGTGGATGGAAAGAGCGCTCGCTCCTCACTACTTACTGCCAAGGATTGCAACCTGCTCTGTGGCTGTATCTCTCCGCTTATGACGATTCCATAGGGCTCAAGAAGTACTTGAAGTACATTCAGTTGACCATTTGAATCGCCCATAGAGTAAATAACTGTATGGAAGACCAACAGTGCCAGCATTCCTCCTATTTCCATAAGCATTCAGAGCTACCCTGCTCTCCAGAACCAGGCAGCGTCAGTAAGGGTCCTATTTGGCTCCAAGTAGGCCAATTGCCTACTGATAGCATCTGTCTCCTGGTTCTGGAGAATAATTCTAGTCTCAAATAATTCTAGGAAGCCCATGACTCGTGACTAGGGATGGAACGGAAATTTCATACCACAATTATAGTGACCAAAATTATCACGATTATCAATATTATCACGGTTTTGTTAAAATTAGATGAAAATGTTCAAAAAGAACATATGCACACTTAAAACATTTCAACAAGTTTTATATTTGAAAATGAAACAACAAATAAAATTGGCAGCTCTATGCTGTCAGCAATAGAGACGCATTAAAAAACAGAGCAAATCTCTTGTGTCACCACGGACTCGCTATCTTTCATGAAATTCATATATTTGCAAAGATTTAAACTGCCACAGTAAGAGAAGGCAATAATCTATGGCAAAAAATACTATTATAAATTGGTTAGTGCATAAGTCAGGAGCTAAAGTTATTCTTATAGTTATTATTATAGTGGAAAAAAAAACATTTAGTGGGAAACAAATAAAAGGTAAAATGTTCCACATTGCTCTTTGTATTTTTAATACATTGATGGAAAAACAAGTACATATACTCATAAATGAAAAGACATTTCTTTAAAATGTATAGCACACCTTTTTAATGAGTCAACAACATATGGTAGATAGGACAGAACAATAAGGCTATTAATAAGATTTCAACACGCAAAAGTATTATAGGCCTAATATGAATGGCTCCAATACAAGCGGCTTATGTGTGTCCTGAATTTCAGTTACTGTGCGCATGAAGAACAATTCATAGTGCTCTCTACTCCAGTGTGTTGTGATCTAACAGACAACCGGTAGAAAGATAACATGATTTAAAAACAGAAATAAACTCCAGAAGGATAAGTACTTTTATGTAAAACCATAGATCCTTTTCTACAAATAAAGTATAATAATGGGAACATTGATCTTGGAGTGAGTTTCCTCATGTTACTGTCGTAACCAAATGTAACTGAATGTCTGAGGAGAGATAAGTTTCCATTAACTTTAACGCCTTAAATATGAATTTGTACTTCACATTAAGCTATCAAATGGCTTCAGAAGTCTTGGAATATAGTGCACAAAAACTTTATGGTGCGTTACAATGTTTTTATCCCTTATAGTGGGGCTTAACAGTAACACAGATAAGTACGTACAATATCGGACATCACTGAGAAGCTGCAACCCCGGCAGGGAGGATTTTTGGGGGATGAATCTTCCGAGCACTGTCACTGCTTTCCGCCATGTCTTCACGTACAAAAAAACAACAACGTTACATGCTGCGGCTGCTAGTGATGTGACATTTGAACCGAGGCGTCGGAGCTTGTGTCGAGAAAAAATGGGCGTGCCAGATGAAGCCGCGATTCAAGGCTTGTGTTGTTAATGTGAAAATCACGTGACTAATGACAAACGAGGCCTCGGTTTGTGTGAAAACGTCATCGGTTCAGTCTGAGTGTAGCTTTCTGGATAAAGGGGGGTTGAAACTCGCGCCACCTTCTGGGTGTTGTCAGGAGTAGTAGAAGCAGTTGTAGTAGTGTCAGAGTCAGAGAGTTAGTGCAATCTCATTGGCATTGTTGTTATTGTGTCATTACACTCACCTAAAGGATTATAAGGAACACCATACTAATACTGTGTTTGACCCCCTTTCGCCTTCAAAGCTGCCTTAATTCTACGTGGCATTGATTCAACAATGTGCTGAAAGCATTCTTTAGAAATGTTGGCCCATATTGAAAGAATAGCATCTTGCAGTTGATGGAGATTTGTGGGATGCACATCCAGGGCACGAAGCTCCCATTCCACCACATCCCAAAGATGCTCTATTGGGTTGAGATCTGGTGACTGTGGGGGCCATTTTAGTACAGTGAACACATTGTCAAGTTCAAGAAACCAATTTCAAATGATTCGAGCTTTGTGACATGGTGCATTATCCTGCTGGAAGTAGCCATCAGAGGATGGGTACATGGTGGCCATAAAGGGATTGACATGGTCAGAAACAATGCTCAGGTAGGCCGTGGCATTTAAACGATGCCCAATTGACACTAAGGGGCCTAAAGTGTGCCAAGAAAACATCCCCCACACCATTACACCACCACCACCAGCCTACACATTGGTAACAAGGCATGATGGATCCATGTTCTCATTCTGTTTACGCCAAATTCTGACTCTACCATCTGAATGTCTCAACAGAAATCGAGACTCATCAGACCAGGCAACATTTTTCCAGTCTTCAACTGTCCAATGTTGGTGAGCTCTTGCAAATTGTAGCCTCTTTTTACTATTTGTAGTGGAGATGAATGGTAACCCGGTGGGGTCTTCTGCTGTTGTAGCCCATCCGCCTCAAGGTTGTGCGTGTTGTGGCTTCACAAATGCTTTGCTGCATACCTCGGTTGTAACGAATGGTTATTTAAGTCAAAGTTGCTCTTCTATCAGCTTGAATCAGTTGGCCCATTCTGCTCTGAACTCTAGCATCAACAAGGCATTTTCCCCCACAGGACTGCCGCATACTGGATGTTTTTCCCTTTTCACACCATTCTTTGGAAAGAATGGTGTGACACAAGGAGAATAAATAGGGAGAGCAAAAAAAGCAGGTAACGAGGGAGGACAGGTGGGGCAAATTAATCAATAATCAGGTAACAAGATGGGTGGGGTTAAACAATTGACAGGAGAGCACATGGCACAAGGAAACATACATGACAAGCCATGTGCTCACACCAAACATGACTAAAACACAAGCACATGGCCAGTAAAACATATCACCAGCCATGTGCTCACACAAAACGAGACATGAGCACACAGCTAATGAAACACTCATAAGCCTCGTGTTCACACGAAACATGACAACATGAAAGCACACAGCTAGTGTAAAACACAAGCTGTGTGCTACACAGTACAAGACAAAACAGGAGTGTCAGGGCTCTGTCACAAAACCAAGAAATAGACTAGACAGAAGTGACAGAACCCTGGCAGATAACTGCCTGGACAGTATTTACCATTAGTTTCAAAATCGCGATAATCAAACACGGTTTTAATGATAATTAAATTTTAAACAATAATACTAAGCGTCAGGACATTTTATCGTGGTTTATCGTGAAACCGGTAATCGTTACATTCCTACTCGTGACCCATAATTCCAGCCCGTCCTGGTCCAGTGGTGAAGTCCTGAAATGGGGTAAACAATGTTTCCCTGACTGTCCTCGACCTCTTCTTTCCAACCACAAGACCATCTCCATCAACTCTACCACCATTAAGTCTATAACCATTAAGTTCCGCAACCCACTTTTCCTCATCTCAACCGCTTTGAAACAGCTGAGAGGTGCAACTGTTTTCCCTAAGCTGGACCTCTGAAGCGTGTACAACCTCATCCGTATTCGTTACACCTACAGGCCACTATGAGTGCTCTGCCCTACAAAGGCAAAAGATCTTAACTCACTAGAGTGTAGAACTGAGAAAAATTACTTTAAAGATTTTTAGTCTCATCAAATTAATTATAGGTAGGACACTGGAAATCTGGCAATTGTTTTAGTAATGAAAATGATCTACATAAAAAAATCTTCAGCTCAAACTTGACCACTATTTTAAAGTTACTATACTCTGCCTTTGTATTGTCAGCAAAAAGTGAGAAGTCATGCCAAGGCAAAAGGCAGTAACTTACACATTATCAATATTTGGTTGCTGATCACCATTAACAAAATCATTATAGTAACACCTGTATAAAATCTAGTGATCATGGCATTTATTTTGAATGATTTACAATTTCTTATAGACATCTACTTATTGCTATTGTGTGCTTTGGTTGCATTCTGGTGGCATTATTATTACATTAGACATGACAAAATTGAGACACTTATGATTTGTTTTTTTGTATTTGTGTTTATAGGACCCTCTTGAAAATGAGATGTTGCATCTCAAGAGGCTATCCTTGAATAAATGACCAAATTGCCAAAATATCTCCATAGCGGTAAAGAGTGTCTTAAAATAGACTTGATAAACGCACATTCAAAATGATCACTATAAAACAGATCCTTGTGCACATTCGACCCTGGGACTGGTTTACACCGTACAATCTGAAAGGTAGCATTATTTGATAGATCACCGGCACCGTAACTTCATGACGCACGGCTAAACAAAGGCAGAGTACCGTAACTCAATATAAGCGTTCCAAAAGAAAGCCAAAGAGCTGTAACTGGTGTTACGGTGTTCTGCCTTGGTTTCTCATGGGCTTTTGGAAGTTACTGTTAAGACAACCCATTATTTTCTCGAAAAAAACAATGGAAATTGACTCAAGATACTTATCCACATGAAAAAGGAGGTCTTGAATGTGTCAAAAATATCAATAACTAATTTTTGACCAAACACGAAGTTACAGTCTTTTGCCTTTGCACGGCAGCTGCTGTATGCCGTATGGGCTTGTCAATGCTCCCTTCGTATTCCCTCCGTATTAATTTATGCATGAGGTGCTCCGGGAGTACCTCAACCGATTTGTGCTGTTATAGATCGATGATATCTTGATCTACTCTCGGACCATGGCCAAACATCGGCAGCATGTTTCTGAGATCCTCAAGCAACTGAGAGAATATCGACTCCTCCTTAAGGCAGAGAAATGCACCTTTCCCTAGTCATCCATCCAGTTATTTGGCTACAATGTCAGTGCAAACAGTATCAAGATGGGTGAGGGCAAGGTTGATACAGTACACTCCAGGCCAACTCCCACCAGCATTGAAGAGTTACAACATTTCCTGGGTTTTGTTCATTTCTACAGCCACTTCAAAGTTGAAGCGTCAACAAGTGGTCTAGGAATGGAGCTTTCACAGCAGTAGGGAAAACCATCACGACATCGATGTACCATCTTCTCAAACAAGCTCACTGTGGCAGAGCAGAACTACGATACTGAAAATTGTGAGCTACTACCATCAAACTAGCTCTAGAAGAATGGAGGCATTGGCTGGAAGGAGGCCATCACCCTTTCTTAATGCTTAGTATAAGATCGCTTCTGGTGGCCTGGCATGGTACAGGACATCAGGAGGTTTGTCGAGGGGTGCCATTTCCAAAAGTCCACGCAATCTACCATCGGGAAAACTCCTCCCACTGCTCATTCCTCATCCACCCTGGTCACACCTAGGAGTGGATTTTTATCACATACTTACCAGCTTCACACGGGTTTACCTGGTTACCTGCCACCTAGTGCCACTCGAGGGACTTCCTACTGCCATGGAAACAACTGAGATGATATTCAATCATGCATTCCACAACTTTGGACTCCCTGAAAACATAGTTTAAGTATATGGAAAGCCTTTTTCATCCTCCTAGGTGTGACCGTAAGTCTCTTTTCTGGTTACCACCCTAAAACAACTGGGCAGATGGAGAGAAAGATTCAGGAAATTGGATGCTTTCTCGGAACCTTCTGCCACGGCCACCAGAGGTCCTGGAACTGCTTCCTTGCCCGGGCCCAAAACTCTCTCTATCAAGCAGCAACTGGATATACTCTGTTTCAATGCGTACTCTACTTCCAGCCCCATCTGTTCCAGGGATTCTTCGGATTCATCCCTCACTGGTTCTAGGAGAGCGAGGGGGATCTGGGACACAGCTCACCGTCAGCCGTCAGAAGGGCAATGCTGATGCCTGACGGACCGACACTTCTACTTAACAACCCAAGCAGAAGGTGTGGCTCTCCACATGGGACATCAGACTGCGCCTGCCCAGCAAGAAGTTAAGTCCCAGATACATTGGTCCCTTCCCCATTAATCGTCAAATTAACCCTGTCACTTATGAACTGCACCTACCCCCCCACTACATAATTCACCATACCTTCCATGTCTCTCTGATCAAACCTTATCACCTCCTGTTTTTAATTCTCCCACAGACCCTTAGTCCTGTAGACGAATCCCCCAAGCCCCCCAACCAACTGGGGGTTGTAATACACTATTATTTGTATCTATTTTCAAAAGTGCTATGATTACAAGTAAATTAAATGGAAAAATTGAATTTATTTTGAATAATTAATTATATTCGACGATCTAATGGTTCTGATGCGCATGCGCGTGCGTGTTTGTGTTTGGAGCTGTCGAATTGATTCATTAATCCTTGATTTTCTTCTTTATCACTCATTTATAAACAAGCACTTTCTATTTTTATATCATGTGAATTTATCCTCGATACTATTCCTTATAAAAAACAATCGGATTACTTTAATATCGCTACTTCGATCCAACTTTGCGAATCTCGGCTACTAGCCTTTAGTCCGCTAGCATTTTACGCGTGGCCTCGCGCCTACCGACCGTCTTATTTTTTTTTACCTGTTTCACTGAAAGGATACAGGTTATATCCAGCATTTCAGTCATAAATTAGTAGTGATATTGGTAGTATCACAACTAATTTACTGTTCATCTGTTATAATGGCGAACATATCGGATGTGTGTCTAACGTTACATCTGAGTGCAGGTGAGGACACATTCAAGCTGATTTCGGTACGATTGGAGCTGGAATCGGTCCGGGAAATCGGGAAACAGATCCGTGGTCTGCTGGAGAAACAAGCCGAGCTGCGGGATCGGCGATCAGCGCTTGAAACGTCACGCGCCGATGGTCACAAGTCAGGGGTTAGTAACTTTTTGACTCCGACTTCGTCTACTCCGTGCGTTTCTCTGCCCAGGAGGACGCGATCATCTCTGGCATCATTCACTCCGGCACCGACACAACACCATGGACCCTGGGTGATCCCACAGCGGAAGACACGAGCCAGAGCAAGAACCTCTCCGCCCCTCCCGGTCTTCGAGATCTCCACCCGGAACCGCTTCTCCCCCCTTCGCGAGTCGGAACGCGACGACGCCGTGAGCATCGGCAGTTCCATTGTCCGTCATGTCCGTACTACCTCAGGTAAGGGTAAGGTGCGCACTCACTGCTTTCCTGGTGCTCGGTCACCGCACAGGTTCCTGAGATCCTGAACGGTGACGAGCGCGTTGGAGCTGTTGTGCTGCACGCGGGAGTGAACGACATCAGGCTGCGGCAGACGGAGGTTCTGAAGAAGGACTACAGGAGCCTGATCGAGACGGTACGCAGCACAGCGCCTGAGGCAATGATCATCGTGTCTGGACCGCTTCCCACATACCGACAAGAACAGGAAAGGTTCAGTAGATTATTTGCACTAAATGAATGGTTAATGTCATTGTGTAATGAACAGAAACTGCTCTTTGTAAATAATTGGAATCTGTTCTGGGAGCGACCTAGGCTCTACCGTTCTGATGGCCTGCACCCCAGCAGAATCAGAGCGGCTGTTCTGTCGGACAACATCTCCAAGACGTTACACACCAACTGACTAGAAAATCAAAGTCCAAATCACAGTCTTTGCTGTCCCAACTTAAAGGTGCAATCAGTACAAATTTTGAGTATCTATTAACAGAAATGCAAAATGACATCCATAACTATGTTTTCAGTGGTGTATAAAGTTACTTATATAAAGTTACTTGTATAAAGTTACTTAATTAATAAACCATAATGTTTTTATTACCTAAGAATGAGACATTTATATCTACATAACCGCGGGAATCCCCTTCTATGAAGGTCGACATATTGTGACGTCATGTTTCTACCGTAGCCGAACGCGCACAAACAGCCCTACAGAGCGCGTTTCGTCACTACCTTGAAAGAGAAGCCGCAGAAACCTAGAAGCTAGCCATAAACACCGTGAGTAGTGACTTGTCAGTGGTGTAAAATATGTAGTTGGATTGTTTCATGTAACCTAGTTCTCCCTCGCTGTGTTATGGCTTTGCTATGTGGGGATAAATGTGCTGGTTACGTTCATGAGACAGCTGATTAGTACTCTTGTCATTAACCATAAAACAGTAACGTTACAGGAATCACCAACCCGTCGATCTTGGAAGCATTTTAAGTCGATCGCGAAGAGTTTTCAAAATCAGAGAAAAAAAGCCTATTGTGTGTAGTATATAGTGTCTAGGGGATGCGGAGGCGTGCGCGCTGTTACAATCATGTCATTTTTGCCGTCCGCACCTTTGGGCTCATGCGGACGTGTCGAGTATAAACAAGGCTTTACGCTTTAACCAGCTCAGCCACAGTAACAGCTCATATTAGCCAGCTAAACTTTTACTAGCACCTACCCTGTTAGAAAAATATATAGTTGCCTAGTTGAATGTGGTTCTTCTCCCTCGCTGTATTATGGGTTTAGACAATCAGTTGATTACTATTATTATATTATAGACCCTTGATCCTCACCTGACTATGGCTTTGAAAACGTTATCCATGATGTGGTTTATAATGGACTGTGGTACAGAAACAGTGACAATGTTACACACTCTTGGCTTACTCTGGCTATTCTCTGCTGTTTCAGACGACGATATATTTGTCCCGTTTTAGCTACCGTAGCTTCTTTGAAAGGGAGGGGTGAGCAGTGGGCTGAGCCCTTATTGCAAACTCGCAACCGAACCGCTAGATGCCGCTAAAAATCACACACTGCACCTTTAATTGATATAAGTAGTGTAGAACATTATATAGAAACTGTGTCTATTCCTCGTTTAGTGAGGCCAAACAATAAATCTAGTGTAGGATCTAGGAAGAATCTTAATGTAATTAAACCAGAAAATCTAAATATCAGTGAACAAAAACAATTTCTAAAACTAGGTCTTCTAAACATTAGATCGCTCACACCTAAGGCGGTTATTGTAAATGAAATGGTCACAGGTAATAGCTTCGATGTACTTTGCCTTACTGAAACCTGGCTTAAACCAAATATTTAAATACTATAGACCGAGTATTTCGGTCTAAATGAGTCTAGTCCACCAGGATACTGTTATAAGCATGAGCCCCGTCTGATCGGTCGTGGCGGCGGTATTGCAACAATCTATAGAGATATTCTTAATGTTACTCAGAAAACAGTTCACAGGTTTAATTCTTTTGAAGTACTTGTGCTAAATGTTACGCTCTTAGATGTAAGAAAGAAATCCCTATTATCTCTAGCCTTGGCTACTGTATATAGACCTCCAGGGCCATATGCTGAATTCCTAAAAGAGTTTGCAGACTTTCTCTCAGATCTATTGGTCAATACCGATAAAGCAATAATTGTTGGAGATTTTAACATAGACGTAGATAACACAAACGATGCGTTAGGAACTGCGTTTACAGATTTATTAAACTCCTTTGGGGTCAAGCAAAACGTCAGTGGTCCCACTCATCGTCTAAATCATACACTAGATTTAATTATATCATATGGAACCAATCCAACTGATATAGATATTATACCGCAAAGTGACGATCTCACTGATCATTACATGGTAACTTGCATAATACGTACTGCTGAAATTTGTCATGTTGCGCCACGTTATAGACCAGGCAGAACAATCGTCCCAACCACTATAGATAGATTCTCAAATAGCTTACCTGATCTATCTCAGCTGCTCAGTGAACCCAAACAAACAGATGAACTAGAGGAAATTACTAGCAGTTTGAGCACCATTTTCTCTAGTACATTAGATATTGTTGCACCAATTAGATCAAAAAAGGTTAGAGAGAAAACTAAAGCACCATGGTACAACAGTGCTACGCATGTTATCAAGTGAGAAACTCGTAAGCGTAAATGGAAACAAACTAATTTAGAGGTCTTTAGAATCGCGTGGAAAGACAGTATGTCACGTTATAAAAAGGCTCTAAAAACAGCCAGGGCTGAGCATCTCCGCAAACTAATAGAAAATAACCAAAATAATCCAAGGTTTTTATTTAACACAGTGGTTAGACTAACAAATAAACAGACATCACCAGAGCAAAATATTCCGTTACAGTATAATAGTAATGATTTTATGAACTACTTCAATGAGAAAATAGAAAGCATCCGAAACACAATTGTAAATGTACAATCCTCTATGGTGTCTTATGATTCAGCCTCAACTATGGCCCCTCTGGAACAACTAAACCGCTTTACAACTATAGGACAGGAAGAGCTAAATAAACTTATCATTGCATCTAAACCAACAACATGTTTATTAGATCAAATACCCACTAAACTTCTGAAAGAAGTGTTACCTGTAGTGGAAGAGCCTCTTCTTAATATTATTAACTCGTCTTTATTTTTAGGTCATGTTCCAAGAATATTCAAGCTGGCAGTAATACAACCTCTCATTAAGAAACCGCAATTAGATCCAAATAACTTAGCAAATTACAGACCCATTTCAAATCTTCCATTTATATCTAAAATACTAGAAAAAAATGTGTCCACTCAATTGTGCTCTTTCTTGCAAGAAAATGATTTCTATGAAAAAATTCAGTAAGGATTCAGACCGCATCATAGCACAGAAACTGCGCTAGTTAAACTTACAAATGATTTACTTTTAGCTTCTGACCAAGGCTGTATCTCAATATTAGTTCTACTCGATCTTAGTGCTGCGTTCGACACTATCGTATTAAAATACTTATAATACATACTATAATACATAATACATAATACGTACATAAAATACTCTTGGATCGACTACAAAACTACACTGGTGTTCAGGGACAGGCATTAAGCTGGTTTAGATCGTACTTATCGGACTGTTACCATTTTGTCTGTTTAAATGGGGAAAAATCAAAGATAACGTCGGTAGACTATGGAGTGCCGCAAGGATCGGTGTTAGGCTCTCTGCTTTTCTCAATATATATGCTGCCACTTGGTAATATTATAAGAAAACATGGAATTAATTTCCACTGTTATGCTGATGACACTGAATTATATATTTCATCACGGCCAGATGAAAACACCAACTTATCTAATTTGACAGAGTGTCTCAAAGATAAAAAATGCTGGATGACGCGTAATTTCCTGCTACTAAATTCAGATAAAACGGAGGTATTACTTATTGGTCCAAAAAACTACCCACAAAACCACTTGCAATACAACTTTAATATAGAAGGATAAAATAATAATAATAATTCATTACATTTATATAGCGCTTTTTCTGGGACCTCAAAGCGCTTCACATATGGTAGGGGGGAATCTCCTCAACCACCACCAATGTGCAGCATCCACCTGGATGATGCGACAGCAGCCATATTGCGCCAGAACGCCCACCACACACCAGCTCACTGGTGGAGAGGAGACAGTGATGAAGCCAATTAGTATATAGGGATGATTAGGAGGCCATGATGGACAGAGGCCAAGGGGCAAATTTGGCCAGGATGCCGGGGTTACACCCCTACTCTTTTTCGAAGGACATCATGGGATTTTTAATGACCACAGAGAGTCAGGACCTCGGTTTAACGTCTCATCCGAAGGACGGTGCTCTTTGACAGTATAGTGTCCCTGTCACTAAACTGGGGCGTTAGGACCCACACAGACCACAGGGTGAGCACCCCCTGCTGGCCTCACTAACACCTCTTCCAGCAGCAACCTGGTGTTCTCAGAAGGTCTCCCATCCAGGCACTAACCAGGCTCAGCCCTGCTTAGCTTCAGTGGGCAACCAGTCTTGGGCTACAGGGTGATATGGCTGTTACTTTATCCACTAGAGTAAAAGACCTGGGAGTTATACTAGACTGCAACTTGTCTTTCGAAAATCGTATTTCATATGTTACAAGAACAACCTTTTTCCACCTTAGAAACATTGCAAAGCTACGTAACATGCTATCTGTCTCTGATGCAGAAAAGTTAGTTCATGCATTCATGACCTCGAGACTAGATTATTGTAATGCTTTATTAACCGGTTGTCCTGCATCCTCAATAAACAAGCTACAGTTAGTGCAAAATGCAGCTGCTAGAGTTCTTACTAGGTCAAGAAAATATGATCATATAACACCAATTTTTTCATCTCTACACTGGTTACCTATCAAGTTCCATATCAATTACAAAGTACTACTACTGACCTATAAAGCCCTAAATGGTTTAGCTCCTGTGTATTTAATGGACCTTCTATCGCCCTACAATCCATCGCGTTCTTTAAGATCACTAAATTCGAGGCTTCTGGTCATTCCTAGGATATCTAAGTCCACTAAAGGAGGGACAGCGTTCTCACATTTAGCTCCAAAACTCTGGAATAGCCTTCCTGATATTGTTCGAGGCTCTGACTCGCTGTCCCAGTTTAAAACTAGATTAAAGACGCATCTCTTTAGACAAGCATTCACATAATGCTTACCTTTTATACCACTGCTGAATCAGATTAAATGCATTTAATATTATAAAACTTGAAGAGTCTGTAGGTTATTTGTATAGGTTGCATATTATTTACAGTCATTACGCTCCTGTGTATATTGTGTGAATGACGGGTGGTTGGGCAGATATTGTGTTTTGCGGCAGGTGGTATGCCATACGGAACCGTTGCCACTGAAACTGCATATTAATGCACCATTGGGGCTCAACAGCCTTAGTCAAACGGGTTGGCGCGTATGGTTGGGCTGCGGAGAGATTGTGAGATTGTGGTTATGTCTCAGTAGCAGGAGGGATGTAGAGGTCAGTAAGCTGGGCTGAGTTGAGTGGGGGACGGAAGGGGGGCGACTCTGGGACGCAAGAGTCACTGTCTTCATGTTTTTATCATCTACGCTCGTGTTATGGAAATCATTATGAACAGCAGCTATGCTAATTATTTTCCCTTTTTGCTTCTCTGCTGTTATCTCGGGACATGAGTCCCGAGGAAAATGGCGTTCGTCAGCTCCAGTTTGTATCCAGCCTCTCACGGAGACTTCAGATGCCCCAATCACAAAGCCTGTGAAGAGACGACTCAACGCCGGCGATATGGACCCTCTATGGTGGTCTATGCTGATCCTCAACAACTCGTCTCAATACCGGCGTGACTACTTGGACTTCCAAAAAGATGGAAATGGATAAATACTCTAAATGTTCCGATCCAATCTGACTTGTAATGCTGCCTGAATCATGCACTGTTCCTTCGTTGGCCAGAGGAGAACTGGCCCTCCGACTGAGTCAGGTTTCTCCCAAGGTTTTTTTCTCCATTCTGTCACCTGATGGAGTTTTGGTTCCTTGCCACTGTTGCCTTGGCTTTTGGCTTGCTTAGTTGGGGACATTTAATATTCAATAATATTATTGATCTGCCTTACTTAAGGTGGACGTTGACGCAATTTTCTTTTAGAAACAAACTTTGTTGTATTATTTTCATGTTATCACTGTGAAGCTGCTTTGATGCAATCTGTATTGTAAAAAGCGCTATGTAAATAAAGGTGACTTGACTTGACTATATATCTCTCCTCTGAAAGATATAATCAGTACATTTCATAAACCTTTGACGTAATGTATCCCCCCCACATTATTTTTAATCGGCCTTATACATTCTGAAAGTTAGTCTACTCACTTTCTATGTAATGTAAATGTGGACAATGTTATACTGTTTTTTCCTGTAATCAGTGCAAAGTGGAAACCATCATGATTCTATTGAGCAATATGAAGAATTTACTTATTGCACAATCAGCATGACTGAACAAGTGCTCTTATACGCAATCTTTTGCCCTTTTGTGATGGGTTAAGCAGCTATCAGGCCTCTGTTATTCTCTGCTAAGAAACTTTGATTTGACCACAGCTAAGCTGAAGAGATATTCTCTGTAAATGTCACTGACTGACGTTAGCTGGTAATTACTTTAAGCATCCTTTACCCAAGAAACTCAAATTTTGTTGTGGTACTTTAGTCTGCCCTCTTCACCAATCCGATCCAAATGGACTATGGGGCATTTTCCTTCCCAGCAATTCTTACATTTACTTATCAAAAGAGGTCATGGATAAGAAATACAGCCAATTTGAGGCTGTATCCAATTGGTTGAGTTTGTGACCTGTCCATTGGCTTTAAAACAGCTGCTCACTCTTGTTCTCTCTCTCTCTCTCTCTCTCTCTCTCTCTCTCTCTCTCTCTCTCTCTCTCTCTCTCTCTCTCTCTCTCTCTCTCTCTCTCTCTCTCTCTCTCTCTCTCTCTCTCCTCCCATTTTCTGCTTCTACTGTATCTTCACTTTTTTTCAATTTAAAGGATGCCACATGATATTTGATCAAGCCGAGGGACTTCATCAGTCGTTTTCTTTGACAAAACATCACATGATAGACTGTGGTGAGTCCACCAATTCTTGTTTGATCTTACAATGTTTTTTGGGGAGAAAATAAAAATCTGCTAAACTAAAATGCTAAATTTACTTTAAACAAACTGAAGCAGCATACGTTTAACTAAACTAGTGTTCTTCCCACATTAAAGTGTGTGACATATTAGTAATGATTGTGTTTTATGTTTTATGGGAACATTCAACTTAAACATCACAGAAAACTTTCTGCATTTTTACATTTTCACAAAATACATCACTTAGTATGATTTCTAATCCATTTTGCTCATGGTGACCAAAAAGGATTTTGGATATTGCCATCTTTGTGGGGGAATTTTGTCCCCAAAATGCAGGGAATAAACACACACACACACACACACACAAATGGTGAATGCAAACCAGATGCACAGACATAAAAAGCATGCACAGTGCATTCGATTTTTTTTTTTTACAATAAACCACAATACCATTGTGTGCTTTTGTTTTAGAAATTGACATCTTTTCAATTTTGCAGTGGGTTTTTACACATCTAGTAAGTTAGTGTTATTAGCAGTTGTTTTTCCGATTTGGTACGGGAAGTATCAAGACAGTAGTTTCCTGTTTTCAGTAAAGCTGTCTACATGACACTTAGAAGAGACATAAAGCTGTACCAACATAGATATTTACACATGGATGCCCCATTAGCGGCTATTTCTATAGGCCGCTATACATAAGCTGGTCTTTGAACACTTGAGAGTTGACTGTGTGTATTTAACCATATTACTCACGTGTGAATATCTATACTTTAGCAGCAATAGGATTTAATTTATTATAAATATTAGATAATTTTGCAAATGGATATTGCATATTGAGTTAAAACACAAATTAACACATTCTCACCTGAAATGTATAACTTTGTGGTTGTTACATTCATAGGCTACCTAGTGCTATGGTATTTCTGATTTGTCAGTGAAGACTGTTGAAGACATGCTGAAAACGTGTGGGAAACACAATTAATGGATAACACAAACATTCATTTAAAAATTCACTATATCCTCTAAAGTTATAAAATTAATAATAATTATAACATTTTACTGTTACAAATATCTTGCTTTTTTAGAATATCTTGTAAAAAAAGTACAGATTAACGCCAGAGGATTAATGGGACAGTAAAAAATGGTCTTGCCCTCACAAGTAAGGGTTAAAATGGCAAAATGTGTTGTCCTTCCCTTTGTGAAAATCCTTTACATGGCAAATTTTTATTGGTGTTTCTTTTCTTTGACTCAAAGATGAGCATGGACAAAAACTTCCATTCAGCCCTCACGAGGTCAAAGCAGTGAGATGCACATTGTGACTTCTGCATGCCTCCAGTTGCTATTGTGTTCCTAATGTTTTGTTTGAAAACAAAGACGGGATGGCAGCAACTGGACAGCTTGACATTCAAATATTTCATATATAGCAATCAGAATGCCCTTTGTGAGGTCAGGAAGGTCTATCCGTTTCAAATTGCTGTTTGGTGTGGTCTTGTGGTCTGGTCAATGTGCCACACATTAGACAAACCACAAGTGTCTTGTTTTGAAAGACCAAAGCATTTGAATTATTTCCGGAATTGGTACTCATTTCGCATTAACCTCAAAATGCATGACTATATGCTTACAGTTTAAGGGTATGTATTTAATTCAAGTCTTGTGTTTTAAAACAAGCTTTAGTGTTGAGAAATCCCTGACTGAAAGACAAAACAGGTGATATGCCTTAAACTTAAATGTCCTTCATGAACAGTATGGCTCTTAATGTCAGCAAAGTTGCAAATAGTTTGTTTCATTGACCACTTTACAACCTCATTACTCAGCTGGAGTCTGCTTTACAGAACCAAAGCTTAGGCACAAAACAAAAGGGTTGCTGACATTCAATTTTACCTTCCAATAAAAGCTTCAGAGTGCATGGACCTGAGTGCAGACAGATTCTCAGGACCTCCGAGCACCTCTTTAATCAACGATAACAATACTGCTGGAATTTCATATACCATTTCAGCAGCAGACCGGTAACACTTGGAGGGAAGCCAGAGTTAGGACCACAGGGAAAGAGAAACACTGATTCTATGAGCGTTATCCATTGGAGATTTGCATGTATCATATATTTCATTCAAGAAATAAGAACAAACTTTTTACAATGTATAAAACAATGTATAGTGCATTTTACAGTCATTTTAGTGTTACACACTCCAAATTCTTAGGTTAAAATGAAATAACAAAATTGGCATGTGCTCGTATTGTAAAACATACAAAAACTGCTTTTTTGTAGACAGTCGACACTGAACATGGGCTATTATTGAGTGATTTGGTCTGGGAATGAACTCAGACAGTGGAAGGCATGCCTAAATTGGGATGAGGGAAACATAAGGTCTACAGATGTGAAGGTGATCAGATTACCTCTGCTTAAAACTCACCTGTAATGCATTTGAACTGACACATGGCCTTGAAGGCATCAGAAAGACGTGTGGAAGAGAAGAAACGAAGGTAAGAACTGCAGGTGATCTTTGCATGGATATGAGGAACAAAATTGCCGGTAGCCCAGTGTTATTTTGGCTAAGATGAAAAAAAAAAAATTAATTAAAAGGTGCTAAACAAAATTGTGTTACAGATTCAGGCAACAAAGAGGTTGAGAAAAGTGATAAGAATAGATGAGAGGTTCTGTTATTACGTTAGGGAATGGAACCACAGCCAACCTCTCCTCCAAACAGTCTGTTATTATAGCAGTTTTTTCTTTTTCTTTTTTCTTCTCAGAGGTATTGACACATTCCTCAGAAAGAAATGAGAACACCGCAGAAATTAGTTGAATTACCCAGTAGTTTTTGTCTAGAATAGAGACCTTGTAGAAGGCCATTAAACATGTTGATTGAGATGGGAGAGGAATGTATTCTCTGCTTTGTTGAATACAAAACAAATCATTTTAAAGCACTGCAAACTGTTATTACATTTGGTTAAATAAAAGTCTATCAACTTGAAAATAACAATAAAAATGAACAGATTTGAACTTCGAACATATTGAAATCAAAACTAGTGACATTTTATGCTATGCAATATTATTATATTATGTTAACGTACCAGTAAATATAACATGAGCAGCTTGGTTTTACCTCTGTAGGATCTCAGACCTCCTCTGACTTCAATAGCTTCACTACTATATTCACACCAGCTAGCTTTGACAAAAGCATCGCCATGTGTCTTCTTTGCATATTCCTTTTCTTCCCCCCCCCCCCCCCACCCCACCATGTGCTTCTATGGGAAAGGGTAGACAGTGACGTCACTATAGGGCTGGTCTGTAGTTTATTAGTCAGCGCGAAGTGCCAGGTTAGAACTCAGACAAGGCTCTGTCCAGCCAGCTCAACTCAACTTAACCACCTCAGTTCTTCAGAGGATGTCTTTCCTATAAGTTTAACAAACTGAGGCATTGACCCAAGTTCTACAACTTTTAACTTTCTTAATTACTCTTTGCTTACTTTTAACCAGTCTTAAAAGGTGTCTTGTTTAAGAATTAGTGCGCAACACTTTTAGAGAAGACAGGCGCGTAGTGAAACATCCACATTTGGATTATAGTTTCTGTTTCTCGTCTTTCAGTTTAGAAAACCCGACTCGTGATGGTTGTCCTGTCACTTAGGTTACTAATGGTAGGAGTTGTAGTAGGTCTGACTTCAGCTCTTCTGGTAAGTGTTAATGATTTACTGTTTCTGCACGTAAAGTTGTATGAAAGTGTTCTGTAAGTGAAAGCTCGCGGGACTTGTTTGACGTGTAACAGTCGCCCTCCCGCTTGGAACACGATTAGAATTCAAATAAATCTGACTGAAATTTAAGCTGGTTTTAAGAATATCTACACCAGTATTGTGTTTATTCTGTCTGTTCGTATTATGCAGAGTACGTAGAGAAAACGTATCAACCAAATACTAGAGAGAAGCTTGCGCATTTTAGGAGTGTTCCCAGCTGTCAAACCAATAGCCAAACTGTCCGAAAGTTGGCATGGCAGAAAACACGTGAAATATGGCAAGCTGTTTTCATATTTATTCCTTTAAACGAACAAGCATAATTAATTTATTGATTAAATACTAGTAGCTACTTGTAATTATTTGATAGTGACAAACTATTCCCTTATTACAGATAACAAATTGTATTGATAATTGACTATTCACAGCTTACTGTGCATTTCAGGTTGTGCTGGTACCTAGTTTTATCATCATCTATTTATTAATAGCTATTTCTTACTATTTCAGTTGTCTAGTACGTTTTTTTATTTATATTTTTTACTTACAGTAATTTTACAGTATTTATATATATTTTTTTTTATTTTATACACAAGAAATGTTACTAATAACAGCTGGAATGGGACACTAATGTCAGATAAATAGGTAAGAGTAGGCTATCTAATAAGTATCAGAAAATCTGAAATAGATACTAGCAACAATCTGGATGTTATGGTAGTAACAAAGTACTAGTAGCTCACCTAATGAATAGATAATAGTAAAAATAGATATGTAGCAACAGTTGGAGAACTTGTTGGAAGTGAATAGTTTATATCTGAACCACAGTAACAATAACAATGGAAGAGTTACTTATTCCTTTGCTTCTGGTCACTATTGGGTTTCATCCTAGAAATTTAAATTAAGTAACATAAAAATAGATACCGATTCGTTTAAAGGAATACATGTTAAAATGGCTTGCCACAAATGAAATTGAAAGTTAAATGTCAAATTTGGATATACTCATGACAGTTTTACATCCATGGTTTCTCTGGTTTTACCAATGGTACTTTCTCAGCTTTTTTTGTATATGTCTTGGCTGCATGTTTTATGCATCGTCTCTTTATCTCTTTGTTCTCTTTTTCTTGCAGGCTGGTGAAATTATAGATAAAAAAGGTAAAGTATACAGCCTTGTGGTCCTCAAACTTTTTCCACTAATATTGTGCTCGTTTTGTTTCTTAAATTGTTTTTCAGGGTGAAAGTCATTTTATAACTTTTGATGCTTCTTTAAGAATTTATATACCGCTGCAAAGTAAGAGTCACACTGTGCCAAGTCATGTGGTGTTTAACTGTTATCACTTGCATCTTCTCCTCTCAATGTTTAATGACAAATATTTTAATCAGAAAATTAATCAGAATTGTAGCCCTAAGGACACCCTAAGAGATGATGCAAGCCAATCTCTAGAGAACTTTTAACAGACTTTAACCCCTATAATAATAGTCTGTTAATTAAACTTGGGAATGAAAAATTGTACAGGATAATACATTATTTAGTCAGCTAGACTTAAAATCATCTATTTTGTTTCTCTTTTTTAATGAACAGTGGGAGAACTTTAAGAAGTTAATTGTACACTGTAAAAACTCACACTTGATCCCTTACATTTAAGTAAATTCAAAGTAGTGTCAACATCACAACCTCCAGTGATGAGTTCAGTGCACTTTTTCAACCACTTTGAATTTAATTACTGATGTAGAAAATCTTTTTTTTTTTTTTTCAAAATTGACCCATTAGACTAGAGCAATTATTTCTCAGCCACAGGACTTGCATGTATTTACATGTAACATGAGATGCGATTTAAATTCATTTTTTATATAATCAAGATAAATTCTACATGTTTGTCTTATGTTTTATCAGACTTGTTGAAGATCCGTCTGAAAGAGTATGGCCTTATTACTCCCATCAGTACGGATGCAGAGGGACACTACCTCTCGCATCTTCTCTCAGCCTATCACAAGCAGCGTGTGAAACGTGATCTTTTGGAAGGGTCAACGCAAGCGGTAGATAGACTGTTCTTTAACATCACTGTCTTTGGCAAGGAATTCCACCTCCGACTACATCACAACCAAAGATTAGTGGCTCCAGGATCTATGGTGGAATGGCATGATGAGATCGAAATAGCTGGGAATGCAACTGAGAATGGAACCCACTCAGAGAGAATACTTAGAAGGGAGTTGCTGAAAACAGACTGCACTTTTATAGGGGACATCACGGATGTGCCTGGAGCTTCTGTCGCTATTAACAACTGTGATGGACTGGTGAGTGTTGTTTCCTTCCTAGTATATTACTTTTGAAATGAACTTGGCACAGGGCCTGGCACAAATGACAAAATGTAACAGAAACTGTAAAGCGTTAGATTTGTGTAGTTCATATAATGGATTACAATCTATTTTGGCCTATTTTCGTAATTCATAATGCCAATGCAGTTTGGTTTGTACATTTTTATGGAAATCCTCACTGGAATTTAGTGGTGAGTCATTCCTTTCCACCCCCCACCCACAGAATATTTGAAGTTTGCATTATGTTTGGCATTTTCTTTATTTCTATACTATAAAGGGACAGCTCACTCCTTCGTCTACTAACTCTCATGACTCTCAAAACTAGCAATAGAGCAATATTACATTTCATAGTCAATATAAACAAGTCAGTAATTTTTTTCAATTTTATGTCTGGTAATCAACAAATGGCCAATAATAAAATGTTACATTAATAAACTTTTCTGAATAAAAAAAACGAATGTTACGTTAGACTGTGAAAAGACATACAAGCAGTCCAGAGCCATTTGTTAAATTACATGCCCTCTAAAGCCATCCAATAGCTTTGTGTGAGAAATGGTCTGCAATTTAAGTTATTCATTGAAAATATTGCTTATAGCTCAAATGAAAAGTGATTAATTTCCTTTTCAGCAGATGCTGTGGTGAGGATGGTACAAATCCACTCACCTGCCAGTTTACAAATCAGATCATTCATGGAAATTGTGCATTGTGCTGTGTGTCTTTTGGTCTTTCCACTTCCTCACAAAAGACTATGTGAGCTTGAGGCTAGTGTCCAGAGTGATAGTGGAGTTGAGTGAACTGTGGATCACCCCAGGAAGCTGACAAATAGGATGAAGCTGCTCTCCCCAGGGCCTGTCTAACATCAGAGGAAAGCTTTACTCTTCAACAATAAATAGAGAGGTCAAATTGGGAAAATCAATTTCGCATAGACTTCCATAGAGTTTACGCAGACAAGCATGGGCAAAGGAGTGATGGCTATGTTGATGAGGCACTCAGTGGGAAAATATGTTTTTTTGGAATCAAGCAGTAACACTCGATCTCTTTGGAATCAAGTGGAATGTGTCAGCTTCTACAAATGAACTTTTCAGATAGACCTATACAAAAATAAAAACATTGGCAAAAAATTATGTTGTAAAGCCATGTAAAAGAAGCTGTTTGTAAGATATTAGTAGCATTTTGAGTGGATGCTTTATTTTTTAGGATGCAATAAAATCATAGAAATAGAAATTCAGAATTTGACTAAATATGACTAAAAAGGACATTTGCTGTCTTTGCTCTGACCTCCTCAGTGAAAAAATAAACTTAAATCAATCACTCATAAAGATCATCAGACTACTCTCACTACATGCTGTATATTTGTTATTTTTGTAGCCTGCTAGAACAACTCAATTAAAAGTCGTGTTTTCTCACTAGTCATTATATTGATTCAGATATTGATTCAGTAACTGCTCTGGGGTGCGTTTCCCAAAAGCATTGTTTACCAACTATGGTCGCAAATTCCGTCATTATCAGCATAGTTCAACGAGTCTGTTTCCTGAAACCATAGGTCCAATGAACATTCGCAAACAGCACCACAAAGTTGTGTGGTCTGAATGACAGCTCTCGACCTGTGGTTAGAAGCATAGTTTCTTGTTTGCTTGACATGGGCTTAATAAATTCTTATCTTGAACAAAATAAGCAAGCTGACATTCAGTACAATCTATATATTTTATTTAGTCTTTTAGTTTATCAAGAGATATAAAATACAATTTTTGAGTGTGCATGTGCGTACGTGCTCTAGTACGTAAGAAGGAGCATATGTTTGAAACTGGAAATAAAGCAAAATAACTGAGAAAATTTGAATTAGTTCACAGATGCCATGCCCATAATTTATAGCAAAACATCAATGTATTCATTAAAAGTAGTTATTACACCACCACCTGCGAGACATCATTAACCAACATGGTTGAACAAAAAAATTTGCGACAATACGGTTCGGACAATTCGGGAAACATTCTTGAGTATCTGGTTGATTTCTTTAACGATGCATTGTTCTATGGTAGTTAAGCAAGCCCCCTGATGAATTCATTGAGTTCATTCATTAAATTTGTCAGACCAATTTAAATGGGTAATTCATGAGTTTGCAATTCTTTTTGAATGTTCGTTAAAATAACTGCTTAAAAGTTTAATTTGGTCATGAATTGGTCTACACTACATGCTATATGTTTTGATTGCAGCCCACAAAGGCCCCTAAATAGAATTTTTTTTCCCCACTAGACATTATAGTGAGTCAGATTCAGTATCTGCTCTGACTTATTCAGTGAAGGATTCATCAGACTCATTAGAACTACAATGTAACTCCTTACATTGAGTTTGATTGTACATACTGTGTAAACTGAACCATTCCATTTGAACTGACTTCTTTAGACTTCTTTAGACTTTTCCCTTCAGCTCTGAATGTTTAAATTATTTTAACATAACATCAGATTCAGTGCTATTGTGTGACCTTTGAAACCTTGACTGTGTATTTCTTCAAGACCCACTGAGGTTTTTGTAGCTTTACATTTTCCACCTAAACTCTGCCATTTCCTTGAGTAATGGATCAAATGCTTACGTGGACAGTCTCTGATGTAAAGTGGCACTCAGAGTCGACACCAAGATATGTTTCACTGCTCTTAATTACAGCCACCGTGGATCTTGAAGTCTTCACATGTAGCCCGTGAAGCAGTTATTTCCTCTCTGAGCTGAGAGGTTGTGGGGGTTGGAGGGATGATTTTAGCAGGGGGAGGAGGAGGAGGAGGAGTGGGAGGCTCAATTACATGACACAGGCATGTTTCAGGCTTGTGAACATTCCTCTGAAAGTGGAGAAAAGTGAACGGTTCTGTTTCTGCTTAGCAACTCAACAAGGTCTCGGAATGTCAGCAGAAATACTTTGGTAGAAATATCAAAGATCCAAGCCATTGCCCATTACCTTTCCACCAGGGACCAAAAAGGGTCAGCAGTCCCAAAGCAATGGGAATGATCCTTTCCTAATCTACAGCTCTGTGCTACTCATAGCTTGGCCTCTTTAATGCATACTGCTATATTCTGTGGCCAGGGTGCTGAATGAGGCTCCTCACTCATTGATGATCAGAGCTGGCTGTGTTACTGAACTCCTGGCTGAGCTTCACACGGGAGGCTGGCTCTGAGCCAGAACTTCACCCCCAATGCACCTTTGTCAGGAGAATAATGACATTAATGGTCAGAGGAGTCTGTGTTCTTCTGCCCACACTGCCAGTAACAATCTAACATGTTCAGTCTTTTGCAGATCCACTTTAGTGCTGAGATGACTTTGAACTTCTCTGTTTTTTTCCCCCATCATGCCTTGAATTCCTCTAAGAGTTCAGTTCACTGTTCCAAGACCTAGTAAGCTGACAAACAGTAATTTGTATTACTCTACTGTACATAGACAACAAGAAGCTACCAACAGCATAAATGTATATGACACCCATAATTTTAAGAATCAGTAGTTTTCAGGATTGAATAAATATTCATCAACGATGCATTAAACTGATCTACAGTTACTTGTGATGAAAAGAGTTAAGACTTTTACATTGTTACAAAGATTTCTAATTCAAATAAATAAACTCTAAAAAGTTATCTTGGTTTCCACAAAAATATTCAGCAGCACAACTGTTTTCAACATAATTCAGCATATTAGAATGATTTCTGAATGATCATGTGACACTGAAGAGTCATGATGCTGAAAATTCAGCTTTGCCATCACAGGAATAAATTAGCCTACATTTTTAAATATAATAAGTAAACACAATGAATTTAAAAATGACTGTTTTACTGTATTTTTGATCAAATAAAGGCCGACTTGATAAGTAATAAGAGACTTGTTTCAAAAACGTTAAATAATCTCACAGGCTTTAAACTTTTAAACAGTAGTGTATATATGGTAATTTAGTGAAGGATTTGTCAAACTGATTCAAATGGGCAACCACATTTTTTATTTATTCATCAAAAGAGCCATCACTT
Organism: Tiaroga cobitis; assembly: GCA_030578255.1. Lineage (NCBI taxonomy): Eukaryota > Metazoa > Chordata > Actinopteri > Cypriniformes > Leuciscidae > Tiaroga > Tiaroga cobitis. The sequence goes on along the minus strand of CM060595.1, from coordinate 26,274,306 downwards.
CATCAATTCAATCATTTATAAGAGCCATTAGTTTTTCATATGTTGATTCAGTAACTGCTCTGATGGATTCAGTGAACGATTTATAATCATATATGAAAATTATTTCTTTAGCCGTGACTGTATATTTAGTGATTTTGGAGGGAGCAGGAAACACTGCTGTTATCACAGCCTGGCTAGGATGTATGTTGGAGTTGCAGTTCAGAGAGGAAAACTGTGCTGTTTTTTTGTTTTTATCAAGTTCAGACACAGTGGCTGCACGACCTACATCAAACAGAAGTGCCAGTGACCAAGCAGTGCATGAGACCTGAACTGTCACAAGTGGGTGTAAGCTGTTGCAAACACATCTCTGCTTTCTGACATCTCTGGCACACCAGTGTGTGTCCCACCCTTTACTCAGTGGATCACTCACTGTGTTCTTAACATTCCAGACTCTCACCATCTGGGACACAAACTGAATAATGACAAATAGGATTTATTGAGCATAAAAATAAAATATGGAATTGAAGAACAAAATGTTTCAACCAAAATATTATGCTTTTTAAAACTTATAACAAAATTGTCTCTGAGTCTGCCCTAATTGCTGCTGCAAAAGTGAGTCAAGAATTGTGGAAGATGAAGATGCATGTTCATTGAATTCTGTAACCCATTTTAATAGATAATATAACAGATAGCCTTGCTGATAGAAAATGAATAGAACAGTTACCAGTTAAATAAACTGTGTCATCATTTACTCTTAAAGTAAGAGTTTGTTTCAAACCTCTTTGACCTTATTTCTTCCGTGAAGCATAAAAGTAGATATTCTGAAGACTGGGCTGACCCCCCATTCCGTGGCATTGAAATGAATAGAAAAATAAAGCTTTTCATCTTCAAAAAAGAAGGACCTAACATAACAGTGCACTGCGTATATGACTCGTTTTATGAAACCATACAAGCTTTGTGTGTGAAAGCCGGGACCAACATTTACGTCATTCATTGACGTATTGATGAATTGATTCATCACCTCCATAGTGCTGTTAACCACTCAAGACTTGAACTTGAGAACTGGATCAGTCAGAATCATGTTTTGTTCATGAATCGGACATCTCTGCCTTTCTTTTGAAATTTCTTGAGAACTTGGTTGGATGTCAAGATATTATGTGATATATTGACCCTTCAATAGCATTTTTGAAGCTTGAAAGTGTGTGTGTGTGTGTGTGTGTGTGTGTGAAATAGCTTGTGAAAGAGCATAAAAACAATCTTCAAAATAAATCATTTTGAGCTCCACAGAAGAAAGAAAGTCATACATGTTTGGAGTAACATAAGGATGTATAAATTATGACTGGATTTTCATTGTTGGGCGAATGGACAGCTATATTATTGAGAGAGTGCTTGAAGGAAAGAGAGTAAAGCAAGCTTTCTGTACTATCATACCTATCAGAATTTGTTGCTTTCCATTGGAAAGAGCAGCATTAGCTTGAGTTTCACTCCTTAACTCTGTTTAAACTTTGCAAGCTCAGGTGAGGCTTTTATTCAGTCCAACACCAGTTTAAACTCAGAAACCATCCTTCTGGGAGCACAAACATTCTTCACCAAATATTGGCTGAACTCAGTGACTTCAACTTTAGCATCTCAGCTTGAAATCAGGTAACGTTTGGATCATAACAGACTGTCCTGATTTTAACTGTTACCTCAGTTCTGCTAGTGTTTTTACAGCTAAAGAAATTTAGCAATGTAAAAGAAACTAAAGCCCCCATCTATGTTCCTCAATGCACTTTAAAATGCACCAAAATAATGTTTTTAGAGTGCAAATTAACTGGCAGTAGTCCCAAAATATTTCATAAAGTCCTGTTTTTACTGGCAAGACTTCCATTAACACAAAGCATTATCTAAAGCGACAAAGAAAGGCTGGAGAAAACAGATGCTTCAATATTTGGATTAGACTCAAATGCCCAATTTACATTTAATAAGCCTCTTGTCCTCTCTCAGAAAGAGAGGCCCTTAGTCCATCTTCGATATGATCTAAGCATTTGTGAAAAACGTCTGTATATGCTTCAGTTATAGAGAAGACGGCATGTTGGGGATTTAGCATATCCAGAAAAAAAGGTTGCCTTTGATTGAGAAAGAAACCGAGCCAGTTCCTTCCCCCTGAGAAGTACACCCGTACACAAGAGTTGTATTCACTAATAGTTATTGATGTACTTTGTTGATTCAGCCGAGGACTTGCCTGTTGCAGAGGCTTGACCCCTGAGCTGTTTTGGTGTATGGTTTGAGGTTGAAGAGGGGAGGTGTTGGAGGATATGCAGAGGCAACTTGTTTCTTTAGGTTTGCTGCAGGAGAGGCCAGAGACTACCAACTCTAGCCCTGTGTGTTTGGCTGCTTTTATTGATATATCATTTTTAACTTGATATATTACTTTAATCATGACTAGTTTAAAACCACATTTTCTGTTGTCATTGCTCTGAACATTGGGTCCTATTTACCAACAGTGCTTGGGTTTTATTTGGAGTTAAGGCCATTTCACACTGAGCGTGACGAGATAAAGCTAAATAAAATTGCAGACGAACGCAGCTTTCACACTGACTGCTAAACAATTGATTGCCTTCAGCTAATTCACGCCAGGTGGCAATAGGTGGCGCTGACCGAGAATATTTTTTCCTTCATGTATGTATCTCGTAGGTTTTCCCACTTTGGATTTAACTCAGAACGAGGAAATTAAAGGGTTAGTTCACCCAAAAATGAAAATTAAGTCATTAATCACTCACCCCCATGCTGTACCAACCCCGTAAGACCTTCGTCCGTCTTCGGAACACAAATGAAGATATTTATGATTAAATGTGACAGCTGGATCACTCCTCCATAGGCTCCCTAAGGGAATGAATCCTGACGTCCCAGAAAGTCAATGAAGAAAATGTTTAAATATTCCATGTCACAACAGTGGCTCAACTATAAGTTTATCAAGCGAAGAGAATACTTTTTGTGCGAAAAAACAAACAAACAACAAACTGTTGTGACATGGAATATTTAAACATTTTCTTCATTGACTTTCTGGGCCGTCAGGTTTCAATCCTTAGGCAGCCTAGGGAGGAGTGATCCAGCTGTCACATTTAATCAAAAATATCTTCATTTGTGTTCCGAAGACGAACGAAGGTCTTACGGGGTTGGTACAGCATGGGGGTGAGTAATTAATGACTTAATTTTCATTTTTGGGTGAACTAACCCTTTAACACAACATCGTCATTCGTAAGGGCAGGAGTTATGATCTCATAATATGATTGACAGCTCAAGCGAACGGGCTCCCTGACTCATAACAGACACGCACGGAAGAAAACAGCACCCTGTACGCTGTTTCAAGCTCTTCAGATCGCATAATGATAGAAAATGATAATAACATTCTGATAACCATGATAATAACACCAAGAACATAAGAATAAATCTGTTCTCAGACACAAATGATAACACTCAACATCCATTATCTTCTCTCTTCCGGTGTGGTGAAGTGTTGAGTCCTAGCGAAGTGATGAGTCCCAGCTTAGGACCCCAGTAATATGCCTGATAAGCTGTTCTTGCGATTCTTAATGTAATCCATCAAACTTTAATTCATCTAACAATCTTTATAAATTTATAATATTTCTCTAAATATATAGTTATAGTGAAAGAAATTGCATTTTTAGGTATGTTTTGCAACATTGTTAATTGTTATTCAACAATAAGGAATAACATATATTTTTAATTGCAAGAATGTCATGTCATAATTCATTCTTAAACATAATTATGCTTGTATCATATTTGTTATCGAAGTTTTTTTATCTAAAAATATAGATGGTGAAAAAAAATATCTCTGTATAGCTGTATGCTATGCTACTATCTAAGCTAACTAAAAAAACACTAATAACGAGAAATCTTTAATTTTACCATCTATAGCTTTGGTTATATACTAGTATATGAAACATATAAGTTAAAATACATTAATGGTCGTTATAACGTAGTTCAAACGACTTATATAATAAAGTGATATCTGATTTGTAACCAGGCACTAAAGCGATTACCCATAAAACGGGCTTTGAACCAATCGGATTGCTTGGGTCCTTATCTGAGACTCATCACTTTCGTGCTTACACACCACTCTCAAACTTTTGTGCAATAATAACAGTGGCTCGGGTAGGCTCAAATCTAATTGGACGGCTCGTTTCATCGCGGGGTGACGGGGAAAAATCGACAAATTGGTTGGGAAATAAATCTTGCTTTGTTACGCTGCGATTGATCGTGCCCGGTGTTAATAGCTCCATAGGGATCTATTGAATCGCAACGTACATTTGCGCTGTTTAATCGTGCTTACTGTGAAAGGGCCTTTAACCATGCAGGTCTTACCAGCACTCAAAGTGTTGGGTAAATGTTTGCTTTCAGTGTTTTTTCAGAGCGGCACACAAAGAAATGAATGATTCTGATTTGATTATCATGTTGTTTTTTTCAAAATGGATCTAAAATGACATCACATAGCCTACTATTGCTTTTAAATTGTTCAGAGTCCCTTTGGGCTTGTCAGATACAGAAATTTAGTAAAATCATGCAAACATTGGCACACGGTTACTCCCAAAAAATCCCAAACCTAGTTGAGTGCCCATTTACTATTCATTCTCTATGGGAGCAGCAGTCTCAGGTGCACACCCTATTGCACATTTTACAGACACACCCCCAGATGGACAGATAGATTGCACATTTTGAGTGGTATTGAGCTGTTTATTCAGCACCAACTCATATAATAATATGATATGTGGTATGATGTTTTCAGCTAAATGCTCATCTTCAGGCTAAATACAGCATGCACATCATTAAAGGGATAGTTCACCCAAAAATGAATATTAGATTTACTCACCCATGATTTACTCACCCTCAAGTTATCCTAGGTGTACATGACATTCTCCTTTCAGACTAGGGCTGGGTATTGGCAAGGGCCTCGCGATACTATACATAAACTGTGATACGATACATATATACATACATATATACATGCATAAAGTTGCGCTTTAGGCGTAAGTAGACTGCGGATGGCTGTTTGGCCGGAAGCTAGAATTCCACTTTGTAACATGATAAATATGACAATTTTTCTTACACAAACGCATCACTTCACTTCAGAAGGCCTTTATTAACCCCCCGGAGTCGTGTGGAGCACCTTTACGATGGATAGATGCACTTTTATGGACTTCAAAACAGAAATGGCCATTCACTGCAATTATTAAGCTTGGGAGAGCCAGGGAATTTTTTTCTGATTGTATTCGTCTGAAAGAAGAATGTCATATACACCTAGGATGACTTGAGGGTAAGTAAATCATGGGCTAATTTTCATTTTTGGGTGTACTATCCCTTTAAGGAAATTGTGAGCTGACATGCTTCTTTTTCCTTCCGTTCCGTCATGGTTTGAGCACCTGTAACAGTACTTTGGATGGTTTCCGTTGCTCACTGGAATTGTGTGAGGCACTTTTCTTTGTAAAGCAACTTTACAATATGTATTGTGAACGAGCTACATATAAATTAGCTGATATAATATAAATTGTGACATACAGTATACATTTTGTGATATGTATTTGGCATTACAATGTCTAGTAAGTTATTCAATACCAATCATGTTCTGTAATGGCCCATATGCTAGGTAGTGGAAATAAGAAAAAGTACTAAAAAGTATAGTGTAAATGTGATTATTATGTTAATTTTCCTAAGTACACGTAAAAATAATTTTGCTTCACTCTGGTTATTTTGATTTTCCTTCCTCGAAATACAGAGATTCCTCTTTTCCTCTCTGGGTTGGATGACTTGTACATTTTTCTCGTTTTTTTTTTTTCGGCAAAAGAAATTAACTGGTGTAACTTTTTAAAAGTTCCTTTTAAAGGAGGGATGAAAATGGCAGGTAATGATGACGAAGGTTTACACACATTTCTAAACCAAACACACCTTTAAACAACATGGCGGGTGAAAGGTAGCAGTGTGTCGGCTGAATCCATGCTTTTTTGAAAGTGGCAGTACCTCTTTTTTAAATAAAGCACATTCAGACCGGCTCCTTAAGAGGTTTAGACTGGAGTGCCGTCTTAGAAAACTGGACCCCTTCAGCTGAATCCCATATGTTTGTCTTGGCCCATAGCTGGTGTCTGCTTGGCGGGCGCTGATGCTGGGGATATTAAACTGATGGAACACAGGTCTCTTGATCCCTTTCGAGGGCTGCTATTTAGGTAAAGGCAAGAGGCTCTCTTCATCCACCTGTGATTGTCTGCTTCATAAAACAAGCTGCTTTGTGGTCGGTCTAGGTCAGGGGTTCCCAAACTTTTCAGCCCACGACCCCCAAAATAAAGGTGCGAGTGACTCGCGACCCCTACTATCCTCGGAGGTGGTTAAAGTATACAAACATTGCGTGAAACTGTGCACACGCACTAATAGGCATACTTACAACACAAAAGAACACAACAGTCAAAACAACCATTATATTATTTTATATTAGACTACAGGGCTGTTGAATGCTTGATTCTGATTGGTTGAGAAAGTTTTAAGGTGTGCAATTATTTTCAGGGAAACGCACGGCTAAAGTAGGCTAGTTTTCACCGCATTAGTCCCCTCCCCGATAATTTATTGACTGCTACTGGTTTGCGCTTGGCAAAGATGTTCAGATAGTCATTGTTTTTTTTACAACCATGACAAACGACTAAACTCCTACTTTCTCGTTTTACTAAGGCTGTAACGATAGACCAAACCTACAACTCGGTTCGTATCATGATTTTTTATTTTAGATTTAACAAAAAGAAAAATCATGTTTTCGGTGCTGATGCAGTGGTGACGCGTTCATGTAACAAGGGTGGCGCTCCAAATAAAGTATCTAAAAGCTGCCACAAAGAACCGGCAAAAGTAATGATTATGAATATGTCAAATATAGCAAGGAGAGATATTAATTGTTTATTAATAAACAATGTTTTTCTGTGTCAGTGTGTCGGCTTCAAGATGAAGTTGACGATGACTCGCCATCTTCACAGTAACGCGCCAGAGAGAAATGCAGATTTCATACGGATTACATAAGCAGAGAGCAGTCTGTTTTTCGTTTTTAAACATTCTGTTTAAAAGTTGACATCAACCTTTCTATATATTTCTCAATTCTGTGAGGCAAGTAGCTACATTATACGCTGAGTTTCGGTTCATGAGAAAGAGTCCAGTTCACGCGCCGGCGACTCCGTGTCATGATGATCTATTTTCTACTATATTTACTTCTTATTCATTAAATCCAGGCAAATGGTTGATGAAACATTAATTAAAATTAAGATACAATTAATAAAAAACGAAATTTACTTTAAAGAAAGGCTTTGTGCTTTCTGAAGTCTCTGTGGAAGTTTTAAAGTCGCTTTCAGAGCGGTCATGTCCGAAACGGAGAACTGTCACGTCCGTATTGTTTTTTTCCTCATAAATGCGAACACGAAAAATAAAATAAAATAAAATAAAGAATATTTTATGTTCTGTGGAGGCCAACCCTTCTTCATCCGGTTATTAGCCTACTTTTGTTTTGTGTAATTCAGTGTAATTCGTAGAATTATTAAAAAATATTTTGCCACATAAAAGTTAAAGATTTTTTGTGTCACGCCACATGTGTATTTCGCTCTTATTAAATATAAAACTCATGTGTAGACTGATATTTTTCTAATGTCTTGACTCCTTTATTAAGGGGGTATGGATATATACACAAACGTTTCAGTATTAATACATTTTCTGATCATTTATATTTCAAGTTTTGACTGCAAATGTCACGTCCATAACGCTGGAATTGCCCAATTTTAAAGAATTTATCCTCAAATAGTTTTTTGGTGTAGGTCTGCGTATTTCATATTATTTTAACTTCAAATAATACTAATAGTCATTTTAGAATGTGATAGCCCTACGGCACATCACACTCCACTGTTATGGTGGCAATTTCAGTATTTACTCACTAACATTGTTGTGGAAACACAGTAAGAATGGAAACTAAAATATGGAAGTATCGTGTTACAGCGCACATTATATCAGCTGCAGTTCTGGCGCTTCAGTCCCAATACACTCAAACACTTTCATATCACATGTTAATGCAGCGGTAGAGTTACACTCACAGGACACTGCACTTATTCGCAATCACAAAAGTTAATTATTTAATCGTGCTTTAAAGCTATGCCAGGTAAACATTTCATTGGCGTTCTGTACATGATGTACTTTTTCTGAGCGCGCACTGTCAGACAGCGCCAAACTGGATTTTTGTTGGGAGACCCATCTGATGATAGCGATGGGGAACCGAGACCGAGAGAGCTACATAAAGCTACATGGGAAAAATATTTACAATTTTGCTGTTTTCATGGATACAAAAAGTTGAATGACCCTCCCCTCAACAAAGAATAAAAAGACATGACCCTCCCCTATTTTCCTCCGGTGGACCTTTCCATAAATACCGAACGGTCCCTTGGAAATCATCTCGCGACCCCCCCTCGCTGTCTCACGCCCCCCCGGGGGGTCGCGACCCCTACTTTGGGAACCACTGGTCTAGGTAATGAGGCGTTCATAGAGGTGACTACCCTGTGTCCTCCTTGTTTTTTTTACTGGTACTGGTACTGTCACCTCAGAGATGTGTTTAATGTTTTTAATGAGGGCTGGATGTAAAAGTGTTTTTTTTTTGTATAGTAGTAGTTCATTGAATGTGATCAGCTTTAATATTGATCTACCACAGTGTCCAGCCACAGACGTATTATGGAGGACTGTTTGTTTTGTATTTCTGTTTCAGTATTCTCTGAAATGGTTTCCTTGGATGCAAAGAGCCTAAGTAGGCTACTTGCATATTAATCAAACTATATAAATAGAAACACATTTACGAAACATAAAATACATTTATAAAAATACAAAATACATCCCAGTTATTTTAGCTTGAGGACTTCAGATTCAGTCCAGTGTTGGTATACTGGACTAGTGGTTCCTTACTACAAAACATTGGATTCAGGAGTACAACACAATACTTAAAAAAATGTTAAAAAAGCTTCCCATTTTCCAAAAGTCTTTTTCAAAAGATTTTACAAGATGCAATATAAGTCTCAGGTGTCCCAAGTTTCAGTTCAAAATACCCCACAGATAATTTATTGTAACATGCTGTAATTGACCATTTTTGAGTGAAAGCAAAAACATGCAGTTTTCAAGCATGTATCTTTAAATGCAAATGAGCTGCTACTCCCCCCCCCCCCCCCCCCCCCCCCCCCCCCATCCAAAAAGAGGGTGGAGCCTTTATAGCTCTGCTAGAAACTAACAAAACATCTGATTGGTTTTGATTATCATCTCTATTGCGATCATGCTTACGTGACATTGCAGTTCCCTTTCGAAAGGGAACTCGCACTGCGTCGAATGACGCTAGGGGAACGCCTCAGGCATGACAGGTGTCTGAAATCACTATCAAATCACGGCAATCACATTGACCGGAGACAGCCCGTGAATCATTAATGTGAATGATTAAAGGGTTAGTGCACCCAAAAATGAAAATTAAGTCATTAATTACTCACCCCCATGCTGTACCGACCCCGTAAGGCCTTCGTTCGTCTTCGGAACACAAATGAAGATATTTATGATTAAATTTGAGAGGTTTATGACTGCTACATAGGCTCCCTAAGGGAATGACACCGGACGGCCCAGAAAGTCATTAAAGAAAATGTTTAAATATTCCATGTCACAACCGTGGCTCAACTATAAGTTTATCAAGCGACGAGAATACTTTTTGTGCGAAAAAACAAACAAAAATAACGACTTTATTCGACTATTCCTTTTCTTCCTTGTAGGCCTGAAACGAGACTTCAAGAGATTTCCACGACGCGCACGCGCGAGAACTTAATGGGGGGGTGAAATGCTGTTTCATGCATAGTGAGTTTTTTACACTGTTAAAGAGTTGGATTCCCATGCTAAACATGGACAAAGTTTCAAAAATGAAGTTGTAAGTTTGATGGAGTAATTCTGTTCCAAAAATATTCCTTCCGGTTTGTCACAAGTTTCGGAAAGTTTTTTTCGAATACGGGCGTGTGTGACGTCTTAAGGGTCTTAAGGGCACTTCGCGCGCGCATCTGTAGCCTAGTGCGTGCGAGAGTACGACTATGCCCATCAGAGCGCTGGGCTCGGCTGCGCTGCAATTAAAAAAATGCCACCAAAAAAGTATGTTTTTGGTTGCCAGGGCAAGACAACACTGCACAAATTTCCAAAGAACCCAGCGTTAAGGATGGCGTTTTGTGGATGGATTTTGTTTTTCCAGAGCAGCAACGGAGTTGTGCAAGTGTTTTTGTTTGTTCCCTTCATTTCGACGGTAATAGTTTTATAAACAAGGCCCAGTTCAACGCCGGATTTGCAGATCGCCTAATACTTCTTGAGTGGAGAAGTCTCAAATCTCATCTTTAGATGGAGCAGTCCCAACGATAAAGGTTCACGGTCGTGCGTTGGAACCGCAGGCAGTGAGTAAAACTGCTTCAAATGTCTGAGTTGTAAACTATCGGCGTGTAAGCACAGCAAGTAAACAACACGATCACATACAGTTAATGTATCTATGGAGCATGCGATGTATGGTGTGTGTGTGTTTAAATACATTTGTTTAGCTGGCCACTGTAGGTGTCAGTTTGTTTATTGTAAAAATAAATCATGTCCTCATAAACCACGAGTCTGTCTGTTTACAACACACAAATGTTGTAAAACTTGCGCATGACATGGTGTTCTAAAAACACTGCGCTCAAGTTCAAATCATTTCTATTTTTAAAAAAACGCTCGAGACCTTATGTTTTTCACCCATTTCACTGCCCATCTCACGTTTTTGTGAGCAAAAACGCGTTCTGTATGAACGAGCCCTTAGTATTGTTTAGATCCTTGTTCTGCATGGTATTACTATCTGATTGTTAGCCATGGTTTATTTTCGGATGTCACTCACAGCTTCCAGACGCTCTCAACGCAAAAGCTTCGCGCGCTCGTATCGTGATTATTTAGCTCCGCCCACACGGCACACCTCCACCCGCTCGGGTTTTTCCGGAAAGACTCGGTACAGCCTATCTTTCTTTTATAAATATAATAAAACTAAAGACTTTTTGGAGATATGAAGGATGCAATACTACTCTATAGGTACTCAAGATTAACATGAGATTGAGTGAAACTGAGTGTTTCACCCCCCCTTTAACTGAAGTAGTTGAAGGAGATCGCAATTCTCGCGCATGCGTCGTGGAAATCTCTTGAAGTCTCGTTTCAGGCCTACAAGGAAGAAAAGGAATAGTCGAATAAAGTCATTATTTTTGTTTTATTTCCGCACAAAAAGTATTCTCGTCACTTGATAAACTTATAGTTGAGCCACTGTTGTGACATGGAATATTTAAACATTTTCTTTAATGACTTTCTGGGCCGTCCGGTGTCATTCCCTTAGGGAGCCTATGTAGCAGTCATAAACCTCTCAGATTTAATCATAAATATCTTCATTTGTGTTCCGAAGACGAACGAAGGTCTTACGGGGTTGGTACAGCATGGGGGTGAGTGATTAATGACTTAATTTTCATTTTTGGGTGAACTAACCCTTTAACATGTGACCTGGAAGTATAAAAGGGCGCTTTGCAAACATGACAATCATCTTTTCATCCTCAGGGACTGTTTTGTCAGTAACCGGTTTAAAAAAAGAAAATCAGGTAATTATGAAATGCACTGAGAAGGCTGAGTGCTTCAGAAGTGTGCAGACCCGTGCTCAAGATGTCTGACGCCGGGTGACACACGAAATGTGTGTTTTTCTGTCTGGGAAGGAAGAGCGCGCACAGGCAGGTCTCGAGGGAACTGCCTGTACAAATTGTGAGCATTTTTCTTTGAGAACGCTCCACTCTCGTCTGGCCCTCTTCTCGAGAGAAGAGGGTTCAGCTTCTGGATGTGAGGTTCCCAGATGAAGGTCGCCGATCGCCTTGAGAGGGGTGTAATCCTCTCAGACGATGCGGTGGCTGACGAGGGTAAGCTGCAAGTGGATGATGAATGTTTAAAAAAAAAAAAAAACAGGAGAAGGCTGATGCCGTGTATGCTGAGCTGGTTGGTATTATGGAACGCGCCGTGGCTGCACGTTGGGGGAGAAATCGCTCGCAATAAGAGCGTTTTTCCCTGGTAATAAAACTACCAGCTCAGGTGAGCCTTTAATTTCTTCCCGATCTCATACTGAGATCGAGAGGACATGGAAGAACCTATATTCTTCCCGTATCCACCGACATCAGCGGGCTAGTATCGCTGATGTTGAGGGGATAGGAGAGCATGGGTATGCGTCGATGAGACATCGAGACTGAGAGCTCCAACCCTTCCAGTTGAATGGCAGAGCATACACGTCAGCGGGTCAGGCCGGTGCTACCCTGCACATCATGGCGGTGTTGCAGGTATACCAGGCCGATCTGCTGGGGGATCTTGACCAGGGGGTGGGGCCCCTGAGGCGGTTACTGAGCTGCGCCGCAAATGAAAAAAGTAGCTCTCCGGGCCACCAAACAGACTGCTGCCGCGATCAGCCGGTCGATGGCGGCGATGGTGGCCACGGAGAGACATTTGTGGTTGAACCTGGCCGACATCGGGGAGAAAGAGAAAGGCTTTTTGCTCTATTCGCTGGTTTCGCCCTCTGAGCATTTCGGCACCTCATGGAAGTGGAAAGTTCAGAGAGGCGAAGGCGCGCTCAGCTGTATTAAGGACCTACAGACCACAGAAGAGGCACGACTCACGCAAGAAGAGGGGTCTGAGGGAGGTGATCCAGCACAAACGCACACAGCGTCGGTCATGGATCACCTCTCCTGAGGGCGTGATTATATCTTAGCCCTCTCCTCTCTTCCCCGACTCCCCAGGCGCTTCTTACATCAGGCCTGAGGCTGGGCTCATGGTTCGAACAATGTTCTGATGGCCCGCATCGGCTTGGTTAGTGAGAGTGCCTCTTTCAGGCATGTAAAGGTGGTAGACCCCATGTTCATAAAGAACTGTCTGGTGAATCTTCACTTTGCACGCCACAGGTGAGCTGAGTGGTCTTCTTTAAGAGTAATTTTTGTGTTCAACTAACACTAACATCTATCTCTCTACAGACCTCATTCCCTGTATAGAGTTAGGGGGTCATGTCAATGTCCTAAGGTAAGACAAATTTATTGGATTATTAGGGCCCTGAAGTCCCCCTGTTAGGTGGCTAGAACGATAGAGAGTTTGTGCTTCTTCTGTGAGTATGTGATGGCTTCCCTGGTTGTTTCATGTGTAAGATAATGCGGGGTGTGCCACCGCTCATTCTAGCTGTAAACTGTGTTTATGCTTCTGCTTGTTTTTTCTACACACATCTGTGTTAGCCCTCGGGCTATTAGCCACCTCAGGGTAGAGTAGTTGGTCTCTCTCAAAAAGTTTTTGTTTTGGAGTATAGACTGATGCTGGTGCTTCAGATAGATCTTATATCCAGCCCACGGGACCATCTGACATTTTTTATCCTGAGTACATCGCCCCCCCTGAGCTCTGTTTGGGTTTTCAGTAGGCTGAGCAGTTCTGCAGCCCCTCGAAGAAATAATAATAATTTTTTCGGAAGGCTGTGGCTCCTCTGAGCCCTCAGGTAGTTCTATGTTTATAGGCTGCCCCTCACCAGGGCTGCCTCTGTAGCTGGCCTAGGCTACGCTAGGGATAGTGGAGGCGTTCTGTTGAAGCATTTCTGCCTCTGGCCATCCATGTGAGTTAGGCTTCCTTCCTCCCTAAATTACAGCCTCCTCCCATATTAGGGAATCATTCAGTCAAGGCCCGCCCCCTGCTCTGCATTCAGGGGTGCTAAGAGTAATGCAGGTTGGTAGTCGAGCCCATGGGTCTTTCAGGCAAAAAATGATATCAAGAGTTCGATAAATGTTCGATAATGTTTATGCGGGAAAAGCGGAACGAAACTCAGTTGTTGCTCACGGACTGTTTGTCCGCTCGGCTCAAAGTCCAAACGGCAGCGCAGCGCGAGCTCACTAGAGCAGATGCGTTTACTCTGATTGATCTCGGTCATGAGATCCAATGAGAAGTGCTTGAATTCAGCGAAGAACACAAATGTCTCAGTGATTTAAACCAGTAAAGGCAGATGAAACAGCGCTGACGAACAGGAGAAACATTGTGCGCAACGATACAGGCAGAAAGCTTTTCCGTCTACAAATTCTCATAATTTACCATGGATTTACTGTAACGTTAGCCTACTAATATTACCTGCACTATGAAATGTGGGATATACATATTGAATTGTATTATATTATTAATGTAGACAATGTATTAAAGAACTAATGGAATATAATTACATTATTTAATAATGTATTTAGTAGGGCTGTGCTCAGAATATCGATACAACGATATATCGTCATGAACTCCTGGCGATACGCGTATCGATACAGCAGCTGCCGTATCGATACTTTTGTGCTTTTGAATGTAGCCAATTCAGGGCTCCAATTTCGGCGCGGGACTGCGCATAATTTGAATAATTCCCGCAGTTTATAATGCGGGAAATTCCCGGAAACATTGATTCACTTTAGCATGTAGGTTGTAGTATTAGTAAATGAATCCACACAGATTATAAAATCAAATCAGTCATTTTAAAACTTTCTGTGAGACGCAATTTCACAAACAGCGTGAGTTCAATGCAGTGCTGCGTCTCTCTCTCTCTCGTCTCGGGCAAGCGTCCAGCGCTGCAGCCGGTGAAACTACACGCTCACGGTTAGGAGTCGGGACATGACGGAATATTCACTTGCATAATCGGGCCATCGTGACTAAAGTTGACCATTTGCATGTCTTTAAGTCTTACCAGTTTAAACATTCAAACGATTTTAAACTATTCAGTAGGCCTACTTGCGCGCTCTCTGAGAGTTGGTTTTCTCTGCGTGCATACACAGACTAGAGTAAAGCCGCCTCACATACAGCTCGCGAGATTATATCGCTTTAACAGACTAAAACACGCAAAATGATGGAAAAAATTTCGTTCTTGGTAAGTATCCTCTAAACACAGTTGGTTATGTCTTAAATAAGCATAAAGATTTTTAACAGAAACGGCAATTCCCCGGTTGTATGATGAAGTTAAGCGAGATATTCTGCTGTCACTCTCTTAACCCTGAGCATGTCAATCAATTGTTGTTTCTGCATAAAAATTTAAAAAATGTAATCATTTAAAATGATTTCAACGTAGAAGAAATGACTTTGTTTGGTGCACATTCCAACACTTATGACCTGTTAAATACTAGGTGTTTAAAAGAGTTTGAGAAAACTAAGTTAAATTTAAGTTGTTACCGTTTTTGCTTTTATTAATGTTTTAAGTTTTGTTTAGTCATTGAGCAGTGTAGACATGCTTCAGTGTCACTATAATTGTCATTTCAGTTATTGAGGCAGACTTTAAAAGCATTTAAAAGCAGACTTTAAAAGGAAGAGCCATTCTAAGCTTTTTATTCATTTAACTCATTGTTTTTCAGTTATCACAACTGTTATAACACTGGTTATTCAATAAGCAGATATTACTGTTACTAAACTCAGCTCAAAAGAAATTTAAATTCCAAATTGATCCATATCGTGATACATATCGTATCGTGGCTTTAGTATCGTGATACGTATCGTATCGTGACATTGTTGGTGATACACAGCCCTAGTATTTAGGCTAACGTTACTAATTTTCATACAAATACCATAGAAACCACAAAGTAACATTTTGCCATGATAGTGAGGTGCTGTAGGCTATGCCCGGTTTTATCTGTGGTTATCATGATCTAAATGCATGGTGCTGGATGACCAATGGTTAATTTTAATACAACTCAAACAGTCAGAATATTACATTTTACCAAATAAAAATGAGCATAAACCAAGAAATATTTTTTTCTATTAAGATATTTATTTTGTCAAGGAAAATGACAAATGTTTAAATGTTCTAACTCAGATTTGGCAGATGTTCACCTGTTTGGCAAGTGTTTGTCATGATATGTTCTGACAATAAAGAGTAGTTTGAAAACCACAATTAACACTGGTTTCTACCACTTTCATTTAGGAGCAAAAATTTGCCTTTAAACTTGAGAGAAATAAAGATTTCACATTTATCGTGATAATTATCGATATCGGCTGATATAAAAAAAAATCGTGATATTTTTTTTTGGCCATATCGCCCAGCCCTAGGGGCAGATGGTGTTACTCCCCCGTTGACTCTAGGTAGTTCTGAGTACTCCATTTTCAGCTCTGTATCAATCTACCTCACACAATGATGGCTCGGGCTGAGCGGAGAGTTCTAAACTTAATTTTATTCTGGTTTTTGAATTACGCTCCCTTGTAGCCAGAGCATTGCCATGAACTGACGCCCTTGCATATAGATGGTAGCCCCCTCAATCTGGGGCCTCCACTAGGCAGAGTGGAGTATGTTGTACTCCCCTGCTTTAAGAGTATTGCTTTGTTGCTGAGTACACTGCCTTTGGCAATGTGATTAGGTACCAGGATGATGTAGGCACTGTTTAACCCTCTGGGGTCTAAGGGGTTTTTGGGGTCCTTGAGATGTTTTGACATGCCCTGACATTTGTGATTTTTCAGTTGCTTATATATTAATGGCACAGGTGAAATCACACTCTATTTAGCACAAACAGGGCTACCATAATATGTGAGCAACATGTATGTACATGCTTGTATTTTTGAGAGAATATTGTTTATGCATGGTTATTGAAAAACAAAAAATTAAAGTTTCTGAAATAAGGCCACAAAACACATACTAAATATGTGTCCACAAGACTTTTGACTAATGGATGTTGTCGCCTAGAGTTTTTGCTTCAAAATGATCTGAAAATCATCCTGCCTAATCATTCACATACAACAGGGGTCGGGAACCTATGGCTCGCGAGCCATATATGGCTCTTTTCCGGATTTTATATGGCTCTCCAATTTTCAAATGTTGACTGAAAATACACCCTCGAACATGATGATAAAATTATTTTGAAACTATTAGCATTTCTGATTAATGTATAATTATGAATGTGTAAAATTAAATTAAATATGTTCAAAATATTTAGGTAAGAGACTCGCAGCTTAATATGAATGACAGCGGCGTTTGGCCTGTAGCTAGCCTACCTTTCAGAGTGCTGAATTTTAATTGGCCGACGGTTAGGCCTGCGTCAAGTCAAGATCAAGTTAAACAACTACCTAGCTGGCTGAATTAAAAATCATCATCAACGAGAGGAAAATGGCGAAAAGAAAAAAAGACGACGATTACCGTTCATTTCGGCCTGAATGGGCGGATCAATTTGCATTTGTGGAGAAGTTGGGGTCCGCAGTGTGTCTCATTTGTAATGAACGTATTGCGTCGTTCAAAAAGTCAAATATTAAGAGACATTTTGAGACGCACCATGCAGCATTCGCCGCAAAACATCCCGATGGAGAATGCAGGAGAAAAGCTTGCGCTGAGCTTCAGCGGAGAATGGAAACCGGACAGCAGCAGCTGCTATCATGGACTAATAAAGGCGGGAATCTGAATTCTGCAAGCTTTGCTGGTGCTCTGGAGATTGTGCGGAGTGGGAAACCATTTACAGATGGAGACTACATTAAGGGTTGCATGCTCAGTGTTGCAAAAGAACTGTTTAACGACCTCCCAAACAAGGATAAAATTATTCAAAAAATCGAAGACATGCCTTTCTCTGCAAGAACTGTTCATGATCGTGCACTGGTGATGGCACGCCAGATAGAGGAGATGCAAATCAACGACATCAGTTCAGGTAGTTACTTTTCTCTTTCCTTGGATGAGTCTACCGATGTGAGCAATATAGCGCAGCTAAGCATAATCGGGCGGTATGTGACGGGTGATACAGTGCGTGAAGAGAGTCTTGTTGTTTTGCCGATGAAAGATACAACAAGAGGTGAGGATGTGTTAAAATCTCTGATGGACTTTGCTGCAGAGAAAAAGCTCCCACTGAATAAGCTTATATCTGTGTGTACTGATGGAGCACCCAGTATGTTAGGGAAACATAAAGGATTCGTTGCCCTTCTGTGTGAGCAAGAGAAGCGGCCCATCTTAAACTTTCATTGCATTGTGCATCAAGAGGCACTGTGTGCTCAGTCGTGTGGAGAGGAACTTCGCGAAGTGATGTCATTGGTCGTTCGCATTGTGAACTTCATTGTGGCCCGAGCTTTAAATGATCGCCAGTTTAAGGCCCTGTTGGATGAAGTGGGGAGTAATTATCCAGGGCTGCTACTGCACAGCAATGTGCGTTGGTTATCCAGGGGAAAAGCACTCGCCCGTTTTGCTGCCTGTTTAAATTAAGTGAGGGCATTTCTGGAAATGAAAGGAAATGTTCATCCCGAGCTCAATGGCATTGAGTGGCTCCTGAAGTTTCACTACCTGGTGGATATTACATGTTATATGAACCACCTCAATGTGAAAATGCAAGGCATTGGAAACACAATCTTGTCCCTGCAACAGGCAGTGTTTGCATTTGAAACAAAGCTGGAGCTGTTTATCAGGGACATAGAAAGTGTCCGTCTCCTGCATTTCGAAACATTGCGGGCATACAGAGAGGAATGCTTAGCGAGGGACGCCGCTCATCATTTTGACCTCCGTAAGCTCGCAGCCTTTACGTCTGATTTACTGATGTCATTCAAATCATGCTTTGTGGACTTCCGCAGACATGCCGATTTGTTCAAAGTGATAACTCATCCACATGTGTGCACCGTGGATACACAAAACCTGAGTGTCTTCCCTGGAATCTCCATCGGAGATTTTGAGCTGGAAGCTGCTGAACTGAAGGTGACGGATATGTGGGTGTCAAAATTTTTCACTTTGAATTCCGAACTGGAAAGCCTCGCTCGTCAGCGGGCAGAACTGGCAAAGCAACATAAGTGGGCAGATATGAGAAAACTCCAACGTGAAGACAATCTCATCCTGAAAACCTGGAACGAACTTCCAGCCACTTTCAGCACAATGCGTCGTGTCAGTGTTGCTGTCCTGACAATGTTTGGCTCAACATACACATGTGAGTAGTACTTCTCACATCTGAACAATATCAAAACCAACCTGCGTTCAAGGTTAACAGATGAAAGCCTTAATGCCTGCATGAAGCTGAATCTCACTAGTTACGACCCCAACTACAAAGCACTCAGCAAAATGATACAGCAACAGAAATCTCATTAATGTAAGTAGGGTGCAATGCACTTCTTGTTAATCACTTGTCTATGATGCCCGTTTCTCAATTTTTGTGGTGTCTTAGGAGTGCTAGAAAGTATGATGGTATGAAGTAGCCTTAGCTTGGGTGTCAATGAGTGAAAAAAAAAACAGCGTTATTGCCACCTACTGGTGTTGTTATTAAATAAAAATGGTCAAATATTTCTAATACACAAGTGTAAACTTTGCTGTGGCTCTTTTGAAAAATTTCTAAAAAATATTTTGTTTGTTTGGCTCTTCTTGGTAAAAAGGTTCCCGACCCCTGACATACAACAATAGATTGTTTTAAATTGTGAAAAACATTTGTTTTGTTTGAAAAGGCAATATGCTTGGAGGCGTGAACGGCCAACCCCCTCATGTATAATTAGGTTCTCACCTGAGAAGAAAAAGACCCGCATAATAATGAGCCTTTCGTTCAGGTGTGTCACACAAGAAAGAATGCAAGGACAATATATATATATATATATATATATATATATATGTATGTATATATTAGGGGTGTAACGGTACACAAAAATCACGGTTCGGTACGTACCTCGGTTTTAAAGTCACGGTTCGGTACGTTTTCGATACAGCAAAAAGTAAGAAATGCCAGAGAAATTTGCTATTTGTTAACCCTCTGGGGACCAAAGGTTTTTTGGGGCCCTTGGGATGTTTTGACATGCACTGACATTTGTGCTTTTTTCAGTTATTTATAAACATGTTAATGGCAAAGGTGTAAATTCACTCTATATAGCACACACGGGGCTAACATAATATGTTAGCAACATGCATGTACATGTTTGTATTTTTTGAGAGAATATTATTTATGCGTGGTTATTGAAAAAACTAAAAATAAAAGTTTCTGAAATAAGGCCACAAAACACATATTGATTATTTCTTCACAAGACTTTTGAAAATTGTATCACATAGTCTAGAATATTTGCTCCAAAACTATGTGAGAAACATCCTGACTACTCATTCAGATAAGTCAATAAAGTCTTTTAGAATGTGTATGACGTGTTTTGTTTGAGAAAGCTTTATGCGAGGAGGCTTGATCTCTCATTAGTATGTATCCATTTCACACCTGAGAAAGACAAAGACCCTCCCATAATGGCCCTATTAGGTGCTATCAGGCCATATCATTATGAAGAGCCTTGCAGAAAGAATGAGGAGATTTAAAAAAGAATGGCTTTTAGATTGTTTGGATTTATTTACAACAGACACACACACACTGCTTGGAATAAGTGAACACACCCATGCTAAAGTTGACTAAAAAGAGGAATAAAAAATTGTAATGCCTTAATTAAAAAAATGAGGAAAACTCCAACCTTTAGGGACATGAATAATGTCCTTGAATTCTTTGTGAATGAAAAATGTATCACAAATAATTAAATGTTCTTCTTTAAAATACAGGGTGCATACGTCTGGACACATCTATCACACACCCTTCACCATATAGACAAGGTTTTATTTCAGTTCAAAGTTAGAGTTGGAAAAATCTTGAAAAGAAAATTGTCTTTTCCATAAATGTCTTAGTTTGATCATACATATTTCAAAGTTGAGGATTCATTATTTTGATTTAGCTTGGATTGGAACAAACACTAGACTATAACATCTTAGTTGATTAGTTTATTGACAAAACATACTATATATTTAACATATGAGCAGAAACTCCTAACAAAGCTTATTTGATGTCTATTTTAGAGTAAAAACTTTATACTCTATCCAAAACTAGTCAACAAAATGTCTTTTATTTCGTCTATAACAGTGCGTATCTGTGCGTTCATTCATTCATTCATTCACACACACACACACACACACACATACACACACACACACACACACACACACACACACACACACACACACACACACACACACACAGACACAGAAACATGATTCACATTTAAACAGTATGCTATTTTTCCGTTTACAGACACTAACGTTATTCTATATCGCGATTAGAACAAAGCACAAGCATAAAACACTTACACACTTCTCAGCTGAATCTGTTGCTCCTCCTCGTGGTGAAAATAAACCAGCACTTGTTCTGAGGTAGGTAAATGTCCCAGGATTGTTCCTCATAGCCTCATAGTGTGAGTTTTCCTACATCTTGAAACTTTCAGGTTTATAAATGGGTGTCATCTTTGAAGGATGAACAAATAATGTTTTGGTCATCACATTAAAAATAACATTTTAATATATGAAGAGTTCAGATGCGAAAGCCATTTTAAATTTTCTTCTTAAATTATCATTTTTATCAAGCTTGTATATTTAAGTTCAGTAATTTCACTTAAATGGCAATGAAGATTACCTATTATTGTCATTTGAGTGAAATTACTGAACTTAAATATACAAGCTTCATAAAAATGATCATTCTAGAAGAAAATTTCAAATGGCACTTAGAGGCTTTTGCATCTGAACTCTTTATATATTTATTTATATATTATTTGAGTTTTGAAGTGCTGGAAAAAGATGTGTGAAGTACTTGAAAGCATTTCACTATTCCAGCCAAACTGGTTACAGTTATGGTGAATGTTGCTGGTCTGTGGACGTAAAGTATTACTAGTTCATTCACGGCACAATATTTCTCCTGGTGTCCACGTCAGCGCTGTTTGATCTAATAGAGATCTACGGTTAATAACGGAGAAATGTGAATGCTTCTCACTAGATCTCGCAGCGATGTTATTACTTCAGAGGCGAATTCAAATGTTTTCTTTACTGGATCTTAGCGCTGTGTAGTAACAGTGTCGCTTGATCGAGATCGGCTCGCGCTGCACAGATGTTGCTGGTCCGAACTGATAAACGATCCGTGAAGCACATAATGAGTACCGCAGTTTCGTTCCGCTTTCATTACGCTTGCCATTTGATGTTGCGCACCGTTGTGGTGGTCGCACCAGCGCGAATTTTGTCGGCAGGAAAAATGGTCCAAGGAATCGTTCGGTTTGTATGCGCACCGAACCGGAAGCCTCGAACCGAAACGGTTCAATACGAATACATGTACCGTTACACCCCGTTACTCACCTAATGGATTATTAGGAACACCTGTTCAATTTCTCATAAATGCAATTATCTAATCAACCAATCACATGGCAGTTGCTTCAATGCATTTAGGGGTGTGGTCCTGGTCAAGGCAATCTCCTGAACTCCAAACTGAATGTCATAATTGGAAAGAAAGGTGATTTAAGCAATTTTGAGCGTGGCATGGTTGTTGGTGCCAGACGGGCCGGTCTGAGTATTTCACAATCTGCTCAGTTACTGGGATTTTCACGCACAACCATTTCTAGGGTTTACAAAGAATGGTGTGAAAAGGGAAAAACATCCAGTATGCGGCAGTCCTGTGGGCGAAAATGCCTTGTTGATGCTAGAGGTCAGAGGAGAATGGGCCGACTGATTCAAGCTGATAGAAGAGCAACTTTGACTGAAATAACCACTCGTTACAACCAAGGTATGCAGCAAAGAATTTGTGAAGCCACAACACGCACAACCTTGAGGTGGATGGGCTACAACAGCAGAAGACCCCTCCGGGTACCACTCATCTCCACTACAAATAGGAAAAAGAGGCTACAATTTGCAAGAGCTCACCAAAATTGCACAGTTGAAGGCTGGAAAAATGTTGCCTGGTCTGATGAGTCTCGATTTCTGTTGAGACATTCAGATAATAGAGTCAGAATTTGGCGTAAACAGAATGAGAACATGGATCCATCATGCCTTGTTACCACTGTGCAGGCTGGTGGTGGTGGTGTAATGGTGTGGGGGATGTTTTCTTGGCACACTTTAGGCCCCTTAGTGCCAATTGGGCATCGTTTAAATGCCACAGCCTACCTGAGCATTGTTTCTGACCATGTCCATCCCTTTATGGCCACCATGTACCCATCCTCTGATGGCTACTTCCAGCAGGATAATGCACCATGTCACAAAGCTCGAATCATTTCAAATTGGTTTCTTGAACATGACAATGAGTTCACTGTACTAAAATGGCCCCCACAGTCACCAGATCTCAACCCAATAGAGCATCTTTGGGATGTGGTGGAACGGGAGCTTCGTGCCCTGGATGTGCATCACACAAATCTCCATCAACTGCAAGATGCTATCCTATTAATATGGGCCAACATTTCTAAAGAATGCTTTCAGCACCTTGTTGAATCAATGCCAGGTAGAATTAAAGTCCCCATGAATTCAAAATTGACCATACTTACTTTGTTTTCCTAAATTGATCATTTTGTGGTGAACAATTCATCCGTGCAAGTCAATCCACACAAAAATTTTTTTTGGCTTCGTAATCTTTAATCAAAATCTGAAATTTCCCCTCTGCATTGAAGGACCTTCCCTGATGACGTAGGTTTGACGGTTTGGGTGTCTGCTTAACATCCGTATCCACGCCCCTCCAACTGACTGTAGACAGGCTGAATGAAAACACCTACTTTTCTAGATCCAATCAGGTGCTAGTTGGAAAAAAAGCCACGCCCACTATTTTGCCTCATTTAGTATTCCGTTTCTCTCGGAAATACGTCACAACACTGGAGAAAAGTCGTTTGCAACTTCCGGTTCACGGGGACTTTAAGGCAGTTTTGAAGGCAAAAGGGGGTCAAACACAGTATTAGTATGGTGTTCCTAATAATCCTAACTTTGAACCAATTCTATAGAATGGCCCATGTAGCCCATTTGAACAGGATTTGTTTCCAGGTATGACTAAAAATGTGCTTTTGACTTTCATTTATATTTTGATTATTTATATATATATATATATATATATATATATATATGTGTGTGTGTGTATGTATGTATATACACTAACCTAAAGGCCACGTAAAATTAAGGCAGTTCTGAAGGCGAAAGGGGGTCAAACACAGTATTAGTATGGTGTTCCTAATAATCCTTTAGGTGAGTGTATATTGCTCATGCCTGGGAGAATAGAATTCCCTGAGTTTTGTTTAAGTTTAGAGATGTGCTCCAAAAAAAAAGTTCACGGTGACGGAGAGCCAGAACGCACACCCTGTTTATTTTCTTTATTTTACAAAAGCACAATGTTTTGTTTCGATTGTAAGTGGACACATAAAAAAGAAGACATTCAACTGTTTATTTTTTCATATTTCTTAAGTCTGTATGACCAAAAATGACGGAGTATTTTAAGTCTATTTTTCTGCTATTTGAAAAAAACCGAGCAAAACGCACCGGCGCGTTTGCCGACCCCAGAGAAACAGCTTTTCTGCCAACGAAGGCTCCATGGTTAGGTAGTAGGCCTCAGCACGCCTCTATGACCGGGCAGCCCCCAAGAGGGCTCTTTAGCCCAGCTTACCTCAGGTGGTTGACCTTAGTAGTTCAGGCAGCAGACTCACTGATGGGTAGTAGGCCTTAACAGGCCTCCTCAGAGGTGGGTCCCAACATTGTGGGACATACATTATGGCCACGACCAGGTAGCTAGCCTTATTAGGCCTCCTGTGGATGGGCCCAATAATATGTTAAAATAGTATGGTTCCCAACAGTGTGTGTTGTAGCAGAATAGACTTGCTATCAGCTAGTAGGCCCGACCAGGCCTCCCTGATAGGCGAGTCCCTAGCAGCTGTTGGCCTTAACAGGCCACCATGTAGCTCAGTCTCCAATCTCTCTGGTCCGTGGTAGTTAGTCTCCTTCATAAGAAGACTTTCAGGAGGCTGGCTTAAACAGGCCGCTCCGAGACTGGGCCCCAGGACTGGCTGGCCTTAGCAGAACGCCCTGGGACTGTCACCTAGATTCAGGGCCCGTAGCAACCAGTTGGTTAGACTGCTATCAGGTAGTAGGCCTCTTCAGGCCTCCCTTAAGGTGAATTCCCACCTAGGATGGTTATCAGGTAGTAGGCCTCTTCAGGCCTCCCTGAAGGTGAATTCCCACATATGGTGGTTATCAGGTAGTAGGCCTCACCAGGCCTCCCTGAAGGCAAACCCCAAAGGACAGGCAACTGGACAGCTAGCCTGACTTGCTATCAGGTAGTAGGCCTCACCAGGCCTCCCTGTTGGCGAGTTTCCACATATGGTGGTTATCAGGAAGTAGGCCTCACCAGGCCTCCCTGAAGGTGAGCTCCCACATATTGTGGTTGTCAGGTAGTAGGCCCCACCAGTTTGTTACGGATACGTGGTGTAATTTTTTTAGCAATCAAAAAGCATGTCTAATTAATTGAAATAATGTATTATGAATCATTAAACTTATACATTTAAAAAAAATATATGAAAAAATATTTCACCCTAATTCTGTGTTATGTTTTTTTCTGGTAATAAAATGAAGACATAAAACAGAAATTTTATCATTTATCATCAATTTTAATCATATGAAATTAAACTTTTTGTCAAATAACGTGCTGCACAATGAGCTTTACAGTTAAAATTAAAACATGGATTATTCCTTAAAAAACTGAATTTTGATGATAATTTATTTGGATTAGTGTTAGTATTATTACATTGGGACATATCTAAATTCTACTGTACAACAGTAATATATTTCTGTCAAGTTAAACAAAACTTTTATTTTGATGGGTTGCCGTGAAGACCTTTTAAGTTTCCGTGTGTTTATGTCATGATGATAGTTTTTCTCAAATGAAGCGGTTAAATGATCACGAAGTGACTTTCGGAGCCTGGATAGGAAATTCATGCATTTGTGTTTTCATATAGGCAAAAAAACAGCGCAAGCGTCACACGTGCTTCAGTGTGTGTGTGTGTGTGTGTGGTAAATGAAACTGCGCGTCGGCTGCACCATTCATTCACACAGAACGTGCAGGATTCGTATTTAAATTGTCTTTGTGGTTTAATATCCACACACACTAGTCTACATCGCGATTTGATTTCAAGTGTACTGAACTACTTTCTATTTATTCCTCAAAAAATGGGCAAATTCCACGTTATACAGTAAATTCCTTTTTTATGATTGGATTTCGTCAGCATTTTAGACTGCTACCAAAACGGGAGGGTCGTTTTGGGGGGGCGGGCCGCCCACTGCTCTTTGTCTTTCAGAAGCTTGTGGCTGTGGTTGTGTTGCAGTCTCTTCTATCTCTTTTGGTTCGTTCTCTGTATATTCTGGTTTGAAAAAATGCAATTCATCCTCTTTTTAGAAATCTGCAGACATAGTTATGAAATGTTTTATGTTGAGTGTGCGTCTTCCTCTACTTGTAAACAGCCCTCCGTTTCCTGGTCATATGTCGGAATGCCAGCTCCTGCGTCATCATCACCACACACATGCATTGTGGTGCTCTCGTGAACGTCGGAGACTGATATGGAAGAGAAGAAATTGTTGAATAAAGTTATTTTGTTTTTTTTGGCGCACAAAAAGTATTCTTGTTGCTTCATAAAATTAAGGTCGAACCACTGTAGTCACATGGACTATTTTAACGATGTCTTTCCTACATTTCTGGGCCTTCAAAATGTTAATTAAATAGCTGTCAATGGAGCCCACCCTGAGCCATCGGATTTCATCAAAAATATCTTAATTTATGTTCCGAAGATGAACGAAGGCTTTAAGGGTTTGGAACAACATGAGGGTGAGTAATTAAGGACATAATTTTCCTTTTTGGGTAAACTATCCCTTTAAAATATCTTCAATACTTCTTGAGTTACAGGCATGTAAACGAGGCAAAAAAACACAATAAGTGTTTTTTCCCCATTTTTGAACTGTCACTGTGGGCATATAATTAAACAAAGATTGCTAAAGTCAACAGATTTAACTAACAGACCTACCCATTTCTGTTTAAAAATAAAATAATTATGCGGCCATCTTTCTAAAGTCATTTTACACCCCTGTAATTTGGCTCCAAATCTCAGGTGAAAATTGTCATTTTGACTCCCCCCCCCCCCCCCCCCCCCCCTACAAAATAGTGGATTACTTAGTAAATATACATCCATGACATTTAATATTTTGTCTTTCATCACTGTAAATGTTTGTCTATCTTCTTTTTTTAATAAAAAATATTAACAAAATCAACGGTTTGAGCTGGGGACCTCTGGTTGAGTTGACATTGAATGACCCAGCAGTGTGTGTGGATTCAGGATCGCTAACAGTATTCCGCTGCTCTTGTATTTTGAACTTGTTTTGACCCCATAGCTAAGAACAAAAAATAACTACACTATAAGTATATAATGGCCTTTAAGCAACTTGCAATTATCTCTAAAAAATCTATAATAATATCAATATGTCTAACAGGCCCTTTTGACAGCTGTGATGCCTGATGACGTGATTAAACTTGACCCACGTTACTTTTTTGATTATTTTTGGATGACCATTAGCTTTACTGATTGATTGCCAGTTAAAGGTTAGTGCACAACCGTTTAGAGTTAGATTTGAGTATGTGTCTATATTGGCATCCACGCAAAGACAATAGCATTTTATATAGTTAAACAGCAGTTGAGAACAATGTTCTGTTACACTTGTCTCCTGCATATCCTCTTGCTTTCCTTGTAGACTCATCAAGAAATTATTCTTGCCATAAATGGACATTAATTTACTTTTATTTTACATGATTAAAGTGCTCAGTGCAATATTGTGCAAAGGTACTCCCTCTCCGCAAGTCAAACAGTGGCTCAGGTGGTTTGGTGCAGTGACCTGTGGGTCTGCAGGGAAGAGTGTTGAACATGTATGTTTGGTGCATACTGATTCTGTATTCAAGCACATAAATTGCACGCTCTATTTACTTGCCTCTGGCTGTTTGATAGAAACTGGGTATGATTTTCATAATAATACATAATCATCTAGTGTTATTGTGACTAATGGGTGCAGAGCGATTCACTTGGTGCAATTGTTCAGCCTTAGGAATCTGTTACACTTCGGATGCATTTTAAAATGTCCTATAAGCCAAAAATGACTTTTGAAGCATAGAGTTCTTTTGAAATCGATGCAGGCATGGAGGAAGGTAAACCATGTCTTCTTGAGCGCACAGGATGGTGCTGAGAAGAGGTGGCCAGGTTATAACTAGGAAAGAGTGGACTGAGAGAAAGAGAGAGCGCTAGTCTTTCAGCACATTCCAAAGCACGGCCTCTGAGAGGCTGTTCTGTGTCCAGGAGGCCGGCTCTGGGGCTGGAGGTAAAACTGAGAGGCTGTTCAGAAGAGCAATGAGGTCGGTCCATGCACACACACTTGAAGTACTGTACATTTGAACACTCACCCAATCACGTGCACAGAGCGGAGTACGCAGTTGAGCATATGGATGAACTCCCACAACAGAAGTGAGCACATGCACGATCACATATTGCAAGTCAAGATGGTTTGGCGTCTTCATGATGTCAGTATGATTTGTTTGTGTCTTAGCTATATGCTCCCAATTATGTTGTACACGAGTTGAAACACACATAATGCACTAGTATACTGGTGAAAATGCTTCTATTTTGCACTTTTTTAAAGGGGTCATATAATGGTACATGCACTTTTACAAGTTGATTGTACTGAAATGTGTGTTGGCAGTGCCTGCACACAACCATCATTTAATGATAAAAATCCATCCAGTGTTTTTATTTTATTTTATCTCCTTATATATTTTCCCCTGTCTCAAATCGAGCCGTCTGACTGTGTGACATCACACGGTCGGATGCCCCTCCCACAATTGTCAATGGACAACAGCGTTTCAACACAGACCCGCCCTGAGTAAGCTATGTCATCATAGTCCGCCATTGTTGATACGCTGGAGCAGAATGGCGTCTAAGCGATTGTGGTGTTCTGTTCTTGGGTGTAATAACGAACACAGCAGTCATTTTGATGTTCCTAAATCCGAACCGCTGAAGACGCAGTGGCTGAGTTTTTTCAATGGGAATATTCCCCACGATCAACGTGAATGCTTTCATGTTTGCGCGAATCATTTCTCACCAGACTGCTTTATAAACGACCCTCGTTTAAGTATAAAACAGTATAAAGCTGATTTTGCTAAGAAGCTGCTCCTGAAAAAAGAATCGGTACCAACTATTCGTGTTCCTGCTGAACCTCCAGAAGAAGTGAGTGTAAAGTTTTACTAACCTTTATATTAATCTTTGCAAATCGCGAAAAAAAGTTTTTCATGACCATTAACTGTAACATCAATCTGTCAATGAACTAACGTATACATCCGTAAACACATAGCGTTCATATCTCACTACTCTACCCTGCAAGTACATACAAAGATAGATCAAAGTGACATTACGTTAACCAACCATTCCGAAACGTCATGTTCGAGCCTTAATTGTCAAACTTCTTCGGGGCCGTCATTTTGTTCCGAGGGTCCGACTCCGGTTCAAATTGAACACCCGCTACCATTCTTTCTCCAAAATATAACCTCAACTGTTGTCAAGGCAACACTCCACATGTGGTGTGTCAAAACGCCCCACAGAACAGAGAAATCTCTACCTGTTGCGATAATATAAAACTCTCCTGATATTATAGTAACAATTACAGAAGAATAAAATAAAGCGTGTTACCTTTTGGAGCTTGGAAGTGTTCAGTTTGAGCAGATGTTTTATACCATCATAACTGTCCTCGTCAGAGCTCATTTCCCAGTACATTCATCATCTGGCTCATATTCGCGATCTCAAACATATTCTCAATCATTTTTAACATCTTCAAAATCAATATTTTGATTGCTGACAACTTGTTCACCAGATCAACCATCAAGTGACAGTGACACCAATATTTGATTGAGCTCAGTACTTGCTCTGCGGTACATCGCTGAGCCATTTCATGGTTTTTTTTTTCGTGATGATACTTCCAATTCTTTTGTTTTCTGCCTGCGATAACTATGAGCGAAACTTCACTTCATCATTGTGTATCAGACATTGCCACCTTGTGGAATAAAGGTGAAATGCACTTATTCAGTCATCAAAAATTCAATTTTTGTTGTGCAGAAAAATTATACTTACACTGTTACACACCTCAGGTCGTTAACGGACAAACACGCATTCGTTTGTAAAATGTTTTAAACTTTAAAAAAACTGAATGAGGAGAAGGGTAGTGATTGATGATATTTTAATGTCTTTCATTTTATTTTTCTTTGTGTCACACTATAAGAAGACAATCTGTAGAAAATCAGAAAAGGTATTGGTAATTAATTTTCTGCCACAACATTATCTGTTAAAGGGTTAGTTCACCCAAAAATGAAAATTAAGTAATTAATTACTCACCCCCATGCTGTACCAACCCCGTAAGGCCTTCGTTCATCTTCGGAACACAAATGAAGATATTTTTGATTAAATGTGACAGCTGGATCACTCCTCCATAGGCTCCCTAAGGGATTGAAACCTGACGGCCCAGAAAGTCAATGAAGAAAATGTTTAAATATTCCATGTCACAACAGTGGCTCAACTATAAGTTTATCAAGCGACGAGAATACTTTGTGTGCGAAAAAACAAAACAAAAATAACGACTTTATTCGACTATTCCTTTTCTTCCTTGTAGGCCTGAAACGAGACTTCAAGAGATTTCCACGACGCATGCGCGAGAATTGCGATCTCCTTCAACTACTTCAGTTAAGTTCTCGCGCGTGCGCGTCTTGGAAATCTCTTTTTTTTTTAGTTTCTTAATTGTAGTGTCGCTTCAATTATGTGCGCGCTTTCCGTGCGCCTACATTTGAAATACAGAGAAGAGAAAAACCTTCGCGGTGCAGAGGATTTTTTTAACTGCTCGTGCCGCCCCCCATGTGACATGAAAAAATGCCGCCCAGTTCGCCTGTGCCTAAAACCGCTACTGGGTGGGACTTCACTTGCAGATACTGAAATCAATATCAGCCATCTTGTTTGGAAGCTAACAAGTGCTGTGGAGATAGGAAGTTACGGCAATGACGGAAGAAACTAAACATGATATGGAAGAAGAGGATTTTGAAAATCTGCTGCTCGAATCCGATGTTCGTGGCTATCTTTATGAGCCGCAATATAGTGAAGAGCAGCTGAGGCTGATGTAGGAACAGGAGGCGGCTGCCTGTCGCGGACGAGGAGCCCGGACTGGGTCGAGCTGGGTGGACTGCTGGTGCCTGTGCTCTCGAGACCGGTGCGTCTCACAGGTGTCCTTCATTAGCACTCAAGCCACCGGCCTCGCGCCGTCCTCTCACGTCCCTCGCCCTCGTCATGCTCGCCACAGCCAACTAACTAGAAATTTTGTGTGAAATGAAATTCTATCTCTGGTGGCAGCTAACGTTAGCCATGTAGACGAAGTAGTGATTTCTCTGATGTTTGCGCTGTTCTGGATTAGAGGGAGTGGCTTGCGGAGCTGTGCAATATGGTGCATTGTGGGAGTTGTTATCTTACATACAAATACGCCCTAAAGTTATTTTCTGTCTTTTCTCAGTCAAGAGGGCACCAAATTCAAATATTCTTTTACATTTCGACTACATATATGACCCACTTTCAATAAAGATTAATGTTGAAATGGGTGAAGTGCTCCTTTAATAGCGACAACATTAAATTGTGTGTTCACAATTTAGCTGAAGCTCACAATCATGGTAAGGGACGTTACATTTCCGACACACACTTGAGCTGTTTGGCCAATCACAATTCATTGGGTCAACTGGCCAATCAGATAACTCTGGGCTTTTCATATCATTACATTATTATATTTATTATAGTTATATAATCAGTATACCAATTCGAATTTTAAGATTTCTTTTTCATTTTATGTGATAATTTTAATATTTTCTTTTTTGTTTATTTTGTTTTCTCACAATACTACACCTTTTAGTTTTCATTAGATATTTCCATATTTTCAGGTTTAAATTATTCACATTTTGTTGATTTCTAATAAGTTTGTGTAATTTCAGACTGATTTCAGGAAATCTGATTAGTTTATTGAGTTTTGCAGGAAAACCAAGTTCCCTTTCGAGGGAACTCGAACTGGGTCAATGGCCCTGTCCCAAATGGCGCACTTCATGCGGACTTTCGGTCTCGTGGACTTAAATTGCGCGTGTTCGCCGAGTCTACGAGTCCGTAGGCCGTCCCATTTAGCATTTTAATGCTCTGAAGTGTGCTCAGCAGCGCCCCCTTTGTACCCTTGAAGCGGTCTTCCGCAAAGCTCGCATAGATGCAGGCTCCACGCACTTTAACTACCCAGGAATCCTTGCGAAAGGCCAATCAGACAACGGATGGGAGGAGATTTCGCTCACGGACAATTTTTAACATGGCTGAGAAGAAAATATTTAAGTGTAATATCATTACGGTTTTTATGACAAGTTTATACAAACATTATGATCATTGACCAGTGGTTGATGTCTCAAACATAGGCTAATAATAGTGATAATGGCTAATAATGATTCATTAAATAAATAGAACAGAATGTCAGGGCTTTACTGAGTCATATGTAAACATAACAACAATAGGCAGCATATTTCCCCGAACCTGTAGCTCCTGTCCATAACAACAATCAGACCTTCTTCCTGTTTCCGGCGTGACGATCGAGTCTGTCCCAAAAATACCTCTCAATGCGCCCTCGCGGACTCGCGCTAAGGGCGCTAATAGGTCTGCACTACATGACGTCACCGAAGTGTGGACTCTGAGGAAGTCCACAAGTCCGGAGTGTGCCATTTGGGACAGGGCCAATGACAACACTTTGGGGAACGCCCTTAGCGTAACACATCTGAAGTATGAATGAAACTAATCCAATCCTGATTGGTGGTGCGTCATGACGTAACATGTGACGGCATACACGGAAGCTACAAAGGGATGCCGGCACACAACAGAGTTAGCTTTTTGCTCTTCAGTAAGCGCTCTGTGTCAAACTGTCTGTCCTATTATGTGTTGTTTGTCCCGTAAGAACTTCAAATAAAGGTCTGCATTGCAATATAGAATCTAGTGGCTCGGATCTCGCGTTTGCTGAGGCAGCCCATAGATTACGGGTCTACTCTGCAATAAGATTCTGTGTGGGTGCGAGGCATTCACAGTCAGCTCCTGAGGGTGCTGGCAGTGTTCATTGAGAAATATCTCGACGCGTACATCTGTGCGCTATCGGATGTTTCAGCCTCGCACCTGTTGACTTTCTTCTCTAGGGATGAAAGGCAAATATATTTTAATGGCTTGAATCTTGTGTTTGTCGAGGTAGCGTTTAGATTACGAGACCATATAAATAAATATTAAAACAGTGTTGTCTGGTGATTATGGCTGCATTTAATTCTAAGAAATTAAAATGATGGAATATTATCTGACTTTAGATATTTTAATTCAGCCTACCATTAAGACCGTGTTTCACTTATCCAGTGTTTATGGCTGGATTTAATTCTGAGGAATTAAAATGATGAGCACCGAACGCACACTGCTCTGTCTGCCCCACAGGCTTGCAGTCAGGCAGTGTTCCATCAGCACATCGAAAATCGTTTTCGATTTTTCCCTGCCGGTCCTCTGCTTCAGGGTATCGAAAATGAGACAAAAATAGCAGGGTTCGAATAATACCCGAAATCAGTCTCAAGAGACTGGTCCCCTTAGTAGAATATTTCAAAGCATGGCAAGACCTGCCAAATAGTTCTCACTGGGTCCTGCGCACAATAGAGAAGGGTTACAGGTTGCAGTTCGATTCCGCCACCGAATTTCAGCGGGGTGGTGTGGACTGCAGTCGACCCAGTGCAGGGGCGGGTATTGGAACAGGAAGTAAACTCCCTGGTGGTAAAGGAGGCCATAGAGCGTTATCCTCCGCCGAGCAGGGAGACCGGGTTATACAGACGCTACTTTGTAGTTCCTTAAGAAAGATGGGGTGTTGCGCCAATTTTAGATCTAAGGTACTTGAATCGTTCTCTGAGGAGATTCAGGTTCAAGATGCTCACTATTCCCATCATCATGAGTCAGATCAAATCTGAGGATTGGTTTGTCACGATAGATCTAAGGGACTTATACTTCCACATATCCATCCTTCCATCTCACAGGAAGTTCCTGAGGTTCGCTTTCGGGGGCGAAGCATTCCAATATATGGTTCTTCCGTTCGGCCTAGCTCTCTCCCCTCGCACGTTTACCAAATGCATGGATGCAGCTCAAGCTCCGCTGAGGCTTCAGGCTATCAGGGTGCTAAATTATATCGATGACTGGGTTATTATGGCCCAGTCACAAGAGCTGGCAGTTCGGCATCGAGATGTCGTCCTTGCCCACATCCAGAGCCTGGGGTTGAGACTCAACATGAAAAAAAAGACATGTTGGCACCAGCCCAGAGAACCACATTCCTGGGAGTGGTGTGGGACCCGATCACGATGCAGGTACAATTGTCTCCTGCACAGATCGAGTCCATCCTGGCCACGGTGACCAGGATAAAGCTAGGCCAAGCCATCATTGTAAAACTGTAAAACCACTGAGGACGGACCTGCTTCTACAGGCCGGGGGTTCAATATTCACCCTCGACCAGACCTGTGGAAACTTTGGGCCTGGCCCCTGAGGGGGCTCAGTACCTAGAGGCTGGCCTGTCGGCTGAATTGGTTGAGACCATACTCAGTTCCAGAGCTCTTTCCACGAGGAGATTGTAAGTCTAAAGTGGAATGTGTTTCCACTTGGTGTAGAGAGCATGAGGTGGACCCAGTTAACTGCCCGGTTGGCTTCAGTGCTGGAGCTCCTCCAAGATCGCTTCTTGGCTGGTCTTACCCCGACCACACTCAAGGTGTACTTGGCTGCCTTTGCGGCTTTCCATGCTCCTCTGGGTGATGGGCCTCTGGGGAGACATCAGCTGGTTGTACGTTTCCTCCGTGGGGCTTGGAGGATATGTCTTGCAGCTCGTACCAGAGTTCCCACATGGGACCTGGCAGTGGTTCTCAAAGGGTTGGTCAAGGCCCCCTTCGAACCTCTGGAGTCAGCTGAGGCCAAGAACCTTTCCCTCAAGGTAGCTTTATAATTAGCCATTACTTCTCTGAGGAGAGTAGGAGACCTTCAGGCGCTCTCTATATCTCATGGGTGCCTGGAGTTTGCTCCAGGAGACATTAAGGCTATCTTGCATCTCAGGCCGGGCTATGTGCCTAAAGTGCCATCTAATGTGGCATGGCCTAGGGTTCTACAGGCTTTTCATCCTCCACCTCACGTGACGGCGGATGAAGAAAGAATTCGTCAGAGCTCTCAAGATTTATGCCCAGATGTTGTCTTCATGGCGGAAGTCAGACCAGTTGCTGGTGTTCTTCGGGTCGCCCAAGAAGGGGCTTCCCGCATCCAAACAGACCATCAGTAACTGGATCGTTCAGGCTATCTCTTTGGCCTATTAGGTGCACAGCTTGCCTTCACCTTTGGCCGTGAGGGCTCATTGAACCAGAGGCATGGCGTCCTCTATAGCCCTCCTTTCAGGGGCCCCAATCCAAGAAGTGTGCTATGCAGCAGGATGGGCCAGCCCTCATACTTTTATCAGATTCTATAGCCTGGACATTCCTTCTACGCCAGGCACTCTAGTGCTTTCGTCCTAAGTGTGCCTGTGCGCAGCTTCACACTGGGACTGGCAGGGCTTGTTACGGCATAGTGGATACTCGTTTCCCAAAGTGTCATCATCGACGCAGTTCGAGTTCCCTCGGAAGGGAACATCTCGAAAGGGACTGTAACCCCTGTTCCCTGAGAAGGGAACGAGACACTACGTAGAAGCTTCCTTCGCAGAAGCTAACTCTGTTGTATGCCGGCGTCCCTTTGTAGCTTGCGTGTATGCCGTCACGTCATGACGCAGAACCAATCAGGATTGGATTAGTTTCATTCATACTTCAGATGTGTTATGCTATGGGTGTTCCCCAAAGTGTTGTCATCGACGCAGTGTCTCGTTCCCTTCTCAGGGAACAGAGGTTACAGTCGTAACCCGAGACGCTTTGTTTAACCCTCTGGGGACCAGAAACGCGCCGGCGCGTTTTGCTCGTTTTTTTCACATAGCAGAAAAATAGACTTAAAGTACTACCATCATTTCTGTTCATATAGAGTTAAGAAATATGAGAAAATACTCTGTTAAATGTCTACTTTTCTATGTGCCCACATACAATCGAAATAAAATATTGTGCTTTTGTAAAATAAAGAATATAAACAGGGTGTGCGTTCTGCCTCTCAGTCACCGTGAACTTTTTTCCTGGAGCACGTCTCTAATCTTCAACAAAACTCAGCAAATACTATTCACCCAGACATGAGCAATATATCTTTTAAATCATTTGAGTTTGTACTTTTAAATGATCCGATTCAAAACTAAAATAAATATTCTCCTTTTATGTAATCTATATAAAAAGAGAGACGTGTCAGCCATTCTAATTATCTTTCTCTCAGCTCATTATCTCCGGTAATGTGACACGCCCACGGAGAGCACGCGCTATTCAAACGCAAATACGTGAAGCACCACATTGAGACGCGTTAACGCCCATAAACTCTGAAAACACACTATATTTTTTAGTCAGATTAATCTACTGTCATCTTGAGCGGCTATGAGGAACAATCCTGGGACATTTACCTACCTCAGAAC
Organism: Tiaroga cobitis; assembly: GCA_030578255.1. NCBI lineage: Eukaryota > Metazoa > Chordata > Actinopteri > Cypriniformes > Leuciscidae > Tiaroga > Tiaroga cobitis. The sequence goes on along the minus strand of CM060595.1, from coordinate 26,237,837 downwards.
AAGTGCTGGTTTATTTTCACCACGAGGAGGAGCAACAGATTCAGCTGAGAAGTGTGTAAGTGTTTTATGCTTGTGCTTTGTTCTAATCGCGATATAGAATAACGTTAGTGTCTGTAAACGGAAAAATAGCATACTGTTTAAATGTGAATCATGTTTCTGTGTGTGTGTGTGTGTGTGTGTGTGTGTGTGTGTGTGTGTGTGTGAATGAATGAATGAATCAACGCACAGATACGCACTGTTATAGACGAAATAAAATACATTTTGTTGACTAGTTTTGGATAGAGTATAAAGTTTTTACTCTAAAATAGACATCAAATAAGCTTTGTTAGGAGTTTCTGCTCATATGTTAAATATATAGTATGTTTTGTCAATAAACTAATCAACTAAGATGTTATAGTCTAGTGTTTGTTCCAATCCAAGCTAAATCAAAATAATGAATCCTCAACTTTGAAATATGTATGGTTAAATATATAGTATGTTTTGTCAATAAACTAATCAACTAAGATGTTATAGTCTAGTGTTTGTTCCAATCCAAGCTAAATCAAAATAATGAATCCTCAACTTTGAAATATGTATGGTCAAACTAAGACATTTATGGAAAAGACAATTTTCTTTTCAAGATTTTTCCAACTCTAACTTTGAACTGAAATAAAACCTTGTCTATATGGTGAAGGGTGGTGCATATGAGACGCAGTTTTTAGCGTGCATTTGATACGCAGTTCATTTACGTGTAATACACACGCACCCCACACCACTAATTCTACCCAAACGTATAATACACACGCACCCCACCCCACACCTAAACCTACCCTAACCAACCCATGCGTATCATATGCACGTAAAAACTCACTTTAGCGTATAAATTACACGACAATACACATGCGTGCTATAAAGACGCATTTAGTGTGATCGGGTTGGTGTGATAGATGTGTCCAGACGTATGCACCCTGTATTTTAAAGAAGAACATTTAATTATTTGTGATACATTTTTCATTCACAAAGAATTCAAGGACATTATTCATGTCCCTAAAGGTTGGAGTTTTCCTCATTTTTTTAATTAAGGCATTACGATTTTTTATTCCTCTTTTTAGTCAACTTTAGCATGGGTGTGTTCACTTATTCCAAGCAGTGTGTGTGTGTGTGTTGTAAATAAATCCAAACAATCTAAAAGCCATTCTTTTTTAAATCTCCTCATTCTTTCTGCAAGGCTCTTCATAATGATATGGCCTGATAGCACCTAATAGGGCCATTATGGGAGGGTCTTTGTCTTTCTCAGGTGTGAAATGGATACATACTAATGAGAGATCAAGCCTCCTCGCATAAAGCTTTCTCAAACAAAACACGTCATACACATTCTAAAAGACTTTATTGACTTATCTGAATGAGTAGTCAGGATGTTTCTCACATAGTTTTGGAGCAAATATTCTATACAATGTGATACAATTTTCAAAAGTCTTGTGAAGAAATAATCAATATGTGTTTTGTGGCCTTATTTCAGAAACTTTTATTTTTAGTTTTTTCAATAACCACGCATAAATAATATTCTCTCAAAAATACAAACATGCACATGCATGTTGCTAACATATTATGGTAGCCCCGTGTGTGCTATATAGAGTGAATTTACACCTTTGCCATTAACATGTTTATGAATAACTGAAAAAAGCACAAATGTCAGTGCATGTCAAAACATCCCAAGGGCCCCAAAAAACCTTTGGTCCCCAGAGGGTTAAAACTGTGTGTAACGATAATGAGTTTTGTATCCTGGAAGCATTTTTGAATTAAAGATGCCTTTGATTTTGAAATGAATATAGGAGACTGAGAAGAAAGCAGAGAGGAGATTCAATCTCCTGATTATTCACTGATGAATGCATTAAACATTTACAACTTTCTCTGGTGTTTTCAGTTGTTATCGAGGCTTCTAGAAAATATTTGCTTGTGAAGACACACACTGGACTGTTTTCTATCTGAAAAATGTATGATTGCATAACTCTGAGTAGAAGGAATGTTTGGAGGTGAGGCACATGTTCGGTACCTGTACAAATGTTGTGACTTACCGTATGTTAGATGAAAAGATAAATGTAAATGAGGGGATGAGGGTTGAGTGATAAATAGAGCATCTGCTCTCCCAACAAGACCATACGATGGGTTTTGGCAAGGGCCTTGCATTTTGTGGTGAGACTTATTGTAATCAATGAAGTCATCTACATTTCAGTCACATACATGACAGCCAATGACAGTCAAATACATGAACATATTTCATTTGTACACTGTCAAATCTGGTATTGTAAATAACAGTAGTTATAGGATAATTCTCTAGAGAGGTCCTTGGCTAGACAGACTTTAATTTTCTGTTCATTTCTGATAACAATTGTTCTTTTTTTGTTCTCCAAAGGCTGGTATGATTCGTACTGATTCTGATGAGTACTTCATTGAGCCTCTGGAGCGAGGAACACAGGAACACGAGGAGAGAGGAAGAGTGCATGTGGTATATCGAAGGTCTGCAGTATTACAAGCTCCGTCAGACATCTCCTTGGATTACCAGCCGATCCGTACGTATCACTGGTTTATTAAAGTCTTGTGTGCATCTGTTGATTCTAGCCTTGTCCCATTTCCTGTGTATGCCTTGGGCTTAGGGTTTTCAACAGCTTCATGTTGTAGATCATTTGATAATGCTTGATTTGAAAGCAAAACAATTAAAAAATATATTATATTACCTTTGCTCAAATTAAATCAAATGAAATTAAATGCATCGTGGCACTTTTTAGAAATGGCGTACTAAAGCATGCCATAAACTCTGAAGTCAGACATTCTTTGTAGGTGGGCCAGCACATTATTGCTTAACAGCATCTTACCAACCAGATCACATAAACCTTTTCACAAACCGCCATCAGGGCGTGTGAATGACTGACAGCACTTTCAATTCACAGCCAACTTTTTTTTTGTTGAAGTAATTTTATAATCACGTTTGAACAGTGGGAAACTCTGGGAAGTCAAGCCCTTTGTGCGGTCACGACCTTTCGAGATTTCCTCTCAATTCAGTCACTTCTAAAGAGTCAAGTGCTTGTGTGGTTGTAGCGGTTGCCATGGTGATGTGATGGCATTCCATTGTCCCAGGTGGGAAACATGCCGTAGGCAGAGATGATTACGCTCTCGCTCCTGTTGCTAAGATAGCCACAGCGTGCTGCTTATAAGATGGGGAAAACTCTTCTCTGTTTGGCCAGCAGACCTTGAAGTTATTGCCACTATCAAACCTATTGTAATTTGTGATTTTTAATGTACTACTTTTAAAACCTAACAAATGTTTAGCCGTATGTGAATTACATAAAAGATGTAAGATCCATATGGACAGACCTCCCTCAAGGTATTAAAGGAATAGATCACTCAAAGATGAAAACTCATTTACTCACCCTCAAGCTGTTCCAAACCTGTATGATTTTCTTTCTTTTGCTGAACACAAAAGAAGATATTTTGAATAACATGGGTAACCAAACATTTGATATGCCCCATTGCCTTCCATAGTAGAAGTTAATGGGTTCCATCAACTATTTGGTAACTGACATTCTTCAAAATATCTTCTTTTGTGTTCAGCAGAAGAAAGAAATTCATACAGGTTTGAAACAACTTGAGGGTGAGTAAATTATGACAGAATTTTAATCATTTAGATTTTTTGGAAGAACTATCCTTTTAAGCTAAGTTGCTTGTTCACTGTATGGAAATAGTTCTATTTTTAACATAGTATCCTCTTTATGGTGGGTGGTCTCATGAACATCAAAAATACAATGATCTAAAGAGACTCAATTGCATGCCTTATTCAGCTGTCTTTCTAAAACATCTCCACTGAACTCATTCAAACTGTGGCCAGGTAGCAAGGTGTGTAGGTCCAAGAGAAGAGAAAAAGTCAACGCCGCTTTGCTGCTTAACCTCACGTTATGTGTTATTTGAACTCCTGTGTGGTACACAGGTCAGCTGCTCACTCTCCTGACCAAAGAGAAGTTCTCCTTCCTAAGTGAATGTGTCTAGAGCTCTAAGAAAAGACCAAAACATCTATCAGGTTACATTTGCAAGTGTGCTAGTGTGCAAGTGTCTGTCCTGTTAGCTCAAACAGTATAGCATGGTGATGGCAAAACCAAGGTTATAGGTTTGATACTGTCTTGAATATCGTATAAGTTTCTTTGGATAAAATGTAAGTGGGTTTGTTGAACACTAGGTAACACACAAGTTGCTTCTATTTATTTTTTTGGACACGCAAGGGAATACAAATTATGTAGACAGCTCTCAAAAACTCACTAGTATCAGTGTAATTTACATAAAACTATCATGCTGATCCATGTTGATAGATGGCTGTGCAGCGTCTAACACCATTGTGTTTTTTGTGATTTTACTGACTTGGATCTTTGAATCTCATTCAGCAAAAGGAATGAATCTTTATTCAAGTTTTTTTTTTCATTTTAGCATAATTAATACAATTTTCAATAGCCAGATTCCACAAAAAAGTCACATAGCCTACACAAACTTTGATCATATTCAGAAATTGTTTAAAATGATGACGCAGACAATAACAAATTACGAGACACAGACATGATTACCGGTAATTCAGTCTTTTGGTCCAAGCCATTCCTTGTCAGATGGCAGCTGCATATGCTGTACAAGAAACATAAATGATTAGCTCACCAGAATCTTCTGGTTAGAGTCGCTTTTTTTGTCATTTGACGGCTTAAATTGGCTCTGTACAGGAAACAGAAGTGGACTGCGTTTCTCAAAAGCTCTGTAGGCTAGGTAGATCATCGAAAATTACACCGATGGTCTCAAACAACCTAGCTCACAATGCTTTCGAGAAACGTAGCAATGGTTAACTTACCTCACTTTTCCTAGGCTGAATCCAAAATCGCCCCCTATACCCTCAAATATGGCATTATTTAAGGGGACAGACATTTTTAGTGGTGTCCGAAACCATAGTGGGCGTTATTGAGTGCACTCATTCAATCCCACATTACACATTACATTAGGGGGTGATTTCGGATTCAGCCCTAGAGTCTAGGGATGGCGAAAACTACAAATTTTCTTGACCGACCACCGAGCCTCATTAGCCGGTTGAAACCGGTTAACCGATTAGTTTAAAATATGCCACGCTATTTGAAATAACAGCCATTTCGAGCCGCGCCTGCAATTTCGCAACTCTGTCGCATCTCTCTCTGCCTCCCGCTCACACACACACACACACACACACACACACACCAGTGATGCGCGGGTTGATCCAAAATGAGCGGGTGCCTGCGGTCACCCGCGGTTACCCGCAGTTACGAGTCATCCAAAAATATTTTTAATGATTTTCGGGTCGCGGTCGGTCGGGTCGTTTGAAAAAAGATGCAAATTAAACCTTTGTATTTATATAGTACTAGACATAATTTTCGATTAAATATATCGGCCTACACTTTATTGGCTGAATAACTGGCACGAAGATGACACAAGCTCAGTCAACAGTTCTCGGTTCTGTACGCGGATGCGCAGTATCAGCTGCTCGTGCTCATCACTTCTCTCAGCAGTGGCACCAACATGTCTCAGTTCAGTGAACTGTTCCTGGAGTAAAATATACTTCGGGATATTGGTTTATTTCGATTCGGAGGGACTGTCAGGCATGTCTGAAAGTGAGTAACTTTAGTAACTTGTGCATCAGCACTGACGCAAGACGCGAACTGTTTCGAACGATTCAGTTCGATTTAGTGTACTGGTTCGACCGGTTCACTAAAAAGAACCGGTTCAAAAGAACGATTCGTTCACGAACCGGCCATGTCTATGATCACTAGTCTGCAGAGAGATGGAGGCGGCAAGAGAAAAGGTGAAGACTGGGGAGTGCAACCTCCGAAATAATGAAAGATGATGACCAAAGTGCTGGCTTTGTTATGTGTAGCTACGTCTTCTTGCGATGCTGTGTTGTTACACATCTATGGCCCAATGACGCTACGATGAGCATTTACTACTTTTAAAAAATGCGGTCAGGAAGCGGGTCGGGTACAATATTTTCATACTTTTTTTTGCGGTCCGAGTTGCGGGCGGGTTAGTTGAAAACGTCGGTCGGGTGCGGGTTTTTTATACATTGACCCGCGCATCACTGACACACACACACACACACACACACACACTGCCCCGGCGCCGCGCTTCCACTCACGTCACTTTTTTAAAATCCCCTACAGCGCGAAACATGAGTCCCGCAAACGCGGCGCCGAGGAGCTTGTATGTAATCGGAGGACAAATGGCTCCTTAGTTTCGAAATGGTTTGGGTACAAGGTGATCGCGTTGAAAATAAAGGCGTTAGTCTAGCGTTAGAAGCTCATTTGAAACATTGCAGCGTCTCATTTAAGAAAATGACAGCTCCGAAGAGACTCCGCTTAGTTTGAGGTAACGTTATTGCTAACAATAATAAAGAAAGATGATGATCATCATCACCTTATCTGTTACCGCTGAAATGTAGATGTAATGTATTTCTACAGTATTACTACTGTATAAGCACTGTATCACACAAGTTGCAACTTACTGTGTCATTCTTTTTGGTGAAATGGTCCCACACACTACGTTTCTTTGCACGCTTCATCCTGTCGTCTGCCCTGGCTCTAACCTCTAGTGTTTTAGCCCGTAGCCTTTACTTTTCGCAAACCTTGTGAGCGCGCGAACCCAAACGCTGTGACCTAGCGCCAAATGTTTTTATTGGTTTATTAAGTAGCCTACAAACAGGCGAGTTATGAAAAATTGAGTGTGAGGGATTTGTTCACTTCACACAAACATATCTTGGAATAAGATGGCTAACTGTAGTAGCGTTTAGTCCACTGTCTATAATAGCCTAATTTAGAGATCACTTCTAATTTTTTTAACCGACTACCGACAACTTTGATCGGTTAACGTTGAGACGGTCAACCATCGGTCAAACGGTCATCGGTTAGCATCCCTACTCCTCTGGTCCAAGTTGTTAATTTGCCACGTGATTTCTACTCATCTCTGTATGTATTTACAAATGATCATATTATTATCAAAAGATGTGTGTAATAAACAGTTTTTATAAAGACATTTGGGAGTTATGAACTAATTTCTGTATTCAATAAAGAATATATGCAGCTCTCACGTCACGTGACAAATGAACAAAAGAGACTCAGACCAGACAAGAGACCCAGGAGGTGAATTAATTAATCATTTATTTCGGAGCCTATGTGGCTGTCCCTTGAAAGAAGGAAAGACTCGGACCTGAAGACTAATCAATTCTGTTTCCTGTACAGAGCCTATGCGCTTTCCACATTAGTTACAAATGAAATGGCCAACACAAAAGGAACGAATTGCTCTCTGAGACAACTCGTTAATCCCTAGTCAGATAAAAGATTTGTTTGAAATGGACAAATCGTTCATGATGCATCACTAGTATCTGCTAACACTAGCTAAACAACTACTGACTGCAGATTTTTATTAAATTTACTGGTATTTTTACTGATGAACGTTGAATGTTTGATGATGCCAAAGGTAATCTAAATGTAAAACAAGTAAATAGGCATGCACAACTTTCGTTTATACCCAGGTGTTTGAGAGCTAGATTTGAACAGTATATCACACTTACCTCTGCCTACAGAATTTTGTCCATAATGAGATTATCAATGGGCCGTCTCACCCTCAGTGTACATAATTCAGGCCATGCTGTTCAGTCAAACTCATTCTGTGATGTTGAGCTCTTCTTTAAACATGCTTGATTGCACAGGGGAAATAAGTAAATTATCTGAATGATACTTCTTTTCTAAGCCGTACTCTACAAACACAGTTTTGGGTGTGAATAATGGTAAGTGTTCCCCAGGGCCACGGAATAAAAAAGTTTTTTCTTTCATGCAGATAAATACCAGCACATCAAGGACCGTATTAAAAGCTTCTGGAACAACTCCATTATCTGTTTAACATGGTTACCACACATCTTTATCAGCATGTCAGTGTGCAGTGGCTGTAATGAATGACAGCAAGTATCCTAAATGACACAGCAACAACTTGAAGCACAATAATTGAGATTATAACAGACTTGCCACAGAGTTCTCGCTTGTGATAACAAATCAGAAATTGCCATCGTAATCTAGATTCAGTCTCCCTCCGAAGACTGTGAGTCATCCATCTGAAAGGTCATGAGGTCTGGGGGAACAGATAACATCAGGACATTGATGAACCCATTTAGTGTAAATTGCAGGCCAGGCTGCTGGACGCCTACTTTGTCTTTGTTGCAGTGCATGTTCCGTTTACTCCTCAAGTGAATTGTCACTGGCTGTAAAGATTGGCTCCAGCCCCTGTAGTGATGAGTTTAACCAAAGGGAATAGCAATTATGGTGGTTGACAGTCACGACATACCATGCTGGGTAAGGCACCTATTAGCATGCTGCAGTGGCTAGGCTTTTAATTAAAGATGCAAGTTCAAGACCGAAGGAAGAGAGAAAAAGACTGTGGTACCTCTGAGAATCTATGTCAGATTGAACTAGAAAGTGTAGAGGTGTAGCACCTTTGGGCTTTTGTCTCAAACCTGACAGTGTCTTGAGGGTTCAATCCAGATTTGGCAAATGGAAAATAATTGTTTATATTTGAAACGATGTCCACTGAGCTTGATGGATTTGGGGGAGCCTTCAATACAAACAACTGAGGAAATTGAAAACACTCACTTAAACACATAATCCCTCCACAATGCACTAGTGTATGGTTTCAGAAAATGTCAAGCCGTATATAAAAGGTGAGACGACAGTGAGATAAAGAGAGCTATTTTCTGAGGATGACTTAACTGAGACTTTTTCTTGTCAACCTTAATCCGCTTATGGTGGTAGTACAACAATTTTTCTTTTTGCAGGTTAAACTCTTCAGATCAGGATTTAATTGATTTTATTGTATTTTCTTCATTGCTGTGCTATGTTTTAGAGAATGCACTGACATTTAGAACATCAAAACCTTTAACAGATCAGATACAATAATCTTTAAAGGGAGATTTCACCCAAAAATAAAAATTATGTCATCATTTATTGACCCTCATGTCGGTTCAAACCTGTATGACTTAATTTCTTCTGTGGAACACAAAATAAAAAATTATTTGAAGAACTGTTTTTGTCACACAATATAACTCAGTAGGGTCATCGCATTGGATCCGTTTTACTGTTTAAAATATGTAAAAAAACATTTCACTTATGGGTGAAATATCCCTTAAAACAACAAAATAATCATATTAAATAGAAATGGCTGCTGAATATTATAATATTTTACAGGAAAAGCAATTACTTTTGTACATCTGTTCAAAATTCAAACAGTTTGTGTGACCATTCAAATACTTAAAAAGCATACTTAAAAGCATATTTGGTGTTGCCATTCGGCCCAGTGGCTCCAGAAATTTGTTTTGGCCAGAAATGTATTAGTCTTTTCAATTGTTTATTTTATTTATAATTTTTTTTCCATAGTTTCAGGGGTTTCATTAGGCTGAAAGAGAGAACAAGAGAACAACATATTTACTTCTAAAGCTTGCTTCGCATCTGTTGTCTCCAATGCTGTAGACCTTGGGTTCAGTTCAGTTCAAGTTTATTGTCATATGCATGTTAGTACAGAGTACCACAGCAATGAAATACAATGTGCCTTGGTACTCTCTCAGCACCAGTCAATAAATAACAATTAAAATAACATTAAAAACATCCAAGCACAGTAAATATAGTAACTAAGCTCAAACCTCAACCCTCTTTCCTGTTTTACTATCATTCAGTAGCCTTATTACCTGAGGGTAAAAACTATCCCGTGAAACGTGATGTGCGCGTTGGGATGCACTGCAAATATTTCCCTGATAGAAGATGGGAGAAGAGATTTTGTGCAGGATGATTAGAATCCTGCATAATACCTAGTGCCTTCTTAGTGCTGCGTTTCCAGTAAATATTTTAGCATGGGGACCGTGCTTTTGCTGTTGTCGGTCCTAGGTTGTGGAATAGCCTCCCTGTCTCCTTAAGATCGCTATCCTCTTTAAATGAGTTTAAACTCAAACTAAAGCTGTATCTTTTGGAGCAAGCATTTATTTAAATTTAAATTTATCTATGTTTTCTTTTGCAGTCCGAATGATATTTCTTTATTTTATTATTATTATTTTTTTTAAATATTGTTGGATTTATAGTATGTGAAGCACAGTGGTCAACTTCTGTTGTGTTTATTTGTGCTATATAAATAAAGAAAGAAAGAAAGAAAGAAATATTTTGGAGTGGTTCAAGTGGAACCCCAATAATTTTAGATGCAGTTTTGACCACCTTTGTCAGAAGATTACGGTCACGTGAAGTAGCCCTGCCAAACCACACTGCAATGTTACCTGTCAGTATACTCTCAATTGTACAGCGGTAAAAGTTCTGTAGAATGTTAAGGGACATACCATATTTCTTGAGACACCTCAAGAAATAAAGCCTCTGATGTGCCTTCTTAATGACACAGCTGATATGGAAGGACCATAAGAGGGAGTCTGAAATATGTATGCCTAAGAACTTAAAGGTGTTAACAATTTCAACTGGAGAGTTGTTAATTTAGACAGGTGTATGTGTGGGTTTGTTCCTTCTAAAATCTATGATTACCTCCTTAGTTTTCCCCACATTGAAGGACAGATTGTTTCTGCGGCACCACATGATCAAATTATTCACCTCATCTCTATATAGGCAGTTTCATTATTGCTGTCAATGAGTCCTACCACAGTAGTATCGTCTGCAAATTTCACAACACTATTAGTGGGATGTTTTGCAATACAGTCAGGTATACAGACTATATAATAGAGGACTGAGCATGCAGCTTTGAGGTGCTCCGGTGTTTAACACTATAGAGGCTGAGTATTTAGTGCCAACTCTAACTGTCTGGAGACGGCCTGTTAGAAAGTCCTGTATCCACCTGCAGATGGAATTACAGAGGCCCAGGTCTAACAGCTTAGGTATTAACATAGAAGGTCTGATAGTATTGAAGGCACTGCTATAATCAACAAACAGCATCCTGACATACGTATCCCTGCCCTCCAGATGCTGGAGCACAGTATGTAAACCCAAGGATACAGCATCATCTACAGCTCTATTTGATCTCTATGCAAATTGTAGTGGATCAGTGGAGACAGGTATGCTGTTCTTGATATATGCTTTCACGAGCTGTTCAAAACACTTCATAATCACAGAAGTCAAGGCTACAGGTCTAAAATCATTTATACAGGTGGCAGTCGTTTTCTTAGGCACAGGAATTATGATTGATTTTTTAAAACAATTCGGAACCACACAAAGAGAAAGTGACAGGTTAAAAATGTCAATGAAAACAGAGGCAAGTTGGCTATTACATGTCCTTAAGACTCACGGAGTAATGCCATCAGGCCCAGCAGCCTTCCCTATTTTCCCTATTTTCATAAAACTTTACATGTATCAATGGCTGAGACCTGATATGCTTGCCTGCTGAACACATCCCCAGTTGGAGATAAGATAGAGCGATATTGTTCTGAAGGGGACTCTAGGTGCATTTGGCAAGGCTTTCAAACGGTCACTAGCTACTGTGTGTGTGTTCCCATTTGGAGGTACTATGACATGCACATCCCCAGTTGGAGATTGTCCCAGCGTCAGTGCCTCAGCAGGGCATTCAAAACGAGCATAAAAAATGTTTCATCTGCGAAGGAAGCTGAGGTTGTGACGACACTATGTTTGGCCTTGTAGCTAGTGACCATTTGTAGGCCTTGCCAAACGCACCTAGAGTCCTCTTCAGAACAATATCGCTCTATCTTATCCGGATGTTGTTTTTTAGCAGACTTGATTGCATTCCTAAGCTCGTATCTCGCGCTCTTGTAACGAGCGGTGTCCCCAGATTTAAAAGCCACTGTCCTCTCATACAATTTTGCTCGTACATCGCTGTTTACCCACGTATTTTCGTTAGGGTAAACGCTAAAAGTACGCGTGGGAATTCAGCTTTCCATACACTCCCTCTTTATCTCCTGCTTGTACACAGGGAGCAGCAGTACAGAGGAATGATGTGAGGCCGAAGTGAGGCCGGGGGACAGATTTATAACCTCCCTTCACGGTTGAATAGCAGTGGTCGAGAGTTTTGTTGTCTCTGTTGACACAGTTGACGTGTTGGTAATATTTTGGTAGCACGGTCTTCAAATTACAATAATTGAAGTCACCGGCTACAATGGAGAGGGCTTGCAGGTGCAACCTCTCACACCTGTTGACAGCGTCGCAGAGCTCCTCCAGGGCTACCTTGACATTGGCTTGGGGAGGGATGTATACCGCAGTGAGTAAGGGTGATGGAAATTCTCGTGGTGAGTAAAACGGGCGACATTTGATGGTAAGATGCTCGATGACCGGCGAACAGGAGTGGGGGGTTACTTCCGCGTCAGTGCACCACGAATTGCTCACCAAAAAGCACACACCCCCACCTTTCGACTTACCAGTCGTGTCCTTATCCCGGTCCGAACGAAATATGGAGAAACCATCCCTATCCGGATGGTCCGATGTTAGCCATGTCTCTGTAAAACAGAACACACAGCAATTACCCAGATCTCGCTGAACACTAACCCGGCAGCAGAGCTCATCCATCTTGTTGCTGATAGATTGCATATTTGCCAGCAGCATACTTTGTATTGGACGCCGCCGTGTAGGTCGATTCCGTAGCCTCACCAGCAGTCCCCGTGTCTTCCTCTCTTCCACCCATATCGCCTTTGATATCCAGTGCGCCAGGTTTCTGATACTTGAATAATATCCACAGGTATCATAGATATTGTAGACAATTTTGGAACATTTAGTCCAATGTCCAGTAAAGTTTGGCGATCATAAGTGATAAGGGAGGACGTAGGCTGTATTATCAAACTGATAAGTAAAGTTAAAACTAACACTAGGCACGGCGTGAGAGAGGCTTGTAGCACTTTGCTAAGATCCCTGATCACTAAGTGGAAGCTCCAGAAGCTAGGACAGTTGGCTTCTCTGACACATTAAGGATCCGCAGAGTAAAGCTATGTGGTTACACAGTGACCACAAGGACCTAAATTGTGAGTAATTGCATCCCTGAAAGAGCCAATCCAAAATCCCCTCCTCTTCCATTGTGCTGTCAAAGACTTGAATATTTTAAAATAAATATTTTCCCACATCAAGAATAAAATGCCTTTAAAGTGCCTTTTCATTGGACTAAATATCTTTAGTTCTAAATAGCTAGCGTCTTTGTTCTTTCCCAGCCTACATGATTGTGAAGACACATAAACACGTCAGATTTGCTCTAGCACTTCTGAGTAGGAAGTTCTTAGAGTATTAATTGGTATAAACAAAGTCATAGAAGATGATATTTGCATTTGCCTGGAGGCGGATGGCATCATCTTAGAAAACACTTTGTAGTTTTGCTGATTAGCAAACTGTTGGCGTCTATGTGCAATTGCCAGAGTTTTCATCATGAGACTATTGGAAATGTCTTGATCAGGGATCTTAGCAAAGTAGATGATTACAGCAACATTATGTTATTAAGCATAAGTCTTATGTTCACAAGATAGGAAACATTGTTTAGGCTTCTAGACTGGGGGGATTTTATGTTATTGCTTATCTAGCACTGTATCCACATTAATAATTAAAGCTTACAAAATACAAACCAAAAGGGAATGAGTTGAGCTTGTCATGAAAATATTGTGGTCCATCAAAGAATGAAACAGGGCTTCTAGCTTTACATTCTGGTCCTGTATGATTTGTTAAGGTGTAAAGTTTCTTGGCTAAGAGAACCCAGAGCCTGTTGAGACAACTATTGCCAGTTGCAGAACCTCATTTGCATAATACAAATACGGCAGACATAATAAGTAGTCTTAGAATAAGTAAGTCTTTAATAAGTGCAAATTCAGCATACCCTCAGGCCAACTTCAGATGTATACTATTCGGTTTGAATATCCTACAACCATGTTTAACAGAGGATATAAAGCTAATCTTGCCTGGGGCACTCACATTTTTTAAAAGTAAATGCTTTGGAGCAGAAAACCGGAAACATATACCTGCTTATATTAATACTGTATGGTGAGAGTGAATGAATTTGATTTTTGGTTTCCATTATTATTCCTGAACGATTCTGATCCTTGAGTCAAAGAAATAATTATATGCTTCCATCATTTATTCTTGGGTCAAGCATTTTTTGTAATGAAATATTAATGTTTAATTCAACCCTGCATGATGGGAAATGGACTTCTGAGCTGAGGAGCTACTCAAGTTTATTAAACTAAAAGCCACACAATGAAATCTGATAAATGGCTAATGTAAAGTTTTAAAAAAACTAGCTCATGAATATCTGCTATTGCTCTTGTTCAGCAATGTGCACAACTTTTAAGCAAGTTTTAAATGGAACCACTAAACATAACTTCTTATGTCAAACTTTGCCTTTTTGTCAGATAGACCAAGAGAGATATGTGCAGCCCTCCAATTCTCCATCGGTGACAATCCATCTCCTTTTCTTTTCGAAGTTCATCTCCAGTCAGTCGAAAGGAGAATATTGTGTCAAATGTGTGGCACAATTTACCTCTCAAATGAATTGTTCTGTGAAAAAAAATATTTAGGCACTGTTCTTTCCATATTCCCTTTTGAAAGCAATTTGTAATAGTTGATACATTTTTTCCATGAGCCATTGTTTTAATTATCCTAAAGTCTTGGCTCTGAAGTGTGTCAAGTCGAGGACAATCTTGAAAGCAGTTTCACAACATTTGAATGTGACATTAGAGTTGGGAAGTTACTCTGTGAGTCTCTTTCCCATTGAATCACCCCTGTGTCATGCCATCTGGCAGTGAAACAGGTCTGGTTTTAGTACCATCCCACAATGCCCTTCTTCTTTCCTGTCTCTTTAGCTTTGCTGGAATTAGATACCAGCAAATAGACAGAATTCTTAGAATTCTTGGCCCGTAGAATGATGTCATAACCATTGCGTATTTTATTCCATAAGTAATTTATTAACAGTAATAAAAGAAACTAGGGAAATCTTAAAGAGCTCCTACAAGGCATTTGTGCTGTTATCAGCTGGTTTACTTTATTGAAAGGTCTTTGTGAATGTAAATGGTCTGTTGTAAATGTTTATTCTGGAGTTAATGTTTTTTATGGACTAATGTTTATCATGTGCAGCTCCTAATGAATTTTTTTTTTAACGTTTTTCACTTGCTTTCTAGCAATAATTGTACTTTTTTAATGCACCTGGCTTAACTTATTCAAGGCTTGATGTTAGGTTCTATCTGCATTTTCGTCAATGTGGCCACATCTGTTTTTGTTTTGGGGCGGCAAAAATCTCTCTCTCTCTCTCTCTCTCTCTCTCTCTCTCTCTCTCTCTCTCTCTCTCTCTCTCTCTCTCTCTCTCTCTCTCTCTCTCTCTCTCTCTCTCTCTCTTTCTCTCTCTCTCTCTCTCTCTCTCTCTCGGAGTGGATGTTGGGAGTGAGTGCGTGTGTGAGAGACACGTGTGGGAGAGCGTTTTTTGTGTTTTTCAAGCTGATTTATTGTTTCATTTTATTTTATTTTTCTTTATTGATTTATCTTGATTTTTTTTCTTTTCTTTCTTTGTCTTTAAAACATACTGGGAGTGTGTTTCACCTTTCTGTATTTGGGGGGGGGGGGGGGGGGGGGGGGGTTAAGGTAGTTTAGGGTTTTTTGCGGCCTCTTCGGCGTCGGTATGGCGTCTCCCACGGGGGGAACCAGTGCGGTTTCCCTCCGGAATGGGTTTAGGTGTGTACCGGAGCCGACCGCTTCGATTGAGGATGTTTTGATTGTAGTCGGTGATCAGGTTGGTCACGAAAATATAAATTCGGCTTCGCGTATGAACAAAGCTGTTGTAGTTTTTTTGAAGACTGAACAGCTTGTTAATCAAATAATTCAGAATGGACTTTGGGTGAAGGGGATGTTTGTGGCGGCAACCCCGCTATATGCACCGGCTACAAAAGTGATCGTCTCAAACTGCCCTCCGTTTATTAAGAATGAAGCGATCGTTAAAGAATTGTCTCGTTTTGGGAAATTGGTCAGTCCAGTTAAGATGGTACCTTTGGGGTGTAAAAATCCAGCTTTAAAACATGTTCTTTCATTTAGACGACAAGTTCACATGTTTTTAAATTCGCAGGATAAAACTCTAACGTTAGATGTGTCGTTTAGAGTAAATGATGGAGATAGTTCTTATGTGTTAAATGCGAGCACTGAAAGCTTACGATGTTTTGAGTGTGGTGACATCGGCCATAAAAGATTCTCGTGTCCGCATAAAAATAGACCAGAGGAGACCCGGGATGCGGAAAATGTAGCTAACGTTACAACTGAGAGTGAGGTTGATCAGAATCAATCAACAATGGAGAGTCATGCTGATCAAAATCGGGAACCAGGGAAAGTTTCAGAAGGTCGAGTCGTGGATACAGCAAATGAGGTGAGTGCAAAATCTAGTAAATTTGCTGAGGTTTTGCCAGAAGAGCAGCCTTGTTGTAGTAGTGAAATAGCCTTAAAGAGGGTGACTACGGTTCAAGATGTGGTTTCTGCAGAGTTATTAATGAGTCAGGAGGACGATGATGGATATAAGGATGACGATTGTTGCTCTGATATATCTGATTGCCTGAAGGTAGGTGATGGCTTGTACACTGTGGAAGAGATAAATGAGTTTCTGGATGAAACTAAAGGTAGGAAGGTGATTGTTGATGATTATTTCCCGGATGCTGATAAGTTCGTTGCTTCAGTTGTGTGGGCGCGGAAAACGTATAATCTTTCTGTTTTGTCGCAACAGAAACTCTTTCGGTTGAAGAAATATATAGCTGCGATAAGGCAAAGGAAAAGAGTAGGGAAGGAAATTGGGGGATACATTAAATAATTGTAATGGCTGTTTGTCTGTCTTTTTGTTTTTCCTTTCTTTTCTGTCTTTCCCTACTTTTCTGTCTCATGGAGCCTATGCGAGTATCTTCTTTAAACGTAAATGGCCTTAGAGATAGAAGGAAACAGGCGTTGCTGTTAGAAAGTTTAAAAATTAAAAACATTGGAGTTACTTTCCTTCAAGAAACCCATAGTGATAAAAATAACGAAGTAGAATGGGGCCTATGGTGGGAAGGAAAGTATATTCTTAGTCATGGCTCTAATGTCAATTCGGGTGTAGCTATATGCTTTAGTCTAAGCTGTAAGGTTACCATTATATCTGAACATGAGGTAGAGCCAGGTCGTTTACTAGTTGTAAAAGCTAAATTAAATACTTACAATGTGATTTTTGTGAATATTTACGCAAATAATAAAGGATCTGAGAGAAGTGTTCTTTTTAAGAAAATTGAAGAAGTTTTAAAAACATTAAAATCAAATGACATTGTGATTATGGGAGGGGATTTTAATTGTACTTTAGATTTGAATATGGATAGAAATCATGAAGAAACACACCATCAGTCTTCCTCTGTTTTGGCAAATATTATCAAGAAATTCGAGTTAAATGATATATGGAGAACTGAAAACCTCTCTTTAAAACAGTATACTTGGGTGAAGGTTTCAGAAGGAACGGTTCATGCTGCAAGATTAGACAAGTTTTATATTTCAAACAACTCAAGGAATAGAGTCTCTAATGCCAATATTATCCCTAATATCATTTCAGATCATAAAATGATTACAATAGATTGTATATTGTCAAAACAACAAAAAGTGGGTTCATACTGGCATTTTAACAAGAAGCTGTTACAAGATGCAGTTTTTTGTACAAATTTTAATTTATTTTGGCAGACATGGCAGATGCATAAACATGCCTTTAGAGATGTTATACAGTGGTGGGAAGTTGGAAAAACCCAAATTAAAGTTTTTTTGCCAACAATATACTTGTTATTCCTCAAAAAGAATGGAAAATATGATTAAAGAACTTGAAAATGAGATTGTTGAAATTGAAAACAAAATGTTGGAAAGACATGAGAATCAATTACAAAATGTTATATGTGAAAAAAAACTACAGTTAGAGAACTTATTACTTGAAAAAGTAAAGGGAGCTCTTGTTAGAGCTCGTATTTCTCAGATTAGAGATATTGATGGACCAACATCGTTCTTTTTTAATTTAGAACGAAAAGTGTGTCAAGAGAAACAAATGCTGTGTTTAAGGAATGATAGTGGTGATTTATTTCATGATCCATCTGAAATGAGTAAATTTGTTGTTGATTTTTATTCTAAGCTGTATGACATGGAAATGAGGGACTTGGATAGCAAAACTGAACTTTTTGACTTAATCCCAAAACTTACACCAGAGCATAAGGAAGATTTGGATTGTATTTTAAGCTTTCAAGAAGTAACCAAAGCCGTACAAGAATTATCAATAGGAAAATCCCCTGGATTAGATGGTCTTCCCTCAGAATTTTTCAAACAGTTTTGGGGAATTATTGGGAAAGATTACTATGAAATGATTTTATTTTCAATACAAACTGGAGTTTTACCTACTAGTTGCAGAAGAGCAATTCTGTCTCTGTTACCAAATAAAGCTGATCTCACTTTGCTTAAAAATTGGAGGCCTGTAGCGTTATTGACAACTGATTATAAGATTTTCTCAATGTGTATCTCTAGAAGATTGAATGAATATATGGGCGTATTAATTCATAAAGACCAGTCATATTGCATAAAAAACAGGTGCATTAGAGATAATTTATTTCTTATAAGAGACGTTATTGATTATTTAATGTCCAACAATACTGATTTAGGAATATTATCCCTAGATCAAGAAAAGGCTTTCGACAGAGTGGATCATTCTTATCTGTTTGATGTTTTAAGTGTGAATATGGTTTTGGGAATGTTTTTATTTCATGGATTAGATTACTTTATGAAAAAGCTGAATGCATGGTGAAAGTGCCTGGGGGGTTAAGCATGCCTATTAAAGTCCGAAGGGGAATAAGGCAGGGTTGCCCTCTTTCGGGCCAGCTCTACAGTTTAGTGATTGAACCATTATTGTGTAAATTAAGAACTTCTTTAAAAGGTTTACACATTGAAGGAACGTTTAATAAATCAATTAAAATTTCTGCTTATGCTGATGACCTCACTGTGATAATCAAGGATAAAGAAGATATACAAAGTATATTACGTTGTATTCAGTGTTATGAAAAAGCTTCTTCATCCAAAATAAACTGGGGGAAAAGCGAAGCTCTATGGTGCGGAACCACAGGCTCTATACCAGCGTTGCCTGGAAATGTTAAATGGAGTAGAGATGGTTTAAAATTTTTAGGTTTTTTTTTTTAGGTTCAGAATTTTATAAGACTAAAAATTGGGATGGAATAATAGAAAAGACCTGTGTACGTTTGTCCAAATGGAAATGGCTACTTCCTCGACTATCGTACAGAGGAAGAGTCTTGATCGTGAATAATCTTATTGCGTCTTCATTGTGGCATAAAATGGCCGTTTTGGACCCTCCCTGTAATCTCATCAAAGACATTCAAAGACAGTTGGTTAACTTTTTTTGGTCAGGGCAGCACTGGCTGAGGGCAGCTGTCCTGTATCTACCGACCTGTGAAGGAGGACAAGGACTCATTGACATTGAATGCAGAGTTGCTGCTTTTAGACTACAGGCTGCTCAAAGACTGCTGTATAACAGGCACATCAGCTGGACAGATGTGGCCTGTGGATTGTTGAGAAAAGGAGGACAGCTGGGACTTGATCGGCACCTCTTTCTAATGGACCTTGATGGAGTGGATTTGACTGGTTTAACACCGTTTTATAAGACGATGCTTAGAGTTTGGAAAGTTTTTTCAAACTCTCGAAAACAAGGGTCTGTCATTGGTTTTTGGGGTAAAGAAGAACCCATCATTTATAACCCTGTGCTGTCTGTGAAAAGTTTAAACTCTGTTTCAATGAGAAATGCTCTTGGAAGAGCAGGTCTCACCAAGCTGTCATGTTTTCTGGAAAAGGACGGGTGGATAGCACCAGGAAGTATTGTGACAAAGATTGGTGTGAAATCCTTGCGTTTTTCTAAGAGACTTTTAACTGAAATTGTGGCTGCTGTACCTTCTGATTTTAAATGTGCCTTGGATCAAGAGTTATCTGAACAAAATGATGATGATGCAGTTAAAGACTTTCCAGAACTGGAAGTAAAAGTTGGTGTTGTTTCGTGGCAGGAAGAGGAAGGAAAACTGCTCACTTTTAGTACTCCAGAACTGAAATCCTTTTGTGAGGTGGGCAAGAAATCCATGTATCATGTCTGTGTGAAAGTGATGCGTGTTCAAGAATTGAAACTGGTACGTGAGTCCAAATGGCAGGAGATATTTGGAACAGATTTCTCACCAAAACGCAGCTGGAGAACTTTATATAAGATTCCCACTGATAAAAGAACTGGCGATTTACAGTGGAGGATTATACATGGAATATTAACTACAAATAAGCATAAAGCTCACTTGAATTCCAGTGAAACTGATACTTGCCCTTTTTGTTCAGAGACTGAAACTATCTTTCATTTGTTTTCGGAGTGTAACAGATTAGAGCCACTTTTCCAGATGTTAAAAGAGTGGTGTGATATGTTGGGTCATGTTTTTAGTCAACAATGTTTTATTTATGGTCCATAAATAAAACATTGCGATACTTATAACGGTCCTAAGTATCGTTATAAATCAAGGAATGTTGATGTTTGTTTTTTGATGTTTTTTTTAATTATTTGTATGGACAAGCTAAACTAAGTATATGGTTGGCAAGAAAAGCTAAGATTGAAGGAAAAGGTTCCATCAATATTGTTCTAACATGTAAAGGTCTGATTTCTGCTCGTTTAACGGTTGAATTTGCTTACTACAAACTTGTTGGAAAATTGGTAACATTTGAGGAAGTTTGGTGTGTAAATGGAATGTTATGCAAGATAAGTGATGGGTGTTTAGAAAAGAAGTTGGAAAAATATATATTTTTATTATTATTTATTATTATTTATTTATTTATTTATTTTATTATTAGTATTTTATTTTTTTTGTGTGTGTGTTTAATTGTTGAATCATGTTAATCTATTTTTTAACTGGAAATTAAAGGTCTTTGTAAAGTCAAAAGTCTCTCTCTCTCTCTCTCTCTCTCTCTCTCTCTTTCTTTTTCTTTCTCTCTCTCTGTCTCTCTGTCTCTCTGTCTCTCTGTCTGTCTTTGTCTGTGTGTGTGTGTGTGTGTTTACATCTGGGTTGTTAAGAGGTCATCCCCATGGGCCACTCCATGCCGGAAAACAAAGTGTAATAGAAGTGGCGCGGTGTCTCTGTGTAGTCGTCAAACATGACACATCTCATAATCCTTTAAGCTTCCTGCATTCAATGAAGCGTAATGGCCAGTATTTGTAGAGGATAGCACACCACATGGTGTTTTCAACCTCATGAATGAATTAGAGACGTTCATTCGTTTACTTTCACAATGCACTGTGCAAGGTTGACAGAAGTCCTTTGAGAGCTGAACCCAATGACACCAACTGTTTTTATATTATATTTACAGCATAAACAACAATATATCAGCATGACAGCAAAGTGCTATCCTCTTTCCCCTCCTGACTTTCAAGGATATTGTGTTTTGAGACATTGGTGAGATTAGCTGTCATATGTCCTATCAGTTTCACAGATGTTTGAAAGGCTGTCATGACATGTTGAGTACACTTCTGATTTTAATAAAAAGCATAATACACTTAAACGGTATCATTATGAGCAAAAGTGCTGTATATATTGTTTATATAACAATATAAGTATTTAAATAAGTACTGCCCGCATGCCTAAAGTCGAATCACAGTACTGGTATTTAGTAAAACAGCACAAATGTAAGTTGGAAGTTGTTTTTGTACAACAATAAACTTAGAGATTATTATAGAATAACTTCAATATCAGAAAAAAAAGGTTATTTGTGTAAAAAAAAAATTTCAACCAATATAGTGGAAAAAAGGCTAAACATAAAGCTTTGCATGTCGCATCAACACACAGACTAAAATTTTGGTTTGACATGTACATAATCCGTACATATCAAACGATCTGTAACAAAGCAATAGTGATACAGTAAACACTTTTTTACTCACATAAGTGTGTTGCGCCGTTCCTGTCGGATTCAATATAGAAGGCACAGCATAATTTTTTATTTTCAGGCTCTCTGCAAATTCAATGCAGCTACTGTTTTTCCACAACCTGGGACTGCACAACATCTTGCACTCTTCAAAGGCATGTTTATCGCTTAGTTGCTCGATCCAGTGTTAGCATCACGTCTGTTTTTTTAATTACTACCACTACTAGCCGTGCTCAAATCAGTGGGCGGGGCTACTGAACTTTAGGGTTTGTGATGTCACCAACCCGGGAAGAAGCTCGTTGTAGTCCCTACCAGCCGTTTGTTGCAGTCCTTAAAAATCGATTTCTGTAAAATAAAATATCTCCCTTTGCATTCAACTTTGAGAGTTTTAACTTTGCAGATGTTGTTTATGCTCAAACACCAATATTACACACTAACTAAAGTTTAAAAAGTGAAATGATAATCAAGGACCCCTTCAACTAATGTTAAAGGTGCAATGTGTAATATTTCTGAGGATCTATTGACAGAAATGCAATATAAGGTCCATAACTATGTGTTCAGTGGTGTATGAAGACCTTACTCAATGAACCGTTATGTTTTTATTACCTTAGAATGAGACATTTATATCTACATAACCGCGGGCACCCCCTTCTATTAAAGTCGACATATTGTGACGTCATGTTTCTACCGTAGCCGACAGCGGACAAACAACGCTACAGAGCGCGTTTCGTCACTACCTTGAAAGAGAAGCCGCAGAAAGCTAGAAGCTAGCCATAGACACCGTGAGTAGTGACTTTTCCCTTGTCAGTGGTGTAAAATATGTAGTTGGTTTCATGTAACTTAGTTCTTCTCCCTCGCTGTGTTATGGCTTTGACAATCAGCTGATTAGTGACCGTAAAACAGTAACGTTACAGGAGTCACCAACCCGTTGATCACGGTCGACAAGTCGATCTTGGAAGCATTTTAAGTTGATCACGAAGAGTTTTCAAAAACCAGAGAAAAAAAAAAACAATATTTTTATTCATTATTATTTATTAATTTGTCTGTAGTAAATAGTGTCTAGGGGATGCGGAGGCGCGTGCGCTGTTACAATCACGTCGTTTTTGCCGCACGCACCTTTGCACTCATGCGGACGCGTCGAGTATAAACAATGCTTTACGCTTTAACCAGCTCAGCCACAGTAACAGCTCATATTAGCCTGCTAAACTTTTACTACCCTGTTAGAAAAAAATATGTAGTTGGATAGTTTCATGTGGTTCTTCTCCCTCGCTGTATTATGGGTTTGCTATGTGGGGAGAAATGTGCTGGTTACGTTCGTGAGACAATCAGCTGATTACTATTATTATATATTAAGACCCTTGATCCTCACCTGACTATGGCTTTGTAAACTTTATCCATGATGTGGTTTATAATGGACTGTGGTACAGAAACTTGGCTTACTCTGGCTATTCTCTGCTGTCTCAGACGATGATATGTTTGTCCCGTTTTAGCAACCGTCATTTCTTCGAAAGGGAGGGGTGAGCAGTGGGCTGAGCCATTAGTGCAACTCACAACCGAACCGCTACATGCCGCTAAAATCTACACACTGCACCTTTAACTAATTGGACCTTACTGCAAAGTAGGACCAAGATTTTGTCAAATAAATGCAGTCATAACCTCTAGGCACAAAAAAGAAAAAATGCTAATTAATTATATGGACTCTTGAAATTTTTTTACCACAGTTTCCTTTAAAAAATAAATTAAAATTAAGCAGCACAATTGTTTTTTAGCATTGCTAATAAGAAATGTTTCTTGAGTTTACATGGACCCTAATAATCTAATTGTAATCGAACTAGTGTCAACTATGTCAATGTCAAATTTATTTCTAGAGCAAAGTTTAAAACAAGCACTTGTTTTAAACCCGCCTCGGTCTGTTCGATGAATCAGGCCAGGCACGTACTCCCCGTGGATCAGGTACCGCGAGTTAACCAAAGTGCTTTACATTGGTACAAATATAACAACATTCAAAACAAAAACAAAACAATACAGGAGATGATATTAATCTCTGATACATATACATATGAAGACTTCAGATGCAAAAGCCTCTAAGTCCGTAACGTTTTTCTTTAATATGAAGATTTTTATCAGGCTCCTATTAGGGGTGGAACGGTACATGTATTCGTATTGAACCGAAACGGGGGTCACGGTTCGGTGCACGAATTTACACGGAGAGTGCACAGTATAAAAATAAATAAAACTCGCGTGCAAATTAATTAATGTAATGCGGAACTACTGTTAGATACGCGGGTTCTTTAGGGACACACAATCTGTACCCCCGGCTTGTCTATGCTCTGAACCAAGGGGGTAATCCATCGGCCGGAAGTTGAAGCCTCGAAGGGAGCCGCCATTATAGACGAACTTCACCTGCTGTTAGCATCCCATTGACTCCCATTCATTTTGGCGTCACTTTGACAGCGAATAACTTTACATCTGAGGCGTCCAAAGACTCAATTTGTCCATTATTTATTTCTAAAGAAACACGACAATGTATAAAAGGCTCCATTACTTTGTATCTTACGTTATGGCCCTGTAGAAGCCATTCTTGTAAAAATAGGCTAAAAATTGCGTCATAACCATTTGACTAAAATTAGGCTACTAGAACTGCAGATAGGCTACTCAAACGATTACAATCCTAAAGTAGGCTATTTTAAAGTCGATTTTAGCCACTTCTTTTATCATGTCATATTGTAATTATATAGCGTAATATGTTATATTAAATTAATTATTATAATTATTAATAGTATTGTAATATATTAATAAACATTATATTATGTTTTTACAATACTAAACGATTTGATTTCCAAAACACGCGCACACACACACACATCAATGTGAGTTTACTCATCTACATCATCAAGCTCAGTTTGAGCCTGCGCAGAACGCTTGGCTATCAGGAAGTGAGTGCCCATGTTGGGCTTCAACTCTCTCCGTTGAAATCAACGGGGTCGCTGTGTCCATTTCTTTTACTGTCTATGCTCTGAACGCGCGTTCACTTGAAACGTTGTCTTTTATACCTAGGCCTATGTTTTATACGCGCGTCCTATTCGCTTTGGACTAGCGTCGAACTAGACGTTCCCAATTTTTTTTCACTGTAACATCATCACCAAGATACACTCCTAAGTATTTAAACCCTGATTTTCCCCAACCTAAACCTTCAGGAAGATCTGGTCTCCCACCTGCCCATTTACCTAATAATAAAGTTTCACTCTTACTCCAGTTTACACTTGCAGAAGATAAACCTTTAAAAACGTTAAGTAAACCTAACAAAACCTGTATGTCACTTTGCCTATTAACCATTACTATGACATCATCGGCATAAGCTGACAGTATCATGTTATTTTTACAGTTTGGCAAACATATACCATGAAGTTTAACCCGTATCTGTTGTAAAAGTGGCTCTATTGCCAAAGAGTAGAGCATACCAGACACTGAGCACCCCTGCCTTACACCTCTAAGAGCTTTAAAAGGAGCACACAAACCACCGTTCACCTTAAGAATACTCTCGACGCCACTGTAAAGAACTTTAATATTATTTATAAAATTTTGACAAAACCCAAAAGCCTCTAAAACTCTCCACAAATAGCAAAACTCAACACGATCAAATGCTTTCTCCTGATCCAATGAGATTAACCCACAATCTAAATTTAACATCTTGGAGACCGCTATAACATCACGAATCAATGAAACATTGTCAAATATTGACCTACCAGGAACACAGTAGGTCTGGTCAGGATGAATGACACCATCCATCACTCCTGCCAACCTGTTAGCCAGCGTTTTCGAGAGCAGTTTGTAGTCGCTGCAGAGTAGTGATGCGGGCCTCCAGCACTTTATATCTGCAAGGTCACCTTTCTTGGGCAGGAGGGTTAGTACTGCTCTACGGCAGCTCAGAGGCAGCTGGCCTTCAGCCAAGCTTTCATTCAAAACCTCCAGAAGGTCCTCTCCTAGTTCTGACCAGAAAGACTTGTAAAAATCTACTGGCAGGCCGTCAATGCCCGGCGCCTTTCCAGACTCCATTCCTTGGAGGGCCTTGTACAGTTCACCCACGCTCAAAGCACCAGAGATTTCAGTATTGACCTCCTCAGACACCTGGGGTAAGTCGTTAAAAAAATCACTGTCACTCCTGTATTCCACCCCAATCTCATTTTTATACAGGTTTTCATAAAAACCAAACGCTCTCTTTCAAATGTCTGCAGGGTTTGTCAATAGTCCTCCAGACTCGGAGCGCAGAGCATGAATAACTCTGCTCTGACCGTTCTTTTTCTCCAAGTTAAAAAAGAACCTGGATGGAGCATCCATTTGGTCCACACTCTGGAACCTCGACCTGACCAGAGCCCCCTGTGTTTTAATGCCCAGTAAATCAGCCAACTGTGTCCTCTTGTTTGACAAAGAATCTAGATAACCCTGACCACCAGTCGACTCAACTAAATCTTGAAGTTTTAAAATGTGCTCCAAGGTGTTCATACTCACATTTATCTCACTAGTGACGTTTCGAGTATACTGCAAACAGAACTGCTTTATTTGGGCTTTCCCAAAATCCCACCACTGCCGTAGAGAATTAAAAGACCCATTTTCGGTTCTGAACTCATCCCAAAACAGCTTAAATGTACTTTTAAAGTACCTGTCACTTAACAAAGTGGTATTTATCTGCCAGTATGCACTCCTTGGCTTAATGGAGTTTAAAAACACAAAACACTGCACCATACTTTGATCAGAAAAACACAGTGGAGTAATTAAACATTTTCTTACAATGTTAAAGTGATGCTTTAAAACATTTTTTTTAACGGTCCAATCTTGCCATTGAAATCACACTGTCACGAACATGAGTCCAAGTATATTGTTTTTGTGTCTAGTGAAGCTGCCTCCAAACATCACAAAGCTCATGCATTTTAACAAGCTGAACCAAACGATTATGAGAGGGCAAGTGAGGTTCAATATGATTCCTGTCCAAGTTTGACAATGTACAGTTAAAGTCACCACCCAAAAATAAATATTCTTCGACACAACATTTTTGTAAAACTGAACACAAAGTATTTAAAAACAACATTATTTCTATTTGTGCAGTTGGAATGTACACACAATAAAAACAAATATATAGTTCTCAAAAATAGCTCTCACTTTTAATAGTCTACCTTTAACTACTTCGTCAACCTGATAAGAAGTTGGACTAAAACTCTTAGGAAAAAGAACAGCAACCCCTCCGCTAAGTGAGGTGTTCTGACTCAACACAGAGACCCCATCCCACTCCTCGGCCCAATCAGCAACATTCCTCAAATCACTATGCGTTTCTTGCAACATCACATCTATTCTTTTTTGTTTAACCATTTCAAAAATTCCTGCTCCTTTTCTCAATTCCCTTGCTCCATTAACATTCAAAGTCGCAATATTCACTTCACTCATGCTTGGAGAAATGAAAAAGACTAAGAAGCAAATCAGCACTCCACACACACACACACCGAATTACTAGCCAGGCTATACTTTCCCACTACCTTCATTGGCACTATCAGAAGTGAGTTTTCTGATGATCTTTTTTAGTCGATATATCTCCTTATTGGTAAACAAACCTTCCGACATAAAAAACCTGGTTTTCTCAAAAAACTACTTTGTGTCTGAAAAATAATTATTTACACAGACCCCTCTCTTGTTCTTAGTAGCTTTTAAAAAAAAGTTTAATGTTATCTACTTCAACACCTCGACTAGAGAAGTCACACTGAGAGAGACTGACACTAGAGTCAGAAGACTCACTGTCAGTTTCACCATAAAAATCCTCCACGTCAGCTTTCTTAGCTCTAACTTTCTGAAACTCTTCAGATGTTTTCCTTTTTGATGGAACTTTGAAATCACTCTGTTCTATCTCCATTTCAATGCCATCACCAAACGAATCAGGCAGTAAAACATTAGGTGCACTATAGGGCTGTGCTCAGAATATCGATACAACGATATATCGTCATGAACTCCTGGCGATACGCGTATCGATACAGCAGCTGCCGTATCGATACCTTTGTGCTTTTGAATGTAGCCAATTCAGGGCTCCAATTTGGCGCGGGATTGCGCATAATTTGAATAATTCCCGCAGTCAGTACCGCTGCTAGCCATTTTGGTGCCCTAAGCATAATTCCTTTATGATCAATTCCTTTAAGAGAGGGGAAAAAAAAAGTTTATTTTTGCCAGTTTAACTTTTTAACGCGCAATCCAACGGATCACTGAGGCGGCGGCGCCATCGTTACTTTCTAGAGCAATTAAATACTCTTGTTCCACCTGTTTTGTTATATACATCCCTAAAAAGTGCCTAATAATATTTATATACTGAAATAATATCGGCATTATAATTATCATGACTACGCGATATGATGATTGATTTTTCATTAGGCTATTTTTGGTGCCCCCTCAGCATTGGTGCCCTACGCACAGCGCGTGATGCGCGTGGTGGGAGCGGCGGCGCTGCCCGCAGTTTATAATGCGGGAAATTCCCGGAAACATTGATTCACTTTAGCATGTAGGTTGTAGTATTAGTAAATGAATCCACACAGATTATAAAATCAAATCAGTCATTTTAAAACTTTCTGTGAGACGCAATTTCACAAACAGCGTGAGTTCAATGCAGTGCTGCGTCTCTCTCTCTCTCGTCTCGGGCAAGCGTCCAGCGCTGCAGCCGGTGAAACTACACGCTCACGGTTAGGAGTCGGGACATGACGGAATATTCACTTGCATAATCGGGCCATCGTGACTAAAGTTGACCATTTGCATGTCTTTAAGTCTTACCAGTTTAAACATTCAAACGATTTTAAACTATTCAGTAGGCCTACTTGCGCGCTCTCTGAGAGTTGGTTTTCTCTGCGTGCATACATAGACTAGAGTAAAGCCGCCTCACATACAGCTCGCGAGATTATATCGCTTTAACAGACTAAAACACGCAAAATGATGGAAAAAAATTCGTTCTTGGTAAGTATCCTCTAAACACAGTTGGTTATGTCTTAAATAAGCATAAAGATTTTTAACAGAAACGGCAATTCCCCGGTTGTATGATGAAGTTAAGCGAGATATTCTGCTATCACTCTCTTAACCCTGAGCATGTCAATCAATTGTTGTTTCTGCATAAAAATGTGAAAATCTAATCATTTAAAATGATTTCAACGTAGAAGAAATGACTTTGTTTGGTGCACATTCCAACATTTAAGACCTGTTAAATACTAGGTGTTTAAAAGAGTTTGAGAAAACTAAGTTAAATTTAAGTTGTTACCGTTTTTGCTTTTATTAATGTTTTAAGTTTTGTTTAGTCATTGAGCAGTGTAGACATGCTTCAGTGTCACTATAATTGTCATTTCAGTTATTGAGGCAAACTTTAAAAGCATTTAAAAGCAGACTTTAAAAGGAAGAGCCATTCTAAGCTTTTTTATTCATTTAACT
This sequence comes from Tiaroga cobitis, assembly GCA_030578255.1. Classification (NCBI taxonomy): domain Eukaryota; kingdom Metazoa; phylum Chordata; class Actinopteri; order Cypriniformes; family Leuciscidae; genus Tiaroga; species Tiaroga cobitis. Next base: position 26,208,444 of record CM060595.1, on the reverse strand, counting down.
CATTGTTTTTCAGTTATCACAACTGTTATAACACTGGTTATTCAATAAGCAGATATTACTGTTACTAAACTCAGCTCAAAAGAAATTTAAATTCCAAATTGATCCATATCGTGATACACATCGTATCGTGGCTTTAGTATCGTGATACGTATCGTATCGTGACATTGTTGGTGATACACAGCCCTAGTGCACTACCACTTTCTTGCACGTTCAATTTGCGAGAACGAATAATCAATGTTTCAGCATCACCCAGTCTATTTTCCTCAACCACATTTGTGGTGTCATTCAACTGTATCGCCGCACTCTCGGCCGCGGGCGGATTCTCCTCAGCCGTCACCGCTGCCGGCCGAGCCGCGTTAGACGGACCAGCCTCGACCGGCTCACTAACATTAACGATGTCAACCGTCGCTGAAACATTTTCCTGATTTTTACCAGGGCAAGCACGAATTAAATGGGCCACTTCACCACACTTGAAACATTTCATCTTGTCCGTAGTAGCGTAAATAACGTAATCGAACTCAACTTTGAGATGCAATGACAGATCTAGATCCTCATCATACTTTAGGATCATGTAAACAAATCTCCTAAATGAAACCACATGTTTCAAAAGAGGAGATCCACTTCCAATTGGTATCTTTTTAATAGGTGACACCAATTTACCATATCGTGATAAAATTCTCACCAAAGTTTCGTCACTTATGAAAAGCGGAACGTTCGACAACAAAACTTTTTTTGATGACATAGAAACATAGAAAGTGGGAGAACATGAGTAAAAAGATTCTCAATAACTATACCAGTCTCTACTAACTCATTTGCCTTTTCAACAGAGCTAAGAAAGATGACCGTGGCACTGTTCATTCTAGAGGCCGACATGATATGCTCATGCCCAACGACCTCTCCTGCAGCCAGGCAACAGTCTTCCACGCTCACCGCAGACGCCACTTTAACTCCATGGCGCCGCGTGAGTTTACTCAAACTTTGCATACGTGGGTCCGTCATGCTGCCTGCAAAGAAAAACGGCAGCACGCGGCCCAAACAAACAGACAAATCACCACTCTTTCAGCAATAACCCATGCAAGAAAGAAAAGAGAGAAAGAGAAAGAAAGATTCACTCACAAGCTCCGATCGGCTCCGATTCACTCACAAACGCTCCGCTCACACTCAACAGTCACACCGGGAGTGAGAGAGAGAGAGAGAGAGAGAGAGAGAGAGTGCTCAACATTGTGCTTTTGTCACACTGTAAACTCTTGTCAAACTGTAACCTACACAAACACACTGTTTTAAAAGCAAAAAAAATGTATCCAACCCCATTTCAAAACAGTCTGTGGGTGCCATCTTTTGGACATTCATCATATCGCATTGGTTTTAATTTCTTGTCCTCGGAGCATTAATCTGTTTATTTTTAAGTTACACATTCTACATTGATTAAAAAAGAAAATCAAATGTGTTTTTAATGGAAGTATTATTTTAGACAGAAATCAATATATTTATAATTTATAATGAAGGTCCATCGTCACATCCCCCTGCCTTTGAGGAGCTGCTGGAGGTTGTGACCCGGGCTGTGGGTAAATTAAAGATCGATTGGCCCCCAGAAAAGCAGGAAGTGGCAAGAAAGAAAAGTTTGCTGGATGAGCGCTTCCTGCAAGCCCGGCCACAACCTTCGCGCCGGAGTCTCCCGTTTTTCACTGATCTCCACACCGAGGTGTCGAGATCGTGGAACAAGCCCTTCTCTTCTCGATTATCTAGTCCCAATTTACATATGTATTCATCGATAATGGGGTCAAAAGAGAAGGGCTATGGGACGATGCCTCGGGTCGAAGAGACTTTTGCATCTCATCTCTCGCCCGATGCTGCGTCGTCACTAAGAGCTTCGGCGCTTTCCTCCGTGCCATGCCGTACCACTTCGACGCTGGTTGGGAAAGCATATATGGCGGCAGGCCTCAAAGAGGTGGACGACAGCGGGGAGGTCGCCTTCGACGATATTCGTGAGATGCGTCGAACGGTCGACTTGTCTCTCTGTGCTACCAAAGAGACGGCCCGCGCCATTGGCCGCTCTATGGCAGAATTGGTAGCCACGGAGAGACACCTGTGGCTGAACCTGTCGGGCATCGGGGACAAGGACAGGGCCTTCCTCCTCGATGCCCCGATTTCGTCTTCTGGCCTCTTCGGCGACGCAGTCAATACTGTCGTCGAGAGGTTTCAGGAGTCAAAACGACAGTCAGCCGCATTAAAACAGCTCATCCCCCACCGTCGTTACAAGTCTCATGGGTCTGCTGCCAGGGGGCAGTCCCATGAGGCCGCCGCCAGCTCCTCACACCTGCAGCAGCAGAAAGAGAATGTTGCTTCTCGCGCTCCCCCGAAAAAGGCCTGGAGCCAGGGGCAACACTCTCACTCGAAGTCCTCCAAACTGAAGACAGATCTGAGGACTGTCATTCAGGCGAGGAAGGCTTCATCAAAGAGGTCCTGACGCGTTGCGCAGGCCTCTGAGGGTGGTCCCCTCCGTGATCGAGCAACAACAGCTTGCTCCTTCACGGAGCCCTCAGGAAATCGATGTGTACTTCTCGCCGCTAAGTGCGCTTCGGGACACATCGGTTTTCAGCGAATGCAAATCGCAGTGTCCGCCCGAAAATGTTGCAGCCTTGCCGAGTGCGTTCCCTCTCACGAGGCCTGTAGAAAAATTAAGTCGGTTAGTTCCTGCCAATCAAATGCTTCAGGTCACCGATATCTCAAATACAATACCCGAGGTCTGTCTCGAGAGACTGATTACCCTAGTAGATTATCTAGACACCTGGAAAGGTCTTCAAAATAAATCTCAGTGGGTCCTGCACACAGTGGAAAAGGGGTACAGAAGTCAGTTCGAGTATCGTCCACCATGATTCAGCGGGGTGGTTCACACACTGGTCAGTCCAGAGCAGGCTCAGGTTATGTAGCAAGAAGTTCAGTCCCTCTTGGCAAAGGAGGGTCTCTGAGGAGATACAGGTTCAAAATGCTAACTAGGCAAGGCAAGGCAAGGCAAGGCAAGGCAAGTTTATTTATATAGCACATTTCATACACAATGGTAATTCAAAGTGCTTTACATAGAAGAAATAAAAAAAATCTAAAGAAATAACAATTAAAACAGTTTAGAATAAATAAATTAAAATAATCAAAACAAATAAGAATAATTAAAACAGTTTAGGATAAAAAATAAAATAAAGTACAGTAAAAACAGTCGGACAAACAGTGACACAGTGCTCATTCAGTAAATGCATAGGTAAAACAGATGTGTTTTGAGTCTGGATTTGAATGTAACTACTGTAGGAGCAGTACTACCGCTAACTATACCTCTTATCGAGAGTCAAATCAGGTCGGAGGACTGGTTTGTCACGATAGATCTAAAAGATGCTTGCTTCCATATTTCCATCCTTCCTCAACACAGAAAGTTCCTAAGATTCGCTTTCGGGGGCAAAGCGTATCAATACAGAGTTCTTCCATTTGGCCTAGCACTGTCCCCCCGCACCTTCACGAAATGTATGGATGCTGCCCTTGCTCCATTGAGACTTTAAGGCATTCGCATCCTCAATTACATCGACGACTGGCTCATTTTGGCACAGTCAGTCGAGATGGCGGTTCAACATCGAGATGTTGTTCTGAACCATCTAAGGTGCTTAGGGTTAAGACTCAATGTCAAGAAAAGTTCATTAATTGCGCTACAGAGAACTACTTTCCTGGGGGTAGTGTCGGATTCAGTCACGATGCGGGCATAGTTGTCTCCCGCTTGTGTACACACCATCTTGACCACAGTAACGAGTCTCAAGCAAGGCCAGGCCATCACTGTCAAACACTTCCAAAGGGTTCTGGCCCTCATGGCAGCAGCGTCCAACGTGATACCTTTTGGCCTGCTGTACATGAGGGCCCTGCATTGGTGGCTCAGGACCAGAGGGTTTTCCCCAAGGGGCAACCCTTTTCGCACGATCAAAGTAACGCGCAGATGCCTTCGTTCTTTGGACATGTGGAATAAACCAAGGTTCCTGTTCCTAGGCCCTGTGTTGGGGGCACCGTGTCAGAGGAAAATTCTAACCACGGATGCATCCCTCACAGGCTGGGGTGCGGTTATGGAAGGCCGCTACACCAGGGGTATTTGGAGGGACCATCATCTTTCATGGCACATCAATTGCCTGGAGACGATGGCAGTGTTTCTGGCTCTCAGACATTTCCTTCCGGACCTCAGAGGCCATCATGTTCTAGTGCGAACGGACAATACGTCGGTGGACTCATATTTAAATCGGCAGGGGGGCCTGAGATCGCGCTCCCTGTGCAGACTGGCGCATCAGGTTCTCCTGTGGTCCCAGGGAAAACTTCTTTCAGTCAGAGCCATGTTTATCCCTGGGGACAGCAATGTGGGAGCAGACATCCTGTCGAGGCAGGGGCTGAGGCCCGGGGAATGGAGACTCCACCCAGAGGCGGTGGAGTTAATATAGAGGGAGTTTGGTCAGGCGGAAGTGGATGTTTTGCCTCTCAAGAGAACTCTCACTGTCCGCTCTGGTACTCCCTCACGCATCCAGCTCCTCTGGGGCTGGATGCCACGGTGCAGACGTGGCCGAGGCTGTACGCATTTCCCCCGATCGCTCTGCTCCCAGGGGTTCTAGAGAGGGTCCGGCCGTATGGGATCAGCTTACTCCTTGTAGCCCCGTACTGGCCGGCCCGAGTGTGGTTTTCGGACATCATGGTTCTTCTAGCAGGCCCTCCGTGGCAAATTCCGATCAGGAGGGACCTTCTTTCTCAGGCTGAGGGCACAATATTTCACCCTCGTCCAGAACTATGGAAGCTGTGGGTCTGGCCCCTGAGGGGGACCAACTCGTAAATGCTGGTCTCTCAACTGAGGTTGTCGAGACCATTCTAAACTCTAGAGGCCGCTCCACGAGGAAACTGTATTCATTAAAATGGAATGTATTCACTTTATGGTGCAGAGAACATCAGGTGGACCCAGTTAACTGCCCAGTGGCTTCAGTGCTGGAGTTCCTCCAGAGTCGCTTCTCTGACGGGCTCGTCAGAGCTACGGCCGCCACATAGACCTTAAGCATGGACGGGGAGTCCATGCTTAAGGTCTATGTGGCGGCCGTAGCTGCCTTCCACACGCCTTTAGGGGTGGGCACCTTGAGGAGACACCCACTTATTGTACATTTCCTTCGTGGAGCTAGGAGGATGAGGACTGTCATCCAGTCCAGGGTCCCCACGTGGGACCTGGCAGTGGTTCTGGAGGGGTTATCCCTGGCACCCTTCGAACCTCTGGATGAGGTGACTGAGAAATTTATGTCTTTCAAGGTAGCGTTCCTACTCGCCATCACGTCCCTAAAAAGAGTCGGGGACCTGCAGGCTTTATCCGTCGCTCCTTCCTGCCTTGAGTTCGCTCCCGGCAAAGTAAAGGCCATTCTCCACCCTAGACCTGGCTATGTGCCTAAGGTGTCGTCAAATGTGGCACGGTCTATAATCCTCCAGGCCTTCCATCCTCCACCGCATGTGTCGAATGAGCAGGCTAGATTACATTTACTGTGCCCGATCCGAGCCCTGGAGATCTATGTGCAAAGAACCTCGGGCTGGAGGAAGTCGGACCAACTACTCGTGTGCTTTGGGTCTCCAAAGAGGGATTTCCCTGTTTCAAAACAAACTATAATCAGATGGATAGTGGAAACAATCTCTTCAGCTTACGAGGTGCGCGATTTGCCTTCACCTCTTGCGTTAAGAGCCCACTCTACTAGAGGAGTGGCTTCCTCTAAAGCCCTGCTAGCAGGAGTTTCCCTTAAAGAGGTCTGTGATGCCGCAGGCTGGGCCTCCCCTCACACTTTTATAAAAACTACAGTTCGGATCTGCCCTCTACACCGGGTTCACAGGTTCTCTCGTCTTGAGTGTGCCAGTTTGCTTCACACCAGGGCGTATTCTCTCAGTCTGGCGCAGTGGGCATTTCGTTCCCCAATGTGTCGATTCTCGACGCAGCGCGAGTTCCCTTGAAAGGGAACGTCTCGGGTTACGACTGTAACCCTCGTTCCCTGAGAAGGGAACGAGATGCTGCTCAATTCTTGCGCCACTCCTGTTCAACATGTATATGCTCCCAATGAGCCAAATAATGAGAAAGATCCAAATTGCTTACCACAGCTATGCAGACGACACACAGCTCTACTTAGCCCTATCACCTAACGACTACAGCCCCATTGACTCCCTGTGCCAATGCATTGATGAAGTAAACAGTTGGATGTGCCAAAACTTTCTTCAGTTAAACAAAGACAAAACTGAAGTCATTGCGTTTGGAAACAAAGATGAAGTTCTCAAGGTGAACGGATACCTTCACTCTAGGGGTCTAACAACTAAAAATCAAGTCAGGAATCTTGGTGTGTCTCTAGAGTCAGACCTTAGTTTCAGTAGTCATGTCAAAGCAATAACTAAATCAGCATACTATCATCTGAAAATATTGCAAGAATTAGATGCTTTGTTTCCAATCAAGACTTAGAGAAACTTGTGCATGCTTTTATCACCAGCAGGGTGGATTATTGTAATGGACTCCTCACTAGCCTTCCTAAAAATACCATAAGACAGTTGCAGCTCATACAGAATGCAGCTGCCAGGATTCTGAGCAGAACCAGAACATATGAACACATCACACCAGTCCTCAGGTCTTTACACTGGCTCCCAGTTACATTTAGGATTGATTTTAAAGTATTATTACTGGTATATAAATCATTTAATGGGCTAGGACCTCAATATATTGCATATATGCTCACTGAATATAAACCTAACAGATCACTCAGATCATTAGGATCACATCAGCTAGAAATACCAAGGGTTCACTCTAAGCATGGAGAGTCTGCTTTTAGCTATTATGCCAGCTGCAGCTCGAACCAGCTTCCAGAGGAGATCAGATGTGCTATTACAGTAGTCACATTTAAATCCAGACTCAAAACACATCTGTTTAGCTATGCATTTACTGAATGAGCACTGTGCCACTGCTCGTCCGACTGTTTTTACTGTACTTTATTTTATTTTTTATTCTAAACTGTTTTAATTATTCTTATTTGTTTTGATTATTTTAATTTATTCTATGTAAAGCACTTTGAATTACCATTGTGTATGAAATGTGCTATATAAATAAATTTGCCTTGCCTTGCCTTGCCTTGCCTTGCTGCATCCCTCGGCCACACTTTTCGTGCTCCTGAGAACGACTTGATTCGAACAATCAGAACCTGACGCTGCTATGTTCCGGTGTCCTTTTATAGCTTCCGCTCACCGTCACATGCGACGTCACGGCTGACGTCATGACGCAACACCAATCAAGATTGGACTAGTTCCATACAGGCTTCAGACATGTCACGCTGAAGGCGTTCCCCAATGTGTCGATTCTCGATGCAGCGTCTCGTTCCCTTCTCAGGGAACGAGGGTTACAGTCATAACCCGATACGTTTTGGGGCAATAACAGAAAAGGCCTGATCCCATCTCAATTTTAGTCTGCTCTTTAAAACAAAGGAAAGAAGCAATGTAGGAGAATGGTTAGTATGCGAAAACAGCGGGAAACTCTGTGTATTCATGCAATGTGCGCATGTCAAAAAAATCAATTTCAATTTGAAGCTTGTGACAGCTTGTGATATCAAGCACATCAACCCAATCACTTTATTTAGCGTTCATATAAACACTGTGTTCGGATTCATCAATCTGAATGAATTAATTCTGATTGAAACAAAAGGTGTAAACTGAAGACTGGAGTAATGATTCTGAAAATTCATTGTAGCTGTGACTAACAGCTGCACTCTCTCCTAAACATTGTGTTCTTCTGCACTGTGCCGTGTCGAGGTACAACTCACGTAAAGTTGATAATTCCGCGAATAACTGAATTTCCGAACAGAGATGGTGACAAAGAGGGAAAACGCCGGACTGCAGCTTTAATAAATATTTTATTCGTAAGCATCTTTCAATATTTGGATCCTGTTCATTCTAACAAACAGAATCATTAAGAAAAGAGAAACATTTGACATTCAGTATATGTTGATTGTGAGCTGCAGGCTGGGTGACATGAATGGGATAATAATTTAAACTGAGGAAGAAAATGAGAATTGACACCAGAGATCACAGATAACATCAAGTCTCATTGGGATGTAGAAAATAATTTTCTCTCCCATTTTAATGGATTCAGTGTATTTAATAACTACAAAGTTGATTCTGTTTTATCTGACGTCTTCAGAGAACTTTACAGAGATATACAGAGAAATGTACAGAGACCCTTTTAACAAACAGAAAAAGATAATAATTAATTAAGCTCACAATAAGATACTTAGAGTCGTAATTAAAAATGAAAGATTACCTGACTGCCTCAAATAAGGCCGATAATGTTCATGATGTACAGTAACCACACCATACTCCAGCTTTAGGAGGCCGGCATTTGCTTACTCAGCTGCTCTCGTTTACAAGAGTTCTCTTATGTCCTAATAAAGAGTTAAAGTATAGCTCCCGGCACATTAGATCACAGCTAGTGGTGTTATACTTGAGCGCCACGTGGAAGAATTCCATCAAAACTGCCTCCTGCAGAATTTTTTGATCCTAATGCTGTTTGTTATTAGCACACTGTTGCCTGCTAATTCTTTATACTTCCAGGGAAGAAAAACCACCTTCACCCATCAAAGAGACGGTCGTTAATCCTCACACAAGTTTTCTGTACGGAGAGCAGAGGGATCTATTTTCTAAACCAAGATAGAACAGGGGGAAAAAAGCGAAATCCAATCACACTGCTCTTGTCGAGAGACACTGCATAGATCCCTTTTACATCCTTGAATAAAACGGTAATTGGATTCATATATGGTATAGCATGCCCAATTTGTTTATCAAATAATTTCAGAGTAAGCGGATTTCATGATGATAAAAGGGCTCTGTAACTGTCAACTCCATTTGTTCATTTTGTCCCACTAAGAATGCTTTCATCATGACAGCATGTGCATTTTTAACATTCAATATACTTACATGTAATCATGCAAAATTGAAGATAGAATCTTTCTATTTTAAGTAGACACCCGTGTAGACTTTTGCTCTGAGAACCAAATGAAGGTAATTTTCAGCACTCTAAAATATGGTGAGCACATCTGATAATAATGTCAAATCAAAATAATGTAAAACGAGTTAAACCGAGGCTCATGATGTTCCAAGTGTTTCTTTGTGCCATCATTTTAAAAGATGCCATGTATGCATCCAGTTTCCCCTCCAGCAGTCTGCCGCCTGACTTTTTATTGTGCGGAGCGTGGCTGGCAAGGCAAAACCACTCATGTTTTATGAGTGAATAATCAAAATGAGATCGAGTTGAGGGGAACACAAACACACATTTGTTTTTCTGTCATGGTGGGGACCTTACTTGACCTACTATTGTTCTTTTACTGAGGTAATGCTATTTTTTGGCCCTTAATTAGGGGTGTCACTAGATAAGTCCTTGTCTGATAAATATAGCTGATATATCCTTGTCTGATGATGGAGAGATTAATGTATACCATCCTCAGAGTCATTTACCCTGATAATATATTTCAGCAATTTTTTTGTGCGTTTTCTATCAGCTGTTCAGAATGTGAAGCAATGGCAGATTCGTGAATGAATCTCTCGGTCAGATGGTTTTGCAAGAAGGTCTAACAATTGTTTGCAATTTAGTTTGATTGATTCAGACACTTTACTCGTGCACTGAATCATTTGTATCATTTTCTCACAATGCAATGGGCTACTAAAAATAAAAACACAGCTGGATGAGGTGATATTTACTTACTATGAAACAAAACTTGAAAATGTAGAAGACATTGTGTGTCAACGATGAAGCAGCTTTTTATTAACTCTTTCCCCACCAAACATAGAATTGTCTGTTTTCGTGTTTTCACTGTTATATGCTAGGGGGCGCTATGTATGGAAGTAAAATAATGTCAAATGTTTTTGAAACAAAAAGCATGTTGAATTGCACCAATTGAAAAAAAAATATGCGTTAACCATGCTTGCATTTTAATCCATTGTATTTTTAAGGCTTGCATTTTTATGGGCTGAAATTCAACATGGTTGAATATTTAAGCTGTGAATATATCAATTAAAAACATTTCAAACACATTTTCAATATTAAAAATTCAATAATCCATATTCACCTTTCATATTTCACTTCCAAAATTTTCAAACTGTTTAAAAATACAACCTATAATATTCAACAGGCAAATTTCGGTCCATTTTATTTCGCCTTGAAAAATTGGCTTCCACAAATTCAGTGGTTCAAATTCGACAGTAAATTCAACGTCGACATCCAGGAACTGCAGGAAAAGCAATAGATTACCGATCATAATCTCCATCTGCTGTAGTCGGCTTTACCAGCAGGGGGTGCACGCGCGTGTTGACAAGCACCAAAGCAACAGGAGAGGCCTTCACAAAACGTCATTTGCTGAAATGGACAGAACGATGAGTACGAGTTATAATTTATGTGTGTGGAAAAGGTTGATTAAGACGCAAAACACACGAGCGTTTACTCAAGTGTCTTATGAGACTTATTTTTACCCCCGTGCAAAGTAAGGTGATTTGTCCACTGCAAAACTAAATTCTCTCGCCGTTGGCATTGATATTAAGTTTTAGTAAAACAACTGTAATACACTGAGACAGAGTGAATTGTTTGTTTTAGTCACTATGACGGAATACTAAATTGATGGCTGGGTTTTACATGATGGCAAAGGCAATTTTATTTAAATATAGCATCATTAAATACAACCAAATTACAATTATACATTAAATTCAGCAATTAAAAATTACATCTCTACCATGATATCTGGTCATCTCTGTGTTATAACGTGAATTGTCTCCGCCATTATCCAGGGCTGCGTACAGTAGGGGTATTTGTCATCTTATTTTATATTTTTTTGTCCATTTGGAGCGCGCGTCACGTCACCTATTAGCGTCGCGCCTGCCACAAGATCTCTCACTGTTTACATGAACCAGAGACTCCAATGAGAGCACAAAGTGCAATCCATCTCTTATTTACCATTTTTTCATCTTATCGTATATTTTATTCGCTCCTTTGCCCGTATTGGAGCGCGTCTTGTGGCTCTTAAGCCGCCTTTCCACTGCACACGACAAACGACAGCCGTTGGACCGGAAGTCATTCATTTCCAATGGAGAGTCGTACGGGAGCTGCGGGGAGTTCCGATCATATGCGTATGCGGAAAAAATTCGTATCCGATTTGAGCTTTGGATCCGTTGAAATATCTGAACTTCTGCGGCTACACCGTATGCGACCGGCCGACCGGATGTGATGTATTCTAATCAAAACTATGAGCGTGAGGCTAGAATTACCAATATTTCAACTCTTTAATGTTATTCTGTAAACGCTATTTCTGTAAAATGTCGGTTATTTATAATTATGGCAGAAAAAAATATTTTATAATTATTAAATCAATATTTATATTGATTAGCTCTGTAAAATCTATTGTTTTATTGTAGATGTATTGAGGGTCATTTGTTTTGTGTGGATATATTCATGCATGCATTACATTCATCATTAATGTTACCATTGTGAATAGCCGAGGGTAACGGTTGGTTCACGACCAATTTCAAAGTTCCGTGCGACTGACACTAGGGGGCGAAATGCGACAATCGTATGTGAATGTCGTGTGCAGTGGAAAGGCGGCTTTACTAGCGTCAGGCCAGCCACACGATCTCTCACTGTTTTAATCTACCAGACACTCCGATTGATGCACATGTGCAAACAGACAGTGCAATCCTGACCTGCTCTTATGTAGCCTATCTATTTGTCATCTTATTTTATTCGCTCTTTTTGTCCATAATGGAGCGCGCGTCGTATTGGAGCCATCTTCGCAGTAGTGAACGCGCCGAGAGAAATGCTCATTTCATACGGATTACATTATCTGAGAGTAGTCTATTTATTTTCGTTTTGAATTGTTTCGTTTAAAAGTAGGCTAGACATTTCTACCTTGATGTATTTATCATGCCTGTGAGAAATCTGCAATGCAAAAATTTCATGATTTTATTGCTATGCCTATGCCTATATGTCTGCTTTGCTTCTTAAATCCAGGGAATTGGTTGATCAAACATTGATTGAAATTAAGATACAATTTATTAAAAACGAAATTCACTTTAAAGAAAGGCTTTATAAAAAAAACGTAATGGAGTGGTCAAAATCATTCTCCTTCAGAATGTCAATTGGAGAATCAGGCAACTGTAATAGGGAGAGATCTTGTGGCTGGCGCGCCACGAAACGCGTTCTATGGGACAGACGAGCAAATAAAATATAAGATAAGATGGCAGAAGGGTAACTAAGAGCAGGATTACATTGGCTTTGTGTATTCGTGCATCAATCGGAGTGTCTGGTAGATTAAAACAGTGAGAGATCGTGTGGCTGGCCCGACGCTAGTAAGAGCCACGAGACGCGCTCCAATACGGGCAAAGGAGCGAATAAAATATACGATAAGATGAAAAAAATGGTAAATAAGAGATGGATTGCACTTTATGTGCTCTCATCGGAGTGTCTGGTTCATGTAAACAGTGAGAGATCTTGTGGCAGGCGCGCCGCTAATAGGTGACGTGACGCGACGCGCGCTCCAAATGGACAAAAAGATATAAAATAAGATGACAAATAGTACCCCTACTGTACGCAGCCCTGGATAATGGCGGAGACAATTCACGTTATAACACAGAGATGACCAGATATCATGGTAGAGATGTAATTTTTCATTTATAATTGCTGAATTTAATGTATAATTGTAATTTGGTTGTATTTATGCTATATTTAAATAAAATTGCCTTTGCCATCATGTAAAACCCAGCCATCAATTTAGTATTCCGTCATAGTGACTAAAACAAACAATTCACTCTGTCTCAGTGTATTACAGTTGTTTTACTACAACTTAATATCAATGCCAACGGCGAGAGAATTTAGTTTTGCAGTGGACAAATCACCTTACTTTGCACGGGGGTAAAAATAAGTCTCATAAGACACTTGAGTAAACGCTCGTGTGTTTTGTGTCTTAATCAACCTTTTCCACACACATAAATTATAACTCGTACTCATCGTTCTGTCCATTTCAGCAAATGACGTTTTGTGAAGGCCTCTCCTGTTGCTTTGGTGCTTGTCAACACGCGCGTGCACTGCACCCCCTGCTGGCAAAGCCGACTACAGCAGATGGAGATTATGATCGGTAATCTACTGCTTTTCCTGCAGTTCCTGGATGTCGACGTTGAATTTACTGTCGAATTTGAACCACTGAATTTGTGGAAGCGAATTTTCAAGGCGAAATAAAATGGACCGAAAATTGCCTGTTGAATATTATAGGTTGTATTTTTAAACAGTTTGAAAATTTTGGAAGTGAACTATGAAAGGTGAATATGGATTATTGAATTTTTAATATTGAAAATGTGTTTGAAATGTTTTTAATTGAAATATTCACAGCTTAAATATTCAACCATGTTGAATTTCAGCCCATAAAAATGCAAGCCTTAAAAATACAATGGATTAAAATACAAGCATGGTTAACGCAATGCATATTTTTTTTCAATTGGTGCAATTCAACATGCTTTTTGTTTCAAAAACATTTGACATTATTTTACTTCCATAGCTATGACACATCTTCTGAAAGTGTATTGAATCTCCTGATCAAAACACACGAGAAGACGCAGAAACAAGTGATCTCATATGTAATCATATGCATATTTAATATAACGCGATCATCGACATTAAACAGCATATAAATCAAAACTGCCTAATGTTACTGAAAGAAATGTCGACAAGCTATAGGACTGTGAAGCTTTAGGGATGTTGATGGACTCGATCTATATGATCTATATGTTTTGATCATTGTTCTGAATCCGACCCAGATGTAGTCTTTGTCAAAAGCGTGATTTTCTCAACTTTTTGCTCAAAATGTAGCTTTTTTATGAAATTTATCCATATTCAAGTGTTGATAAAAAAAGAGTGCATGAAGCTAGAATAAAACAGTTTTTTTTTTGTTTAAAAGCAGAGGGTCTGTTCTTTCTTTTGATATATTGCATGTTCAGATATTTATACAACAAAATATTCTGGGGGCCATGACATTTTTGTGAAAAGTATTAAAAATGCTGCCGCTGGCTGGCAGCTTTTTTTTTTTTAAACGCTGGTGGGAAAATATTTAAATGTGCAGTGAACGAGTGTCTTTCTCCACTGACGTTCTATGATGTTCAAAGCATTTCTAAGGATGCTGATTTTTTGAAGGCAGGCGGAGATGGCAGATGGGAATATGGTGTGTGTAACATTAGCCACACATTTTTGATAACGTAGTCAAGCAAAAGATTATCATATTAATTACCATTATGTGTCCGACGTTGTACAGAGCGATATCTTTGTGCAGTGTTTACTACAGTAACTTGAGTAAACTTGAGTGGGTCTCTGAGCTGGTGTGAGTGAGTGGAGACGGGGCTAACTTGCATATTCATGGGTCCCTTTCAGTCACTCACGTTCGACGTAGTCGACGTGTCGACTGATTGGGATCACGGTTAGAGAGCCTGTCATCTTCGAGTACTTTTAAAATGAGCCAATGAATTTGGCGTGCGTGAAATGGATCACACACTCCGCCCCCGCGCCGCGGGTATAAATACGGAAGTGGATGCACGCACTAGTTGTCTTTCGCTTCGGAGACGATCGTTTGATGTCTCTGAAGAGTGCTGTTGTTTACAACGAGCGAGTGTGTCGCTGTTCTTCTGGAAGACTCTCCCAGTGGTGGTGGTTTCTACAGCGCGATGATCGCGAGGTTAGAGCTCTCAACTACTGAACAACAGCAACGCATTTCTAAAGGTTTGGGTGTGTTGACGGCTGGTTAGAGGGCGGAAAAGTGAGTGCTTCACTGTTTCAGTTCACTGTTCAGTGTTGCCGCGGTCATTCCCCTGTGTGCTCCAGCACTGGTGATGGGTCCTATTTCATGAAAGAGCAACACGGGTGCGTTTGCGACTTTTTAAAAAACAAACAAACAAAAAAAATAGAAAAAGATGTCATTCCACCTGCGTGGTTCTGGATGCGGTCGTTCCCTTTTCCTCTCTGACAGTCACAATTGTTACAGCACGTGTTTAAAAAATACTGAAGCAGCTTTTGTGGACAGTATATGTTCCCATTGCGGGAATATGACTGTCGCGGTGTTGAGATCGAGACTCACCTTCGTCCGCGAAGCGCGAGTCCCCATTACCATGCCCCACCCCCGGGTGCCGTGTGGGATGGGTGATCGGAGGTTAGTGATGGATGTCTCACCCGGTAATCATTCTCTGTGGGCTCCTCACTCCTCCATCACACCGCAGACGATGGAATTCCTGTTGAGCCACCTCCTCTTGCATGCCATGGCACTGCTACAGGTCTGTCAGGCCAGGGCACCCATGGTCATGCACAGGGGTAGCCCAGACCATGCACTCATAGGTGAGCATCGCACTGCATCCGACCTCGCCCTCCGGGGCACAAGTGTCGTGGCGGGCGCTATCGGTCTGGTGGTGTCCACCTTCAGTGGTCCAGGAGCGCCATCGTTGGCTCAGCCTGTTTGAGATGGCGGATGCGAACAAGGTTCTACCCTTCGAGTGCTCCCTAGCCAGTTGGGTCTTCAGGTCAACTGGGAGAGAGTAATCTCGCCCACGGGCTGAGTATCTCTTTCTCAGTTCAGGAGATGGACTCGGTTCAACACATCTCTTCAAGAAGAGTGTGTAGAGTATCTGGGGTCGTTTTGGGGAATATGTATTCAATAATTAATAATGAATAATTGTTCATACAGGTTTGAACCAGATACTTATACATAGGGCTGCACGATTATGACAAAAATCATAATTGTCGATTATTCCTTTGAAATTGTAATTGCGATTATTAATTACGATTGTCATAATTTACATTGACTGATGTTTTAAATAGCTTTATACCATGTTTAAAGCAACTTCATGCCATATTTTTATATATATATAAAAAAAAAAAAACAAGCTGAAAATACTCTTCCTGAAAAACTTTTATTGCTTTTCTCATTGCCACAAATGTAAATGATACATTGGTTTGGTTTCTTTGAATAAAAAAAAAGTACAAATATGCAGTAGTATGCATGGTATAATTGTTATGCTAAAACTAAAATTAAAACAATGTAAAAACTCAAGATAACCCGTAGAAAGAAAAAAACTGAGATTGCCTTATCAAGTATTTTGGCCTAGAACACAAGCCATAAAAATACTTCGAATTTTCAGGAATGAACAACATCAAGTTAGAATTTTAAAGATTTTTGGCAAGGAACACAAGCCTGTCCACACTTTCAGGTTTTAGGGATGCACGCAAACAATTCACAATGTTTCCTCCAGTGCTGAATACTCTTTCCGAGGGAGAGCTTGTGGCAGGAATGCACAAATACTTTTGTGCCAACTTGGATAGTGCTGGGAATTGTTTTGCATGTTCCTTCCACCAGACCAAAGGATCCTCCTCACTATCAACAGCAGCAGAGAGAAAATAAGACTGTAGCTCAGCAGTAATGGTCATGTCTTGGACATTGGAGAGAGATGGCGATGCTGGCCTCTGGTCCTCATCCACTTTAAAGAAGCTGCCCAGTGTTTTTTTGGTCTTTAGTGCTGGTGCAATGGGTGCATTTTGGTCATCTGCTTCCACTCTAACAGTCACAGATGGTGGAGGCTTTTAATTAAACAAAGGCAAAAATTTAGTTTAACTAATAAAATATAATGTTGTATTCTAGTATAGTAAGGACTATTTATTAATTTTAAATTAATACTGAGAATGAAACAAGATTATTACCTTTACTGTAGATACTGATGCCATTTCAGTTCTCAAACGAATCTTGACAGCTTCAACTCTGTTTTCATTGACGTACTTGAGCTTGAATCTGGGATCAACTGCAGAAGCCATGTCAAGCAACTCTTGAGTCAGTGGATCATCAAATTTCTCATTCAGGTAGTCCAGGATCTTTTTCTTGATGCATTTTGACAGTTCTGTTTCTCCTGCTTTCTCTGCCAAGATTTTGTTGTTGAACAAATGAAGAACAGGCTTCACAAATGACACACTTACATATTGCTCTCCTGAAAGAGCATCCGTGAATTCAGCAAGTGGAGAAAGGGAGTTGTTGACCGCCTCAAGGACTTCTACATCCTGCCATGTGGGGACAAGGTGTCTAGCTTTTCTGTCCGCAGAGAGAACACAAGAAATGGCACTCTGTTGTTCCAATACCCTTGCAATCATTGCTTGTTTTGAGCCCCATCTTGTCGGACACTCAGTCTTGAGCTTGTGTTGAGGTAACTTGAGCTCTTTCTGGGCCTCGGACAACTCCCTCCTTCGTCTCCAGCTGTAGGAGAAGCACCCTACCACCTTTTTGCAGACATTTAGTGCACGGCCAATCCGTCCATCTTTCAAAGAATGTTCTAAACACACACACACACACAAACAGTTTACTAATGCTATACATTTTAATTACAATTAAACAGACAACATTTAAAAATTACAGTATAATTACATATGTTATTATATAATGTAATATGTATGTAATATTACAATTTATATTAGTATAGTTGTAAACACATTTAAAGTTATAGTTAATATAGTTAACTTATCTATATAGTTCACTTATCTATATTTATAACATTATATTAATACAGTATAAAACATTGAAGTTGTTGCATGCTAAACTGTTTAATCACTGAATGCATTATAATCCAGGAATGGATTTAAAAAACCCTGGTCTACATATTATTAGCCAAGTACATACGATATTGCAGTGAAATAATAATGGTATTATCATGTTTACATTTTTAGCTTAATGAAAAAAAATATTAAGTAATAGCAGGCTACTCACCAATTGCTAGGTGCAGCCTGTGTCCAAAACACTGAAGTCTGCTCCACTTATTAATAGCAACAGCCTTCACTATATTTGCTCCATTGTCTGTTGTGACACAGACTTGTTGCTCCTCCTTTAAATTCCAGGCATCCAGCATCTCTTTCAATCCTTGAGCAATCGCATCCCCGGTATGATCTTGCGGAAAATAGGACGTTTGCAAGCATCTGCTTTTGAGTTGAAACTCGTCGTCAATGTAATGAACTGTTAAGCTCATATATGGTTCCATAGTTCTACTGGACCATAAATCAGTCGTGGCGGAATAGAACTCAATTTTCTGCAGATCTGATTCAACGCGTTCGCGGCATTTTGCATAAAGTGAAGGTAGCGCAACTTGAGAAAAATAATTGCGGGAGGGGATGACATATCTCTTGTCCAGTGTGCTTATGAGTTTTTTGAACCCCACGCTGCAAACTGTATTAATCGGTACCATGTCTTTTGCTATAAAATGCGCAATCGCTTCAGTTACCTCGATCTGGTTTTGGGAACCTGCCGGGTACGGAGAAGCACAAAACAACGATTTCGTGATGGGTGTCTGTGTTGCAGTTCTCGCATCACTTGGTGCTTTTTTTTTTACGCTGACACACTCCTCATATTGCACTCTGTGGTTGAATTTTAAATGGTTGAATAAATTTGTGGTGTTGCTTGATGGTGCAGAAACAGTTGTTCGACACAACTTACACAGTATAAGACACTGCTCGACGTCATCTCTAGTGAATCCGAAATAATTCCAGACCACTGATGTAGCTTTTCTTTTCGGTTCAAGTGGTGGATTCTGAGCAACACTTTGCACGTTATCGGAATCAGATGTTTCTTTATCAGCAGACATGTTCATGAAATAAACATTAAACGAGATACAGACGTGACAGTAGACAGTCAGATCGTTGATAAGGACACGCCTACAGACTATTATCAAAAGTGTTGATTTGCCTGTCTGTCACAACGTGACATTATCTAAGCACGCAGAATTGTTTTTTTTTTATTTATTTTTTAATCGTGGCTTTGGACGATTACGTAATCGTGGCATCCATAATCGTGATCGCGATTAGAAATTCGATTAATTGTGCAGCCCTACTTATACATGTTAAATCGCCCAACGAGGGGGATAATATGTTACCTGCATCTGCATTCATATCTATACATCAGATTTTAACCACAAGGGATTATAATCACCCACAGATCTACAGATATTTTACAGACAGGTTAAAATTAGCTCAATTGTCAGAATAATATTTGTGGTTGATCCACAATATCATCCTACTTTATAGGATTTCAGGAAAAGCAATTCTGTGGCCACAAGAATTGGGTTTCCTGCCCTATAAACAAATACTCAGTTACAGGCTTACAATTAAAGATACTTTACAAAGATCGTTGACACTTAAAGGGACTTGAAAATGAGCATACAATCAGAATCAATTAATGAATATAGTGAATTTAATAAGGTAAACTACGTATACGGTTGCTAAGCGTTACAAGGAATACATGTATTTACAAACACAATACAACGACAATGAACAAAACACTAAAAGGATCTGAGAGTGAAAAAAACAGGGAGAGAGAGACTGGAGGTATCAGTGGCAAATTACAGACTTTAAGACCATTGAGAGACACCACGGAAAAACACAATCTTACTGCTCTGAAGACTCGATAAACGAATACTTGCATTTTTGGTTCTTATGTGGCTGACCACGGCTGCGTGAGTGAGCTGCGGATCTTGTGTGTTCCGTTGGAGCGTCACGTGGTTGCGGCTGGTCCGAGGAGCGCGGACGTGTGGCGTTGGAGCGTCACGTGGTGTGCGGGTGTGTCCGGAGAGCGCTCAATTTCAAAGGCTTAAAAGGTCTTTGACGTAAAGTTACCAAAGGAATAATTCAGACTAAGTTAATTTCCCTTCGTGGAAGTAAACAGAGTCGAATACAGAAAACAAAACTCAACAAAACTAAACAAAGAACAGAAAAGATCCCCGGGGCGGGGATCACGAGAGAGAGAGTTACATGGTGAATCCACGGAGGTGAGGTACGAGAGAGCGAGAGAGTGGGGCGCGCCGACATTTATCACCTTGGAGAAATCCAGCCTCTTCCTGTCGACTTGGCCAATCGGAGAGTTGGAAGTCAATTCCTTTGAAGCTTGAGCCACAGTCGTAAAGAGAATCTCGCAGGACATTTGAATATATCAGTTCATTGGGTGTTTTAAGAAAAAGAACCTTCAAGATTTCTTATAACACCCCTTTGTCACATGGTTATATATATCTGGAATATATATATATATGGATTACACAGGGTTAATTTCTCCTTCTCAGCAAGAATTAGGAGAAATCACACTCTCGGGGGACATTCCTCGGGGGGACATTCCAAGGGGTGTAATAACTCAGTCTTGGAACAGAACACCCCGTTCTTGCTTGAGGAAAGGGGGAAGTCAACTGACAGTCCATACCTTACAGTGTGTAAGGCTAGTGCTAGAGGTGAGAAAGGGTCCCACTGAAAATTTTCAGAGGCTCCTGGGGCATATGGCAGACGCAGCCGCTTGGCTTTCTCCATATGAAGACCGCTTCAGCACTTGTTTTAAGATCGAGTCCTGAGGTGACCATGGCAGAGCGGCAAGCCCTGTGTAATAAAAGATCACCCCGGCCTGCCGCCAATCTCTCAGCCTGTGTTCAGACCCTCAGGTCCACGAACAACGACTGAGGGGCCATGTACAAAGTAGGGATGGGCATTTTTCAAAAATATTGCATTCGAATATTCGGGCTCATAAAAATCGAATATTCGAATATTCGTTTATTTAAATGACGTTTAACGAAAAAGACGTTATTTTTTTAAATTATTATTTTTTTTTTAACGCTTTTGTCACCATTTCTGAACAAGCTTACAATTAGGCAATATACACAACAAGCTTACAATATATGTTATAGTTTTCTTTTAGTTGAAAACATTAAACAGTAGGCCTAAACAAAAAATATAAAAAACAAAAGATTAATAAAAGAATGCTCAAGCAGCGCGAACGGGAAAAAACGCCTAATAAAGCAGATTGCGCCAGATATCGTACAGAACGTACACACACTCGAGTCAGCATATGATTATCGTGATTATATTGTTTCACGTTTATGTTGAGAAAAACAATAATATCCACATGCAGGGGCGCAGCCAGTAATGTATGCTCGAGTGAGAAAAGGCGCTTTGCTGACAGACGTTTCAGAAACACAAAGATAACGGTGTTCCTAGTTTCTAACAGCACTTTGCGTTTTCTGTTCTTAAACCTGTCTCCCTCAACGAAACTTAAAGGAAGTATATGTCTCGAAATCATTTTGCTATAAGATAAGTTATCATTTCGGATCACGCGGGGTCCAGCTGCACTTACCTGCAGTCGTGATGCAGTGTTGGTCAGCTGTCTTTCCTCAGTCGACTGTTTGGATTTCATGTGATTTCTCATTGTGGTTGATGTCATTGTATAGCTCAGATTAATGAATTAATTTGATCAAAAGTAATTCCATTTAGTAAGATCATTTTCAAGTAATTCCAAACTTCGCGAGGCACACGACAACATTATGTGATCAAATACACACAACTTGTTAACACACTCCACAGCGGCACCCAGTGCATTTAATTATAACTGCGAGTTAGTGCTTGGGATTTATCATGGATTCACTGCATTTACGGCCAGCAAAGCAACGTAGTAAAATTCGAATAGTATTTTATTTTTCGAATAATAATTACAGATCGAATATTCAAAAATTCGAATATTCGTGCACATTCTTAGTACAAAGGGCATGCTTTAACGGAGGCCTGGGCGACCTCCGACTGCATTGGTATTCATTACCTCAAGTTGGCAGTTCACCTCGCTTTGACTACAACTCGCCCGTCACTTCCTCCTTGGAGTCAGAAGCTTCTGAGGTCGCTTCATTCCACTTAAAATTCTTCCGGCCTGCTCAATTGTGCCGCCTACGAGCCTCACGACAGTTGGCCAGGGAGAGTGGAGACTCCATCCCCTGGCGGTCCAGCTGGGCAAGACCTCTTCGAAATGCGTTCCCCAGTGAGCCTTCTAAGAAAGTGGCTATGCGATTCAATATCGCCTGGCGCTGCTCACGTTCAGTGATTTCTTCACACTCAGGTGTTGAGCAGAAATGCTCCTGAAGCTCAGTGAGTTCTTCATACTCAAGTGTTGAGCAGAGATGCTCCTGAACCTCAGTGATCTTCACATCTAGTTTTGAGCAGTGCTCCTGTCTTGTGTGCGCATGTCGCTTGCACCTACTGTGCTAAGTCAGGAGTGAAAAGGTCTTGATAGTTGCCCCTTATTGGCCCAACCAGACCTAGTTCCCTCGACAGCCTTCCTGACTTCCCCTGGATATTCAGGGACGGGCATGATGACACCCACGTTCAAACTGGACGGGGAGATTCAGGTGGCTACCACAATGATATGTGGTAGTGACCATAAATTCTGTAAGCACTCCCTTAAAGATAGGCTGTTGTGCTTCGCTAGTTAGAAGTGGAACCTATTCGTTGAGTGAATCTTCTCTCCGTGAGGAGATCCTGAGAGCGTTCGGTCATTTCAGTGCTCTCTTCCTGCAAGCTGGGTTGGAGTAGGCTGTTCCTTCACCCTCATTATGATTCGAATATCATTTGCAGAAGCATGGGAAGCACGTCCTGATTGTCAGGTTCCTGAGGGTGTAAGGGTCATCCCTTGCCCCTCTTTATCCTCTTGGGCCTATCTCTGGTGCTACTGCACTGCAGAGACCGCCCCTGAGCCACTGCAGGCAGTGAGTTAAAAATTCTATTTTCAATCAGTTCTCGTGCTCACATGGTCTCTCCTAGAGGATAGGGACTTGCTCGCTTTCAGTCAACGACTTGTGCCTGGAATTTGGGCCGGCTAACTCTCACGAGCTGAGACCCCGGCCTGTATATGTGCCCAAGGTTCCTACCTCTCCCTAAGAGGGACCAGGTGGTGAGCCTGCAAGCGCTTCCTGGAGGAGGCAGACCCAGCCCTGGCTTTCTCTATCCATCCGCTACATTGCGGATACGTGGACAGAACGCAAGCCTTAGGTAACTTAGTTATAGGTTCATTCAAACTAAGTTATAGGACAACTTAGTTTGAATGAACGAGCAGACACTGATTAGCTACTTGCTCTACGTTTATTTAAAATGAACAGCAAGACAACTAGAAGTGAATGTGCATTAAATTAATCACACACAGTAAACAAATCCTTAAAAAAAACGTTGCAATGAAGGTGCTTTGTTTTAAATAAATCACACACAGTAAACAAAACCTTAACAAAAAAAAAAACTTTGCAATGAGCTTTGCAATTTAGACGCGCAAACTGGGCGCCGGTGCGGTGAGACGTACATGCTCGGGCAGATTCGGCTTGAAGTCGTTCATCCTTGGATGCGGCGCCGCGCGCGTTATTACAAAAAAAAAGCCGTGCACACAGCCAAGCGACATGGGGTCTTACCGGTCTCATTTTTGCCTCGCGCTCGTGCTGACGCGTTGAGTATAAACAAGGCTTTACTCCGTGTCAGCGCGCGCTCTGACCAGTAAAGGGGCACAGACCTCTCCCGAATCATCTCCAGCAGTAGCAGCCTCCGAAGCACCACTAACTCTGCCTACGTTTCCCTCGTAAGCTGATATTAGTATTTAAATGTATGATACAAAATGTTTGTAAAAAATATTTTAATAACACGGTTTTGGCGGTTATAGAGTTCTAATGACGGTGTTCAACTATAACCGTCGGTCTCACGGTTATATATACTGTCACACCCCTACCCTACGGCGATCCTATATGTGTATTCTTCCACGATACGGCTCCCTGCGACGAGCCTGTGTCTTCCCTTGGCAGAGCCTGTTCTGCCGTCACTGTCCGGTTGAGTCTCCCCCTGTTGGCTGGAGCCACCCCTGTGACATTCCATATATTGTACTTCCCGGTATCCGCCCAGTTCATGTGTGTATTCTCCACAGGTTACCTCCCTTCGGGCAGGATGTGGCTTCCTCAGCATCCCTTCCTTCCATGTTCAGGGAACGCTTCGCGACTAAAAGGGAAGGTCCCGGTTCCGTATGTAACCCTCGTTCCCTGAAGGAGGGAACGGAGACGTAGTCCCGTCGCCACTATTGCTGGACCACCGCTGACTTCGAGTTACGCTCGGCTCCTCAGCGACAAAACAACTAGTGCATGCATCCACTTCCGTATTTATACCCGCGGCGCGGGGGCGGAGTGTGTGATACATTTCACGCATGCCAAATTCATTGGCTCGTTTTAATAGTACTCAAAGATGACAGGCTCTCTAAGCGTGACCCCAATCAGTCGACACGTTGACTACGTCTCCGTTCCCTCCTTCAGGGAACGAGGGTTACATACGGAACCGGGACCTTCCCTTTTAGTCGCGAAGCGTTCCCTGAACATGGAAGGAAGGGATGCTGAGGAAGCCACATCCTGCCCGAAGGGAGGTAACCTGTGGAGAATACACACATGAACTGGGCGTTACATACGTAACCGAGACGATCTACGTATACTAAGGGTGTAGAGTTACATTCAAGCTATTTTAAGGCATGAATATATTTTTAAAATTTTGGTGATCAAATATGAGTTTAAAGGGATGAAATTATTCAGTTACAGGGGACTTTAAGACATTTAGGGCCCTATTTTAACGCTGTTCTATTATACCAGCGCCAGCGGGATAAATTACTCTTGCGCCCGACGCAAATCTAAAATGGGTTGGTCTGAAGTAGCTACATTACTCATAGGTAAATGTGTAAGCTAGATTTATGCCTGTTTTTTCACATCTTCATGGACACCACAATGATTTCCCTCGTGTGTTAATTTTTCCTTGTAATAATGTATGATTTGCAAAAATGAGAACTGCTGCGTCTGTGTAGATGAGAGAAGCAAAGTGTATGCGCGTTGTGCATATGCTACATTATGGCCAAGCAGGCGGCCTTAAAATAACATCTGAATAACGTGCCACGGACTTTAGACTAGGTTTATCCTGGTCTGTGGCGGAATTGTTTTCTAGAACTGCAAAATAGCACCAGGGATTGTTTGCGTCGGAACCGGTTTGCTCTTTTCACTGAACCGCCCCTAGGAGCGCAAGTTCATTCCCCAATTTACCGACATGCGTCTGTGGAGGGAAAAGTCCGCTGTGCGTCGGGTGCAAAATAGGAATGATACATGTGTCGGTGTACAAAGTCAATTGCGCTGGATCCAAGATAGGGCCCTTAGTATGTTTAAGCTGTTGTCATTGTGAGGCCTGGTGAAACCTGAGGATATTAAGAGGGTTATAATCTGCCCACAAATAGTACAAACTGCTTTCTTTAATAGAGATGACATCTCATTAATGTCATAACATAAGCATGTTAATAAATATGTTTGCAATAAATCATAACCAAACAAATATTACAATTGTATGACACACATTAATAAGCATAAGTATGGCATACAAAATAATACTGTAAAATACTGACCCACACACACTTTTTGAGGTTTTGCAGTCTAGACATAGTAGATTTCCACTGGTGATCTGGATGGTCTCATTTGCCATCATAAGTAATTTTTAGAATTGGGGCCGGCGGGTTACTCAGGTTTGCCATGTGTATGCTATCCTTGCTTTGCCATTTGTGAATGGCAGCCCCTCAGGAGAATGAGGGTGTACATAGAGACGCTGTGGACCAAGGAACCTGCGAGGGACACACGGCACGTCTGAGCGTGAGGGGAAGCCCTGTGCTTTTTGAAGTGGAACCTCAGAGACGTGTTTACTCTTCTGGGAGCTGGGCCACACAAGAATGCGTGTGTCATGACGGGATGTAGGAGCTGAGGAATGTTCCTCACAATCCCCACACTGTAGGCCAGAGCCAGCCAAATTGCAAGATGTTTGGAATATTTATTTTAGCATCAGCGTTTAAAAAAGACATTGGTTTATAGCCTGGATTGATGTTGGATCATGAAGAGCCCTTGTTAGGATTGCTTTCTGTTGTTCTTGGCTGGCATCCACTTGCACTCTGTAAAGAAGAAGAGAAAAAAGAAAACTTGCAAGACGCTAGTGCATAGTAATGCACAGATACCCTTAAGATGTTTAATATGCTGGTGTTGTCAAATGATTAAGACAAGGTGCTTTTTTGAGACTAACCATTTTGTCTTGCAGAGCCTGAATTGAATGTGCCAAGGGTGCTGGACAGTATTGCTAAACAAGTCAAAAGGACAGTCAGGAGACGGAGGCACGCTGGTGACGATGACTACAATATTGAGGTGCTGCTTGGAGTAGATGATTCTGTTGTCCGTTTTCATGGGAAAGAGCATGTGCAAAACTATCTCCTCACCCTCATGAACATTGTGAGTATCCTATCATCTTTCGCAGGGCTCAACCGGATTACTTATTTATTTCATTAATTCATGTATTTATTTTGGGTGCTAGAACACAATATTATTTGCCATATATATATATATATATATATATATATATATATATATATATATATATATATATAGCATATACACACATATACAGGGCTTGACATTAGGGGTTAAATTTTATATAATATACATTTTCAATTGTAGTCTTTTAAAAAGCCATCTGAAATAATAAACTAATAAAATAATTAGGGCTGAAACAACTAATCGATTTAATCGATTAAAATCGATTATTAAAATAGTTGACAACGAATGTCATTATCGATTAGTTGGTCTGCTTACGTCACGGGGTGCGTTTACTGGTGATTGGTTGAAACAGGCCAATCATGATGCTCTCTGTCTTAGATGCGCTGCGCTTCATGAGACACACGCAAGGTCTCTCTCCCTTCGCCGATCTGCCGTGCGCGCAGAGACCGAGATCTTTTTTACAGTCTATGTTTGGAGCACAGTCTCTTCTGTCTCGCATGCGCGCTCTTGCTTGCGCGCTCTAGATTCCGGGAGTTTGAACTAATTTGCGGGCATCAGGGAGCCGCTATCAATCTGCGGATGACTTCCGGATCTTCCGCGAGACTTGGGATGTCTGTATTTTGTCTCGAGCATCAGGTTGCGCAATCAGTTCGCTCGCAACATAAGTGATGAATTAAAATAGCGCTACCGCAGAAATAGGTTAAATTAAAACGGTGTTTACAAAGTAAAGCACTAAATTAAAGGCAGTTAATAACAGCAGCAGTAAAAGATTGTTTTTTAGTCACTGTACTCAGTGGTTTTCAGCGAATGCTTGCACTAATGCATAATTTTTTCCTGTCCTTTTAATCAGGCCTGTTAGCTTGCTGCGTACCATTCCGTTCTCTTTTTATAGCATTTTTATAGCATTTTATAGCATTACTATTAAGTAGTGCTGCACGATTAATCATATCGCAATCGCGATGTCAAGCCTATGCGATTATATGACGCAAAATACTGCGTTTTTATATGAAATAAACAAATTAGGGCTGTTATATCGCAGCATCTGTTATTTTTTGTCATCCTTTGGCTAGTGTTACTTGATCCCGCTCTTATTCATGCGAATGCTTCAAACCATTCAGCGAGACGAGTCAAAAGAGCGCGCGCTGCCTGTGAATGTCCTGACTGAAAGACGGACGCGTGCCAGTATCATGAGCATGCACAGACCGCGCGCCAGAATACAGTCTCTTTCCCCTTGAAGTGAACGAACAATAACACACACAATTATGCCAAAATATCATTTGTCGAGTGTCTTCATAACATAAGAGCAGTTTTATGATGGTCGTAAAGAGTTGTGAGAGAATAAGGCGCGTGTTAGATCCGCGTCTCAGCAACTCTTAAAGGGCCAGCATCCAATAATGCTTTCTGTCAGTAAAGTTAATCAAAGAACAAAGGGAACAGAGAAAAACACTCACTGTTCTTGACCAAAGAACTTGTGTAGCTTTAAATAGGATTTTAGTCCATATAATTTATAATTTATGCAGCGCAGACTGTTTGATAACTTAATTCAATTTCTGTATGTCCTACCTGTAGACAGGAAGAGCACAGGTAAATATGACATTTATTATGGGTTTATGTGAGGATTGTTTGAAGTTCACTTAAATTAAAATTAAAAGAATTTTTATCCAGACATCAATGGCTTATTGATCAGGTGTTATCAATCATTTAGTTGTTGTTGCTAGTTTGAGTTGAGAAATAGACATTTCAGAATTATCACTAGTCTGTGTGTGCATTTTGCTTAAGCAAGCAAGTTGACTCATGAAACCATTTGTTTATTATATCGCATATCGCAATATTGACCTCAATAATCGCAATATGACATTTTGCCCAAATCATGCAGCCCTACTATTAAGTTTTAATTGTTTTTCAAACGCGATCTACTGCGGCTCTACGTTCACACGCTTGTTTACAGTCTTTCTATATTTATTTTATCAACTATTCTTATAATTCAATTAATCTTAAATAAAAATTAAATGAATTATATATTTGAGATGTTTTTAGTTTATATCTTCACATCTGAACAACATGTCTGTGTAAATTTGTAAATTTTACATTAATCATGGTTGTCAACTTGCCATCAGCAATTATCATTAAAAACAAACAAATATTGATATTAGTAAAACTCAATGTGTGGCTTGTGCACTTTTTAAAGTACACTTGACTTTTACACATAAACACCCTTGTGGCGAGCAGGACGAGGCCCGTGAGACGCACTGGTCTCGCATCTCTCACGGCCCTCGGCCTCGTCCTGCTCGCCACAACCCTGATTTAGGGTTTTATTTAGTTATAATAAACAAAAAATCGAATTGAAACTTTTTATCCGATTAATCGATTAATCGAAAAAATAATCGTCCGATTAATCGATTATCAAAATAATCGTTAGTTGCAGCCCTAAAAATAATAAAGTTCAATCAAGTGATTTTTTTTATACATATTGATACTTTACTCATTCCCACAGATTTTGTGCTCACACCCAAAGTGCGTGCACATAAAGACAATATTGGCTATATAAAACCCAAGTATAATGGGTCCGTGTGTCAGGTTTTAAAGTGACAGCACCCTATATATAGATACACACACACACATATATAATTGAAAATATTAATAAATAAATAATGTATGGAACAATAAAATATTTAATGAAACTGGTGATTAACATGCAGATTTCAATAACCCAAATTCACTGACATACCCCTCAACTGGCCAAAAACTGTCTCACACTGTCCGCTGAGCATCAGGCCATTTTTATTGTTGAACAACCAATTATCTTCTTCCTCATAAAACTTATTAACCATCTCCTCCTGATTCAGTCTTCTGACACACATACATGGAAGGCACAGGTGCTTAAGTGTTGTTGCTATTTTTCATTTGAAGATGATTGCTGATGACAAAATACCTCTCTAAGTGGATGGTGGCAGTCAAAATTAGCTTATACGCAAATGTGTCATTAAACTGCACCTGTAAAGAGATTGACCTTGAATGAGTGGTAACATTGTCCAGATGTGGTCCTGTCTGTGACATTTTCTGTTTTTGGAGGAAAAGCTTATTCTTAGCACAAGATAAATATATATATATGTTTTAAAACATGACCACAGATGCACTGTGTAATCTGTGGAGATAATAGCATCATTAGCCTGGTTAAAACCAGACCATTCTTAGTTCATAGACAAATCATTTCCAAAGGGGCGTCACCAACGGACGTAGCTCAAACCAATCAGAGCGATGAAGGAGATGACGTATGCAGAGCGACGTTCGTCTGTTATAGAACAACTTAGTTTGAATAAACGAGCAGACACTGATTAGCTACTTGCTCTACGTTTATTTAAAATGAACAGCAAGACAACTAGAAGTGAATGTGCATTAAATGAATCACACACACAAAACCTTAACAAAAAAAACTTTGCAAAGAACTTTGCAATTTAGACGCCCGGTGCGGTGAGAGTGAGGCGTACATGCTCGGGCAGATTCAGCTTAAAGTCGAATAAATCCCGAATCATCTCCAGCAGTAGCAGCCTCCGAAGCACCACTAACTCCACCTCTGTTTCCCTCGTAAGCTGATATTAGTATTTAAACATTCTCTATGATAAAAAATGTTTGTGAAAAAAATATTTTAATGACATGGTTTTGGCGGTTATAGAGTTCTAATGACAGTGTTCAACTATAACCGTCACACCCCTAGTTCCACGGCGGCATCCATCTTTGTAAATGTACAAAATCTGCTTCACCGTCGCTCTGCTCTCGTCATCGTGTAAAGCCCGCCCCAACGGTTCTGATTGGTGACGCAATTTCAACGGATTTGAAATGGGCTTAAATGAGCTGTTTCCAGGCTAACTTGCAGAGCAAATCTAAATTTGCCGGAAGTTGTCTGGGTTTTCCCAGGGTATAGCATCATAGATTCAGCACATAAACTTTTCAACTGTTGATACACAGTGCCTGTAGCTCCTTATGTCTGATGTATTTATGTTGGCCTTCAACTGATTGCATAATGTTACAGGATCAAGTGCAACCCACCCTTAGTTTCGCTTGAACCATTTGCAAGAATTAATGTCAATATATTCAAAGGAAATCTCTACTTTCTTTTGTAGAGGATTTATTTGTCACACAACAAGGCATAGACCAAATGTGGCATACTTGAGGATGTGGCAAGAAATAAAGTAGCTACGAAATAGTTATGACTATTACACTCATAACATTTTAAGATTAACCGCTGCTTTTGAGACATTTAGAAGTCCTTCCTCCAGTAGATGTCCCTGCTGCTCTGTACACCAGTGCATTGATGAGATGAACACTACAATGTTTAATAAACCCTCACTAAAGATTGGCCCAGCATTCAGAATGTAATGAGCTCTGTATACAAATGTAACATTACTACAACTTTCACACATGAAGACTTCTGTGGTAAGGCCCTCTGCTGATTTAGAGTTGTTTAGGCAATCTGTGTTCATATGCCAATGGAGAATTTAATCATTTTGCACAGGTACATTTTTGCTGCTCCCTACAACAAATTACTACAGCAACACAGATCTGCTGAGGCATGCTTTTTCTTTCTGTGCCTACTCCATACCTCCTTCTGATTGTTCATGTTTTGTTTAGGAGAAGAGATCTTGACACAAATTCAACACAGATGTGCATTTAGCTCCACCAAAGTTGTCTCTCTTCTCTGCCGTACAAATGACCAGGACAACCTGAACTTTTTGTTTACAGAATCATAAGCTAGAAACAATTAGTAATGTGATAAGAACAACAGTTGAATCATATTTTGATTGTTGGTAAATCGGATATACAGTATGTACAATATATGTGTACAATAACAATTTTTGGAAAAAAATAACATTAGGATGTCCAGAAATAAATTTCAATAGTACATTGGGTTTAATTTGTCGTTTAATGAGATCTACTATATCAGCCCAGGCTCATTCGAAAAACGTACCTGTGGCAACATTTTTGCAAAACGCAAAATACGCTTCGCGACAGTTTCAAAGTGAACACGCTAATAGCCTGTTTAGTTTTTTTCCGGAACAGATGAACGTGAATATGTCAACGTTTTATTATGTCGGAGTTTGTACGTATCACTGCAGTTCTGAGTTGAAATGTTCGGTGAGTGGAGCTAAAAGCTTAATGCTCCATTATGTTTTAAAAAATAACCTATACTAAAATACACCTACACTAAACCTACTGTCACGGGGTGGTTCAAGGAAGACGGAGATGAAAGTAGAAATAACACTTTCTTTAATTAAGCAAACTCAGGAACAGGCAAACGGGTGAGACAGCGTGTATAACACAAACAATACCGAACACTGAACTGAAGACTGGCAGTAACTTAAATACACAATGATGATTAAAGGGCCCCTATCATGGATTTTTTAAAATGACTGTTCATGTAGTGTGTAATATAGCTCTAAGTGAATGAAAACATCCTGCAAAGTTTTATATCTGAAAGTGCACCGTATATAAAGTTATTGTCTTTCAAAAGTGAGAGTCGACTCTGAGTCAATGAAATGAATTGTTTTTCAAACGAGTCATTAGCCGCTTCGTAGTGACGTCGATACGAAACATTAGCATATTGGCCGCGCCCTCGAAGGGACACCTAAACCTCAAACGCAGCTGATTCCTGAACTGTACAGCATCATGTCGAGAAGACGGCGCTGTGCATAATGTGAAGGTAAAGCCAGTTATTTTTCACTCCCCAAGGAAGAGCATGTGAAGAATCAGTGGTTAAAATTCATCTTTACCAAGATATCACAGCAGTATAATCCTAAACTATTGCTGTGTTCCCTTTATTTTACTGCAGGATTCACAAACTGCTTGCTCTTGAAATATGGTGTTAAAAATACTTAGTTTTGAGTTTTATATTGTGTAGGTCTCCTGCCTACTCACATTATCACTGCCTTACTGAAATACTTCTGCTGATCAGCTGTGGGCCACTATTATCGAGTCGTCCTTGCGATGGAGGTTGAATAACTAGTTCTTCTAATATTTCTTCATCGCACTCCCGCTCGCATTAATATGGTAAAATCGACGTCATTGTTCGTTACTGTGTTTAGTTTACGGTGATGGAAGCCTCAGGACACGCAGAGCTGTCGTGTTATGCAGTCTATGGTGTTATGGCAATGGGCGTTTTTGTTCTCGCGCTGTACACGGTAGACCACTCACATCAGACTGCGCTGTCTGGCCAATCAGAGCAGATAAACTCGCGGAAAGGAGGTATTTAGAGAGATTGATTCATTTGACGAGCCGTTTGAGAATCATTGAAAATGTGATGATGTGCAAATGTATATTGTGAGGAAATTAAAAAAATTTTTTTTTTACATTTGATGCGTGTAAACATGTTGTAGGAGACTCTACAACAACATTAGGAAACTTTAAAATGCCATGATGGGGCACTTTAACACCAACGACAGGCAGCTGTGAGGAAGGTGATCAGTGTTTATGGATACAGATTGGTGGCGGGAAACTCAGACAGGGGAACACACGTGAAAACTGAAAACAAACTGAAAATCAAAAGAGCCTAATGGTGACGTAACGCCGGAGGAGGTTCTGGCGGTGGACGAGGTGAAGGTGAAGTGCAGGAGAGAGACTGGAGTGGCAGGATATTGAGGGGGTGATGACGATCCCCTGACGGCACGGATGGAGATGGCCTGGTGGCGCAGACCCAGAGCCGTCTAGTACCGACAGAGTAGGAGGGAAGAGACCAGGTGGCGAAGAGGCTGACGGTAGCTGGAGGATGACCGATGGAGACTCGGCGGCCGGATCCATCGCAGACGGAGAGCCGGTGGACTCCAACGACGTCGCTTAACTAGGAGATCCCGGCGACACCGTGGTGACAAGTGCTGGAGATGGAGCCAGAGTACCCGAGAGCAGAGTGAGGGAGGACAAATGTGACGCCGAGGGGAAGGAGGAGCCCGCTGTAGCCGAAGGGGTGGAGGGATGG
Organism: Tiaroga cobitis; assembly: GCA_030578255.1. Taxonomy (NCBI): domain Eukaryota; kingdom Metazoa; phylum Chordata; class Actinopteri; order Cypriniformes; family Leuciscidae; genus Tiaroga; species Tiaroga cobitis. The sequence goes on along the minus strand of CM060595.1, from coordinate 26,175,266 downwards.
AGCGTAGCTGACGGACCGTAAGTCTGTGGCGAAAGCAGAGTGACGACTGACCAAGGGGAAGCCGGCAGGACGAGGGAACCCGATGTAGCCGATGGTTCGAGGGTCTCTGGTGGAGGCGTAGGTGGGAGGAGCCAAGACGGAGCTGGCAGGTCGACAGGCCGAGATGAAGTGCAGAGGACCAAGGCTGGAGGTGGAGCCACGAGATCTTAATGCCCGGGTGCTGCGGATGACGGGCTGACCTGCAACTCGACCTCAGGGGAACTCCCCAGAGACGATGCAGGGCTGCGAACATCCAGCAGTGGCGGGGCTGGAGGACTGGCTGAGCATTGTGGTGAGATGGTACTTGAAAGGTCGATGACAGGGCAGATACAGTTACTAAAGTGGTCTGAAAATGAAGAAAATGCAGATGACGGGTGGGATAGGTTGGAAAACTGTGTCTCCTCAGAAAAATGTATCAGACAGTCCTCGTGTTCCGTCGATTGGATTCCCTCGTCTGCAGTTGTCGTGGGCTCACACCCCTGGTCAGACTCCTGTTGGAGCTCCTCCTCCGGGGCGAGGGTCAGCTCTGTCCTCCTAGTCTCGGGCTCTGGTTGGCACGTCGCTGCAGGGGGCACGCACGAGTTCTCCACGGTCGAGGGTTGCAATCCGGGCTCTGGGTGTGGCTGTGTGCGGGATCGGGGTACGACACTCACCAGACACCTGAGGACGGCTCCTTCCAGTTCAGGTTAGAGGTGTCTGGGAGGTCGATCCGCTGGTGGAAGGCAGCCCCGATCCAGAACAGGGTCTTGAGTGTTTCGTCGTCGAGGGGGCTGGTGAGTGCAAGAACAAAAAAGTCTTTGGTGAACGACAAAAAACTCTGGCTTTTTTGAGCCTGCACGATGAAGTCCACATTATCCATTCTGTGTTCGGTATTCTGTCACGGGGTGGTTCAAGGAAGACGGAGATGAAAGTAGAAATAACACTTTCTTTAATTAAGCAAACTCAGGAACAGGCAAACGGGTGATACAGCGTGTATAACACAAACAATACCGAACTCTGAACTGAAGACTGGCAGGAACTTAAATACACAATGATGATTAACCCTCTGAGGTCTAAGGGTTTTTGGGGTCCTTGAGGTGTTCTGACATGCTCTGACATTTCTGCTTTTTTCAGTTATTTATAAACATGTTAATGGCAAAGGTGTAAATTCACTCAATATAGCACAAACTGGGCTACCGTAATTTCTGAGCAACAATTATGAAACATGTTTGTATTTTTGAGAGAATATTGCTTATGCATGGTTATTGAAAAAACTAAAACTTAAAGTGTCTGAAATAAGGCTACAAAACACATACTAAATATGTGTCCACAAGACTTTTGACTAATGAGTGTTGTTGCCTAGAATTTTTGCTTCAAAATAATCTGAAAATCATCCTGCCTAATCATTTACACAAACACATACACTGATTTTAATTTTATTAGAGACCTTTTGTTTGGAAAGGCAATATGCGTGGAGGCGTTAGCCCTTTCACACAGGTGTGTCACAGGATCCCAAAGAATGCAAGGACAAAAGAAATTATCTATATAGCCTATACATATTTTACAATTAGAAATTGTAACCAATTACAAATAGGTTACAATTACAACAACAATTAAAATTTTAACAATATTTCAAGTGTATTTCTTTGTAAAAAGTATACATTTTATCATACTTATTAAAAAAGGTTTCATTAGTTTGAATATTGGAACAAACACTATAATAACATCTTAGTTGATAATTCAATATACCTACTTTATTTTTGACAAAACATCATACTATAGTATATTTAACTATGAGCAGAAATTGGTGAACAAAAGCGTACCTATTTAATGTGACAGTAGTCTTTTTTTACAGTCAAAACTTTATAATCTATCCAAAACTAATCACAAAATCGTGTCTAAACATTCATATTTAGTCTGTAATATATTGTGTATGATATATTAGTATATACTAGTGTTGTCAAAAAACTCAGTACTTCGGTACCAAGTCGGTACTAAAAAAATTAAACGGTTACGGTCCCAGCTTTTCTAGGTACCGAGTACCGGGTTAATCCGGTTCTTGATGCGCTGTCGGAAAGATGCAGAGGTGCGTACTCTTCATAAAAACACTCTGAGACACGGCGATTGGCGCTGCTATTTATATATGCTGTTTATATAGCGCGTTTTTTTTGCGCGTGCAAATTTCAAATTTAGGCGCGCGGCAAGCGCGCTCATAATAGAAGAGACGTGCGAGCTCGTCTTTCCAGGCTCGCCGCTGTTCATGGTTGCATAGCGGAGACACGGGAAAGCAAGCGCTTGTGGAAAGGAGAAAGCGGTGCGATGCGCTCTCCATGATGACGAGGAAGTATCAGAATTAATTGATTTCTAGCCCTTGCATTAGAAATCAGCTACAGGGTTCTCAAGCTTTGAAGACAGGCAAGAGTGACATTTTTGGATTAAATAAAAGTACAGTTAAGTCAAATAAAAAATGTTTTATCTCCTGGATAGTTTGGTAACACTACAATAAGACACCATTAATTAATATTACTTAATGCAACATCAACACATTGAGTGAACAATATATTTTTACAACATTAATTAATGTTTGTGAATGTTATTTAATACAAACACTTGATTGTTCATGTTTGTTCACTTCATTCATTGTGCATTAAATAATGTTAACAGATAAAACTTTTTATTTTAAAAATATATTAGTAAATTTTTAAGTTAACCCCATGGAGAATAATTGCTATAGTATATAACTGTTGTTTATTGTTAGGTAATTTTATCTAATGTTATCTAACAAATATAATCTTATTGTAAATTGTTTTTAATACTACAGTTTCCATCTTTGTAACCGTGATATACACTTTAATATGTGTAAATTTAATCTAAATTAAGCTTTGGTACCGAAATTGGTACAGAGAACCGTGGATTTTCACTGGTATTGGTACCGAATACTGATATTTTGGTACCGTGACAACACTAGTATATACATTTGAATTTGCAGCTTGTTGCTTACACAGACATTTTATTTCAACATATTTCAGTCTATTTTTACTTATCTTAGTAGGCTATAGCAATATAGTTTGTATGTGTTCATGTAAACATAACGTTTACTAATGTAGGTGCGAGAGTGAATGAACAAGGCACAGACACGCGCTGTATAACTGTAGTAAACAAAGCGCGCGCGCCTATGCCGTTCACTCATCATTTAGCCTACACACAGACACGCAATTCATATTTAAACGGTCTTTTTGCGGTTTACAGTCAGACAGTATTCAATATCACGATTAGAACAAAGCACTAGAATAAAATGACTTACTACATCAGCTGGATCCGTTGCTCCTCGAAATGAAACTACCAGCACTTCTGGTACATTTTCCAGGGTTAGATAGTATTATTCCTCACAGTGAAAGGATACACTGTGTACACAGATGTACAAGATATTTACTAAACACGATGTGTTTTATAATCCAGCTGGTGGGCGTTGGCATGTTTGAACGGCTTGCCTTAGATCATTTGCGTTTGAAAAGCGCGCGCTCTCCGTGGGCGTGGCACATTTTAACGCGTAATTAGGTATAATGAGCTGGAAAGAAAAATACTGACATCTCTCTCTTTTCATACAGATTACATAAGCTGAGAATATTTGTTTTTTTATATAAATTAATTCATTTAAAAGAAGAGAGTTCAAGCTTCATTATGGAAAAACACTCGTGCCTGTATGACAAGTATTCGCGGAATTAAAGTTAATCTTAGGACGCGTTTCAGAATGGACTTCACTGACAGAGAGAAGGCAGAACGCGCATCATGTTTGTTTTTCTTTATTTGGCGAAAAGCACAACACTTTGTTTTTATTGTGAGTATCCACAAAAAAATAGACACTTATCAGGATCTAATGATGTACAACACTAAATATGTAAGTTCAAAATCAACAGAGTATTTTGAGTTTCTTTTGCACTGATAAGAAAAAAGCGAGACTATCGTGCCGGCGCGATAGCCGACCTCAGAGGGTTAACACCAACGACAGGCAGCTGTGAGGAAGGTGATCAGTGTCCATGGATACAGATTGGTGGCGGGAAACTCAGACAGGGGAACACACATGAAAACTGAAAACAAACTAAAAGTCAAAAGAGCCTAATGGTGACACCTACCCTATAGTGTTATAAGCAAATAAGACATGTAAACACGATCATGATTTTGAACTTTGAGTTCTTGTGTCGTGACTCTTTCACAAGGTTCGTATCCGAACTCTCCGCATCACAAGTACAATTCTGTACCAACTGAGCTACTGAGCAAGCTTAATACGTCAGTAAAACTGAACATACCGAGCTGGTTAAATTGTTTTGAGGTCATAAAATAATTGTGCAAGGAGCCACGTGAAAAAAAGTCTTTATTAATACATAATAGGCCGCTGTAATCATAATTGTCTGTGAAAACGATTAAAAGTGCTTGCTGTTTTACTGCCTCTAGTGTTCATTTCGTCCCTGGCAAAAAGCTGTGGAGACGTGCCATCCGTCCCACCCGCAAATTACGCCTATGGGCGTTGAATTCATATGCATATAGCATGTATGTAATGGGTGTATGTTGATTTTAAGTGTGGCCAGTTTTTGAAATAAGCTCCAGAAGGTTTCGATGAAACATTTGTACCATTTAGGATGTAGTCATTCATTACAGCATCACACCTTGCATTCAAACAGCAAAATTGTGCCTTTAAAACGCACACCCCACACAGCAGGCTCTTAGCTAGGTGGAGAAGGAAAAACATCTGAACCTTCTGAAAAAAAAAGGCCTCTGTATGACCAGCTAAACACTGGGCCCTTTTCATTTACCAACCTTTCATAGGCTTTTCCATGCCAACCGTAGCCCCAAGTCCTGTCTAAAAACGCCTTCTATGCCTCAGAGAGCCACTCTTATGGGTCTGAGATCCATTTCCTCCCACTCTCTTTATCTCAATTCTGTTGTTGAAAAATCTTAACTTTCTCTTGCTCATTGTCAATCATGGTGAGGTTTCAGTAATGGAAAGAAGCAGCATTTGTTTTCACAGTCCCTGGAGTTGATAAAATCAGTAGCTGCCATAATTGACTAGGTGGAGTATGATGCAACTACTCCTTGCCTGATATCCGTTTTCCCCTTTGTGGCAGGATCAATGATTTGTTGTTTTATTAATGTATTTTTCATCATGTGTTTACAGGTGAATGAGATCTACCACGAAGAATCATTGGGAGTGCACATTAATGTTGTGCTTGTGAGGATGATAATGCTTGGATATGCTAAGGTAAATTACTGCTAAATATCTCTTTTATAAACCATAATGGGTCATATCATATATTTCTTACATAAGATGTAATATTTTATATCTTTATTTACTTAATTTTTTCATGACAATTTTCCTCTCTCTGACTCGATATTAAGCCATTAATGGCCTGAATTAGTTTTTATTTTTGTATTTCTGTTTTAATTTTAATTTTAAAGTTTTAGTAATTTTGCCATGTTTTTGTCTTTTTTATTAGTTATTGCTTTTTTAAATGTCTGTATAGTTTTTGTTTTACTATATGCTTACTATATATTTATATAAGTTAAACCAAATTGAGAAATGTTGCTTTGACAACTAGTCAAATAAGTTTTATTTTATTTTATTTTATTTTATTTAACCTTTATTCAAGTAGCAGAAATGCTTTTTTAATGTTTTTTTAGTCAACAATAGCCTGAATCCTATTAGTCAAATGTTGCCAGGTGCATTTATCAACGTTTTGTATGTTTATCTTTGGTTCTGGTTTCCTCATTCCTTTGTTCCTGTTTATCATCAGTTACCATGGTTCTTCATTATTTGATTAATTAACGGACACCTGTCTGTACTTTAGTTTGTTATCCTGTGTATATACACATGCACACTGTAACATTGTATATTCTCGATGGAGTACTGCTTTTGTTTGTTTTATTAACGCTAATGCTATTTTTTGAATACTATCTTTCTCCTCATCATCCTTTGTGGAGCTAACCATGACAGTTACCACCACAGTTTTGAAATGTGCAATGGTGTGTAGAGGGGGACAGGGAGAAGACAACAACTGTCGGTAGTCTAGCTACTTATATCTGTCTAATTATGACAGTATCTAAACCTCTCATTAATGCACATAGCCATTCACAATTGAAAGCAAAAAAAACAAAAATATACCGGTACTATTTTGGAACCTCATAATTCAGTCCACAAATACACAGAGGTCATTTTATGTCTGTTTTGTAATACACAAATAATTGCAACATGGTTTGTTCTTTGCCAAATACATGTTAATGTGATCAATAACTTAAATGTATTAGAAAAAAAGCAGCAACAACAAAATGGAATTTTAGTTTATTGTACAGTAGTTTGCAAATGAAAAGGTTTGAATTTCACCTTCAAGTATCTAGACTACTCTCTTGACTATTAATAAACAGGAGTTTATCTTAAAGACGTTAAACAAACAGACCCACAGTGATCAATGTGAGTCAGTTTAAGGTGTTTTATAGATTGATGAATGCAGAAAGTGTCCCCTAATGAGTCTCTAATATTTTTCTCAGTCCATCAGTCTCATTGAACGTGGCAACCCTTCTCGAAGCCTGGAGAACGTGTGTCGCTGGGCATTCGTCCAGCAGAAAGAGGATCCAGAGCACTCAGAGCATCACGACCATGCTATCTTCCTGACCCGGCAAGGCTTTGGCCCCACCGGGATGCAAGGTTTGACTTTTTTGGTCTTTAACATGCCTCAGACTTTCAAACATTTCCTCCCTTGTCATGTATAGCGTTTTCACACACAAAATCGTACATCTTAAATATGTTCATTCCGTGAAAAAGGTCACTCTCTCACTCTCACTCACTCTCTCTCTCTCTCTCTCTCTCAAATTCAAATTCAAATTCAAATGAGCTTTATTGGCATGACTTGTACAGTATTGCCAAAGCATTGGCCATTACATATGCAATGAACAAATAATCACAAAAAATAAATAAATAAATATAATAAAAGAAAAGAAAAGAAAAATAAATAAATCAGTCAGTCAATAAAAAAAAAAAAAAATGCATGAATACATTTTTAACATTTAAAACACACATTTTTGTACGTTTGTACCAGCATTCAAACAAGACAAGAACAATTCTGACTCTAGCTTTGTCCACTGGCTGACTCTCGTAGTTTGTGGCAGGCTGTTACATACTTTGCTGCTGTTGTGATTGAGTAAGAGTTTTCTCCCAAAATATGATTTAATTTTTCTGAATTTGGTAATGCCATAAAATTTTGTTCTAGCTGTTGGAATCTATTGAAATAGTCCGATCTAATGCTGTTATAGTGATCACAGTGTATGAGGAAGTGTTCTTCTGTCTCCACCTCTCTCTGAGAGAACAGAGAACACAGTCTCTGCTCTCTCGGCTGCCATCTCTGCCTGTGCCGTCCTCTCTCTACAGCCAGACCGTGGTCACTCAGCCTGTACCTGGTTAAGGTCTTTCTCACTTTATGCTCTTTCACACATCTCAGGTATTCTGCTGGTTTATAATCTCTTTTCAGGAGTAAATAGAGCTAGCTGTGTGTCTGTCTGTCTCTCTCTCTCGTGCGCATGTGCGTGTTTGGCGTGGTGAGGAGTGTGAGAGGTGTTTGATTGATCTTTAAATACTTATTTTTTCTATACTTTATGGCTTTTTTTTCTCACCTTAGTCAGGAATTAATTGTGAAGTGGTAAGATCTTGTGTTCATTTTCATTTGCATCCATTTGTGGGCGATAAACATGGCCTTACCCTCAAACGAGGGAACGCCGGTTTTCTCCATTGGAAATGGATGCAAATGTTTTCCAGATCAAATTTGCATGGTGGAAGACGTACTTATGGCTATGGAAAGTGTTGTTGGCCATGATAAAATAATGTTTGCGTCTTGAATGAACAAGGCCGTCGTTGTGTTTCTGGAAGAAGAGAAGTTTGTTAATGTGCTTGTAGAGAGTGGAATTGAAATGTCGGACACTTTTGTGCAGGTGACACCTTTGCATTCACCTGCGACGCGTGTCATAATCTCGAACGCGCCCCCGTTCATAAAAAAATGAAGCGATAATAAAAGAACTAAGTCACTTTAGGAAATTTGCGAGTGCAATTAAAACTTCCGCTTGGCTGTAAGAACGACGCACTGAAGCACGTAACGTCTTTTCGGAGACAGGTTTTTATGTTTTTGCAAGCTCCGACAAAGTTTTTGGAAGTATCTTTTCGTATACAGCATGGTGAAAGTTCTTATATGATCTTCGCAACAACAGAAAGTATGCGATGTTTTGAATGTGGAGACTTGGGCCACAAGAAATTGTTTTGTCCTCATAGAAAACAAAATGAGGAGAAAAGTGCAGAGACTGAAAACAATGAAATGAGAAATCAGTCGGATCGCGGAAAAACTAGTGATAAAATCGAAAAAAGAGACACGCTGGTAAAAGAAACGTATGCTCAACCGAAAAATAAAAAACAAAAAGTACAAACCGAAAAACAAATCGAAGAGATTCAGGGTAAAAGTTCAACTAACTGTATTCATTCCCTTGGCCTTGAGAACACACAGCTTTCAGAAGGACAGGCTGAGTCAGGCAAGGAGTCAATGTCCAGAGCAGAGGTGAGTGACTCTTCTTTTCCGAAAGTGCTGGGTGTTTTAGAAGGAGCTGATCAGGGTGTTATATGTGATATTGATATGGAAGTTGAAAAGGCAAGTGGAAGCGGTTTACAGTTTGTTGAGACTGATGATAACGTGTGTGTTGATGAATCAAGATGTGATAGTGACAGTTGTTCAGAAGTTTCTGAGTTTGAGTTGAGTCAGTCATCTGGAGATGTGTATACTGTGGAAGAGTTTAATGACTTTCTAGATCAAACAAAAGGACAGAAGGTGGATGTTCTGAAGTTTTTTCCTGATGCCGTCAAATTCTTGAGGTCAGTTATGAGTGTGCAGAAAAGTGTAGGATGTGATGTCATATAAAAACAAAAAAGATTTCGTTTGAAAAAACTTGCTAAAGTAGTTCGTAAAAGTCTAAAAGGAAAGAAAAAGAATAAATAGGCTCACATGGTTATGGTTGCTGCTCTTATATATTTCTCTTTGTTTTTTTCTTTCTTGTTTCTTCTCCCCTCCTTTAACATGCAAACCTTAAGAGTTAGTACTTTAAACATTAATGGTGCGAGGAATAGAGAAAAAAAAGGCTTATTAACTGAGTTCCTTAAGCTTAAAGAATTGCACGTAACATTTTTACAAGAAACTCAAAGTGATGAGAGCAATGAGACAGATTGGGGATTGTGTTGGGAGGGCAATTACTCTTTAAGTCATGGAACAAATTTAAGTGCTGGGGTAGCCATACTTTTTTCACCTTACCTCAATGTTGATATAGTGTCAAAAGTAGAATTAGAAAAAGGTCGCCTTCTTGTTGTAAAAACAAAAATTGATGGATATAATTTCATATTTGTTAATATTTATGCTCCAAACAGAAGTGCAGATATAATAATTCTATTTAAAAAATTTAGTGAATATTTGAAAAATGTGAATGCAGATGATTTTCTAATATTAGGAGGTGACTGGAATAGTACAGTTGATTTTACTTTGGATAGGAATAATACTGAACCAGATTTTGAATCGCCTACTTTTCTAAAAAAAAAATATTTTTCAGAATGATTTGTTGGATGTGTGGAGAGAGAGGAATTTAAAAGTTAAACAATACACTTGGATACAAATTTTACAGGAGAGAATAAGTGCAGCTAGATTGGATAGATTTTATGGCTGTAAAAAAAACTAATAACAGGATTGTGGCTGCGAACATTGTACCATGTTGTTTTTCGGACCATCATTTTGTTACTTGCAATTTGTCTTTGTTACAGACTAGGACAAAAGGACAAAAGTCCTTTTTTTTTAAGGACAAAAGTCCTTACTGGAAATTGAATGTACGTTTGTTACAGGAGAAAGATTTCATTGAAAGGTTTAAATACTTTTGGGGGTCTTGGGTTTCACAGAAAGGTGAATATGAAAACCTAATTCAGTGGTGGGAATTGGGAAAAACAAATTAGAATTTTTTGTCAACAGTTTTCTTCGTTCTCTACAACACAGATTAAGAAAAAAATCAATGAATTAGAAAAGGAAATAGTAAAGATTACATCTAATATGGTGCTGCAATCAAACACTGTGATGGCTGAGAACTTATGTGAGAGAAAGAATACGCTTAACTCTCTACTACAAGTGCAAGCTAAGGGAGCACTTATAAGGTCACGTTTTTTGCCAGTCCATGATATGGATGCTCCAACTACGTTTTTTTTAATCTTGAAAAAGTCTCAAAAAAGCAGTGTAATGCATTGTCTGACATTCCCAGATGGGTCTAAAACATCTGACCCAAAAAACATGAGGAAAATTGCTGTGGACTTTTATTCAGAACTTTTTAGAGCTGAAAAGTGTGATTCACAGAGTACATCGGACTTATTTGAACTTCCGACTCTCAATGGAAAGCAACGTGCAAGTTTGGACAGTGTTTTTTTCTTTTCAAGAATTGACTGAAGCTGTATAACAGTTGAAACCTGGTCGTGCACCAGGTATTGATGGTTTGCCGGGGGAATTCTATTAAGCCATGTGGGGAATCATAGGTAAAGACTTTTATGAAGTTGTACAGAAATGCTATGAGGAGCGAAATCTTCCCAGGAGCTGTCAGAGGGCTGTCCTTGTTCTTATTCCCAAAAAAGGAGACATAAGTCTCATAAAGAACTGGACACCCGTTTCCATTCTCACTACTGACTATTAAATTCTGGCAAAAGTTTTGGTTAATAGATTTAAGTGTGTTTTGGGTGATATCATTCATAAAGATCCATCATACTGTATTACAAATAGATCTATTTATGATAACATTTTTCTAGTGAGAGATTTACTAGATTATTGTAAATTAAATGGTATCAATTTAGGTCTTCTATCGTTAGATTAAGAGAAGGCTTTTGATCGTGTAGATCATGAGTATTTATTTAAAATATTAAAAGTTTTTGGTTGTGGTGATGGTTTTCTTTCCTGGATTAGGACTTTGTACACAAATGCTTCATGTTTAGTAAAAATTGGAGGAGGTTTAAGTCCACCAATACAAATGCAAAGGGGAATCAGACAGGGTTGTCCTTTGTCTGGCCAGTTGTGCGCAATAGCAGTTGAACCTTTGTTGTGTTTATTTAGGAGAAATGTGTCTGGTATATGTGTAGGTAACAGTATCTATAATGAAATTAAGCTGACATCATATGCAGACGATATCACTGTGTTTGTTAAGAATCAAAAAGATGTAAACACAATTAAGAAGTGTCTTTCTATATATAAAAAGTTATCATCTGCCAAGTTAAATTGGAGTAAAACGGAAGCTTTGTGGTGTATTGAACATTCTACAGAGGTCTTACCAGTTATTCCTGAAAATGTAAAATGGGGAAAAATAGGATTTAAATTTCTAGGGATTTATTTAGGAAGTGACGAGTTTAAAAAAAAAAATTGGGAGAATGTAAAGGATAAAGTATGTGCTAAGTTGTCTAAATGGAACTGGTTGCTGCCTCAACTATCGTATAGGGGAAGAGTGCTGGTTATCAACAATTTAGTGGCATCTACCCTGAATGTTTTGGATCCACCAATGGACTTTTTTGTAGAAATCCAGAGAGTTCTTGTTGATTTTTTTCTGCACTGGAAAGCACTGGGTGAAAGAAGCTGTTCTGTACCTACCATTTCATGAAGGAGGACAAGGCCTAATTGAATTAAAATCCAGGTATGCAGCTTTTCGTCTAAAGACTGTCCAAAGGTTTCTTTACCATCAAGATCAGAACGGGATGGAAGTGGCATGTGCCCTCTTGAGGAGGGTTGGTCGTCTGGGTCTTGACAGACATCTGTTCTTAATGAACTTGAAGAACATGGACCTTAACGGACTTACGTCTTTTTATGCTTCAGCTTTACAAGTGTGGCATATTTTTTCTGTGGAAAGAGTTAACGTTTGGACTATGGAAGAACCTTTGTTCTTTAACGGACTGTTGTCTATTGAACTTCTGAATTCAGTCACCCTACGTAATAATCTGATAAAAGCTGGCATTTGTAAAATTGGACATTTAAAGATTAACAACCAGTGGATTACAGCAGAAGAATTGCATCTTAAAACAGACATTCAGTCTCTTTGAGTTCTTCAAAGATTGCTGGCAGAAATAAAGAATCTTTTGCGTCTTCAGTTGTTAAAGTTGGAGGAATTTGATGGATTATTCCCTGAAATTCGTGTGTCTGCAGAAGTGGGAGATTGGGAAGAGACTGAAGAGAGTCTACTGACTTTTAGAACACCTGAACCTGGAAATTTCGAACTTTTTTCCAAGAAAGCCCTGTACACGATTTGTGTCAAAGCTCTTAATTTAAGAGCTCAGGACAAAGTGATTGAGTCAAAATGGATTGGAGTAGCTGAGCAAGGATCTTCCCCGAAAGGTAGTTGAAGGTCCCTGTACAAGAAGCCCATTGAAAAAAGACTGGGGGATTTTCAGTGGCGGATTGTACATTGGGCAATAGCAACAAACAGGTACAAAGCACATCTGAATCCTTTGGATGGACTGTAGTTTTTGTGGGGAATCTGAAACTGTTAATCATCATTTTATTGAATGTTCAAGATTAAGTGAACTTTTTGGTTGTTAAAAAATGTTTGCCAAAGGTTAGGTTTTTTGTTTACTAATGGTTTATTTATATATGGGCCAAAATATAGGGCTATAAATAAACAAAAAGTAGTATTATTGAATTTTATTTTTGGTAAAGCAAAGATGGCAATCTGGTTAAACAGGAAAAACAGGACTCTTAATTTAAGTGGAGTAGATCCAGTGCAGATGTTAAAAGGTTTTATAAAGGGTCGTTTGATGCTGGAGTTTGCTTATTATGAATTGGTAAATGACATTGAGACCTTTTTTTTTTTTTTTTTTTTATTCTTTTTTTTTTACAGGTCCATACAATAAAGTCAATGATATTACATGTCAATTTTTTCCTTAAGTCATCTGTAAATGTACATTAATAACTCATAAACAAAGAAAAGTATCACAGACTCGGTAACCATTACTAAAGTAATCAGGGACCCATTAGGGCTTCATTCTACATTACATACACATAACCATTTTTAGACATAGTAAAATCAAAATGAGAACTAAACAAACATGTTGGGGTAAATCTCAATGACTCATAAAGCCCTCTACCGAGGAAAAAATAAATAAATAAATAAATAAAACCAAAATCCACTTTAAACAAATGATGGGCGTAATGGAGTAATGTTATCCATCTTTCCCATCTTTTCAAAAAAGTTTCCTGTTGCAATCTCAAAGCAAAGATAATCCTTTCCATCTTGAAAATATCATAGATAATGTCAATCCATTCCTCTACGGTAGGTCTTCCTGGTTTTAACCACCTTCTAGTAATAGCTTTTCTACTAGCAGCACTTAGGATTTGAAATAAGTATTTGACATGAGAAGAAACATTTTCTGTTGCTAAGGCCCCTAAATATAAAGACTCAAATTTAAATTGAATATCCGTCTGAAAAATGCTTTGCAAAACTTTATATATCTCCCTCCAAAATGGGATCAGCACTGTACAGGACCATAAAATGTGAAAATGATTTGCTTCAAGGCACCCACAATGTCGCCAACACGCCGAAGAATTGGTGTAGTGCCTCTTTTGAGTTGGAGTAATGAAAAACCTCACAAGGTTTTTCCAGCAAAACTCTCGCCATAGAGATGAACTGGAAGTTTTCCACTGTATCTTACATAAGTTCTCCCAATCTTCTTCCTTTAGAACAAAGTTTCCTTCCTGTTCCCATTTTTGTTTTACATAGTGAACTACCTTTTGTTCGTTGTAGCCCCTTGTATATTCTTGAGATGAGCTTCCGGTTAGAGCCAGCAAAATAAGCCTCCATAAACACTTTTAACAAAATGTTATCCCAGCCTACTATTGTACACCTCTTCTACATTTGGTCCATATGATGCCGGACCTGAAGGAATCTGTAAAAATCATCCTTATCTGAGCCAAATTGCCTCTTCAGATTTTGAAAGCTATTTATAGTGCCCTTATACAAAAATGTACAGTATGCTGTCAAACCTTGGAAGGTCCATCTCTTATACCTTGGGTCCCATCTATTAGGCAAAAAATCTGTATCAAATGCACACCATTTCAGAACCTTTACCCCGTCCTTCAGGTTATTCTGAGTTATTACCTTGCTCCATATCTTAAGTGACAAACATATCCATGGGTTACCCAATTCCTTTAAATTGAATAGCAAATCCTTGTCCCCAATTGCCGCCTGAATTGGAAATTCATCTGATATAGCTCCCTCAATCTCCTTCCATCTAGCACAGTAATCTGGGTTGCACCAGCATATTAATGGCCTCAGTTGAGCAGCAATATAGTAGTCTTTTAAGCATGGGAGACCGACCCCGCCCTTGATTTTTGACAATTGTAAACTCTGGTATCAATTCTTGGCCTCCATCCCTTCCAAATGAACCTTGAAATATGCTTGTCCCACTCCTGGAATTGTTGGTCAGGAATATCTAGTGGAAGAGATTGAAAGAGATACACCAATTTCGGCAAAATAACCATCTTGACAGATTCCACGCGTGATCCGAAATTGAGGAAAGGTAAAAGATCCCATCTCGTTATGTCTTCCCTGATCTTTTTGTTCAAGGGGAGGTAGTTAAGTGAGAACAAATTTGTCAAGTCCCTTGGAATGTTCACCCCCAAATATCTAATTGAAACCGAGTCCCATTTCAAATTATACTTATTTTTCATATTTACTGAAGGGTTGTAATCAAAACATAGAATTTGTGTTTTTGGAACATTCAACTTATAACCAGAAAAGGATCCTTATTGCTCTAATAATTCAAATAGCCGTGCCAAAGATTGCTCAGGGTCAGTTAAATACACCAGTACATCATCAGCGAACAACGAAATAATTTGTTCTCCCCCACGCATAACAATTCCTTTAATATTGTTGTCCTGAATGATCCATTGGCTCAGGGGCTCAATAAAGATTGCAAACAGGAGCGGGCTAATTGGACATCCCTGTCTTGTTCCTCTTTCTAATGAAAAGGGGCTAGTGACAGCACCATTTATTTTAATTCTTGCCCTTGGGCTATCGTAGAGAGCTCGTAATGTTTTAATAAAGGTACTGTGAAATCCAAATTTGTCCAAAACTTTATACAAAAAAGACCAATTTACACAGTCAAAAGCTTTTTCTGGGTCCAGCCCCACTAGTACTGCATCTAAATTATACTCTGTTAAATGATTAATTACGTGTAAAGTCCTTCTAATACTATCTTGAGTTTGTCTTCCGAGAATAAAGCCTGTCTGGTCAATACTAATAATTAATGGTAGCAGTCCCTCTATTCGTTTGTATAGTATATGGGTAAATATTTTATAATCCTGGTTCAACACGCTTACTGGTCTAAAATTACCGCATTCAGACTTGTCCTTCCCCTCTTTCGGAATTAAGGATATTACCGCCTCCCTCCAAGAGGGAGGTATACTATTCTCTTTAAGAACCCAGTTAAAGGTGGACTGCAGCACCGGGGTCAAAGAACCCTCCATGACTCTGTACCATTCGGAAGGGAACCCGTCCGGACCTGGTGCCTTATTTGGTTTAAGATGCGATATGGCTGATTGAATTTCTTTCTATGTAATTTCTGCTACGAGATTCCTACTTTGTTCACTATTCAATTTGGGCAGATGAATTTTCTGAAAAAAATCTTCCATTTTCTCTCCCTCTATTTGAGGCTGGGAGTATAGTTTTTTATAATAATTTTAGAAGCACTCTTGTATTTCGTTTAATTTGTAATGCATCAAATTAGTAATAGGATTTTTTATTTTATGAATTGAATTCTCTGCTTGTTGTAATAATTGCTAATATGCTAATAATTTGCTGGCTTTCCCGCCCTCTTCATAATATTTCTGTTTTGTAAAAATTAACTTTTTTTGTATATCCTTTGTATAAATCTCATTTATTTAGTTCTTTTTCTTCCTAAGTAGCTCTCTGCTTTTTTCATCATTTGTGTCTTTGTGGTGTTGTTCCAATTGTTTTAGTTCTACTTCTAACTGAGTTAACTCTTTTTTTCTTACTCTCTTTAGGTGAGCACTGTACCCAATTATCTTGCCTCGAAGCACAGCTTTACATGCATCCCACAGTGTTTCCTCTAGGATTTTTTCCAGCCGTGGTGGCAGGCCCATTTCTCCAGGGGGCGTGGCCATGAGTGATATCCCAATTGGCCACGCCCCCTTGTCACAGGTGTTCAAACATCCCCTAAGTATTATAATATGAAAGTCTCCAATAAGAGTGGCAAAGCGATTATGCGCATCCCGTGCGCAGAATGATGCACTTGAAGCAACGCGAAGTCACAGTGCAAAGCGAAGTCACAGCGCGCAGCACTTCGCATTGAAAAGTTCAAAGCACAAAGCGAAGAGATTATATCATCTATGCTTAATGTATTATATCTATGCAACAGTTTATCTAGCCTTTTCTTTTAACAGTTTTAAATTTCAGTTACAGTGTGCATGAAGAACAATTCATAGTGCTCTCAACTCCACTGCTGTAATCTAGCAGACACCCGGGAGAAAGGAATATGATTTAGAAAGCGCTATAAACTCCAGCAAGATAAAGTCATTTTATGTGTCTATGTGTTTATATGTCAAAGTGCAAACCATAGACCTTTATCTACAAATAAAGAATAATAATGGGAACATTGATCTTGAAGAGAGTGTCATCGTGTTACTGTCGTAACCGAACGCGACGCGCTGTTTGAATGCTGAATGGAGAATGACTGAGGAGAGATGAGTTTCCATTAACTTTCACTTAAAGACTTAAATATTAATTTTTACCTCACATTATGCTATTGAATGACTTTAGTAGTGTTGGAATATAGTGCGAAAACTTTATGGTGCTTTACAATGTTTTTTTAATGCCTTTAGCTTTACAATAACACAATAGTAGCCTATGCACAATATCAGAGCTCACTGAGAAGCTGTAGCCGTGGCGGGATGATTTTAGGTGTGGCGGCCCGCCACGGCAGAATGAATGTAGCGGACATTCAGAATGATATTAATCCGATTTCTTTCATAGACAGATTGATCTTTTTACTTATCAAATTGGGCTGGACTGTGTGTGTACTTGAGGCATCCAGTTTGGGATTAACCCTCTGGGGTCTGATGTGTTTTCTGGGTCCTGGAGGTGTTCTTACATGCTCTGACATTTGTGTTTATTTCTGATACTTGTGACATTTTCATGGCTAAAGTCTGATTACACTGTATTCAGCACAAACTCTGCTACAGTAATATGTCAGCAGCATGTATGTAAAAGTTTTTAGTTTTGAGATAATGACGTTTATGCATGGTTTGTGAAAAAAACAAAAAACAAATATCACTGAAATAAGATCATAAAACCCTTACTAATTATTTCTTCACAAGACTTTTGACAATTGTATCACGTAGCCTAGAATATTTGCTTCAAAACTATGCGAAAATCATCCTGACTACTCATTCAGATAAGTCAATAAAGTCTTTTAGAATGTGTATGACGTGTTTTGGGTAAGAAAGCTTTATGCGAGAAGGCGTAAACCACTGTGAATCTCTCATTATTATGTATGGTTTTCACACCTGAGGAAGACAAAGTCCCCTCCCATAATGGCCCTATTAAGGTGCTATCAGGCCCTATCATTAGGAGCCTTGCACAAAGAATGAGGAGAGCCTTAAAAAAGAATGGCTTTTTGATTGTTTAGATTTATTTACAACACAACATTATCCAAAGATACACAACAAATGACAAAAAAGCACATTATTGAACACACTGATCTTTAGATCACACACACTCTGTTCAACAGAGACCTTTGTGACATTCCTGAAACATAGTACATACCTGTCCATGTTCCATTTACCATGTTCATGTACAGAGACTCATGTGAATGTCAGCAGGACTCAGTGGCTCAGTGGTCCCTGTAAAAAAACAAAACAACAGCAAACAAAAAAACAACTGTGAATGCTGATATCAAGAGAAAGGCTGCACAATTTTGGGAATACATTTGAGATTTTTCTGGTTAAAATATCTTTTTACAATTTATAAAATACACACACACACACATATATAATGAACTCCAGGTGTGTTGTGCAATGCATATAGCCAACGTGTATGGCTGCATAAAATAATAACAATAGTCTATAGCAGGCGGCCTGGTAACACTACACTAGAGAAAAATGTATTGATATGTTACTTCAAATGTTTACAATCGTTATGACGTTCTGACGTAAACCATGAAACCTAATGTTTGGTGCGTTTTGCTTTTCAAACTCAGAGCGCGCGCAGAGAAAATTTACTGGATCGAGCAACTATGAAACATTATTGTTAACATATTATACATATCTAACGTTACGTTTGAGCAGATATCCACAAACACTGTATTTAACAGTAAACCCGGATCTAAACATTATAATATTCACCATAGTAGAGTAAACACTAGGCTTTGTGTCGTACATGAATATAAATTTCGCATTGAAAGGTATGCCTGCCTGTCTATTTCAACATGTTTCTGTCGATTTCATACATTTTAGTCTAGCAACAGCTTAACTGCAATTCAACAATAACACTAATATTATTCATAATACATTTCTTACCTTACATCTTTCTTGTCTTCAAATCGCAATCTTCTTCTTCTTCTGAGGTAAGTTAAATCCAATGTAAAATCACAGCGTGTTTTCCAACCTCGGCGAAAAGCATTGGACTGATGAAGTTTGCTGCTTTGTTTTTGAGGTAATGATGAGGGCATTCGCGTTCCTTCACGTGGATATTTGCATATCAATCTCTTTTGCGCACGTGGGCGTGGTCGAATTAAAAATAATGAGCAAGCGTTTGAGAAACTGGAAATCGTGTTGGTTTTATACAAATTACTTAAACAGAGAATATTTGTTTTTGTTTTGAATCAGATAATTTAAAAGTACACACTTACATGTTTATAAAGATATATGGCTCATAAATGTGAGAGTTGTATTCGCTGAGTTGTTTCAGTTTATAGACGTGCTCAAGAAAAAAAAAGTTCACCGAGACGGAGAGACAGAACGCATACCCCGTTTATTTTCTTTATTTTACAAAATCACAATGGTTTGTTTTTATTGTAAGTGGACACATACAAAAATAGACATCTCACAGATTCTTTTTTTATGTTTCTTTTTTCTGTATGACCATAAATGATGGAGTATTTTAAGTCTAAGTTGCTGCTATGTGAAAAAAATCGAGCAAATCACGCCGGCGTGATTGTTGACCCCAGAGGGTAAAGTCTAATGTTGAGATCCCCCCCGCAGATTAGGACCCCATGGGTCTCCGCTGTTATCAAATCGAATATCTGTTTAAAAAACTTCCAGTCAGAGTTAGGAGGAGCGTAGATGTTGAATAGGGTAACCAATGAGCCCCCTAAATTTCCCATCACCAGAATAAATCTTCCCTCTGTGTCCTTTTTTTCAAAAATGGGTTAAAAACTAGTCTTGCTGGATATCAATACTGCCACCCCCCTCCTGTGCCCCACCTTATACGATGATGAGTACTGATGCTTAAAGCCCAATCGGTTTAATTTAGCATGTTCTGTATCCGAAAGATGTGTTTCCTGTAAAAACGCCACCTCAACTCTCTCTCTTTTTAGTTTAGTTAATATCTTACTTCTCTTGATGGGATTGACAAGGCCATTCACATTATAAGTTGCTATTTTAACTGATTGCATTCAGTGTATACTAAGGGGGAAAATGAGAAATGAAATAAACGACAAAAAAACAAACAAAAAAAACCTAAATGACCATGAGTAATAAAGAGAATCACAGTATATACCCCACAAACTACAAAGAACGGCAGCAAGAACTGCTGCGACACCGAGAACACAATAAGAACAATAAAGACAGAAATAAAAAGACTTCCAACTGTGGGGTCTTAATATTGACCCTGATGAAGCCCTGATGGAAAAAGGGCTCTGAGGTAAAGCCTCACCCCTTACGAATGGGTGAGGGCCTTCATGCATGACTGTCTTGGCAACATAAAAGAAAAACTCCCCGACGTTTACATTATAGTCTTAGTTAGTTATGCAGCCCATTCAGTGATTCTTTAGTAAACAGGACGTGTTAAAGGATTTAACGTTAATTCCTCTCTCTCCTGAGAGTCCCAAGCGGAAAAAGAAAACAACGACTCAACGGACTCACTCGTTATATTTCCAGTAAACTCGCACCAAGCAATTCTCAGTTAACTAGTAGTCACCCTGAATCCTGATGTCTGAAAGCCTGTAATTTTTCCTTAAAATCCAAAGCCCTGCCAGCTCTGTGTCGGTTCCCTGGTCTCTTGACGGTGTGCCACGTGAACCGCTGGATCCGCTCCAAAAGCGAGTCCAGGTGGTTAATTATCGACACCGGGAACCCCCTCCTCGCCATATCCTCTGTAGCCTCCTCCGCCGAAGCGTACATCACAACTCCCTCCTGGTAGAAAACTCTAAGCCTGGCAGGGAACGGCGTCTGAAATCAGATTTTCTTCTCCTTCA
Organism: Tiaroga cobitis; assembly: GCA_030578255.1. Taxonomy (NCBI): domain Eukaryota; kingdom Metazoa; phylum Chordata; class Actinopteri; order Cypriniformes; family Leuciscidae; genus Tiaroga; species Tiaroga cobitis. Next base: position 26,154,733 of record CM060595.1, on the reverse strand, counting down.
ATACCGCTTTTGCTTCGGCATATTCCCTTCGCTTTTTCAAGACATCCGGCGCGTAGTCGTGATCGAGATTGACTCTTTTCTCGAGATATTGAAATCCTCGCTTTTGCCAGGCCATTCTCAACAGCTCTTCTTTCATCCTGTAGCTTGACATCTTGACAACGATGGATCTCGGCTTGGCTTCCCCGGGCGGCCTCGGCATCAAGGCACGATGAGCTCTTTCCACTCGAATTTCAAATGTAGCTGGAAGCTCCAAACCCTCCCGCAGCAAACGCTCCACATACACCACCATCGATGGGGAATTTTCCTCCGCTCCCTCTTTAACACTGTGAATTCTAATATTTTCTCGTCTGGAGCGGCCCTCTAAATCAGTCAGCTTAGCGTCTAGGTGGATCTGAAGGTGTAGCAGTTCCTGCACGGTATCCGCCGCCACTTGTAACCGTGTTTCAGTCGCGTCAATTCTCCTCTCCGCCTCTTCGATCCTCGTATTGGATTTATTAATTTCTTCCCGAATCGCGTTCAGCTGCTGACTGCTATCTTTTCTGAACTCTCTCAGCTCTTTAAGTATGAGGCCAGAGTCTCCGGTCTCACTTTGATCCGCTCCGAGTTGTGTATGCATATCCTCCTCGTCCTCCATTACGCTGCTAGGCGATGAAGTTTGGCTAGCTCCTTCGACGTCGAGTAACTCCGTCTGCTTTGACTTTTTATTTTTCCCTCTGGGCATTCTCAAAACCCACTGTCTTAAATCAGACTTTAAATTAAGTTTGTTTCTAAATATTCGGGTTGTAGTGGGTTACTTTGTCCGAAATTGTCCGAAATTGTCGGCAGCACGTTCTCTAACCTGCCATCTCCTGGTTCGTCAAACCGGAAGTCCTGATAGTCATCTTTAGCCCCATTGAGACCTTTTTTTTGATGTGGGGAACAGAAGGTGTGATGTGTACTTTAAATTAAAAACACTTTAAATTAAGTTTGTTTCTAAATATTCGGGTTGTAGTGGGTTACTTTGTCCGAAATTGTCAGAAATTGTCGGCAGCACGTTCTCTAACCTGCCATCTCCTGGTTCGTCAAACCGGAAGTCCTGATAGTCATCTTTAGCCCCATTGAGACCTTTTTTTTGATGTGGGGAACAGAAGGTGTGATGTGTGAGCCCAATGAAGGGCAAGGTTATCAGATAAACTTTGGAGTGTTATAAAAGATAAGTTGAGTTGTATAATTTTCCATTACTATTTGTAATTATTTTTATTTATTTTTTATTTTTTTATTTTTTTATTTTTTCCAGTTTTTTTTTTTTTTAGACGTTTGTTCTTTGTGTTTTGGAATATTTAATGTAAAATAAATCTGATTTTAACGGTCTCTAAAAGTAGAAAGTAAAGTTTTAACGGTCTCTCTCTCTCTCTCTCTCTCTCTCTCTCTGAGTGTGTGCGCATGTGCGGGCATCTGAGGAGTGTGTGAGCGTCTGAGTGCGGCGTGTTTGAGTGAGTTGTTATTTTTTTCCTTTTCTCTTTATTTAGTTTAGATATTTTGGTTTAGTGTTCGTTTAATTGTCGCAGGGTTTTTCACCCAAGGGTGGAAAATGGGGACAAATTCAGATGGTTGCGTTTCTTTAACCGCTCAACACGGGTGCAAATGTCTACCTGATGAGTCTATAACAGTTGAGGATTGTCTAGTTGCGATCAGCAGTGAAATTGGTGCTTGTAATATTGTGTCCGCATCAAGGATGAACAAGGCTGTTGTTGTCTTTTTGAAAGAGGTCTCTTTGGTTCAGCATTTAGTTGAATTTGGTTTATCCGTTAGAGATACTTTTTTATCAGTTTTGCCGTTGTCGAGTCCTTCCAAAAAGGTTATCCTTGCGAATGTGCCCCCATTCATTTCTAACGATTCACTCGAGCGTTTGTTAGGACGCTATGGTAAACTAGTGGGGCCGATTAAAATTATTCCTTTAGGAATAAAAAATCCAGACCTCAAACATGTGATGTCATTTAGACGTCAGACTTTCATGATCCTGAATTCGGAATTTAAATCCTTGAATACGTCAGCGAAAACCACGGTGCTGGGTAAAGATTACACCATTTATATCAGTACTGAATCAATGAGGTGTTTTACTTGTGGGAGGTACGGTCATACAAAACTGGTATGTTCAATGAATGATGAGGCTAACCCTAATGTGAATGAGCGAAATCATTCTACGGAACAATTGCTTTCTGCTACAGTAAATAATGAAGGTGTCAGTCACAGAATTGATCAGGTTGAAGCGCCTTCTCTCTCTGTAGATAGAGAAGGTGCAAATGAGCCTGTAACGAACGATCATGTTGATGATTTGATACATTTTTCCGTGAATACCGTTGAAAGTGTGAGTGACAGCACAGTGCGGGCTGAAGTTGCGCGCGCTGAAGTTGAGCGCGCTGGGGTTGGGCGCGCTGAAGTTGAGCACGCTGACGCAGATCCCGCCGGTGAAATCGGTGAACCCGGTGAACCGGTGCGACCAGTAGAGAGGGCTGAGTTCGTGATGCCTGGTGGAGAATTGGTCGATTCGCAGGCATCAGAATTTAGCCTGTCTCAGGGTGGTGTGTTAATAGAAGGAAGTGAGATGGATTCTGATAGTGACACTTCTGAGATAGCAGAACATCTTACTTTTGCAAATTCTCAGGGAGGGCCTGCAGAGAATGCTTATGATTTTAAATTAAAGCATCCTTATTATACTGTTAGTCAAATTAATAATTTTTTGGACAATACCTTTAACCAGCGAAAACCAAAACTTGAGAAATACTTCCCAGATTTACAGCTCTTCGTTGATTCATGTACGATGGTAATGAGAAAGGCAACACTGGAGGAGCTTGATCAGCCTAAACGCTACAGGCTCAAAAAATACCTGAGCATTGTTAAAAAAAAGATTAAAAGCTCAGTTCAAAGACTATAGGGGTCATGATTGTCAGTTTATTTTTTGGGGTTTTTGGATACCCTAGCATTATCTTTTTCAATGGCATCCCTAAATATTGGATCTTTTAACATCAATGGATGTCGGGACACAACAAAGATACTTGCTTTGTTTAATTATCTACAACTTAAAAAGGCAGACATTATTATGCTTCAAGAGACTCATTCTGATTTACAGAATCAGACACAGTGGAAGTGTGATTGGAAGGGAAATATTGTAATGAGCCATGGAACTAATCTTAGTGCTGGTGTCGCTATACTTTTTTCTTCATGTGTCTTAAATCAACCAGTTATGTTTGAGATAATACCTGGTCGACTTTTAAGAGCAGATATTATGGTTGGACAAATAGGGTTTTCTTTTTTTAATGTATATGCTCCAAATGTTGGACAAGAGCGTAAGCTGTTCTTTGAAAAGTTATCAGATGCCTTGTCACAGTGTCCACAGGATAATGTTGTGGTAGTTGGAGGTGATTTTAACTCTACTTTAAACCCCAATTTAGATAGGAATCATGATGAACCTCACTCAAGTTCTGCAGAAGCTTTAAAAAATGTTATTGGTTATCATGATCTTGTTGATGTATGGAGAGATAATTTTCCTGGGGTTAAGCAGTATACTTGGTTAAAAGTTAACTCAAATTCTTTGTCTGGAGCAAGACTTGACCGGTTTTACGTTGCCAAGAGTAATAGTGGTAGGTTTTATAATAGCCTAATAGTACCATCTTTTCTATCTGACCACCATTATATCTCCGTGGCTGTCTCTGTCCTGTCTTCTAAAAATCACAAATCACACTGGCACTTTAACAACAGATTACTACAGGATCACTCTTTTATTCACTCTTTTGGCCTTTTTTGGCAGTCTTGGAGAGAGGAGAGATGTAGTTTTCCTTTATTAAGTCAGTGGTGGGACATAGGCAAAGTGCATATTAAGTTGTTTTGCCAACAATATACTGCTCATAACACTAGAACTCTCAAAGAAAAAATGAGATCTCTTGAAGAAGACATTCTGAGACAAAGTAACCATGGTGACTCTGCTGATTCTATTGAGAGGAATAAGTTCCTTCTAAAGACTTTGTTGGAGGAGCAAGGAAAAGCAGCCCTCTTAAGGACCAGATATTCTCAATTAAATGAAATGGACACTCCCTCTGCATTCTTCTTTGGTCTGGAAAAAAAACCAAGAGAACATAAGTACTTCCATAAACTGAATTTACCACAAGGTGGTGTGACAACTGACCAACAGGACATCCGCACTCATGCACTTTCCTTTTATGAGGACCTCTACTGTGCTGAACCATGTGACAGATCAGCAGCAGAACGACTTTTATGTGATCTACCACAGTTATCAGAGGAAGATCAACTTATTCTTGAGAACCCGATATCTTTTGCTGAACTTTCTTTTGCCGTCCAGGAGCTGAGCCCTGGGAAGTCGCCTGGTCTGGATGGTCTTTCATCTGAATTCTATCGTGGCTGCTGGAATTTGATTGGAGAGGACTTGTATGCAGTCTTCCTGGAAAGCTTTAACCGTGGGAAACTTCCATTAAGTTGTCGGAGGGCAATCATAACATTGATCCCAAAAAAAGGAGATCTTGGGTTCCTTAAAAACTGGAGACCAGTGTCACTGATCTGTGTTGATTTTAAAATTTTATCTAAAACACTAACTAATAGGCTTAAAAAATATATGTCTGAGGTAATCCATGAAGATCAGTCATTTTGTGTCCCTAAACGTACAATTTTTGATAATCTTTTTCTCGTAAGAGATATTATTTCAGTTGCACAAAGGCACAAACTGGACATTGGATTCCTCTCCTTGGATCAGGAAAAAGCTTTCGACAGGGTGGACCATCATTATTTGTTCAAGACCCTTGAAGCTTTTGGTTTTGGTGCAAATTTTATTTCTCTTGTCAAGCTCCTGTACAGTGACATTTACAGTATGTTGCGTATTAATGGGTCTTTAACTAGACCTTTCTCTGTGACTAGGGGAATAAGACAAGGATGTCCCCTGTCTGGTCTTCTGTACTCTATTTCCATTGAACCTCTGCTGGTTATGCTGAGGAAGCAGTTGTGTGGTATTGGTGTCCCAGGTTTCCCAGAAGAGGCCCCAGTGAAACTCACAGCTTACGCGGACGATGTTACAGTAATAATCAAGAGCACTAATGATGTTACTAAACTTATTTCTTGTTTGAACAAGTTCCAGAGTGCTACATCTGTTCGTATTAACTGGGATAAATGTGCATCCTTCTTGTTGGGAGACTGGGTGGATATAGGACCACCTCAATTGCCACAACAGTGTAAATGGGTTCAAGATGGATTTAAAGTACTTGGTGTTTTTTTGGGGACGGCCCAATATACTGAAAAGAATTGGGAGGGATTAGCCAATCGGGTGATCGGCAGATTGCAGAAGTGGCGTTGGCTTCTTCCACAGCTCTCTTTCAGAGGGAGGTGCTTGATTATCAATAATCTGGCTGCCTCAATGCTATGGCACATAGTAACTGTTTTAAATCCTCCTAAAGAGTTACTTGTTACCATTCAAAAAGCTTTTGTGGATTTTTTTTGGAACGGTTATCATTGGCTTATTCCTGGTATACTTTATCTTCCTGTGGCTGAGGGAGGCCAAGGACTAATACACAGAGTCAAAAATACTAGCAATGAGATTACAAACATTACAGAGGCTTTTGTATTGTTCTGCTCCTTTACGATGGATTACATTTGGGCTGTCTATACTATCAGATTTAGGTGGGATAGGCCTAGATAAACAGTTGTTCTTAATGGAAAAGCCTTTTTGAGGAAAAAGCACACTGTTTCTTCCCTAATTTTTACATGTCAGTAATTAAATCATGGAAGCATTTAAACTTTTCAAGAACAGAAGATGTGCATTATGGGATTTCAGAGCCGTTGTTTTTTAATCCCCTTATAAAGCTACCATCTAATGTGTCTTGTTTTGTTCCACTTTTTTTAAATGCTGGAATTAGTAAAGTTATGGATTTAATTGATTTGACACAATGTCAGTGGCGAACTGTTTTGTCACTTGCTGCACAGGTTAAATTAAACTCTCTAAGAACTGTGGATAGGATAATTAAGTGTATTAGAGATGCTTTGCCCCTTACATTAATGTCCTGTGTAAACTCAGCCCTGGTAGATGGTTTTACACCTCAGAACTTCCCTGAGCTGAAGGTGACCCCTAAAGATGGAGGAGTTGGGGGTAATTTAAACCAGACTACATTGTTGAAGGGATATGGGGATTCTGTTTTTCATAATGTGGCAAAGAAAAATCTTTATTATATTTGTGTTAAATCTATGAATGTTGGACATTTGCAAGGAAAAACAGATACCAAATGGAGGGATAAGATCTCGATTTGTGACAAAGTACATCCATCATGGAGAGTATTGTATAAACCTCCTATATCCAAGCGATGTGGAGATCTTCAGTGGAGAGTACTCCATTGTGCTATAGCCTCAAATGGTTTGGTATCAAATTTCAATAAGATTGTTCTGTCATGTCCCTTCTGTAATGCTCATGATACTGTTTTGCATATGTTTTTGAATGTCCAAGGCTAATTTGTTTTAAATAAAAGGGGGTTAAAAGTCAAAGACTCTCTCTCTCTCTCTCTCTCTCTCGCTCTCGCTCTCGCTCTCGCTCTCTCTCTCCCCATGGGTTTCTGCCAGCACCTCATCAATGCTGTAAGAAATGTCTGACAGAATGCTGCCTGGTGTAAAATCTCCTCTACAGACAGATGGTAGATGTGTAAAGAGGTTCACACTATTGGAAAAGGATAAAAGGGAGACATGAAAGCCCACTTACATAAGCACATAAGAAAACGGGATTTTGTTGTCTAAGGATTGAGGCGGCCGCTGAAGCAGCACTCATCTCAGGGCATATCTCCTTCAGCACTGACAAAGTTCACACAGTGCACATTTAACATCTATTCAACCTGACAGGAAAACTTGAGCTTTTCCCGAGAAGAGCACTGATCTCAGCATGAAGTTTTTATGCTGTCATTGCGACTCTCACATTTCCTTTATCATGCCACTGTATGTACTCAGCGGGCCTTGTTAATCATCCGAGAAGAGCTCTTTGGCCTCTCCACCTACCTGTGGCGCATCTGTTGTCTGGCAGTGGTGATATTGAGCTAATCAGAGCCGACGTGCTTTATTGGCTTATTGACACCAGATATGAATACAGGTTTAGAGCCGAGATCGGTAACGCTTTGGATTACAGCCCCGAAAGTACTGCGTAAGTAAAACAAATTTACAGCGTAACTTTCGGTAATTATAGTGTTACAATAAAGTACGTACGTGTAGGTATAAGGGAACAATATGTAAAGTTTGGGGAATAACAACTAGGAAAAATTAACAATTTATTTATACTGTCATTATTTTAGAACTAACGGTTACTTGTTCTACTATTATGATAGGCTACAATCTTACATTTGGGAGCAATTTAGTAAAGACATACACTGTGTAGCTTTTTATTATAATAGTGTAATTTATACAGTTACTTATACAGTTATTTGTTTTGATAGCAAAAGTGCACTGATCAAGTTAGGTCTTCCGTGTTTCAAAACAAGTAAAACCTCTTTGGTAGGAGAAAGAGTGAAGGCTCACCACAAGAGGTCTCTTTCCCCTCCCCTATTACGAAGACATACCAGACAAGAAAAAGAGAGAAAAGAGTCAATTTCAACTTACCACTTAGTTTCCTTCACTAGAAAAGCTTTCAGTTGTACGGACGAGCCCCCAATTGTTACATCTCCCCTTAGTCTAGGGGTAAAATAGGGAACGACGAACAAACAGTGGAGTGACTTTGAGGATCTCCAGCTCTCCAGTCCCAGATTCACAAAATAACCAAACAAGTTTTGGTTTGAAATGGCATGTCTACCTTTTATTTTCAACCTTAGCAGGAGCTAGAAAAGAAAATAGTAATATAAAGTAAAGAAACACATTACATATCAATCCAAAACAAAAGTGTTACCTCGGGAGGAGGGCCCAACTCAAAAGAAAACAAAAGTACCTCTACCTAAAAGGGGAATAACATTAACTTAACTATACAAAACAGAAAACAAAACAAAACAAAACAACATATAACTTCCCTCACTCCTTAACCATTAAACAGGAGAAAAGTTATGGGTATCCTCCACCCTACATTACCCATAAACTCTTAACTGATCATTAAATGAAAAAAAAAAAAAAAAATTCAAGAATCACGTTAGGACACTCATTGTGACCACACACACCAAAGAGCGCGACCAGCGCTCACTTGTCTGGGCTTGGAAAGCGGAACAACCTCAAACGCCGCGACGTCTCTCTACTTCCTCAGCGCTCTCTCTGCTGCTTTGTATTAGACTCCTCAGGACACGCACCAATCAGTGTGCGGACAGCACTCACAGGTAAACGAGCACAGGTGGTAGCCCTTAATCCTATTAGTCAAAGACACACAAGAAGAGAGAAAGAGAGTGAGAAAAAAATACATATGCACATAACACTCCTTGTGTGTAACAGACACAAAATGATTACGTCCTTGGACGTAACAATAGCTTTAGAGCCGAGATCGGTTACGCTTTAGATTACAGCCCGGAAAGTACTGCGCAAGTAAAAATGAATTTACAGCGTAACTTTCGGTAATTATAGTGTTCCAATAAAGTACGTACGTGTAAGTATACACCTAGATTATAAAAACCTTATAAAAGTGAATTTGCATAATAGGTCCCCTTTAAGATGGAATCCCATGCATCTTGCTATTCTGTATTATGTATTAAAAGAAAATACAGTACACCCAGAAATGTCCTCACCATTTACTCATCTTTTACTCTCATGGCATCCGAGATGTATATAACTTCCTTTTTTAGATGAAAACAAACAAAGGTCTTTAAAAAATAAATAATATCTGCTAATGCAAGCTCATGGGTTCCTAAAAGTCAAACAGCATACAGCAATAACGACGGTAATCCATGGAATCACAATGGATGAATCAATGCCTTCTGTAGTGAAACGGTAAGTGTTTGTAAGAGCTTTTTTTATAATCCCCATATATCATTATCAATCTCTCAGAACAAGCGGCTCTCCTCTCCTCTCCTCTCCTCTCCTCTCCTCTCCTCTCCTCTCCTCTCCTCTCCTCTCCTCTCCTCTCCTCTCCTCTCCTCTCCTCTCCTCTCCTCTCCTCTCCTCTCCTCTCCTCTCCTCTCCTCTCCTCTCCTCTCCTCTCCTCTCCTCTCCTCTCCTCTCCTCTCCTCTCCTCTCCTCTCCTCTCCTCTCCTCTCCTCTCCTCTCCTCTCCTCTCCTCTCCTCTCCTCTCCTCTCCTCTCCTCTCCTCTCCTCTCCTCTCCTCTCCTCTCCTCTCCTCTCCTCTCCTCTCTGCTTCGATTAGTTTTCTTCTTTTTTCCACATATATTCCTGTTGTAAGCACAGCGGTGTGTTGCCGAGATCTGATCTGGTGATGGGCTGCTGATTCGGCAGGGAGCTGCAAACCTGCAGACCGCTTCTGCCTTTCTCATCATAGACGAAAGATATTGTGACAGGCTCCTAATAACCTGAACATAAACAAGTAGAACAGAGTTCTGAGAACATATTTTAACATCCAAATTAATTAACTAACAAATAAATTACTTGACAAAAATAAAATAAATGACTTGACAAAACGCAATGAATGCTGTCATGTTATCTTGCGTTCAGATGCCTGGTGTTTGGTAATGCATTCATGTAAGACACTTTTGGGAGGTCATTATTGCAAATCATTCTGATGACAGACTTTGGCTCAGGCATTTTGATTAAACCAACATTTGAGATGCTGTGCAATGAAATTGGTGTACTGGTTAGTCCAGTTCCAATCACATCCACTGTTGAGTCGAAAATATTAGCTTTTTTGCTGTGCATCGAGGGATTTATTCGTTAAATGTGTTTCCATTGTAGTTTATGCGCATGTCCTCTTATCGGATAATAAAATTGATTATCCACCTCATCTTGGCATTTCCATCCAGCGTTTTTATATGATATCCCAAAATGCACCAAAACAAGTGGATGGAAACATAGCTAGTGTTTACTTTTTAAGGGAACAGGATGAGAACATATACAGTAAATTCTACTGGTGAATGTTTTTACATTACATGTTAATATAATATGTACACACACAGACACTTTAAAAAGCAATGCAATTGTCCAAATCACTTTGCACCACAAATGCCATTACCAAGAAAAATAAAATCATTTCACAAACTGAGAAATATTCATTTCACATCACTCATTTTATCTGAATTTTATATTTATGTTGACACTTTTTTTGCAATTAATTATTATTGACTGCATGCCAAACTGTCAGTATGCTATAACAATTGCACATTTCACTGTATTGTACTTCGAACAATACAGTGACTGTCTTTTTCCAACAATGAAATGTGATGTAATGACAGCTGGTAGGTTGACATTGTTTTGGCACATGCTGTCACCTTTGCTGTGAAGACTCTAATTGGTTCCATCCGCCTCCAATAATCCTCAAATTTGTATTTGAATTGTTAGTAAAATAGCCATTACATCTCATAACTAAATGAAAGAAACAAAAAAATCATATCTAATTCCCCTGGACAGCTCTTTTGCAGAGTTGTCAGCATTACTCTTCTCAAAGATTTACAAGTACACCAAGCAGCAAGCTGTCAGACTGTAGAATCACAGGGAAAGTTATGACAGAAAAAAATAAACCCTAACCATTTCATCTTCTCTGTCTGTCTCTGTCACTCACTCACTCTTAGGATATGCCCCCGTCACTGGGATGTGCCACCCTGTCCGCAGCTGTACCCTCAATCATGAAGACGGCTTCTCTTCTGCCTTCGTTGTAGCCCACGAAACAGGACATGTGTAGGTTTTTAAACATGACCAGGTGCTTTTCAGCCATTTCAGATTGATGTTAGCTTTTGTAAAGTGTTTTTGTAAAGTGTTTTATGTCACTCTGAACATTAGTGGTTTCGATTTGATTTGAATTAAAAAAAAAGTTTTTTGTAAACCACATGGAATGTGTGTTTTCAGGTAAATAGGCATTGCTTATATACTTTACTGTCTGCTCTCAAGGCGAGGGCTCTATTAAGAGTAGCACAATGGAGAAAAGAAAATGTTGATGCCTCATACAAGTGAACCTGCTTATCTTTTGAGGATATTATCTAATAGTGAAAAAATGTCAGTATATTTAAGAAATAGATAATATTTTGTCCTTACTTCCTTGATGTAAAGTCAGTCTCTCACGTTGTTCAAAACATCCCTCATGTTAATTTTTGAGCTCATGCTTGAGAGTCCTTGGCCAGTCTCTACAAGCCTAATTAGTCTTGCCTGTTCCCTTTTGTGGGTGAGCTTAAATTCTTTTTTTTTGACAACAGTTGCTAAAAGTCTGTAGGCATTTAACAATCAAAGGGGTTTCATAAAAAACCCGCCACCTCTTACACACAGATTAGTCATTGAGGCACACTCCTTATCTCCTTCTCCATATTCAAACTATTGTCCAGGACTTCACCCTCTCAAACTTCTCTGTCTATATCTGTGTATCTCTTTCTTTCAAATGCCTTTATCCAGTTTTCATTGAGCACATGACAAAGAATAGTAAACCATCATTACTCTGCATCTTGCCACCATCCTACTGATAGTCTTTCATTCAGTTTGGCTTTAGCACAGACTGAAATAACATTTGATCTAATTCAAAGAGAGATGTCAGGGCGATTTTCTCATTTTCTGGCTGGCAGCCAATTGATTCCTCCTTAAGCCTCTGTCCTTCCTCTTTTCATATCAATTCCTAAGCAAACTTATATATCTGTTCAACATTATTGCAACAATATATATACACTCACCTAAAGGATTATTAGGAACACCATACTAATGCTGTGTTTGACCCCCTTTCGCCTTCAGAACTGCCTTAATTCTACGTGGCATTGATTCAACAAGGTGGTGAAAGCATTCTTTAGAAATGTTGGCCCATATTGATAGGATAGCATCTTGCAGTTGATGGAGATTTGTGGGATGCACATCCAGGGCACGAAGCTCCTGTTCCACCACATCCCAAAGATGCTCTATTGGGTTGATTGAGATCTGGTGACTGTGGGGGCCATTTTAGTACAGTGAACTCATTGTCATGTTCAAGAAACCAATTTGAAATGATTCAAGCTTTGTGACATGGTGCATTATCCTGCTGGAAGTAGCCATCAGAGGATGGGTACATGGTGGCCATAAAGGGATTGACACGGTCAGAAACAATGCTCAGGTAGGCCGTAGCATTTAAACGATGCCCAATTGGCACTACGGGCCCTAAAGTGTGCCAAGAAAACATCACCCACACCATTACACCACCACCACCAGCCTGCACAGTGGTAACAAGGCATGATGGATCCATGTTCTCATTCTGTTTACGCCAAATTCTGACTCTAACATCTGAATCTCTCATCAAAAATCGAGACTCATCAGACCAGGCAACATTTTTCAAGTCTTCAACTGTCCAATTTTGGTGAGCTCTTGCAAATTGTAGCCTCTTTTTCCTATTTGTAGTGGAGATGAGTGGTACCCGGTGGGGTCTTCTGCTGTTGTAGCCCATCCGCCTCAAGGTTGTGGGTGTTGTGGCTTCACAAATGCTTTGCTGCATACCTCGGTTGTAACGAGTGGTAATTTCAGTCAAAGTTGCTCTTCTATCAGCTTGAATCAGTCGGCCCATTCTCCTCTGACCTCTAGCATCAACAAGGCATTTTCGCCCACAGGACTGCCGCATACTGGATGTTTTTCCCTTTTCACACCATTCTTTGTAAACCCTAGAAATGGTTGTGAGTGAAAATCCCAGTAACTGAGCAGATTGTGAAATACTCAGACCGGCCCGTCTGGCACCAACAACCATGCAACGCTCAAAATTGCTTAAATCACCTTTCTTTCCCATTCTGACATTCAGTTTGGAGTTCAGGAGATTGTCTTGACCAGGACCACACCCCTAAATGCATTGAAGAAACTGCCATGTGATTGGTTGATTAGATAATTGCATTAATGAGAAATTTAACAGATGTTTCTAATAATCCTTTAGGTGAGTGTATATATATATGCTATGGGGTGGTGATGGCGCAGTGGATAAGACACATGCCTTTGGTGTGAGAGACTGGGGTTCGAATCCACTGTGAGACACCAATGTGTCCCTGAGCAAGACACTTAACCCCTAGTTGCTCCAGAGGCGTGCGACCTCTGACATATATAGCAATTGTAAGTCGCTTTGGATAAAAGCGTCAGCTAAATGAATAAATGTAAATGTAAATGTATATATATATATATATATACACTCACCTAAAAGATTATTATATATATATATATATATACACACTCACCTAAAATATTATTAGGAACACCTGTTCAATTTCTCATTAATGCAAATATCTACTCAGTTGCTTCAATGAATTTAGGGGTGTGGTCCTGGTCAAGACAATAGCCTGAACTTCAAACTGAATGTCAGAATGGGAAAGAAAGGTGATTTAAGCAATTTTGAGCGTGGCATGGTTGTTGGTGCCAGACGGGGCGGTCTGAGTATTTCACAATCTGCTCAGTTACTGGGATTTTCATGCACAACCATTTCTTGGGTTTACAAAGAATGGTGTGAAAAGGGAAAAACATCCAGTATGCGGCAGTCCTGTGGGCGAAAAGGCCTTGTTGATGCTAGAGGTCAGAGGAGAATGGGCCGACTGATTCAAGTTGATAGAAGAGCAACTTTGACTGAAATAACCACTCGTTACAACCGAGGTATGCAGCAAAGCATTTGTGAAGCCACAACACGCACAACCTTGAGGCGGATGGGCTACAACAGCAGAAGACCCCACCGGGTACCACTCATCTCCACTACAAATAGGAAAAAGAGGCTACAATTTGCAAGAGATCACCAAAATTGGACAGTTGAAGACTGGAAAAATGTTGCCTGGTCTGATGAGTGTGGTTTCTGTTGAGACATTCAGATGGTAGAGTCAGAATTTGGCGTAGACAGAATGAGAACATGGATCCATCATGCCTTGTTACCACTGTGCAGGCTGGTGGTGGAGGTGTAATGGTGTGGGGGATGTTTTCTTGGGACACTTTAGGCCCCTTAGTGCCAACTGGGCAACGTTTAAATGCCACGGCCTACCTGATCATTGTTTCTGACCATGTCCATCCCTTTATGGCCACCATGTACCCATCCTCTGATGGCTACTTCCAGCAGGATAATGCACCATGTCACAAAGCTCGAATCATTTCAAATTGGTTTCTTGAACATGGCAATGAGTTCACTGTACTAAAATGGCCCAACAGTCACCAGATCTCAACCCAATAGAGCATCTTTGGGATCTGGTGGAACGGGAGCTTCGTGCCCTGGATGTAGGCCTACATCCCACAAATCTCCATCAACTGCAAGATGCTATCCCATCAATATGGGCGAAGATTTCTAAAGACATCTTTTCAGCACCTTGTTGAATCAATGCCACGTAGAATTAAGACAGTTCTGAAGGCGAAAGGGGGTCAAAGACAGTATTAGTAGTATGGTGTTGCTAATAATCCTTTAGGTGAGTGTATATACACAGTATATATACAACAGTTCTTTCTGGTTTTTGAAACTTGATTGGCTGAGAGTTGCTCTGATGCTCTGATTTCCTACCGTCGAATCACAGCCACAAGTGTGATATTGCTTACATATATATATATATATATATATATATATATATATATATATATATATATATATATATATATATATATATATATATATATATATATATAGCTTACACACGCACACACACACACGCGCACACACACACACACACACACACACACACACACACATATATGTATGTACGTATGTATGTATGTATGTATATATATATATATATATATATATATACACACACTGTATATGCTGCCATTCAAAAGTTTGGGATCAGTGAGATTTTTTTTATGTTTTTAAAAGAAGTCTCTAATCCTCACCAAGGCTGAATTTATTTGATTGAAAATACACAAAATGCAGAAGTTTCAGGATTCTTTGATGAATAGTTCACAAGAACAGCATTTATTTTAAATATAATCTTTTGTAACATTATAAATGTCTTTACTGTCACTTTTGATCAATTGAATGCATCCTTGCTGAATAAAGATCAATATATACACTCACCTAAAGGATTATTAGGAACACCATACTAATACTGTGTTTGACCCCCTTTCGCCTTCAGAACTGCCTTAATTCTACGTGGCATTGATTCAACAAGGTGCTGAAAGCATTCTTTAGAAATGTTGGCCCATATTGATAGGATAGCATCTTGTAGTTGATGGAGATTTGTGGGATGCACATCCAGGGCACGAATCTCTCGTTCCACCACATCCCAAAAGATGCTCTATTGGGTTGAGATCTTGTGAATATGGGGGCCATTTTAGTACAGTGAACTCATTGTCATGCTCAAGAAACCAATTTGAAAGGATTCGAGCTTTGTGACATGGTGCATTATCCTGCTGGAAGTAGCCATCAGAGGATGGGCACATGGTGGCCATAAAGGGATGGACATGGTCAGAAACAATGATCAGGTAGGCCGTGGCATTTAAAGGTGAGTGTGTGTATATATATATATATATATATATATATATATATATATATATATATATATATATATATATATATAAAATTCTTCCTGACTACAAACTTTTGAATAGGATTGTACTGTGCTTTTCAACTTTCTATTCATCAAAGAATCCTGATTTTTTTTTTTTACTCACCTGTTTTCAACATTGATAATAATAATAAATGTTTCTTGAGCAGGAATTCATCATATTAGAATGATTTCTCAAGGATCATATGACACTGAAGACTGGAGTAATGATGATGAAAATTCAGCTTTGCCATCACAGGAATAAATTACATTAATAATATATTCAAATAGAAAACAGTTATTTTTGTAATAATGTTTCAAAATATTACTGTTGTTTTATTATACTTATTTTTATTAAATAAATGCAGCCTTGGTGAGCATAAGAAACTTCTTTTAAAAACATTTAAAGAATCTTCCCGATCCTAAACATTTCAACAGCAGTATATGAAAAATACATTATGCTACATCAATTAAACTGAAATATACAATATTACAGACCTACATATACACTCACCGAAAGGATAGGAACACCATACTAATACTGTGTTTGACCCCCTTTCGTCTTCAGAACTGCCTTAATTCTACATGGCATTGATTCAACAAGGTGCTGAAAGCATTCTTTAGAAATGTTGGCCCATATTGATAGGATAGCATCTTGCAGTTGATGGAGATTTGTGGGATGCACATCCAGGGCACGAATCTCTCGTTCCACCACATCCCAAAGATGCTCTATTGGGTTGAGATCTGGTGACTGTGGGGGCCATTTTAGTACAGTGAACTCATTGTCATGTTCAAGAAACCAATTTGAAATGATTCGAGCTTTGTGACATGGTGCATTATCCTGCTGGAAGTAGCCATCAGAGGATGGGTACATTTGAATTTGAATTGTTTATTGATCCTACAATCAGCTATCTCATATATATATGAGTGCTGTTCTTCCTGTGGTCAAAATCACTATTACATATCAATTTCTACAAAAAAATAAAAATAATAAAAAATAAAAATAAACATGCACTCATACAACATACAATCATAAACAAAGACATTTAGTAGAAGATGAACTAAAAAAAATTCCTTAATTTAAGTTGGTGACAATTTAAATCAAATTCATGAACTAAGAACCCATGTATACTTATATATACTTACAGGGTCAAAATCTTTCACTTATATAACAACGTCTTTAACAAACAGAAATACAAGTCATATAAGAACTTGTGTAAATAAATACAATTTCAGTTTAATTTTAAAGACCATCTTACTAACTTCATTGACCAACAAACTAGGTAAGGAATTCCATGCTACCATGGCCCTATAGTGAAATGTTCTCTGTCCAGCTCCTGTTCTATACCCAGGCAGAAGAAATCTTCCTACTGATGACTGACGTGTAACATATTTGTGTCCATCCTGAGAAAGCTTACATTTATTAAATAAAATAACAGGAGTCCTTGTTTTTATAATATTTCTTGCAAAACCAAGAAGAGAATAATATAACCTACTTTTAACTGGTAACCAGTTTAACATATTCAACATATCACAAACTCTAGGCCCTGTCCACACGGACACGGGTATTTTTATAACCGTGACTTTTTTTACGCGGTTCGGCCGTTCGTCCACACGAAAACGCACTGAAACCGAACATTTTTGAAAACCCCTGCCAGGGTGAGGATTTTCAGAAACGCCGGTTACAGTGTTGTCGTGTAGACAGTGAAACCGGGGTTTTTGCCTTGCGACGTCAGAGTGTGCGCCGTTATCAGTGTTTGACATCAGATTTGCGCTTCTGATTGGCCAACGTGGCTTTAGGGTTAAGGTTTATATCGCCGCCTGCTGGCGTGGCATGCTCTTGACCGCGCTTGATTGTGTGTTTTTACGTTTTCATGTAGACGGAGACCGAGCATGTGTGGACGGGATTTTTTTTTAAAACGCTGTAGGAAAAACTCCGGTTATAAAAATACCCGTGTCCGTGTGGACATGGCCTTAGTTCTGTATGAACAATTAAGCACTATACGGGCAGCTTTGTTTTGTGCCACCTGTAATCGATTAAGATTATATTCTGATGTATTGGACCATATAACTGTACAATAATCTAACTGAGAGAGAACCAAAGCTGCCATTAATTGTTTAATCAAAAGTCTTGGTTAATATATTTTACAATATCTATTTGCAGCCATCACTCTCCCCATTTTCTTCAACATTTAATCAATCTGATTTGTCCAGAATATACGGCTATCAATCAATACACCAAGTAACCTAACTTCTGTAACCTGTTCTATTTATATGTAATCTAATTTTAATTGCAATATTGGCTCTACTCTCCCTACCCTCTTAGAACATAATACACAACATTTTGTTTTTTTTCTATAATAAGTACCAATTTATTTACATTTACCCATCTCCTAATACGCACTAACTCTTTATTTAGAGTCTCTTCAAGCTCTCTTGACGTAAACGCTGATGAATATATGGTAGAATCATCTGCCTACATAGCAATAGATGCATTGTTTAAAACTAAAGGTAAATCATTAGTAAATATTGAAAATAAAAGAGGCCCCAAACAACTCCCCTGGGGCACTCCACAACTCATAACCCTCATTTCTGAAAAACCTCCATTGAAATATACACAATATTTTCTATTGGTAAGATAACTATTGATCCATGCAACAGAATCCCCGTCAAAACCATAGCAATGCAATTTCTTAGTTAACAATTTATGGTCAAGCAGCACTGAAATCTAGTAAAACAGAGCCCACTATCTTTACTGCATCGATATCTTTCAGCCATTCATCTGTCATTTGTGTTAACGCTGTAGCTGTAGAATATCCTTTCCTATAGGCATGTTGATGAACTGTGTTCAAGTCATTTATACAAAAATAGTTTTGAATTTGCGCATATACTAGTCTTTCCATAATTTTACTTAGGGTGGGTAATATACTTATCGGCCTACTATTCTTCCCTGAAAAATTCTCTTTGTGATTTTTTGGCAGTGGGATAATTTTTGCAATTTTCCACTGAGCTGCAGCAGACTGATTTCCCAAACTTAAATTATTATTATGAGAGATAGGTAGGGCCAAGACATCTGCTACAGGTTTAAGCAATCTTATCTCCAAATTATCAATACCTGCTGGTTTATCCTTGCTTGATCTTATTAAATTGTCTACTGTAGACATCGTAACTTTTTAAAAATGAAAACTACAAGATTTATTCATCATCAGCTTTTTAGTAATAAGTTTAGATGAGTGCTCTACATAGGTTTCATTTGTCTTCATGCCATTATTTAATTTCTGAATTTTATCACTAAAATAACCACTTAGATAATTAGCAATTTCACTTGGTTTAGTAATAAATTTGCTCTCAGCCTCTAAAAAAGATGGTATCGATCTACCACTTTTACCCATAAGCTGATTAAGAACCTTCCAAATTGTCTTACTGTCAATATTATTACTACTAATTCTATTATAATAATACTTTTTCTTTTTGACTTTATTCAACATTGTAACAAATTTTCTTAATTTACAATATTTACCCCATTCCCTTTCACTACCTG
The DNA here is from genome assembly GCA_030578255.1 of Tiaroga cobitis. Classification (NCBI taxonomy): domain Eukaryota; kingdom Metazoa; phylum Chordata; class Actinopteri; order Cypriniformes; family Leuciscidae; genus Tiaroga; species Tiaroga cobitis. The sequence goes on along the minus strand of CM060595.1, from coordinate 26,135,671 downwards.
ATTTTACAGCATCTGCCTTAGCTCTATCCCACTCAATCATATATGTTTTTAATTCCTGATCTAACCACGGAGACACAAAATTCCGCACATTGAACTTCCTAATTGGTGCAAATTTATTTACAATGGGAAGTAATACATTATCAAACTCACCCAGAGCAAGATCCGGATTTTCTTTTCGTAGAACTTCAGACCAGTCCACCCCTCTCACTTCATTACAATAATTGTTTTCATTAAAGTTTTTAAAAACTCTCTTGAAAACAATTTTCTGACCCCTTTTTGGTATTTTTGTTTTTCTTCCAATAACAATAAGGTTGTGGTCACTACAGCCTACTGGAATGGAAGCTACACTGGAACACAGCTCAGAAACATTTGTAAATATCAGATCAATACAAGTTGCAGATATAACTCCATCATCTCTTCTACATATTCTAGTAGGCTTCTTGACTACTTGTGATAAATTACATGTATTCGCTAGAGAAAGTAATCTCGCCTTAAGCGGACAGTCTCTCACACTCCAATCTATATTAAAGTCTCCTAAAAAAAAAACACCTCATAATTTGTATCACATACTTTGTCCAGCACTTTACATATATTATCCAAGTACAATGTGGTAGCACTTGGGGGTCTATAGCAACATCCCATCAATATTGATTTTATATAAGGAAGTTTTATTTCCAGCCACAAAACTTCCACCTCTTTACATCCTAAATCACTTCTAATTTTAACTGGTATATGCTCTTGACAATAAACGGCTACTCCACCTCCCTTAATTGCACCCCTATCCAATCTGAACAAATTATAACCTTCTATTTTCAATACATCACTATTTATTTCTGAATTCAGGTGTGTTTCTGATATTGCAAGCATGTGTAATTTATATTCAGTCAAAATCTCAGCAACATCAACAACTTTATTCCGTAAACTACAAATATTCAAATGACCCAACCTCAATCCCTTTTGTGGTAAAATGGGACCATGTATCCTAATTCAATAGGCTAACAGTTAACCAACATAACATTGCATCAAAATCGAGCCGTCTTCTACACAAAATCTTCTACACAGACACCACGTTCACACACACACACACACACACACACACACACACACACACACACACACACACACACACACACACACACAACACAACCAACATAATATCCAGTAAATGTAATATCATATGCTTAACACCATCTCCAACTAATCAAGGTCCCATGTGTCTGTGTGACTTTAATGAAACTATTGTAACCCATAGACCTCTTACGATTTAGTTCAGTTTCGGATGTTTGTCCACAGCTTCCCAGTAAGCTTCCGCCTTCTGATAATCCATGAATTTCTGCGTCTCATTTCCATGGGTAATGAGTAAAGTGGCTGGATGAATAATTCCATGTTTTACACCAGCAGCTCTGAGTTTTTCCCTGATTTCGCCGAATTTTGCCCTCCGCTTGGCCATATCTGACGTTAGATCAGGGAAGAACTGAAGCCTTGTCTCCCCATATTTAAGTATACGTTCCTTTTTTTGACAGCACCAGTATCTCTTCCTTAGCCATGTAACGTTGCATCCTCATAATCATTGTTTTATTCCCAGGGCCAACACGGTGGGCAATTTCAACCACAGGCTCAGTCCCAATCTTCCCTTCAAACAACTCCCTCACCAGACTGTTCATGTAGGCTGTCGGATTCCCTTTTTCCACACCGATCGGCAGACCATGTACTCTTAAATTGAATTTCCGACTGTGCGCCTCCAGTCGTTCCACTGTATCACGAAATTCAATGTTCTCTTTATACAATTGTTTTACATCCATATCGCATTTCTCCATGTTCACCTCCAGTACAGAAACACGCTCATCCATGAAACCCAGACATTTCTCCACATCATCCAGTTTCCGACCAGATTCCTCCATTTGTACTTTGAGAGAATTGAGTTGTGGTTGAAGTGTGGTCAGCACTACAGCAATTTCTTCCTTCATAATCGAACGGATCAACTCCAACAGTTCTTGTTTATCAACTCCAGCCATAGCTTTTATAGGGGTTACCTGTTCATGTGGGTTCAAATTCTTTATCTTTGACTTTGACCTTGTATTCCGTTTGTTCTGTTCGCTCCAGCCTGAGGTTTCCACATTCATTTCTTCCATTCAAAACTTTATGATCCTCTCTCTATCATCTTTACCGATAATTTCTTTCCATTCATTTGTATTTAGTCACTTTCAAACTTTTTCTCAGAGCATGGCGTTCACTTTTCACGCATGCTCGCTTCACGTACATGGCGGCCATAAAGGGATGGACATGCTCAGAAACAATGCTCAGGTAGGCCGTGGCATTTAAACGATGCCCAATTGGCACTAAGGGGCCTAAAGTGTGCCAAGAAAACATCCCCCACACCATTACACCACCACCACCAGCCTGCACAGTGGTAACAAGGCATGATGGATCCATGTTCTCATTCTGTTTACGCCAAATTCTGACTCTACCATCTGAATGTCTCAACAGAAATCGAGACTCATCAGACCAGGCAACATTTTTCCAGTCTTCAACTGTCCAATTTTGGTGAGCTCTAGCAAATTGTAGCCTCTTTTTCATATTTGTGGTGGAGATGAGTGGTACCCGGTGGGGTCTTCTGCTGTTGTAGCCCATCCGCCTCAAGGTTGTGCGTGTTGTGGCTTCACAAATGCTTTGCTGCATACCTCGGTTGTAACGAGTGGTAATTTCAGTCAAAGTTGCTCTTCTATCAGCTTGAATCAGTCGGCCCATTCTCCTCTGACCTCTAGCATCAACAAGGCATTTTCGCCCACAGGACTGCCGCATACTGGATGTTTTTCCCTTTTCACACCATTATTTGTAAACCCTAGAAATGGTTGTGCATGAAAATCCCAGTAACTGAGCAGATTGTGAAATACTCAGACCGGCCCGTCTGGCACCAACAACCATGCCAAATAACCTTTCTTTCCCATTCTGACATTCAGTTTGGAGTTCAGGAGATTGTCTTGACCAGCAGGGACGTGCAGAGAGTTCTTCAGGGGCAGGGGCTCAAATGTAAAAAAGGGGCATATATATATATATATAGTAGTATAATAGTAAAAGTAGCCAACCGGCCAAAAGTTTGGACACTAAACTTTTAAGCATTTATTTTATTTGATCTAATATACAGAAAAAACAGTAATATTGTGAAATATTACTACAATTTGAAATAATTGTTTTCTATTATAATATACGTATAACCTTTGATACTTTTTTCAGGATTCTTAGTTAAAAAAAGAACACCATCTATTTAAAATATAATTATTTTGTACCAATATACACTACCGTTCAAAAGTTTGGGGATAGTAATTTTCTTTCTTTCTTTATTTTAAATAAATTAATACTTTTATTTAGCAAGGATGTGCTAAATTGATTAAAAAAAAGTGACCGTAAAGATTTAATGTTGTTCTATTTAACTTTTATTCATCAATGAATCCTCGAAAAGGTATTTAAAAAAAAACATTAAAATAGAAGTGTCCAAATATTTGACCAGTAGTACTGTACTATTATACTATTGCTGCATAATTATCTATGAATAATTATGTTTACTGCATACTAAACGTTGTATCAATTTACATAGACAAAATACAAGTGACTTGAATAGGCTACTAGTATTACTTACCATTAATGCTACTTTTGGTGCTAGTTTTGTGCAGTGCTTTGTAGTCAATTAACATCGATTGATGCAACGACGTAGCTTCATAAATGTAAATTCGTCTGTCCATGTAATTTTCTAACGATTTATGAATGACCTGGGGCATGTTCAAGTTCAAAACGGTGCGCAACGTTTTGCTACGGTTTCCGGGTTGAAAGTCATGTTTCCTGGAAACGGCGTGCACCGTTGTGCAACGGGGTTTGAGATACGTTTTCTTTTGTTTGGTGGGTGTGTCAGAACTGCAGTCCAATCAGCAGCAACTTGTATAGAGCATCACAGTCCTGCCCACAGCCGGTGCCGGAAGTAAGAATTCAATACAATTTCTCCATTGACAGTTGGGGTATAAGCCATAAAAACGTAACCATACATGGTAGACTTAAAACCAGCTACGGCTGTACTAAGCGATTGTATATGCTCATATAAACGTCAAAAGTTCATGGGGCACTAACCTTGTTTTAAGATAAATGCCTTTTATTCACGATGTCTTGGATAAGTACCGTATATACCCGAATATAAGACGACCCTGAATATAAGACGACCCCCCATTTTCTCCATTGACAGTTGGGGTATAAGCCATAAAAACGTAACCATACATGGAAGACTATGTATGGTTGCTCTCTACGATGCTCTCTATACATGAATGTCAGTCACGTGACCTCTTACGTCATTCGCTCTTTTTCCAGTTGACTGCCGCCATCTTGGGTACCTGACAAGCATTAGCTATCTAGCTTGCTACGATTTAGAGCTTCATATGGATACAGTAAATGGCTACGAAAGACAACATGTCGCACCTAGATTACCAGGAAAAGAAACGCTACTTTCAAAAAATATCATCGTTAGGGTGTGATCCTTACGCGATACCTGATGCGTAGTAGCTACTTCCAGCCTCTGACATTTGACAAGCAGATTTTCTCTCAATTTTCTCTGTTTCACTTTATACATGACCAACTTTGTTTATGTAAACCTTGTGTGTATTTGACAGTATTAGCGCAATAAGACTAAAAAGATAACTTAGTTAAGTAACCAGGCGCTGTTGTTAGACAGGCTTAGTGCATGTGCGCTTCGGTGTATGCGCTCAGAAAAGCGCACGTAAGAGCCACGCATCAACACGTAAATGACTTGTTTATCCGGCAAGGCTTTAAAGCACATGCAAATAATTATGTTAACTTTTGTGAACTGCAGTGTCCCTTCCTCAGCGTTAACATTTGATGTGAATATACGTCGCGTTGTAGCCTATGCTGGGACGGAGGCGCCAGAAATGCAACTGATACAATATGCACGATACTACAACATTTCTTTAAAAGCAGATCGTGGAGATATTTTAATCGTCCACGATCATAAATCGTGCTATCGCACACCCCTAAGCTTGCGTTAGTTCATTAACAATATATTCACATCCACTCGCCACAGACAAAATGAACACTGCACAGGGAGTTTGCACACACAAACCACTGTTATAACATAAAAGCAAGCAGGCTACTGCGTGCATGGTTTGGCATGATATGACTGAAGGAATTTGACTGAATGCGCGCAAAATGCGCTCCCTTAATCCTAAAAAGCTGACATCAGTTCATTGTGATCTCACACATCTCTGTTTTTATCAATGAAGCTGACTGCACAATAAATCTTTCATAATATATACACTTTGTTTGTTAAAATTAGAGGATTTGCCAGCATACAGAATTCAGCTCTGAACAAAAAGTCTGTTTTGAGCGGTGAGGGGAGTCTATCTTAAATGCTTCTGATTTCCCATTGTGTTCAAGAAATCAACACACATGTCTGTGATTGGCTAAATCGCTCAACGCTGCAAACATGTTATAAAAAGAAACTCTGAAAATCGTTTCTATTTTGTAATGTACAAAAATGTATTAGTTTTTATGTTTTATTCATAGATATTTCTAGTTTAAAACATATAAAAACCCGCAAATCATTTTATTCTCCGCAACCCGCACACACAGAGTAAGTGCATTACCGCCCGCACCCGCACCCGCGCTCGCACTCGGCCTGGCACTCGGCCATCAAATCTAGTCCCGCGCCACACTCTTTTGCATTGGGAGTGCACGTCTCTAGATCAAGGGCCCGGCCCGAGGATAGTGACGGGAAATATCGGCCCAGCCCGAGGGTCGGGTCAAGTTCGGGCTCAGGCAGAGAATCTAAGCTCTAGTTCCTTTGCGACTGACGTATCGATCTTGCCGAATCAGGTACTCAAGATGGCTGAAGACAAGTTTTAGAAGTGAGTGACGTCAGTGAGGAGACGTTGGTGACATCATCTGATATTCATGTAGAGCATCACAGTCCTGCCCACAGCCGGTGCCGGAAGTAAAAATTCAATACAATTTCTCCATTGACAGTTGGGGTATAAGCCATAAAAATGTAACCATACATGGAAGACTTAAAACCAGCTACGGCTGTACTAAGTGATTGTCTATGCTCATATAAACGCCAAAAGTTCATGGGGCACTAACCTTGTTTTAAGATAAATGCCTTTTATTCGCGATGTATTGTGTAAGGGGTATACAGGTAAAGACCCAGAACCAGATATGAAGAATGAAGACCCGGAGTCAGAATTATAAAAAATTAAAGAAAAGTTTTACTGAAGATAGTTTGCAGTTTCATCAGCAGAAGTCAGCTTCAAGACTCACACAGGAGTTCGTAGGCCGCCTCGCTTACAGTTACAAAGAACACAGCAGTTATACCATTTCCAAGGTCTAAGCTACGTCATTGCTTACTAGACATGTGCCGGTATTCGGTAATGCGATAAATCGCGGTAATGAATATGCACGATATTGTTATCGCGGCCACTTCAAAATACCGTGAAAAATAATAGATTTGAATTTAGACTTTTAGAACACGCATTAGCTAATTTTCTATCAACCGCGTATATGCTCCGCAAAACACGTGCGCACTCTGATGTAAACAATCCCCACATGTATAAGCACTGTGTGCACGCGGCGCAGAGCGCACTCTAGTCTAATGTAAACAATCATCACATGGAGTAGAAGCATGGCGGAAGGAGGAACGCTGCCGACGATTTACCCCCCGCAGGGCTGCCAACTCTCACGCATTCAGCTTGAGACTCAAGCGCCTTTCAGACAGGACGCAGAATACTCGCGGGGACGTTTTGTTGCTGCGTCGACCAAAGCACGCCGGGGTCAAAGTTAAAAATAGTTCAACTTTTTATTTGCAAAATAGCAAATCGCGTTCCGCGTTCTGTCTGAAAGCCGCTTTACGGAATTGACACTTTTCACACGCTCTCACGCAGAGAAAAATCGCGGAGCAAAGAGGACACTGACACCGACAGACTAGACAGAGCAGGTTACTTTTGATATGAAAAAAAAAAAGTTTCTGTCCATTGTGACAGATCGCTGCGCCTCAGTTCAAGTAAACCGATCATCTGTTACTTTTTATTTAAAGATACAATACAACTTACCTTAAGGTTTATGCCTCATACAAAATGTCGATCAATCAGTGTTTTTCACGGAAAGAGGTCAATAAAACTGCAGGAGAACAGTTATGTCACAGAACGTTACATTTACCTCAGGAAAGCCATTTAATGACCAGCACTTTAGTTGACTAGAAAAAATTTCATTTTGCTAAATATGTGCACTTTATTACATATTAATTATATGTTTACTTGTCATTACATAATTGTTATTATAATGAAAACCGCATTATATTTAATTTCTCTCTGTTTACAGCATTATGTGAGATATATTTTTTTCTTGAGAAAGATTAACATGCAGACTGTAGCCTACCTAATATTTATCCAAATGAGTCAATATTGAATTAAGATTAAAATCAAATACAAGAATTTATTTGAATAATACAAACAGTAACCTATCAGTCATTGTACCATGTAAACATTGTAACACGTTGTCACTAAACTTAATAAAATTCTGTTTAGTTACCATGTTTTGAAAATCACAATTACACATTGTGATGCAAGTTGTTTTTTTAGATACCCGCAATCCATCTGTTTCTCTTGAGCAATTAAAATATCGTGATAATACCGTATACCGTGATAAAAGCTCATTCAATTAATCGCAGCACGAAAATTTGATACCGGCACATGCCTATTGCTTACACGTTGAATGATTCTCATTGGCTAAGAAATAGATAGACACAGTAATTTTCCACACATATACAGATAGACGGAAGCATATCTCCATCGATTATGCAGATGAGACTCAGAGGCTCGTCATGACCTTCCAGGTCGCAGATTTGGGTTGCTGGGCACCAGCATGTCCAGAACAACAACTCAGTCAATCTCCAATAATGGCAGTGGTTCCTGCAACCAAGAAGACTAACACACACACCGAAACACTGCGTTTCCAAGGTTGGATTTGGCCAGGCTCTAACAGGAGAGTCGTCTCAAAACATCAAGATAATGCCTTCTTTCTCTCAAGGATACCTAAACTTTAGTCTAACTGAAGTAAGACTTTAACAAAGAAATGGTCCCTTAAACTATTGGCTTCAATTACCCCAGAGCCGATCCTCCCTATACGCACACTACGCAAGTTGCGTAGGGCCCCGCAAATAACTCAAGGCCCCGCCTCCCCCTCGTGTCAAAGCGCGTCAATCAAAGTTTACAACATCGATGAGATAACTAAGCGGAACTATCCTTCTGGTCACGAAAAGAGACTGAGAAAAACACCATGTGAGTGAATTGAAAGCGCGTATCTATACCACGAATTTAATTTCTTGTGCCATTTGTACACCAAAAATAGTTTTTGCGTGCATGATACGCACTTTTTGGCGTATAATATGCACGCACTCCCTACCCAAGAAATTTACAGTGCGTAGCTTATGCACGCAAAAAAACATTTTTGGCGTATAAATAGCACGAGAAATTAAATTCGTGGTATAGATACGCACTTTCATGAGATTACGTTTGTTAATACAAAGGGCAACGGACAACGTTATTTGTTTATAAACTGCAGCTCGGAAAAGATAACCGCGTCGTGCGTTAACATGAGTTCATATGCGCGTGCAGGAAATGAAACGCGCACTTTCCAGTGAAACATATGGGGACCAGTTACCAGTACAATATGGGCGTGATGGCACTCCTCATTAGGCGCTCATACTTTTAAAACAAGACAATTGATTATCTAGTCTCCAAGTCAGTTTAGTTACAACTCTGCAATAAAGCAAGATGGAAAGCAATCTATTGACATTGACTATATTGCATTTAAAATGTTGATTGGCTGGACATACTGGTCAATATGGATGCACATCCCTCAGTAAATAATAACCATCAAGTATCAATTATTGCTTTTATCATGTAAAACACAGTGACATGCAATGGCAAGCCATTTTAGCTTTTATTAATTCACAGGATGCATTTTTGAAATCAATAATTAAATTTGTACTTAAAATGTGAATTATTGATATTAATATAAAATATGTCTATTTGTGATATCAGGAATTACATTTTCATTAGTACTAACTAAACTAGGGAGGATTGTAGTGGGAGAACTGGGTGGGGTGTCAGGTGTGACTGTGTGGCAATGGCAAATGGTTTACATGGCTCATGGGTCAGGTAGGGGCCCCTTAACAGATTTTTGCTTAGGGCCCCAGGGAGGTCAGGATCGGCTCTGAATGACCCCTTTATGTTTTAACACTTTGGAGACCTTTCTCAAACAAAAACAAAAACAAATCCCTATTTCATTTCTGGAAGCCAGGGTAAATAAGCAAGCACTGTTACTGCATTTAGCAGTCCCTCCAGAAAAACGTGATTATGCGATCGCTGAATTCAATGCATAATCAGCCAAAGTCCGCATATTTATGCGGGGGTCGCATTTTTTCAAATACTCCGCAATTTCGCCGCATAAATGGCTGATTTCCGCGCAAAATATGCAGGGCTTGCATGATTTCATAATCCCCGCATTTTTCGTCGCAAAAAAGTCACATATATCTTAGCAGAAAGTTGGAAAATGTTGCGTTTGCTTCACACAAGAGCAGCCATTTCCCCCTGTTTGCCATGGGAACGTTATAAAGTGATGTAATTACACGAACATCAACGAAAAGCTGTAAAACAGGAGCACACTTTATTTTTAAATATTTCATTTATTCATTTTTACTGAAGTTGTAGCATATTCCTATAGTAAAGCTACAGAACTTGTTTGACTCATCAATGTTTTGTAAGTTTGATGTGTTTAAGGTCTTGTAACGCGTTGTGTCGGGAAGAAAAATAGGGATAGCTCACAGATGAAGTCATTGCAGAGGCCAGACAGACTCACGGAGGCGATTGGCATCTCACAACTAGCACTTTATTCCCAAATCGAACTCGTAACTGTCTGTCACACGTACTACCGTCCACATCGTTACTTAATTAACAAAATAAGATAAAAGAAGTAGCATCAAACAGAAATTACCCGCACACATGGGGTGTTCGAGGCGCACATACAATATAATACTGCAGACAGTTCAACAGGGAGCGCGCAGCTCTTAAAGGGGCCACACCTTATTTCCACTCGTTACAGTCTGAAATAAAACAAGATGAGAAATTAAATATTTCCAGCACTTTCTGTGATGTAGTACGCTTGCTTATCATAGGAAGTAATACGAAAGGACTCTTTACATTAAGGTAGTAGCCTAGTGAGAACAAGGTGTTGGGGAATCACTTTTTTTCTCTCTTTTTCATCAAACCACAGTTTTTGCAAGTCCCTGCAATTTTTGCAAGTTCCCGCAATTTCATCGCAAACAATTGCATAAATATCCCGCCTATTCCATCGCATTTCTAAAGAAAACGGGTCGCGTTATCAAGGATTTTTGCCCGCAACAATCACAAAAAAACTCCGCGTTTTTCTGGAAGGACTGATTTAGATATCAAATACAGACATTAAAGAATACATGAAAAGAACATTGCAGTAATCACACTGGTAATTTCTATAACAAAGTAAAATCTCACAAGTCTAGAGAAGTCATTCAACTCATTTAATATGTAGAAGGAAAAATATTGATTAATACCTTGATTATAATTACTCATCATTGCATATACATTGAAGCAGCAGTGGATTTCAGTCCACCCCCTTCAATTGGATAAGTACTTCATTACCCACAATCCTGAACAATCCCACAGTGATGCATCTGATTGGTGGAAGTGGTGTAACGTGTCTGGTTAAACCCCGCGAAGGTCCGTGAAGACTGAAGATCGTGTAATGACGTAGGTCTAGTTCATTGGTCGCACGTCAGAGGCGCCTGCGCCATTGAAGGTGCAGGTGGCGCAGCACAGCCTATGAGCGAGCCAGATGCTCAATGCGTTAGCTGTGCAGCTGCAAATGCGTTTTACATATAAGCTTCAGTAAATTTAGGAAAAGGAGTTTCCCTGCACATTTACTATATACAGCAATTCACTGGAGGAAAAAGTTCACGTGGCCGTCGTCAGATTTGGAAGTCGCTGAAAAGGCTCTTTCGCGGTTGTGGCTTCAGTCGACTTCACTGAGACGCGGCGGTTTATGGGATGAGTAGTTCCTTCGCTCGGAAATGAAAATATGTTCACAGTCTTGTACCTTTGACTTTTTTTGGATTTTCTCTTCGTTTCTTCACTCGAAATATGTTGTATGCTTATGAGCTCAGACATGCTCTAAAACCCTTTAAGATACGGATTTTACAAATCATAAATGGGAGAAATGAATGGGAAATTTACCTCCGGCACCAAAGCTCTCTCGGGCTGTGGGCGAGACTGTGAAGCTCTAACGTTATATAAAACACGCGGTATTAAAGTGAACTCGCACAATGGGTTCAAGGAAAGAAATTTACAAATGTGTTCGATGCAGCTCGGTATACGCAACAACTGAGGATATTAGAAGACATGTTTGTCGTAAGTTTTATAGTAAAAATATAGGATATTAAAATAATGATGTAGTTGTTTATATTTTTAGCTTCATTGCAAGTGTATGACATTTGGTATAGAAATAAACAATGGTAATTAATTTTTTTTCCTAAAAATGAGAAAGAAAATACAGGGTATTAAAACAGTATGAACTACAAATAAAGTCAGTATGTGAGGCTAAATAGATGTGTTTTAGTCTGAATTAGGTAAGATGTGTGCTTCCATTTCAGTTTCCACAAATCCCTTCACTCGACTGGGATGTTCTCTTCTGTTCTGAGCGGCAAGTGCAGTAACTGTAACATCGGGCATATTTTGTAGTATTAAACACATATTTATACCGACTTCATCAGGCTTAGAAAATTCTTCACAAAGGTCACAAAGAATGGCCTTCTCAGCTGCCATAGTTGCAACTCTTGCATCATCAGAACAGTGTGTTCAACACATCATCGTTTTTGTTTAAAAAACGTTGTGCAACGTTTAGTGATGTGTCGTTCATGAACGATTCGTTCATTTTGAACGAATCTTTAATATGACTCGGGACTACCGAGTTGTCTCAGAGAGTGATTCGTTCATTTTGTGTTGACCACGCATGCGCATTGCGCAACATATGGTTTCTGAATCTGAATCTGTACTGGAAATGATTAGTTCATCTCTCTCGTGTCTTCGGGTTCGGGACGGGTCCGAGTCTTTCGTTCTTCCTGTCAGTCCCATAGAGGCTATGCTGTCAGTACCGGAAAGAGTAATGATTAGTTCATATTTCGAGTCTTTCGTTCTTTCTGTCAGTCCTATAGAGACTAGTACCGGAAAGAGTAATGATTAGTTCATCTTTCGAGTCTCGAGTTCGGCCGGGTCCGAGTCTTTCGTTCTTCCTGTCAGTCCCATAGAGACTATGCTGTCTGTACCGGAAAGAGTAATGATTAGTTCATTTTCTGAGTCTTCGGGTTTGAGCATAGACAGTAAAAGAAAGTTTGAGTCCTTCGTTCTTTTGTCACGTGACTTGTCACCGTTTTGAATAGCCTACTAATTCACAACCTTTTTACAAACAAGCACATAGTTAATGTATAATATAATAGTAGTTAATTAATGTATAATATATAATAAAACACACCACAGATGCACAAGAAACATTTCAGAAAAGAGACAAACTGGGACAATAATAAGATGGAACTTTTATTTTTCAGATAATGTTTATTTAACATATTTTGTATTTTAATTCCTAAACATAAAACAATATACAATTCAGACGCAGTCAATAATACGAACCTAATGTTGTATTTGATGCGAAATACCAGCGATCACGTGACAAAAGAACGAAAGATTCAAACCCGAAGACTCGAAGAAAATGAACTAATCATTTCTCTTTCCGGTACTGACAGCATACCCTCTATGGGACTGACAGGAAGAACGAAAGACTCGGACCCGGCCGAACCCGAACTCGAAAGATGAACTAATCATTACTCTTTCCGGCCCTGCTGTATCACACACGGCACGGCCCAGCAGACAGCACAGATCAGAGTCAGACACTGACGAGTCGACAACGTCTCGAGACACGAAAGGAGGAGAACAAACCTGATAAATATGAAGTTGCAAAGGAAAGAACGTCTCGGATCAGGAGGTGAGGTGAACTAACAGAATCAGACTGCAATAGCCTGAACTTAAGACCCAACAACTAATCAATTAATACAAATTTCGGTTTCTTATAATTTGGCTTTGGCTGAATTACCCTATAGTGTATTTTTATTATTTTTTACAAATTTAATCAACATTTTCATAAGTACTAGATGTGTTGGGATATTTAACATGCCATTTTAATTATATTATGCTGAAATGAACAAACAAAATGACTCGAAAAAAGATTCGTTCATTTTGCTGAACGAGACTCAAAGATCCGAGTCAGTAAAATGATCCGAACTTCCCACTACTAGCAACGTTTTGTCAGGGCTGAACGCAGCCCTGAAAATTACCGCTCCACTTCACATTGTCCAATGAAATTTGAACTTGTGGCTGATGACGATTGGTCGGTGTATTATACATGACAAACAGGCTTCAATGAATTATGTAATATTTTAAAATATGTGATATGTTGATTTTTAATTGAATCGACACACTAATGTTACCTTTTATTATTGAAAAATAAGGTTAAAAAAAATTGTGGTCGAGCCATATAGGCCTAACTTTACTCACTGAAAAAACATATTTGGATCGAGAGCATCGGTACCCGAGCAGACTGTGGAATACCTATGTTATACGTGCACACCAGTGCATTTTCATTTTAAAACTCATAACTTTCGCTACGGTTGCGCCTGCCATCCACAGAGTTTTCGACCCTCGAAAACGGTTCTAAATCACACATCTAAATGTATTGAAGCAACTGTCATGTGATTGGTTGATTAGATAATTGCATTAATGAGAAATTGAACAGGTGTTCCTAATAATCCTTTAGGTGAGTGTACTTTATGACATGCACATTACTACTTTTATTCAGCAGGGATGAATTGAACCAAAAGTGACAGTATTTTTTTTTTACATTGTTACAAAATATTTCCAACGTATAATATTACTTATATATTTAATAGACTTCTCTATTACTGTCTTACTGACCACAGACTTTTGAGTGCTAGTGTAGGTGTTTAGAAGTAGTATTGTTTGTTTTTCAGCATTTAATCAATCTCTTCTTGGCTTATTCATGTTTGATATTTAACATACATGAGTGAGATTTTGATCCAATCAGATTTCATTGTGGGCGGCAATACTGCAAAAATAACCAACACAGCTAGTTAGGCAAAAGATTCAGATCATCAATAGTATAGCTTTTATTGCTTTGTTGTGTCTCGCCTGGTTAGGTCACAGTGTCCTTTTGTAATTTCATACCCATTAATGATGATGTTGGGAGATGAGCTGTGTCCCTGTTTAGATATGCTAATTGGGGTAGAAAATGTTACCATTGCTGCACTCAAATGTCCCTATTTACCATAATCATGCCTGATCTGTAGATTGGGAATGGAGCATGACGGTCAGGGCAACCGCTGCGGTGACGAAACAGCCATGGGAAGTGTCATGGCTCCTCTGGTGCAAGCAGCCTTCCACCGCTACCACTGGTCAATGTGCAGTGGCCAAGAGCTGAAGAGATATATTCAGTGAGTTCACACTTCTCTCTTCTCACACCTCTCTTTGTTTAATCTAGAAACTGGAAGGCCTTGAATTTATGTGCATATTTTAAAAGGAAACATGTCTCTTCACAGGTATGCCTTATGATCAGGGTGCGATTTGTGTAAAAACAGAGGGAGGATGTTTTTAATTTACATTTTTTTAATGAAAATAAATCAAGAAGCACAGTAGGTATTTTGAGGAGATGTTAAATGAACATGTATAGAATCATTTTGAGCTTTAATGAAACAATATCGGAATTTTTAGACAAAGTGTAATGTTTTAATCCATTTTTACGTTTTAATTATGAGCGATCTACATTTAATTAGATCAAGATTAGATTAGTTCGAGCAGATTACCTCTGTACCTCTTGTTGGTTTCATATGGATTACATAATCAGAGAATTGACCTATCTGTTCAAAAAGCTTTCTATAGACATATTTCTTATCGTGACTGAGGCAAGTAGCCTAGAGTTTCGGTTTATTTTTGTGACGCACTGCTGTTCAGGGAGATAGAGACGGCAGAATATGCATCCCGTTTGTTTTCTTTATTTTACAAAAGCATGTGAGTGAACATAAATAAAAATAGACATTTACAGTTTACATTTACTTACTCTTATCTGTATGACCAAAAAGTTTTTTTAAGTTATTGCCGCTGTTATGAGAAAAAAAAAAAATACAAGGGAACGTGCCGGCGTGTTCGGCGATCGCTAATGTAACATGCCAGACATTTATTTTAGACATTTAATATGGCTTTTAATGAAGGAGCATTGATTACTGGTGAGGGTACTGAATTTTTTTTCCCCCACCGGGGATCAAAATAATTCAGCAGAATAATTGCACCCTGCCTATGATAAATATTTCTTATGAGTTATACTTGATTGTAAATATTGTCCTGTGCTTTAATTTGAGCTCTGCTTTGTTTGGTTTGACCTCAAGTTCAGTTGACTGTTTGTTTACCTGAATTATAGTCACCAGTAGGTCATTTACTGCGAGAAAGAAGTGCGAGATCAAAGTTCTTTCATTTATGGATCGCCTTGATATCCGACAGTTTACATACAACATGACCAACAGAGATTAACTCTAAAACAACCTGTAATTGCTGCTTTAGCCATGATAATGATGGTGTTTGAACATTTGATGGTGCTCTGCACACGGTACAGTTTGAAGTCATTCTTTATATAATTGCTTATATAATGCTAAACACACTTTTTTTTCTTAAAGAGACATATTGATAGACAGACATCATCATTATATGGACAAAAACATATGAAACCGAATCAGAAGTTAAATTTTTGGGTGAACTATCCCTTTAAGAAAAGATCATGACAGTTATGTGAATATGAATTGTCAATGAAAAAAAAAAAATATTAATGAGATGATGTGATCCAACAGCAAACTTCTCTCATCTGAGACCTGTTACATTATGATCTGGGCTAAAGGTTGTGGGTTGTATTTCTACAATAAACCTCTCAATTTGAGGTAATTTATTCATTTAAACCCTCACTGATTCACTCAATCATTTCAGAAGACATCTAGTGCCACTTAAGGATTTTTGAATTGATATACTTCTTAATGTTCAGGGTTAATCCTATCATGACTAAGAGCTGATGGGATATAAATTACCTATGAATCTTGGCAACTTACTGCAGCCAATACAAATGAGATGTTAAGTAGCTCTCTATGACAGGAAAAGCATTTTCACCGTTGTCTTTTGAGTTTGAAGTGGTCACTATTCTCGGTAGTCTTCGAGCAGCGTAGAATAATTGATTTTTCCATTCACATCAAGCAAATCGACTTGTTCTCAGAAGAAAATCTGCATTTACCAATGCAATAGATTTGTGTGATCATTGTGTTTTACTCAACTCTCACATCACCTTTAACCTAAACAGTGCTCTTGAAGAAATGCTGATAATTAAGAGCGGACAGATTTATTTCTGATAATAAAAGGCATCACTTTTACTGAAAATCCTTGCGCAGTTCATTATTGGCCTACTGTAACTTTAAATTAGCCAGCGGTCAGTAGGAAACCTCTGAAGAAAGTTTGAAAGTTTAAAAGCACTTTCTCTGCATGTCCTGGCCTCACTCAGCACTTCATGATTTTTAACATTTACTGTAAATTATCTAATGCATGGAGATTAGGAAATGTGATTTAGTTCTTTCTTTGAGGGTTCAAAATTAGTTTCACTTTAATGATATGAATCAAATGAATCATCTAGAATGTATGAGTCTCATTTTCATTACACCATACTGTCCAATTTAGGCTTACTGTTTGCTTCCAAACTTTAAAAGTGGCTTCCAAAGTTTATAGGGCCATTCGTTAAACACCTTTACTGGGTTTACTCAAACAGATGTTGTAACTTTGTTTGTTTTTCACAGTTCATATGACTGCCTGCTGGACGACCCCTTCAAACATGACTGGCCGCAGCTCCCTGAACTTCCCGGCATCAATTACTCCATGGATGAGCAGTGTCGCTTCGATTTTGGAGTTGGATACAAAATCTGTACTTCAGTGAGTGTAGCTGGAGGCTGTATTCTCCCTTGACAGATCTGATAAATGTCAGTCATTAAACCAAGCACCAAAAAGTCCATCTCCTAAATATTTCGTATTTTAACCGATGCTCATTAAGGTCTCTGTCCAAGGTCTTTTAGATGGAAGTGCTTATATATATAAATAAGTGCTTTACATATATAAGTGCTTTATATATTTCTATGCCAAGTTTCTCTTGTAAATAAGACCATTTTAAGGAAGACATGGATAATAATTCAGTATTAGTTTCTGGCCTTTAAATTATACTTTTTTTAATGTTCTCTTAACCCCCCAAACCCTCCGCTCTAAACACTTTCAAGTGCAAAATGAATATGTGCTGCAAAGCCCCAATCACAGGTACAGTGTCAGGGAAAAGAGCCTCACACCTCGTTTATTGTCTGAAACTGAGAACCAGCAGATGGCCAGATGTTTGGCATTCTGTCA
This sequence comes from Tiaroga cobitis, assembly GCA_030578255.1. NCBI lineage: Eukaryota > Metazoa > Chordata > Actinopteri > Cypriniformes > Leuciscidae > Tiaroga > Tiaroga cobitis. The sequence goes on along the minus strand of CM060595.1, from coordinate 26,118,047 downwards.
TCAAAGGCTGTAACACTAGTAAACAAGATCACCATGCTGTGATCCTTCCTCCCATCCCTCTGTCATGCCTGAACAACATGTGCCCAGCTGTACACCATAGCCCAGCAAAAACTTACACCCTCATCATGAGATGTTCTATGACCCACTAATCATGCATTAAATAGTTGTCTCTCTGTGGCCCATTGGCAGTGTCGATAGAAACAATTAGATTATAATGGGATTGAAAAATAAAATATTTGTCAGGAACTATTTGTTGCTTCTCCCATCTGCAGTGTGACATTTTATTGAGCTCTCTGAGGAGTTTGTGGTACCAAAAAAGGTAATTGCAGCAAAGCTTTTCCATCTTTTACTCCATAACAAGCCGCTCTTAGATTCTGGGCAAAGTGACATCACATCAAAAACGGTGCTCACCCCCAAAAACAGGCAATTTTAGCATGCTATCAAAAATTATCTATGGGGTATTTTGCGCTAAACCTTCACATACATACTCTGGGGACATCAGAGACTTATTTTACATCTTGTAAAAAGGGCATAATAAGTGCCCTTTAACAAGCATATCGGTTACGAACTTGCTAGGGATTGTTCTCAGTAAGGTCAATAATTTGGATTTTTAGAAAATAGACAGGGTGAATTTCCATTTCATGCCACCTTTAATAATACAGGTACTATATGGTAATAGATATTGGCTTCGACTATAGGTAAAATAAAGCATTGAGCCAGTGACAGAGCAGACAACTGATATCCTTTAGTCTAGCTGCTTGCCAAGGGACTTGTTAGAGACTTTAAATGGAAGTTCATTTATGCCTTCAACATAGTGCCGTTTCTCCCTTGGGCACATCCGTCCATTTATTAACCGTATGTCTGAAACTTCCTACTCCACACGGCATTGCAAATAAGCAGAACTGTTTTGGTAAAGCACAGAGCTTACAGATGAACCTTGTATTTCAGCTGTCATCCATTAATTTCCTCTCCCAGTCTTGTGGGCTGGAATTTAAATTATGTTTTTCCCAAGAAAAAATATATATTGCAAATGTGAATTGTATTTTCAATTATTCACATTGTAATGTGTATGCCACCTTCTCCTGTTGTGTTTAATGATAAGAAAATGTAGTGAACAGAAGTCCAGCTGTGAATCAGCCTGGAGTGGACAACGTTATCATTCCTAAAATGATCTTCACTTTAGCTGTGTTCATATTAATTTGTCATAATCAATACCCTTATATTTAGTGATAAATGTCTGTTTCACTGTTTCGTTTGAAAATAAATGTAACTTGGTTTATTGTGACCAACAGTCATGACAATCGCATTGTAATGTTTTCATCTCATGGGCTTTAAACCCACAAACAAATGTGTAAGAAACCACAGCTGATGTGAATTAAAGGGATAGTCCGAGCAACAACAAAGAAAACACTATCATGTCATTCCAAACCTGTGCGACTTTCTTTCTTGTGAGATATTTTGAAGAATTTTGGAATAGCAAACTGTTTTACTCCCATTGACTTCTATTGCATGTTTGTACATAAAATTCAATGGAAACCAAACCTTTTTTTTTACCAACATTATTCAAAATATCATCTTTTGTGTTCTGTTTAAGAAAGAAACCCATACAGGGACTATCCCTTTAAGATAAATGAAATACTCAGAAACTCAAATCCTTTTTGGTACATTTTATTTTTTGTTGACTCCGATTGTGGCATTTGCAGTAAACAGAAAATGCAATACCTAAACCCCCCCCCCCCCCCCCCCCCCCCCCCATAAAAAAAGTCTGTATTCTCTTTTCTGTTCTTAGATCCATTTCCTGGGTGTCTAGCAGTAACACTAGCTCCAGAGTGGCACTGGCAGTCTCTAGAGGGAAAATCAATTCAGTCTCTCTCTCTGTCCCCCCCCCCCCCTCGAATTTTTTTTCAATTCGAGCTCGAGCGTGTTCCTAAGAGGAAAAGGATTGTCAGGTCTAATCTCTGGTGTATTTGTAGCTTTGTAGCTGGGCCAAAAAAGTTTAAAAATCTGTCTTGCCATTTAATTCTTGGGCACTTTTCCCTCTCTTCAGTTTCGCACATTTGATCCATGCAAGCAGCTTTGGTGCAGTCATCCAGATAACCCTTACTTCTGTAAGACCAAGAAAGGACCACCATTAGATGGGACTGAATGTGCCCCTGGGAAGGTAATTTTATGTGTCCACATTTTGCTATGCCTATTTTGTCCTGTTGTTCCCAATTTGATTCTGTCTCACACCTTCCCCTTGTAGTGGTGCTACAAAGGTCACTGCATGTGGAAGAATGCCAACCAAGTGAAGCAAGATGGAGCCTGGGGCGCCTGGAGCAAGTATGGCTCTTGCTCTCGCTCCTGCGGGACAGGCGTCCGATTCAGAACCCGCCAGTGCAACAACCCTGTGTATGTTATCTACTGAACGCACAGTCAGGATTGCTAATGAAGCTTACTGGCACACTAGTGTACTCTTCATAACCAGATTAAGTTATCATATGGATGGCTGCAGTTTCTTAAAAAGGAAAATAACTATCTGTCTAGCAATAATGCATACAGACAGCAGGGGTGAACATGATTGACACTATCCAATGATAGGAAATGTCAATCACAAACTTTGCATTCTCCAGTAAGGATAGTTTGTTCTTTATCTCTTTATTATTTCAAAACCTGTGTTTGAAGTCAGATCAAAAATAATGCATGCAATTATCTGATTACCTGTTTGTATCTATTTTTTGATAAACATCTGCGCAGGGTGTTTTTACCGTCGATGCTGTCTAAATGTGTTTTTCTTTTTGAAGTAGGGGTATTATTTTGCACCAGAAAAATTAGTGAATGCTTTTTAATTAGCATACATGCTTTGAGAATGAAAGAAGCAAGAGAACTAGGAATTTAGTTTTTTTATGCTAGCACATTAGTGTGCTAGCTGTGTAAAGTGTTTGTTTTAAGGACCTGTTAAACACCGTTTGAGTTGAACAGATGTTCACACTTATAGAAAATATGCATGAATAAAATTTAAAGTGAGGCTTGTGATGTTGTCAAAATTCAATCTATCATTTGCATCGGTTGCCATTTGGTCCAAACATTGCTTAGCTTTTCTGAATGTGGATCTATATATTTTATTTGATGAAAGAAGGGATAGATGTGTTTCTACTATCTGTTCACTTCATTGAAGTGATTCCTTTAAACTTTGTTTAGATTAACTTTGCTTACTGGCTGCTTTTTAAACCACACACTTGTATATTTAAAGTACTTTGTTTATCTTTATTTGATTATTATCTTTTGTCTGTTAGTCCATCTAATGGAGGTCAGGACTGTCCAGGGGTGAACTATGAGTACCAGCTGTGTAACATTGATGATTGCCCCAAACACTTTGAGGACTTCAGAGCACAGCAATGTCAACAACGCAACTCCCACTTTGAATACCAGAACACTAAACACCACTGGCTTCCCTACGAACACCCAGACGGTGAGTTTTTCAGATTTTAAAGCAGTGTAATTTGGGAAAATATATTTAAATGATAGTGCCCGGTCCTAGAGTTTTATTGGCCGAGTGACATTCCAAGAGCACTGAAATAGTGCAAAAGTGCCTGGCAACTTTTTCAGCAGCCCTGTTCTATATTTTTTTTCCATAGAATTTTTTTAATGGTCTGTGTTAAAGCGATATTAGCCATGAACCAAACCAACCAGTACAAGATGAACAACAACTTTACCCACTTTCCTTAGTGTGTGTGGCTCAAGAAGCCGTTTAGAGTGCTCTCACACATGAGGTGACAAAGTATCGTTTTAAATGCTTTTGTCAAACTTTGCTCTTTCTGCTGTTGCTTTATGTTGTGTCCATTGCCATTTATCTCTTTAACCCACAAAATGAAAGGACCACATTGTTCAAAACTAAAGTCAGTGACATGTGACATGGGGGTGACATGGGGGTGATGATGGTGCAGTGGATAAGACACATGTCTGTGGTGTGAGAGACCCGGGTTCTAATCCACTGCGAGACACCATTGTGTCCCTGAGCAAGACACTTAACCCCTAGTTGCTCCAGAGGCGTGCAACCTCTGACATATATAGCAATTGTAAGTCGCTTTGGATAAAAGCGTCAGCTAAATGAATAAATGAATAAATGTAAATGTAAATGTAACCCTCTAGGGTCTGAAGTGTTTTCTGGGTCTTGGAGGTCTTCTGACATGCTCTAACATTTGTGCTTATTTCTGTTACTTGTGACATTTTCATGGCTAAAGTCTGATTACACTGTATTCAGCAGAAATTCTGCTACAATAATATGTCAGTAGCATGTATGTAAAAGTTTGTAGTTTGAGATAATGACGTTTATGCGTGGTTTGTGATAAAACAAAAAAATATTGTCACTGAAATAAGGTCATGAAACCCATACTGATTATTTCTTCACAAGACTTTTGAAAATTGTATCACATAGCCTAGAATATTTGCTTCAAAACTATGTGAAAATCATCCTGCGTACTCATTCAGATAAAACAATATATTGATTTAAAATCTGTAAGACATGTTTTGTGTAAGAAAGCTTTATGCGAGGAGGCGTGATTAATCATGAATATAGATGTTTTTCACTCCTGAGAAATAACTAGACCCTCCCATAATGGCCCTATCAGGTGGGACCAGAACAAAGAATGAGTAGAGATTTAAAAAAGTATGGCTTTTTGATTGTTTGGATTTATTTACAACACAACATAATCCAAAGATACACAACAAAGGACAAAAAAGCACATTATTGAACACACTGATCTAAAGACAGAGACTTGAACAGTCACACACATTTGTGCCATTCCTAAAACATAGTACATGCCTGCCATTTCCAAGGTGTTTCATTTTACCATGTTCATTACAGAGACTCATGTGAATGTTTAAGTCAGCAGGACTCATCAGTGGCATCTGGTCCCTGTAAAACAAACACGAAACAACTGTGAACATGCTGATATCAAGAGAAACTATAGGGCTGCACGATTTTGGGAATACATTTTAGATTTTTCTGGTTAAAATTGCGATTTAGAATAAAAATAAAAAATAAACTATATATATATATATATATATATATATATATATATATATATATATATATATATATATATATATATATATATATATATATATATATATATATTATTATGAACACCAGGTTTGGCATGGTGTAGGCATATACTTGTGGGCATATACTTGTAGGGCTGCATAAAAAAATAATAACAATAGCCTATAGCAGCCAGCCTATAAATTGTTAAAAGTTAACACTTCAGTACACTACACTAGAAAAAAATATATGAATTATCATAAGTAACTTCAAATGTTTTCATTCGTTATGACATTATGAAATTAGATTGGAGTAAAAACATAAAGCCTAATGTTTGGCACATTTTGCTTTTCAAACGCACAGTACGAGTGACTCAAACTCACAGCGGGTGCAGAGAACATTTATTCAAGCGATCGAGCCGCTCCAAACTATTAAACATTATTGTTATCACATTATACATATATACGTTTGAGCAGATATCCACAAACACAGTATTTAACAGTAAACACTGGTCTAAACATTATAATATTCACCATTTAAGAGTAAACACTCACCATATAAGAGTAAACACTCAAACTAGCCTACTTTTATATCATGCTGTGTTTTATTATCGAACATATAAAAACATCCGTGTGTCGTACATGTATATAAATTTAGCATTGAAAGGTTGCCTACCTGTCTATAGTTCATATTTCAACATGTTTCGGTCTATATATACTGTATATAAACATACATTTTAGTCTAGCACCAGTTTAACTAGTAGCTACAATGTGAAGTTTATGCAAAAATAACACTTACTATTATGAGTGGAAATTTCTTACCTTAAAATTCTTTCTCATCTTCAAATCGCGTTCTTCTAATTCTTCTGAGGTAAATCCAAGGTAAACACCACAGCACAAACACAGTCTTCCAAACAGTCCTCCAAACTCGATGAAAAGCAGAGAAGTACTGAAGTTTCTAATTCTTTGTTTAGAGGTAATGAGGGCGTTTACAGGTCTGCGTTCCTTCACGTTGATGATTTGCATGTCAATTGCTTGTGCGCGCGTGGGTGTGGTCACATTAGAGCTAATGAGGACCCGTTTGAGAAACTATACATCTCGTTGCTTTCATATGGATTATCTAAACAGAGAATATTTGTTTTTGATATGATTTACATCATTTAAAAATAGAGACTTCAATCTTTGTAAAGAAACGTCTCATGTCAGTGTGGCCAGCATTCGCTGAGTTACAGATAATTTTCTGTCGCATTTCAGAATAAACTTCACATTGAATGAGACGGCAGAATGCACATCATGTTTATTTTCTTTATTTTACAAAAAACACAACATTTTGTTTTTATTATTAGTGTACACAAATAAAAGAAGACATTTAACACTTTTGAATGATGTATAACACTTGCCTGTATGACAAATATTGAAGGAGTTATTTTAGTCTCTTTTGCATTGATAAGAAAAAAACCGAGCTGGTCGCACCGGCGCGACCGCCGACCCCAGAGGGTTAAAAACACATATTTTAGCATGTATTATAATATATTCTGCATTTTGAGGATTTGGCCCGTATGCCATCTATGCTTACCTTTTTTTCAGCAGTGCTTTTTGTTCAAAAATATTTTTAGGGACACAGTAAAAAATGTAGGGACAGATGAGGTAAGTTTTTTTTTAAGACTGCAATGTTGCTGTATCACAATACGGCATACATATGCAATATTACACGAGCAGGAGTGCAATACAGCTCTGTATAAGCATGGTTGTAATTGTAAATGTGGTTGTACATTTTCCTAATTCTGCAACAAACCCTCTCTGGAGTTTAATAAAAAATATAGCACAAGGGTTAAAGCTGTTGTTTAATGCTTATCTGGTTGTTATTGGCAACATGCTTGTTTCTTAAAGCTCATCTGGCTATTGGAAACATGCTTGTTTCGTTATGCTTATTTGATTAATATTGCCAACATGCTGTGTATAAGTCAGCAACATGCTTATCTAGTGTATCAGTAACATGCTTGTTGCTTAAATGCACAGTAAGTACGTTTCGCCGCAGAGGTCTCTTACTCAAACAATAACAACGTTGTAGCTTGATAATCCCATGAAGGAGTGTGGAATAATGGGGATAATCATTAGAGGTGGGAATCTCTAGGCACCTCACAATTCGATTACTATTCAGAGGACTGCGATGCGATGCTAAAACGATTATCGATGCATCTTTTTTTGTGTGACTACTTGGTACTTTTAAAGCAAAGTATTTATAATGACCCATGAAGAATTGTCTTCCAATACTTCCTACATTCATTTTATTAATAAAACAAATGGAAGTGATTTGGCAAGTCAACTGTAGGTTACATTTGCCAGCATATGTCCCAACATTGCAAAGAACCAACAGGAAAATAAATGTGTCCCTGTACTAGCCGCATACTTGTAGTAAATTAATACAAACTTCACCATATTCTGAATCGCTGACATTTAATAATAGACTTCTAACCAACATCCTCCTGTTATGTGCAATGAGCAATATAATCCTTCAGCTAAAAAAAACAAACAAAAAACAAATAAACATTTTGCTGTAGCAAAATCACAAAACAGCTTACGTTCAAAAATATAGAATTATGTACCAACAGCTCTCATACAAAAATAATGCTTGTAAATAATAAAGAGTTATGACTTAAAATTATTTCTGTATACCACAATCAAAAACACCTTATACAAAAAAATTAAATGAACATCTGCAGAGAGCACAGTCAAAATGTAACTTTTTGTGACTGGATCTGATACACACTGTGACTGTGGAGGGCAGTACAGTAAACCTACGTATAACGTACGGTTTACAGCATCTAAGGATCAATTTTACCCCCACCCCTAGTCGTCATCTACACAGCCGATGGAATCAGTCTGATGAGAACAGAAATTATGTTCATGAATAAGGAAGCACATTGTTTTTCTTGGATTCTTCAGGAGTAAAATCGACAACCAAGGATAACGAGGATATGCAACTTTGACAGGTGAAGCAATGATATGGACCACTTCATTGGTTAAATGGTGGATTTCTCTTGATTTAAAATATTGTTGGAAACATTTGGGATAATGCAAGTACACCTCAACAACATATAACTTTGTTCTATTGATTTTTGGATATTTTAATACAAAATTCCTACATATTCGTGCCTTAAAGATATCTAGGTATCAGCATCACACCTGTTGCATTAATAAGCCATCCAGCTGTTATCGTTGTTGATTATGTCTGTGTGAACTGGAAGTTGTCACCGACATTACCTCAGCATTGTGACATATTTTCAAGCAAAGAGGATATTAGAAGAGGAAATCGTCTCAGGTTACGTCTGTAACCATAGTTCCCTGAGATAGGGAAGGAGACGATGCGTCGATGACGCTTTGGGAACGCCTCCAGCGTGAATGCGTCTGAAGCATCTATGTCAACTAGTCCAATGGAAAGAATGAGCGTCACGGGCGGGTGACGTCATGACCAGGAAGAGATAAAGCGAATCTGGTGCAAACCGGCATTAGCTTAGAAAATTGCCGAAGCAAGTCGATCGCAGGGATGGAGGAAGTATGGCAGGGCGACGCATCGTCTCGTTCCCTTTCTCAGGGAACCATGGTTACAGACGTAAACCTGAGACGTTCCCTTTCGAGGGAACTCACGATGCGTCGATGACGCTTTGGGAACAAGAATACCTGAAACGCCAAACTTTCAAGTACCTGAGTGTCAGCCTGTTGTCAAATAAACACTAAGCACCTGGGACCCTGGGGCAGCATCCAGGTCCAAGCTGTAAAACCTTACGAATGTGAGCGGTGAGGACCAGCCTGCCGCATCACAAACGTCTTGGAGAGAAACCCCAAATAATAAGGCTTTAGAGGCCGCCATACCCCTCGTAGAGTGAGCTCTGACCACCAAAGGACACGGCTGGTCAGAGTGCTTATAAGCAAGTGAAATAGCCTCGACTATCCACTTAGTGACCGTCTGCTTAGAAGCAGGAAGACCTTTCTTGGGTGATCCAAAGCAAACAAATAGCTGGTTGGATTTTCTCCACGGAGAAGTCCGATGAACATAAGTGTCTAGTGCTCGCACTGGACACAAGAGATTCAGATTTTCCTGGTCCGAAGAGGTAAAAGGAGGACAGAAAGCCTGCAGCACAATAGGCCTCGGAATCATTGTCGGCACCTTAGGGACGTATCCCTGTTTTGGATATAAGAATTCCTTGACCCTCCCCGGTGCAAACTCAAGGCAAGTGGGGGAAACCGAAAGAGCCTGAAGGTCTCCGACTCTTTTGAGGGATGAAATAGCTTGCAGAAAGATGGTCTTAAAAGTAAGGAATTTCTCTGAAACCGAATCTAAGGGCTCGAATGGAGCCCTAGACAGGCCTTCTAAAACTACTGCAAGGTCCCAAGCTGGCACCCTAGTGGGAGTTGCAGCTCTCAGCCTCAATGTGCCACGAAGGAAACGTGTGATCAGGGGGTCTCGACCCAACGATGTACCACCCACCAGTGCGTTGAATGCCGCTTTGGCCGCCACGTATACCTTGAGCGTGGATGGACATGAACCTGACGTAAAGCGCTCTTGCAGAAACTCAAGTACTGTGTTCACTGAACAGTTAACTGGATCCCACTGACGCTGGTGACACCAAGAAGTGAAAACTCTCCATTTAAGTGCATAAAGTGTCCTCAGAGCGGGAGCTCTGGAGCTTAGAATGGTCTCAACATCCTCGGTTGAGAGACCACTCTCTATGAGTTGTGCCCCCTCAGGGACCAAACCCACAGTTTCCAAATCCCCTGCCGGGGGTGCGATATTGTGCCCCCTGCCTGCGACGGAAGGTCTCTCCTGATCGGGATCTCCAAGGGAGGGCCGTCGAGGAGAAGAATTAGGTCTGCAAACCAAATTCAACTCGGCCACCGTGGTGCTACTAGCAGTAGGCTTATTCCATCCTGGCGGATTATCTCCAGAACTCCAGGGAGCAGTACAACAGGGGAAATTGCGTACAGCCTCAGCCTCATCTGCACCATAGCAAGGGGGCTGGTTGAGTGAGGGAGAACCAAAGTGGACAGCGTGTCGTGTACTGAGACGCAATCTGATCCACTTGTGCCTGGTAATAAATCTCCCATATTTGCTTCACCGCCTCGGGTTGGAGTCTCCAGTCCCCTGGCCTCAGCCCCTGCCTCGACAGGATGTCTGCTCCCATATTCTGGCCCCCTGAAATATACACTGCCCTCAGAGAGCGTTTTTTTCCTGAGGAACCAAAAATAAGAGGCCACCAGCGTGTTGTCTGTTCAGAGCAACACATGATGGCCCCTCAGGTCTGGGAGGAGATTTCTCAACACATTGAAGATGACCATCATCTCTAGGCAATTCATGTGTCAAGAGAGATGATGACTTCTCCACAAGCCCTGAGCTGAGCGGCCTTCCAATACCGCTCCCCAGCCAGTGAGGGAAGCATCTGTCGAGATAGCAACTCGATGGCAAAGAGCTCCTAATACCGGAACCTGGGACAAGAACCAGTGTTTCCTCCATATAACCAAGGCGCGGGGATACTGCCGCGTGATCTTGATTGTACGGAGTGGGTTTCCCTTCGGCGAGAACCCTCTGGTCCTGAGCCACCACTGCAAAGGTCTCACGTACAGCAGGCCAAAGGGTATCACATTGGACGCTGCTGCCCTGAGGCCTAACAGTCTCTCGGACTGTTTCACAGTGCGTGACTGGCCTAGCCTTAGCTCTTTTGTGGGAGTAAGGATAACAGCTACACGAGCGGGCAACAGAATGGCTCGCATCGGGACTGAATCCCAAACCACTCCAAGAAAAGTGGTCCTCTGTACTGGAGAAAGCACACTCTTCTTGGTATTGAGCCTCAACCCCAACCTTTGCATATGAGCGAGGACGACATCTCGATGCCGAACCGCTAACTGTTCTGATTCCGCTAGAATCAGCCAGTCGTCTATGCAATTCAGAATGAGTATGCACTGGAGCCTGGATGGGGCCATAGCTGCATCTACGCACTTCGTGAATGTGTGGGATGATGAGCTAGACCGAAAGGAAGTGCCTGATACTGGTGTACTTTGCCCCTGAAAGAAAACCTCAGGAACCTCCTGTGCTGAGGGAGGATGGAGATATGGAAGTATGCGTCTTTCAGATCTATCGTGACAAACCAGTCCTCGGATCTGGTTTGAGTCACGATCTGTTTGAGTGTCAGCAATATGGACTTTAGTTCCAGCACCGAACACTCCAACAGAAGAACATTTAGAAAATGACGCAGCTCTCCATCCTTTTTTGGAAAAATGAGATAATGGCTGTAAAGATCCGACGCAATATTGGGTGAGTACACCTGCTCTTTAGCTTTCTTTGGTAACAGGGCCTTTACCTCTTGCTCCATTACCAGAGCCTGCTCGGGATGCACTACCACGAGCAACACCCCATTGTAGCCTGGAGGACGAGAACCAAACTGGAATCTGCCTCTTGCTACTAACTGCAGGACCCATAGAGATATATTTGGCAGTAGCTTCCGCGCTACCAGAAAATCTACCAAGGGAACCAGCCCCTCGAGGCTGGCCTCTGGTGTAGTTGAGACAGCCAGTTCGGGGACCTGAAGCATACTGGCAGGAACTACCCGAACTGAGTGTTTTCGAACCCCCCTCAGAGGGTGCGAGTCTGACGTAATGTCGAGTTGACACTGCGCCAAAGGCTCGCTGGAGACCGCTGCGCCCCGAAGCACCAAGGGTGGCAGGTTTGGCAGAACGGTCTCATGAGGACACCGAGATGGAACGTACACCGTATAATGAGGTGTACACCGTTCCACCCCGGTTGGGGGTGCCCTCACTGGTCTGACGCTGATGGCGCCATTTCTTCTGAGCCGAAGTCTTCTCAGCGTGAAGAACGGCCCGCGGAACTGGCTTCTGCTTCGAAGGCTTTGGCTGCTGTGGTGCGTATGAGAAACTAGACGGCTGGAGCTGCTCACGCCCAGCGGCCCCAGGGGGTTGGACATAGCGAGGTAGCGATGTTTTAACCGCCTCTGACTGTTATTTGGCCTCATGGAGACTCTCGATGACCGAAATAACCGCGTCGCCAAAGAGACCAGAAGGATTGACGGGAGCATCAAGAAAAAAAGCTGTATCTTTCTCCTTGATCTCCGTCAAATTGAGCCAGAGGTGTCTCTCAGTGGCCACAAGGGCTGCCATAGACCGCTCGATTGCTCTGGCGGTCTCCTTAACCCTCTGAGGTCGGCTATCGCGCCAGCGCGATAGTCTCGCTTTTTTCTTATCAGTGCAAAAGAAACTCAAAACACTCTGATGATTTTGATCTAACATATTAAGTGTTGTACATCATTAGATCCTGATAAGTGTCTATTTTTTTTGTGGATACTCACAATAAAAACAAAGTGTTGTGCTTTTCGCCAAATAAAGAAAAACAAACATGATGCGCGTTCTGCCTTCTCTCTGTCAGTGAAGTCCATTCTGAAACGCGTCCTAAGATTATTTTTAATTCCGCGAATACTTGTCATACAGGCATGAGTGTTTTTCCATAATGAAGCTTGAACTCTCTTCTTTTAAATGAATGAATTTATATAAAAAAAACAAATATTCTCAGCTTATGTAATCTGTATGAAAAGAGAGAGATGTCAGTATTTTTCTTTCCAGCTCATTACACCTAATTACGCGTTAATGTGCCACGCCCACGGAGAGCGCGCGCTATTCAAACGCAAATGATTTTAGACAAGCCGTTCGAGCATGCCAACGCCCACAAGCTGGATTATAAAACACATCGTGTTTAGTAAGTATCTTGTACAGCTGTGGACACAGCGTATCCTTTCGCTGTGAGGAATAATACTATCTAATCTTGGAAAATGTACCAGAAGTGCTGGTAGTTTCATTTCGAGGAGCAACGGATCCAGCTGATGTAGTAAGTCATTTATTCTAGTGCTTTGTTCTAATCGTGATATTGAATTTGTCGGACTGTAAACCGCAAAAAGACTGTTTAAATATGAATTGCGTGTCTGTGTGTAGGCTAAATGATGAGTGAACGGCAAAGGCGCGCGCGCTTTGTTTACTACAGTTATACAGCGCGTGTCTGTGCCGTTCATTCACTCTCGCACCTACATTAGTAAACGTTATGTTTACATGAACAACACATACAAACTATATTGCTATAGCCTACTAAGATGAGTAAAAATAGACTGAAATATGTTGAAATAAAATGTCTGTATAAGCAACAAGCTGCAAATTCACATGTATATACTAATATATCATACACAATATATTACAGACTAAATATGAATGTTTAGACAAGATTTTGTGATTAGTTTTGGATAGATTATAAAGTTTTGACTGTAAAAAAAAAAGACTACTGTCACATTAAATAGGTACGCTTTTGTTCACCAATTTCTGCTCATAGTTAAATATACTATAGTATGATGTTTTGTCAAAAATAAAGTAGGTATATTGAATTATCAACTAAGATGTTATTATAGTGTTTGTTCCAATATTCAAACTAATGAATCCTTACCCTTTTTTAATACGTATGATAAAATGTATAGTTTTTACAAAGAAATACACTTGAAATATTGTTAAAATTGTAATTATTGTTGTAATTGTAACCTATTTGTAATTGGTTACAATTTCTAATTGTAAAATATGTATAGGCTATATAGATCATTTCTTTTGTCCTTGCATTCTTTGGGATCCTGTGACACACCTGTGTGAAAGGGCTAATTAATATGCAGCTCATTATGCGGCACATTATCCGGCCTTTGTCTTCTCAGGTGTGAACAGGCCTCCACGCATATTGCCTTTCCAAACCAAAGGTCTCTAATAAAATTTAAATCAGTGTATGTGTTTGTGTAAATGATTAGGCAGGATGATTTTCAGATCATTTTGAAGCAAAAATTCTAGGCAACAACACTGATTAGTCAAAAGTCTTGTGGACACATATTTAGTATGTGTTTTGTGGCCTTATTTCAGACACTTTAAGTTTTAGTTTTTTCAATAACCATGCATAAGCAATATTCTCTCAAAAATACAAACATGTTTCATAATTGTTGCTCAGAAATTACGGTAGCCCCGTTTGTGCTATATTGAGTGAATTTACACCTTTGCCATTAACATGTTTATAAATAACTGAAAAAAGCACAAATGTCAGAGCATGTCAGAACACCTCAAGGACCCCAAAAATCCTTAGACCTCAGAGGGTTAACCTTCTGGGGTCGGCTATCGCGACGAGCTCACTTTTTTCCTTATCAGTGCAAAAGAGACTCAAATTACTCTATTGATTTTGATCTTACATACAAGTGTTGTACATCATTAGATCCTGTTAAGTGTCTATCTTTTTTTCTGGATACTCACAATAAAAACAAAGTGTTCTGCTTTTTGTCAAATAAACATGATGCGAATTTTGCCTTCTCTTTGTCAATGAAGTTTGTTGTGGCAAAAATTCTCAAACAAACATCACTGCGTAAGAGACACTCAGTCAAATTATATAAAATAGAAGTATTTATTCTTGCAAGAATAGGAGCAGTCTAATACACAGTTGTTACCCTGTGCAGAAGAGTGACACACCCCCAGACAGACTGAACTAGCTTTTATCTTAGTTTCAAGGCCTTCTTCCCTCCAGAGCCTTCCTCCCAGTAGTTTTCCATAGACGTCACTAGTTGGCCCACTAAGCTCCCCTGCACCAAATGGCCTTCTGACATCTAGGTCAGAGGTCCTTGTTCGTCTGTTCTCTGGAGTGTCTCCCTCTTCTGCCTTCCCAGGTACATAAACAGTATCCTTTCCCACTACAAGTGAGAAACACACATGTGACATTCTTTGAATCATCTATATTTAACTAAAGATCAATGAATATCATTAAAATTGCCACCACAACTCCTCACTTTTTATCATTCTGATTACCCATAATCACAATAATAAACAATAAGACAAATTTTAAGTCATATCATCACACTTATACTTTTCATCTCTGATTTTTGCATAAATGATCACTCTCCTTGAACCTGTGAAGAAAAGTTTAGAATGAAGAAGCATAAGGCTGTTTTTGTGGGGGAAAGGCCCCGTAATATTTTAGCAAGCAAGTAAACATTTCACTGCGCCGGGCTAAGCGAGAAATCACTGTTCCTGCGCTCCTGTAAACAGACCCTCAGTCACGACAGTAAGGAAAAGGTAGTTATAACATAGCAAGGAAACAACCAGATAAAAGTAAAATAAAAAATCCCTCAGTTTCAAACCCTATCTTTGTACGCCATCTCGTAACACGGATGACTGCTGCTTTTAACCCCCTTTAAATCTTTGCCCTTAATCTTTCTCAGAAAATAAACAAAATAGAAGAAAAACAAACAGAACATACATTTAACACATATCTCACTGTAGCTCCCACTACCTGTATCGTCACATAATTTTGTTCATCCTTGGGATAGACTGTCATTTTCACCAATTGAACAGACAGCAGGTTTTCACCTGTCACTGTAATCATATTCACCCATGAATAACAAAATTATTAGAATAACAATCCTAACTCCTATCATTAAGCCTTTTCCATTAATCTACGCCCATCTCCATATTTCATTTACTTCTAATTCAATTTAGTAAGCTCTATTTAATGCCATATTTAACAAAATCTAACCAGAGAAGTCTTATAATTTTATCCATTCTTCTAACCAATGCAGTTGTTCAATATTAACTCTAATATTTCCATTACGGACACAATCAATATATTTTCTACATTTACAATCAAATCAATACTTTTAATTCAAACATGCTGTGGTTCTACTTAATAAGCTTCAACAATTATCCCTATAATTTACATTAATTAATAGATCTCTTCCCAAAAACATTTTCCTTAAATATTTCCTAATGAATAAGTAACCAATCAAATCTTTTGATCTACTGTATATCAACACTAAGCCCTATTTTGATTTAATCAAATCAAATCCTCAAAATAATCACAAAACCACATTCTTAAACCATTAGTCGGTTCACATCCTCCTCCAGGCGTGTTGATAATCTTGTTCGCCCCATGGACTATGGGATGGTTGTGGCCTGTTGGTGTTGTCTAAGGTGAGAGGGTTGGACCCAGGTGTCACATTCTCCAACCATTTTCTGATCCTTATAAGGTTTTCCCTTAAATCACGACCGCACCCCCACTGGAGTGAACTGTCACCTGTGAATGGAGACCTTAAGTATTTTGTTAGTGACCGCTTGTCTAGCCGCTCGTCCCCTTTGGTGTGACCTGTGGAATCAACCTGAAACATTATCACCGTATAATTTCTCGCTCACTAAATAGCACTCAGGATCCTTTTCCCCTGAAAAACAATATTTATACATTTGGAACAGAATCAGTTCTGTTTTCTGCAACCCATCCTGACATTCTGTAAAAGGAAAATTTAAGTTTTGCGCTGCGCAGGTGTGACCTTGTTTCTTTCTGCTACAAAAACAATCCAGGCCAGGATAGTTAGTCAAATTCATCCGTAACCATTATTTTACTAGGCCCATTCTCCCCTGTATCCAAAAGTCTGCATGCTCTGTAAGAAAAACAATGTCGAGGTTATTTTCAGATAGTAAAATGCGTAGTTTCTTTTGTCTGCTGTGCTGCCATGGCCTTCGCTGCTGCATCTGCCCTAGCGTTTCCTGTTGAAACAGTCCTGCAAATACATGTACAGACAGCAAATTTTGTTTGGGACCCAAGTAAACCATATAAGTAAACCATATTTGGCAATTGTTATACCATCTCCCTCTTGATGCACGACACAACTCGAGCATCAATTTAACATAACATTTAACATAGTGTTTTTTATAAAGTTTGCCATCAACACTAACCCAAACGGTGTCCTTCAGCCAAATTTTGCCCAGACATCCTTCTCTGCCTCTGAAACAAAAATATTACATTCTTCACTTAAAGCCCAATCTCATCTTCTTATCGAAGTATTTGAAGGGCAACGTCCCTGAGTCTCACAGCGAATCTTGCTTTTCAGGCCTGTTGTTTGGTCTCTCAAGTCAGTCATCTACAAACATTTCTAAAGTCATCAATTTTCCCCATCAGGTCAGGTCGTGCTGTACAGACTTGGTCAATGTCTGTCAATCATTTCTCCCCCTTTGTTCACAATTATCATAAATGTTAAGGGCTCTCTTGATACTTCGAAATTGACTTAGCCAATATGTCATTTTGTTGTTGCCATCAAATCTACAACATTTTCATTTATCTCAGCCCATGCCAGACGGTGATCTACAACTACACAATTACAATTTACACAAATACTTAAACTGATCCAGAACATAATTCAAATCGACATCCTGCATGACAAAGTATTACTACCAGACAGAGCTTGATGTCCAATCAACTTAAAGCTCGTCCCATGTTCTGTATTGTCTTTTCAACCGTTCCACTCAGAATTATCGGCTTCTTTAAAATTTGTCATTTGCCTTAACCCATCTGTAATGATAAAACTGTTCTGTTCTAATTTCAATACTGTTCTAATATTAGTACCCCAAACTAATACATACAAGACATAAAGTGCTGTCACCATCACACACACACTCATACTAGACACACATATGTTAACTGCTCATTCTCAATGTTTGCCCTTTCCTTATATCATCGTTAAAAGGATTTAAATTTTAAATAAGATTTTAATCTTTCCATTTTTCCTGTAGCTTCTATCTAATTTTACATGGTCTCTTAACCACTTTCAAAGCATGTCTTGTTCATTATTCATTTAATTTTTAGACAAGTCAGCTGGGTTGGTTTGTTTCATTATCATTATTTTTCTTCAGCTTGCTCTAGCAGGCCGATAACAGAAAGACAGACACAGTTACCATTCCTTCCTCCGCTCAAGCAGTCTCTCTCACTATAAATCCATTTCTTATACAAAATGTAATATTACATTCATTACAATAACCTTTGACCATCCACCTTTGTTATCCAGACTTAAATCTACAAAAGCTGTCTTCATCTTTAGTCACCACCATGTCTAATGACCTTCAGGAGTTAGAACTATGTTATAGACTAGTTCTAAATCAACTTCTATACATTTTCCTTGCCCATAAGGCAACCGACATCAAAAAGTTTTATTACTGTCTCCACAACAATTAATAATGGCAATCCCCTCACGGTCTCAGCTGGCTCTTGAAAGCCCATTGCCATTAGCTCTTTGTCTATAATTTTCTTCTCCTCAGGGTGTTGTCCCCCCTGGTATAGTTGCAGACACTTGTCACAATGAAAACAAGCCATACAACTAATGCGGTTTCTTCTGGTGAGTGGTATAGAGGAGCTTTGCATTATGGGGAGACATGCCGTAACTCGTCACCGCGTCATCTCCCCCTAACGGCATAAGGACGCTGCTGGCCTCACAGCTCCTGCTCAACTCTCATACCTGTCTCACATAAAACATCCCCATTCAGGAGATGCCCAGTGACTTTACGTGAGCCCTCTGGCTTGGGTTGCCCCCTGTCTGGCCAAAGAAGGTCTTACCCGTCATAGAGATGGTCACTCGTGCCCACTGGTGACCGCTTTTTTCCCATCACACAATCGGTTTTCTTCAACAGAACTCAGCTGCTTTCTGGAGCTTAGGAAAGGCACGTTCAAGAGTCACCAGAGCCATTCTCATTGCCTAATAGTGTTCACACAGGGAGACAGGTCAATAACAACAGTATTTAATCACTTAAATCCATTATTTTATCTTAAAAGCAGAAAACCTAGCTGCTTAGACTATACTCAGCGAATTTGGATCATCCGTACGTTCAGTGAACTTTACCTGTAGACGGAGCCATCGGTCCTGAATGGTGGAGACTAAATGAGACAAAGAAGTTACTGGTCATAAAATAAAATGTCTTCAAGTTCTGCATTATTATTTTAAAGACTTCTTTAAAGTCATTCAGTTTTACATTTACAAATACAAATTGCCCTTTATGGCAATTATTTCTATGATTCTTCAACTGAAACTGTGCTTTACTACAAATAGCTTATCACAGATAACAGCTTTGAGCTGACATTGAATGAGAGAGACTCTGAGGCATTCAGGACTGGCACACTGCACTCTCATAAACTTCTAACATCAAACTTTTATCTACCATCCTATAACTCTATCCCAGCTTAAGGCATATTTGCCAGAAATTACATGTGTTTCCAAATAAACATAATTTTTATAGTTGTCTTTATTTAGACATTACAAATTTCCACTCAGATTGAGTCTCTGTTTCACTGGCAGTTTTCAGCAACAGTACACATCAGATCCAGATAAGCAAACTGTTTCATTACAGCCAATAACAAACTTATCTTTGAAAGCAAAACATCAGCTTCTAGTTCTTTCATGGTCAACCTTTCAAGCTGTTTGTTTAATCAGCATTCAGCAACTGTTAATCCAGTATTGCTTCTGCTTACTTGATCTTAAATAATTATTCGTTTCACATTTCTCAATCAGCATTTTAGTTGTCAAGTTCTCAATTACGTTAACTTTGACAAGGCTAGCACTCTCTGCTTGATACATCTTTTGCAATTATTATAAATCATTCGTGAGATTAGTCTCTCTCCTTAATCTAAACCCTTTCTAAAATGTTTAATTAAAACACAATCATCCTGTTAGTTACTTTGATATATTTTGCAACTCACATTTGTTGGAGTCATTAATTTTACATCAACCTGTATTCATCAATTCACTTTTAAAAATTACTATTATAGATCTTTTCTTTCTTATAGGATTCACTTTAAGACTTCAATCCTTTGACCTTGTTTTTATCTCTTATTTCTCAGACGAAAAATGTTACTGTCGTCATTTAAACACTGATCTACTTTCAAACCCCACATTATTATCAGAAATGTGTCACGTGTTAAATGGTCCTGCTGACCACAATCAAGACTCTCTCTCTCATCTGGTTAGTTCATGTGTCAGCCTCAATTACAGCAACAGACACCTTGACTATAGTTTGATCACTGTGAGCTTGCAAACGGCTCCAACTTACTGCACACTCTTGAAGCAGTGTGTGTCCCATTTCAGGAATGTAAACAGAGCCACTGATAAGCAGTCCTCTGTATTCTTTTACAGTCCACCAGTCGCGGATTTAATCACAATAGCCAAATCATAATCTTCATCATTATTATTGGTGGAACATAATTTCATGAGCAGCACAGAAAATGCTCAAAATATTCGAATTTGTTTTCTGTCTTTACACATTTCTCCCAGCTTATCTTTTACAAAACATCATCTGCAAATCTCTTCAAAGTGAGATCTTCTGAGCAGAGCTGTTTACAGCATTTGCTCTCTTCTGTCTCACTATTTATTTATTTATTTATTTTCCCGGACTGTTCCGTTACTCTTCATAAAGTGTAACAATTTGTACATCATTATTTTCATTACAACTGGTTTGAAGCCTTTTCCCTTCCATCACATGGTTAGTCTGCAGATTCAACTTAATATTATCATTATTGTCTCAGTCTTATCTCTACTGTTTCTCCAAAGCAGATTATATTACTCAGTCCGTAAATTACACAGACAACCATTATAGCTACTTGCTTCAATACCCTTATTTTCTTAACATTAATAAAATAAAGCAGATATATCATCATTTCAATCATTATTTTATCAAAATCTAGAATTGTTCCCCATTCTTCTTAAAACATTCCTCATATCATGTTAATCCCTGTCAATCATACAATGCCTTATTTTATTCTAAAACTGACTTTTCATTTCACCATTTAAACAGTTAATTTGACTTCCATAAATTCTGTCAGACCATGTCTATTTTCATCACATATAGTTTTCTACTATATTTCTCCTTTCTTTTCTCAAACATGCCAGTTCCCTCATTATCCTCTCCTTTCTTTTCTCAAACATGCCAGTTCCTTCATTATCTAACCAGTACACGCATGTCTCACACACCAACCTTTTTGTTTTTTCACTTCCCTCTTCCACCAAGTCTCTCACTTA
The DNA here is from genome assembly GCA_030578255.1 of Tiaroga cobitis. Taxonomy (NCBI): domain Eukaryota; kingdom Metazoa; phylum Chordata; class Actinopteri; order Cypriniformes; family Leuciscidae; genus Tiaroga; species Tiaroga cobitis. The sequence continues at coordinate 26,097,126 of CM060595.1, read as the reverse complement.
CAGTTCCCTCTATTTCACACAGACAGCCTTATTGCTTCTTGCTACTTCAATCCTTGTCATATAAATTTAAGTTCTATAGACATCTAATGTCATGCATCCATTTACTGGATGAAGAAGTAAAAAACATTATTTCTCCTGGCAGTTCGACATTTTATCTTCAAGCCAACAACCCATTATCTGTTCACATTTTTTACACACATGTTGAACGCAGACACAACTTTTGTTTCTCACTGCTCTGTTCAACTGATTCCCGCACCATCTTTAATGTTGTGGGGCTCAATACCTCATTTGACAAAACACCGGTGTACCAAATTTCGCAAGCTTGCTTTTGAGACATCCCCATACCGGCTGTTTTCTGTTCTCTGTGGATTTTCTCTTCAACGCGCGTTTTCTTTAATCTGTTAGGCGTCCCTAACAAATCCGATTTTTTCTTTTAACCCAAATCGGTCGGGTTGCACTTGTTAGTGCCCTCCTAATTAAGGTTTACCAAAAAAAAATCTTTTCTGGCTCCCCCTAATTAGCCTCAGCACCTAAAAAACAATTTGCTCCGTGGTGGAACAACTGATTTTCAGGTTCCCTATCTGTTTGAAACCTCTTGATCCGTTACAGATCTCAGTTAATCTCAGATAATTTTCGTATCTGTTTGAAACCTCTTGATCTATATATAGATCTCAATTAATCTCAGATTACGTACCACAGAAACAGCCCTCAGCCAATATGGTTCAATTTCTCTCTTCCCCCAATTAAACCGAATTTAAATGACCCTTACCAGAGACGTTGTTTCGTGCCACTTGCGGGTTCTTTAGATTCCAGTGGTCGATTCTCCCGGCCCTGATATCGGTCGGCCCCTCTCTCTCAAGTTTACGAGGTAGAGCTGGAACTTACTTAGTCCAGGTGGCCAAACACCGTCCGATCTCAGGTCCAGGGAGGCACGTCCAAGGAATATCACTTCTGACACCAAAACTGTTGTGGCAAAAATTCTCAAACAAACATCACTGCGTAAGAGACACTCAGTCAAATTATATAAAATAGAAGTATTTATTCTTGCAAGAATAGGAGCAGTCTAATACACAGTTGTTACCCTGTGCAGAAGAGTGACACACCCCCAGACAGACTGAACTAGCTTTTATCTTAGTTTCAAGGCCTTCTTCCCCCCAGAGCCTTCCTCCCAGTAGTTTTCCATAGACGTCACTAGTTGGCCCACTAAGCTCCCCTGCACCAAATGGCCTTCTGACATCTAGGTCAGAGGTCCTTGTTCGTCTGTTCTCTGGAGTGTCTCCCTCTTCTGCCTCCCCAGGTACATAAACAGTATCCTTTCCCACTACAAGTGAGAAACACACATGTGACATTCTTTGAATCATCTATATTTAACTAAAGATCAATGAATATCATTAAAATTGCCACCACAAGTTCATTCTGAAACGCGTCCGAAAATGAACTGTAACTATGTAAATACTTGTCACAAAGGCATGAAATATTTTTCGTTATGAAGCTGAAATTCTCTTCTTTTAAATGAAGTAATTTATATAAAAAACAAATATTCTCAGTTTATGAAATCTGTATGAAAAGAGAGAGATGTCACTCTTTTTCCTTTCAGCTAATTATAGCGTATTACGTCTTAATGTGAGCACGCCCACTGAGAGCGCGCGCTATTCAAACGCAAATGTTGAGGCAAGCCATGAAAACACCCACATCAGCTGGATAAAACATCCAGTTCAATAAGAATCTTGTACTTTACCTCGTCTTGCTGCGCTGTGAGGAATAATACTATCGTAATAATCCTGGAAAAGTTACCTCAGAAGTGCTAGTAGTTTCATTTCGAGGAGTATGGATTCAGCTGATGTAGTAAGTCATTTATTCTTAAGTGCTTTGTTCTAATCGCATTCTTGAATAGTGTCTGTAAACTGCACAAAGACTGTTTAAATATGAACTGTGTGTGTTCACACTGTCTGTGTGTGAATGAATGAATGGCACAGACGCAAGCGCGATGTTACTACAGATGTACATCGCATCTGTCCGTTCATTCACTCTCGCTCCTACAGTAGTAAACGTTATTTTTACATGAACACATCCAAACTATATTGCTATAGCCTACTGAGATTTGTTCTAATCAGGATATAGAACAGTGTCTGTAATGACAACATTTCGTTAACTAGTTTTGGATAGATTATAAAGTTTTTAATCTAAAATAGCTTTTGTTAGACAGTTTCTGCTCATATTTGAAATATATAGTATGTTTTGTCAAAAATAAACCAATCAACTGTTATAGTGTTTGTTGCAATGCAAGCTATATCAAAATAATGAATCCTTAACTTTGAAATATGTATGATAAAATGTATTGGCCTACTTTAAAAAATAATACTTTATAAGAGATTTATGGAAAAAGAACATTTTCTTTTCAAGATGTTTCCAACTCTAACTTTGAACCAATTCTATAGAATGGCCCATATAACCTATTTGAACAGGATTTGTTTCCAGGTATGACTAAAAATGTGCTTTTGACTTTCATTTATATTTTGATTATATATATATATATATACACTCACCTAAAGGATTATTAGGAACACCTGTTCAATTTCTCATTAATGCAATTATCTAATCAACCAATCACATGGCAGTTGCTTCAATGCATTTATGGGTGTGGTCCTGGTCAAGACAATCTCCTGAACTCCAAACTGAATGTCAGAATGGGAAAGAAAGGTGATTTAAATGGTAAATGGTAAATGGACTGCATTTATATAGCGCTTTCACAGACCTAATGGCCACCAAAGCGCTTTACAATTTGCCTCGCATTCACCCATTCACTCACACACTCATACACCGACGGCGGTGTCAGCCATAGAAGGCGCCATCCAGCTCGTCGGGAGCAGCTGGGGTTAGGTGTCTTGCTCATGGACACCTCGACACTTGGTCAGGTAGAACCGGGGATTGAACCACCAACCTTCCGGTTTGTAGACAACCTACATGAACCACTGAGCCACTGCCGCCCATTTAACCAATTTTGAGCGTGGCATGGTTGTTGGTGCCAGACGGGCCGGTCTGAGTTACTGGGAGTTTCACGCACAACCATTTCTAGGGTTTACAAAGAATGGTGTGAAAAGGGAAAAACATCCAGTATGCGGCAGTCCTGTGGGCGAAAATGCCTTGTTGATGCTAGAGGTCAGAGGAGAATGGGCCGACTGATTCAAGCTGATAGAAGAGCAACTTTGACTGAAATAACCACTCGTTACAACCGAGGTATGCAGCAAAGCATTTGTGAAGCCACAACACGCACAACCTTGAGGCGGATGGGCTACAACAGCAGAAGACCCCACCGGGTACCACTCATCTCCACTACAAATAGGAAAAAGAGGCTACAATTTGCAAGAGCTCACCAAAATTGGACAGTTGAAGACTGGAAAAATGTTGCCTGGTCTGATGAGTCTCGATTTCTGTTGAGACATTCCGATGGTAGAGTCAGAATTTGGCGTAAACAGAATGAGAACATGGATCCATCGTGCCTTGTTACCAGGATGGTGGTGGTGGTGTAATGGTGTGGGGGATGTTTTCTTGGCACACTTTAGGCCCCTTAGTGCCAATTGGGCATCGTTTAAATGCCACGGCCTACCTGAGCATTGTTTCTGACTATGTCCATCCCTTTATGGCCACCATGTACCCATCCTCTGATGGCTACTTCCAGCAGGATAATGCTCCATGTCACAAAGCTCAAATCATTTCAAATTGGTTTCTTGAACATGACAATGAGTTCACTGTACTAAAATGGCCCCCACAGTCACCAGATCTCAACCCAATAGAGCGTCTTTGGGATGTGGTGGAACGGAAGCTTCGTGCCCTGGATGTGCATTCCACAAATCTCCATCAACTGCAAGATGCTATCCTATCAATATGGGCCAACATTTCTAAAGAATGCTTTCAGCACCTTGTTGAATCAGTGCCACGTAGAATTAACCTGTTAAGCTGCAACCCCACTTTTGAAAAATCCCCAGAAATGGCATACCCAAACTGAAACAGATACAGTTCATGAACCCTTTGTACTAAACGCACAAGTAGGATCTCATTTGATAGCTGACACCTTGCAGTTTATTGTAAATGTAGAATTAATTGTCATAATGAAAAAAAAAGTTATAAATAGCTTCAAAGTTTTGTAAAGTTATTAGAAATATATTTTTATGAAACATCTTCATGAAAATAAAATTGAAGTTGGCATTGTATCAATCTAGAAATGCACTGCAGCTAAAGCCACATGTCTGAACATGGTATATTTAAAATTTGAAGATGATAAGTCTAAAACTCTGTATTTAGTTAAATGTTTTTCAAGATCATGTGACTTTATTTTGATTAGACTCTACAATGCAAACTGATGTTTATTGTCATCTTCTAGCATCCATTCAGACTATTTTCTCTATTGTTTTGTGGTGCAAACGAGCCCCATTCAGTGTCAGTCTCCCCTGCAGACATTCACACCTCTCCGGCCTGGTTATGGCTCTAAATATGCTTTTCTTTTGTCTGCATTATAATTACTAACGACTGGCTATTTCAATCCCTAATCTCTTTTATCAAAGTTCTAACTTCACATTTGTAACTGTATCAAATGCCCTTTTTGAAAAAAGAAACATTTCAGTAAGCATTTATATTTAGAAAAATTCATAAAAATAACAGCTAGCTGGCAGGTGCACCTCCTAGAGAAAGCTAGCATGTTAGCTTAGCACATCATCAATACACGACAATTTATGAGATTAAAACCATGTTTGTGCTTCAAACTTACTTTGTAGTGCAAGTCGAATGTTTTAAATAACCTTCTGTGATCTGATTTGGCTTTAGATAAAAAATCAGACGTAAAATATATGATTTTATAGTATTCTGCACAATGATAAAGTCTATATCGATTAGCATTACATTATAAATATAATCTAGTATTATGAAAATACCTGACATGGCTCGAAGAACACAGGTAAATCAAATATCATTGCAATCATGTTTATTGTCTTCAAAACATCTTTATCTGCATGTTACAGTGATCTCTGAAAGCTTTGTTTGTCAGGCAGTTCCTGGAATGTCACATGATTATGGTTCTTCTTCGTGTGTTCCATATGGACTATTACTGTGCATAGTGCGCCGGCGCCCTCAGGCTGCCAGTATGGATTGAAAACACAGTACATCAGAGTATCCAGCGCTCATAATTATTACATCGACGCATTTGGGTATACATTCAATAAATATTATTCCTGTCTATAGAAATCTGATTCAGAATCGATCAATATTTCTCCAAATCTGCACATTGTTGAGCTAAAAGCCCTGAGGGAAGTTTTTTTTTTTCAAGCGCCGTCATGACGACACCACAGGAGTTTTTTTTCTATATGGAAGCGGCTGATGCTCATAATTCATATTTAAGGTATCGACTCATTTTTTAATTACATAACTCCTAAAACCAATTAAGACATAACTGTCACTATAAGTTTCTCAGAATACAATAGTGGTCAAATACTGAAACTTGAGTATTATATCTTTTAACCCTCTGAGGTCTAAGGATTTTTGGGGTCCTTGAGGTGTTCTGACATGCTCTGACATTTGTGCTTTTTTCAGTTATTTATAAACATGTTAATGGCAAAGGTGTAAATTCACTCAATAAAGCACAAACTGGACTACCGTAATTTCTCTGCAACAATTATGAAACATGTTTGTATTTTTGAGAGAATATTGCTTATGCATGGTTATTGAAAAAACTAAAACTTAAAGTGTCTGAAATAAGGCCACAAAACACATACTAAATATGTGTCCACAAGACTTGTGACTAATCAGTGTTGTTGCCTAGAATTTTTGCTTCAAAATGATCTGAAAATCATCCTGCCTAATCATTTACACAAACACATACACTGATTTAAATTTTATTAGAGACCTTTGGTTTGGAAAGGCAATATGCGTGGAGGCGTGTTCACACCTGAGAAGACAAAGGCCGGATAATGTGCCGCATAATGAGCTGCATATTAATTAGCCCTTCCACACAGGTGTGTCACAGGATCCCAAAGAATGCAAGGACAAAAGAAATGATCTATATAGCCTATACATATTTTACAATTAGAAATTGTAACCAATTACAAATAGGTTACAATTACAACAACAATTACAATTTTAACAATATTTCAAGTGTATTTCTTTGTAAAAACTATACATTTTATCATACGTATTAAAAAAAGGTAAGTATTCATTAGTTTGAATATTGGAACAAACACTATAATAACATCTTAGTTGATAATTCAATATACCTACTTTATTTTTGACAAAACATCATACTATAGTATATTTAACTATGAGCAGAAATTGGTGAACAAAAGCGTACCTATTTAATGTGACAGTAGTCTTTTTTTACAGTCAAAACTTTATAAGCTATCCAAAACTAATCACAAAATCGTGTCTAAACATTCATATTTAGTCTGTAATATATTGTGTATGGTATATTAGTATATACATGTGAATTTGCAGCTTGTTGCTTATACAGACATTTTATTTCAACATATTTCAGTCTATTTTTACTCATACAAACTATATTGCTATAGCCTACTAAGATGTGTTTATGTAAACATAACGTTTACTAATGTAGGTGCGAGAGTGAATGAACAAGGCACAGACACGCGCTGTATAACTGTAAACAAAGCGCGCGCGCCTTTGCCGTTCACTCATCATTTAGCCTACACACATACACGCAATTCATATTTAAACAGTCTTTTTGCGGTTTACAGTCCGACACTTCAATATCACGATTAGAACAAAGCACTAGAATAAATGACTTACTACATCAGCTGGATCCGTTGCTCCTCGAAATGAAACTACCAGCACTTCTGGTACATTTTCCAGGGTTAGATATTCCTCACAGTGAAAGGATACGCTGTGTACACAGCTGTACAAGATACTTACTAAACACAATGTGTTTTATAATCCAGCTGGTGGGCGTTGGCATGTTTGAACGGCTTGTCTAAAATCATTTGCGTTTGAATAGCACACGCTCTCCGTGGGCGTGGCACATTAACGCGTAATTAGGTATAATGAGCTGGAAAGAAAAATACTGACATCTCTCTCTTTTCATACAGATTACATAAGCTAAGAATATTTGTTTTTTTATATAAATTAACTCATTTAAAAGAAGAGAGTTCAAGCTTCATTATGGAAAAACACTCGTGCCTGTATGACAAGTATTCGCGGAATTAAAAATAATCTTAGGACGCGTTTCAGAATGGACTTCACTGACAGAGAGAAGGCAGAACGCGCATCATGTTTGTTTTTCTTTATTTGGCGAAAAGCACAACACTTTGTTTTTATTGTGAGTATCCACAAAAAAAATTTACACTTATCAGGATCTAATGATGTACAACACTTAATATGTAAGATCAAAATCAACAGAGTATTTTGAGTTTCTTTTGCACTGATAAGAAAAAAGCGAGACTATCGCGCCGGCGCGATAGCCGACCTCAGAGGGTTAATGATGTATAGTTTGTCAAGGTAATAACATAAATTATGATAGTAACTTTGAAATATAAAAAAAAAAAAAAACGCTTCAGTGCGCCGGCGCTCTGGCAACGGTTAACAGGTTGAGGCAGTGCTGAAGGTGAAAGGGGGTCAAACACAGTATTAGTATGGTGTTCCTAATAATCCTTTAGGTGAGTGTATATATATATATATATATATATATATATATGTGTGTGTGTGTGTGTATATATGTATTGTCCTCGCATTCTTTCTTGTGTGACACCTGAATGAAAGGCTCATTATGCGGGTCTTTGTCTTCTCAGGTGAGAACCACCTAATTAATCATGAGGGGGTTGGGCTATCCACGCCCATTCGCATATTGCCTTTCCAAACAAAAAAATGTTTTTCACAATTTAAAACAATCTGTTGTTTTATGTGAATGATTAGGCAGGATGATTTTCAGATCATTTTGAAGCAAAAACTCTAGGCGACAACATCAATTAGTCAAAAGTCTCGTGGACACATATTTAGTATGTGTTTTGTGGCCTTATTTCAGAAACTTACATTTTTAGTTTTTTCAATAACCATGCATAAACAATATTCTCTCAAAAATACAAACATGTACATACATGTTGCTCACATATTATGGTAGCTCTGTTTGTGCTAAATAGAGTGTGCTATGAAGCAACGAGAAAACTTTTTGTGTGCAAAAACAAAACAAAAATAATGACTTTATTCAACAATTTCTTCTCGTCTTTGTCAGACTTCTACGCTGTTGACGTAGTAAACACAGTGCTGCGCGTTCGGGTTCTACGTCAGAACGCCACGTCATTATTGACGCATTTGTTGTGGTGCTCACTTGAACAGCGCCAGCCAATGGTGAGCCGGCGTTCTGCCGTATTACCCGGAAGCGCTGCACTGTGTTTACTATGTCAACAGCGTAGGCGTTGGCGAGGCTTGCAGCAGAAGTGCACTCCTTTGCAGATACTTTCCTTCTGTAAAGGGCATGCTGCCCCCTGTCTCTGAGGGACATGCTGCTCCTTACTGAAATGTCCTATTCGAGTCTGTCTTACTTTTCCAGTATCAGAGTCTTACTTCCAATACCAGTATGGGAAAAAAAATTGGCAAAAAACTGGTACAGTACAAACCTGGACCCTGGAAAAGTATTTCCCGATGGCTCTTCAGAACAAACAACTGAGTTGTATCTTGCTTTGTATGAGCTTCTTGGGTCACTCGGTTCAACTTATCCTTTAAAATAGCAAAATAAGGATAAGAGAGTGGTTGCATAGGTTGGAGAAACTGTCCGTCGCTTGACTGGACCTGTTCAAATGCATTTTTCAGCGATTCATCCTGGGACTGTTCCAGGGGAAAATCATTGCGCTCTGTAAAGATTAGTCTTTCAACAGCGCTCCATTCCTCTGGTTCTGTTCCCAGCGGTCCCGGTTTTCCTAGCTGCGTGACCGCAAATACCTTACTGGAACCATACGGCTGTTATCCAATGCCTCAGGTTGAGTTAAGCTTTGATGAATGGAGGTTTGGTTACATCCTAAATCTACCAAAGCTTGATAAGAACCCCCCCTTAATACTCACAGGTATTTGGTACAACCCAGCCTAATCGAGGGCACCCTGCGTTGTGGCCGGGACCCGGACCAGGGTCCCCACCTTCATCACCGGACACCTGTCGATAAAATACCCCGGGTCCCTGCAATGCCAACAGGCTGGCCCAGACTTCCCCACCGCCCTAGTGGCAGGAAGTGGGTCAAGGTATTGACGTGGAGAGAGCGGAGGAATGGGGCTGGACATAGGCCCCTGACCAGCTGACGACTCGCCACCTCCTCCACTCCTCCATCGAGTTGGAGCTCTCGGTGGGAGGCTTCTGCAGGTCCTGGGAAATGGGACAGGGCGAGATATAGAGGTTGAGAGAGAGGGAGAGGGAAAGAGAGAGAGACAGACAGAAGGAAGGGGTTCGCCGACCCCGGGGCACGCCACCATCTGGTCCTCCGCCAGTTAGATGGCCGAATACAGCGACGGTGGCACTGCACCCACTGTGCCGTCTTCTTTGACAGTCGGGTGATGAACTGTTCCAGTACCACCTGGTCGATGATCTGGTCCACGTCGCTTCCCTCGACCACCAGCCATCTGTGGCACACGTCGCGGTGTTGTTCAGGAGTGTGGCCGACCTGCTGGAGGATGGCTCTTTTCAGGTCTTGGTAGACCAGGAGGTTCTGGACCATCTGCGCCTCCCCCGTCATTAGGGGGATGAGGCGCACCGGCCAGTGTTCTTGTGCCCCCCACAGGCCTCGGCGGCCCTCTCAAAGAGGTCCAGGAACGCTTCCGGGTCGTCCTGACCCCCCATCTTCATGAGAGGCACGTGTGTGGGTTGTTCAAAACGATCCTCCCGGTCCAGCTCGCAGTCCTTCTGCTGAAGGCTTACGGATTTTGCATAACGGCGGCGGCACTCTTCTTTCCTCACGGGTTTCGGCACCAGTGTGATAATGTTCGTAGGAAGTAAGGAAGAAGTCAGAGTCGCGTTACTGAGGATCGTGAGCTTTTTATTGATCTTGGCACAGATTCAACATAAAGCACACTGCGCTACGCATAAACTCAATCTCAAAATAAACACAATCTCTCAGAGCTCTCCAGAGCGTTCAGTGCACCCACAAGTCCTCAGTCTGTCCCCCCCACCGTTGCTCAGTGGCTTTAAGCGGTCTCTCCGTGCCACCTACTGCAACAAGACACAGGTGTTTGTCATTATGTACTTGACCTACTTACTCACCACTCGTCTCTCAGCTCTCTCACGGTGCAGACCTCGCTGAACTACAACCCCCTCGCCACAGATGGGCAGCGAGTTCTTGCCCCGAACAGAACCATACCGCCAATCCAAACTGTATGCTAATTGTCAGTCATTTTCGACGATAGTGGTCCTAACAAAATTGTCTACATTACCATGTTAATATTCAGACACTATATGACTATTAATTGCATTGCATTCCATTCATTTACTCGTTGTTCCAAACCTGTATGACGTGATATGATGACATTAGGGGGAGTAAATAATTAAATAATTAACATTTTTGGGTAAACTATCCCTTTGAAAAATAAACTTCTGTGCTATTTTTCTGTTGACTTGGATGGAACCAAGTAGCCAGTTGCAATGTGAAACCTAATTTGCTTATGTTAAAGCTGCAGTAGGGAGTTTTGAGAAAACGTTGACTTAGCCTGAAGATTTGAACAAGCACAACTTACAGGTCCCACCCCCTTGCTCTCTGCTGCACTACAGCCCTCCCTCCACAGCTCGTCCTCCACAGCGGAGCCTGTCGTAAACGCGCAGGCTAGTAAACAGGGCCACCGATGACGGCGGATAAAAAGTTATATGGCACATTCACTAATAGGGACTAAACGTCAATAATATGCTTTACATTGACTATGGCCTGCCCATACTTTGACTACAAACTTGGTCCTCAAATCATTATGTATTTTCCAATAGCCTACATGTAACTTTATAACGATGCACTCTTTCTATAAGTTATAAATAGCTAGTAAGATAACGTTAATATAACGGTAACTAACGTTACAGCATGTAAGTCATTATTCTAGCGATATATAATGCTAGATAAGGTGTGCTAGTACATTATTTCAGCAACATGACAAGCCAGTGAATTAGCAGGTTTCAATTGTTGCTTAGCAGAGTGCGTGACATTTTATCTACATGTTATGCGGCTAGAGTTTTGACACCGAGTCAATGGGCTCTGTGTAATTCTTTCTTTTTCGGTTGTTTATCGTCATCAGTCTTTTTCCTTTTACCTCTTTGTTTTATGAGCAGGTGTCACTCAAGAATTGGCAGTTTAGGTTGTTTCTCCGTCATAAGCACAGCTGCAGCACGCCGGCAATATTGAGTTTGAACGACGGCTCGCGCTCCGGCGCTCGCGCTGTGCAAGAGAGGGGTGTGATCAGCGCGTACACGAGCGTGACTGACACTGCTAAGACACTCCTCTCGGCTCTGATTGGTTGTTTCTGACCGGGAGCGTGTATTTCTTGCAAATGGTAATAGGACCACTGGGAGGAGCCAGAGAAGCTTGATTTTTATACAGATTATCTGTCTCATATTCTACTGTCAGGACATAATGACAGTTTTACCAAAACTTTTGTTTTCAAAAGTTACCTACAGGAGCTTAAAATGTTTTAGGGAGTTATTCTAATGTTATTTTATAGAAGTTCAAGAGTTCAATAGGTTGTCAGATGTCAGACTTGTGCTAGTTTTTCACATTATCACAAGTAATTTTTAATGCACTTGAATAATTAATCGGCTCAAAGCTTGTGTAGATCAAGACCTGTCAAAAACTGTACGAATTTTCATTTTCCTTGAATATTACATTACACTATTCTTTATGCATGATTACACACCAGTTTTACTGGTTGAATATTATTGTTTTCTAAACAAACTTAATTTTGTTTTAATAGACCTATAGCAGACAACAATGTATGTAATGTAATTTATGGTCTTTCTTATTAAATATTTCTTCATGTTTTTCTATATTGTCAGCCAACAAAAGGTGTCACCTTTATTGCCAGTCGAAAGAAACAGGTGACGTGGCTTACATGAAGCAACTGATGCATGATGGGACAAAGTGCTCTTACAAAGACCCGTACAGCATCTGTGTGCGTGGAGAGTGTGTGGTAAGTGTTTGAATTGCATTATGCATTAACTTATTTCACGGTTGCATACTTACTTTTGCAGATATTAGAACCTCAACAATCATCTATTTCAAACAGAAGTGAATTTCTTTGAAAGATTTCATGTCATGAACTTTGCAAACTTTTGATAATCCAGCCACTAGATTATCTTCTGAGTCTCTTATAATAAACCAGCCTGGTATTGATTGATTGATTGATTGATTGATTACTAATAAAATCCTGTGCACACTGACTCGCGGAGGTTGTGTAGCAGCTAGCCAAGAATGAACCAGCAGATTTTCTCCAGCTCTTGCCAGTTTAATTTACATCAGATTGGCCGTGACCAGTCCTTGTGCATTTAATGATCATGCTATTTTAAGCTGAGGCTCACTTTCAAAATCAGTATTAGTCTCTTTAACTCTTTCCCCACCATTGATGGAATTTTCTATAATTTATGACAACACTTTCCCACCAGTGGTGGAATTTTCCCGGCAATCCATGTTTTCACTGTTATATGCTAGGGGCGCTATTGCACATCTTCTGAAAGAGGACCGGATCTTCAGGTCAAAACACAGGTGAATAATAAGCAGAAACAAGTGATGGAAGCATTGCTTACACACATGTAAAACAACCAAAAAATTAAACATTAAACAGCATATAGATCAAAGCTGCCTAATATAAGGAGCTACAGGACTGTGCAAGTTTTGGGGGTGGCATCTAGGGCTGTCATGATGTTAGATTTTTCACACCACGGTTATTGTGGCCAAAAGAATTCACAATATCGATATATTGCAATATCTCTAGAAATCTTGGGGGAAAAAGTCATTAGTTAAATTAATTTTTACTTTATTTCGTTTTTCTTTTTTACCCATCAAACATAAGGATACTGATAAACACAAGGCACCATGTCCTTTACTATGAAGTAGGCTAGTGACTCAGTGATGGCCGTATCCTCACATGCACTAGCCATGTCTGCTTTCTTTTCTCCTTTCCACAGACTCAAAAATTGTCTGCTGACCTGAGACTCTGTCTCTGGCTTTCTCTGTCTTATTTGAAGCTCCCTATGAAATAACAAGAGAGAAAATACTGTTCAACAGTATGATGAATAAATATTAACATCAAAACGTACTCGGTTACTAACGTAACCTCTAATCTCTCTAGAGAGGGATAGAGTACTGCGTAATATCTTACGCTACGGGGAAAACCTCTTTTCCACAAGATATTGAAGCCAAAAAATATCCTTAAATTTTAATCAATGTAAAACGATTGGCTGCCCTGTGGCAAAAGCAGCAGCCTATCGAGAGCAGCCCTGCGTGACGCCATGTCCAATGGGGGCACTTCGCACCCATTTCGTCACGTCCCGCCAGAACGGGCGTGGCCTCGCCCTATAAAAGCAGGTAGATCGGTTGATACAAACTGGTTTTCATCGCCGAAGCGAACCAGAGCGTATATTAAGCACGGCAAGATACGCAGTACTCGTTCCCTCTCTAGAGAGAACAGAGGTTACGTTAGTAACCGAGTACGTTCTCTTACGAGAGTATCTTTCGTACTGCGTAATATCTTATGCTATGGGGAACACAGTGTAACACGCAGTGCGTACAGGGATCCAACACCAAGTCCCAAGGGCGGAAGCCCGGGGCGCATGTAGTGCATAATCACCATAGACTCACAGCGAGTGAAGGAAGAGGGGCTAGAAGCTTCTAATTTTTTCTACAAAGAAAAAGATCACTATAGATGGTACCGTGACCCGCATAGAATTAACTTCACCTGAATCCAGAACTTCAAGCCACAAAGATCTAAACAAAGACTGATTTCCAGAACTTCAAGCCAAGATCTCAACTGAATCCAGAACTGAATCTTGAAACTTCAAGCTCAACAAAGAATCTCAACAAAGAATGAACTTCTGACTGAATTCCAGACTGAATCTTGAAACTTCAAGCAACAAAGATCAAGAAAGCGAACTGAGTTCCAGAAATGAACCTCAACAAGAATTCACCTTTCTGACTGAAGTTCGAGACATATTTTTTTCAGTACAAACAACGATTCGGTGAGTTTCACTCTATTCAAAGAACCGCTGAATGACCAGTATAAATCTCTGTGCCGCCAGAGAGAAAAGTTAACAGACTGCTGTAGGGTTTGTTTAACTAATTTATCCTCTAAAGTTTTTCTGTTACAGATGAAATTTTATCCTCTGTTTCAGGCAGGGAAGATTAGCCCTACGTGTTAATATTTGAAAGATAGCCTCTGTTTCAGGCAGACAGGGAAGAAAGAATACCCTGTTTCAGGCAGGGAAGATTTAGCATCATATCGTACTGATTTAAATACCCTCTGTGCAAACAGGGAAGACTTAGCCGAAGTTAAGTGTGAAATGTTGGTTAATTTGGAAGGTTAACAAGATTTGATCTGTGTTAACAAGTGTACCCTCTGTTGATCAGAGAAGTTTTAATGTTTGATTGTGTGGTAACAAAAGAAATCCACAAAATGGTTAGAAGAAATGCTAGGCTAGTTCCATCAACTGAGAAAAATGGACTAGCTAGCCCTTTATGGACAGACAGTGAGTTCAAGTCATTGTTAGGAGAGAAAATTGATTCCATAGTGACTGAGTCAGTTAGATTGGATTTGACAAAGAAATTTGGTATTGATCAAGACAAAGTTTGGTCTATTGAAGAATGCAAGAAGGTGTTAGGTGCATGTATCAGAAAGAAAAACATGAAAGGCATAATCTGTTGCCATAGAGAATATAGCTTATCCATTGCACAAGAACAAGCTAGGTGTATTGATAAGTTAAATTAACAGAACAAACAATTGCAAACTCAAGTGTCCTGTTTCAAGACAAAGGTGAGCCATAGGCATCAACCAAATGTGACTCTGAAGACCAACAGTCAGATGAAGGCTATCCTGATTTACAGTCTTTCTGTAGACTAGAAAGCACTAGAAATTCTGGTTTGATAGATAGAGATGTAAATGCATTTGAAGTGTGTGGAGCAAGACAAAAGGCTCAGACTAGGGGAAAAGGGATTGACTCTATTCAATCTGTAACCCCCATACTGCTACACGCATTCAAATTATCTTTAGGTCCTAAAGGAATCGAGAGAATCGCTGAAAATTTGCCATCAGTGCAAAATTTTTTCTGAGTTTAGGAGAGAATTGTCCAGAAAGATCAATGATTTTGAAAATGCTGTAAAGAATTCTGAGTTTCAAAATGCTAGAAAAGATGACTTGAGAGAGGGAGTTCAGAGAGTGTTAAAAAGCATTGTTGGACCAAAAGTGGACTGGTCAAAGATCACTAGTTGTGTACAGAAGAAGTCATCTTCATTTATATAGCGCTTTTAACAATGGATTGTTTCAAAGCAGCTTTACAGAGATAAACATATAATTTAAGCTAACAGATTGTTTTGGCATTATAGCGGTTCTTGAATAATGTTATTTCCAGCTAAAGTTAACTTTGATTGATTCACCTCCGTCGAAATGATCAGACTTTTAAACGCGAACCTGTGATTAACGCTGACGGCGTTCACATGCTCATTCAGAATTGATTCTATAGTTATGTGCTTTTTAAAATATGTGCGCAGGTTTATAATTCATACAACCCAGCCTAAGCAAACTACTTTTCTTGCCTATAAATTTTGATACAGAATTTTGTTTTATTTTATCACTTCGGGGTACGCGAGCCAGAATTCACAACGCGTCATCTGTAGAGTGGGAAAGGGATCCTCCATAGGGAGAGGATAGTGGACACTTCAGCACTGCATTGTCATCGGGTCCAGGCGGATCTCCTTCGTCAGATCTGGACACGGCCTAGATCCGGCAGGCTGCGGGAAAACCTCGGGATAAACAAAGACACTAATATTAGCGTAGATGCCATTCTTCTTATGATGTAGCGAGTACATCAAGATTTAAGGGAAGTGTTCCCAGTTCCGGCTGACCTAATCTATGCAGCCTAACATTGCATTTATAGAAGTTTATAGTGTGTTATGTGTATGCTAGGTCAAAGAGATGTGTTTTTAGTATAGCTTTGAACTGACAGAGTGTGTCTGCTTCCCGGACAATGGTAGGAAGACTGTTCCAAAGTTTTGGTGCTAAATAGGAAAAGGATCTACCGCCTGCAGTCGATTTAGATATTCTAGGTATTATCAACTGGCCGGAATTTTGAGATCGCAATAGACGTAAAGGACTATAATACGTTAAGAGCTCGCTCAAGTACTGCGGAGCTAAACCATTTAGTGCTTTGTAGGTAATCAACAATATTTTAAAAATTATACGATGTTTAATAGGGAGCCAATGCAGTGTTGACAGAACCGGGCTAATATGGTCATATTTCCTGGTTCTGGTAAGAACTCGAGCTGCGGCGTTTTGAACTAGCTGTAGTTTATTTATTAAGCGTGCAGGGCAACCACCCAGTAGAGCATTACAATAATCTAGCCTTGAGGTCATGAACGCATGGACTAATTGTTCCGCATTTCCCAATGAGAGCATATGGCGTATTTTAGATATATTTTTAAGATGGAAAAATGCAGTTTTACAGATACTAGACACGTGGCTTTCAAAAGAAAGGTTGGTATCAAAGAGCACACCCAGGTTCCTAACCGACGACGAAGACTTGACAGAGCAGCCATCAAGTGTTAGACAGTATTCTGGGTTATTACGTTTGGAAGTTTTTTGTCCAATAATTAGAATCTCTGTCTTTTCAGAATTTAGTAGTAGGAAATTACTAGTCATCCAATTTTTTATATCAGCTATGCATTTCGTTAATTTTGTGAATTGGTAAGTTTCGTTGGGTTTTGAAGAAATATACAGCTGAGTATCATCGGCATAACAGTGAATGCTAACTCCATGTTTCCTAATGATATCTCCTAATGGTAGCATGTACAGAGTGAACAGCAGCGGTCCTAGTACTGAGCCTTGTGGTACGCCATACTGAACTTGTGATCGATAAGACATCTCTTCATTTACTGCTACAAACTGATAACGGTCAGTTAAGTATGATTTAAACCATGCTAGTGCAATTCCACTAATGCCCACATAGTTTTCTAGTCTATTTAAAAGAATGATGTGGTCAATTGTGTCAAATGCAGGACTAAGATCGAGTAACACTAATAGAGAGATACAACCACGATCGGATGATAAGAGCAAATCATTTGTGACTCTAATGAGAGCGGTCTCAGTACTATGGTACGGTCTAAATCCGGACTGAAAATCCTCGCAGATATCATTTCTTTCTAGAAAGGAACACAGTTGTGAAGATACTGCTTTTTCTAATATCTTTGACAGAAAAGGCAGATTCGAGATCGGCCTGTAATTGACTAATTCTGTAGGATCAAGTTGTGGTTTTTTAACAAGCGGTTTTATCATAGCCAGTTTAAAGGTTTTTGGTACGTATCCTAGAGACAAAGATGAATTAATGATATTAAGAAGAGGATATATGACCTCTGGAAACATCTCTTTCAGTAGCTTAGTCGGTATAGGATCTAACATACAAGTTGTCGATTTAGATGAATTAACGAGTTTGCAGAATTCTTCCTCTCCTATAGAAAAAATGAATCAAATTTTTCCTCAGGGAGACTACAATGCACTTCCTGATGCGATACTGTGGTAGACGGTTGCATAGTTATAATTTTGTCCCTGATATTATCAATCTTATAAGTGAAGAAGTTCATAAAGTCATCACTGCTGTGTTGCTTGGACACTTCTGAGCTTGAAGCTTTCTTTTTCGTTAGTTTAGCCACTGTTTCAAATAAATACCTTGGATTATGTTTATTTTCTTCTAATAGGTTTGAAAAATAAGCAGATCTAGCAGCTTTTAAAGCCTCTCTGTAAGCAATCGAGCTCTCTTTCCACGAAATCCGAAATACCTCTAGTTTAGTTTTCTTCCAGTTGCGCTCCATTTTTCTGGCTGCTCTCTTAAGGGCCGGGGTGTGCTCGCTGTACCACGGCGTTGGGCTATTTTCTTTAATCTTCTTTAAGCGCAACGGAGCAACTGCATCTAAAGTGCTGGAAAAGAGAGAGTTAAACGTTTCTGTTGCAATATCAAGTTCTTCTAAGCTATCCGGGATGCTGAGATGATGAAACTGATTAGGAAGATTATTGATAAAGCAATCTTTAGTGGCAGAAGTTATAGGTCGAACGTATTTATAACACGGAGTCGGCTTTGCAGCCTTGGCTAAATGTAATTTACATGAGACTAGATAATGATCTGAGATGTCATCGCTCTGCTGCAGAATTTCAACGGCATCAACATCTATTCCATGTGATAATATTAGATCTAGTGTATGATTACGACAATGAGTAGGTCCTGACACGTGTTGTCTAACTCCAATTGAGTTTACAATGTCTTTAAATGCCAATCCCAATGCATCTTTTTCATTATCTACATGTATATTAAAATCACCAACAATTAGTACTTTATCTGCAGCCAATACTAATTCTGATAGAAAGTCCGCAAATTCTTTGATAAAATCTTTATGGTGCCCCGGTGGCCTGTATACAGTAGCCAGCATAATTCTCAAATGTGATTTATCGTTTACACTATATATTTTTACATTAAGCACCAATACTTCAAAAGAAGTATATTTAAAGCTAGATTTCTTAGTGGTTTTGAAAATATTACTATAAATTACAGCAACACCTCCCCCTTTGCCTTTCAGACGAGGTTCATGTTTATAACTGTAATCTTGTGGGGTTGACTCATTTAAAATAATGTAATCGTTTGGTTTTAGCCAGGTTTCTGTCAAACACAGCATATCAAGATTATAATCTGAAATCATATAATTAACTATGAGAGATTTTGAAGTAAGGGATCGAATATTCAGCAACCCAAGCTTTATCATTTGCTCATCTGTATTATATCTGTTTTTTATTTGTTGAACATCAATTAAATTTTTAACCTGACGTTTTTTGGATTTCCAAATTCGGGGAACAGACACAGTCTCTATATGATGACATCTAGGTGAAAGAGACTCTATGTGATGGGATTTATCTGACCTTGGTGACGTGAGGCCGCTAGCAGACGGTCGGTTTAGCCAGTCTGTCTGCTTCTGACCTGAGCCCCAGATTGTCATGTTTTATCTCTAAGACTATGAGCCAAATTACTAGAGAGAAGAGCAGCACCAGCCCAGGAGGGATGGATACCATCTCTTTTCAACAGATCAGGCTTGCCCCAAAAACTTTTCCAATTGTCTATGAATTTTATATTATTCTGCGGACACCACTTCGACAGCCAACCGTTCAGTGAGGCCAATCGGCTAACTATCTCATCACTCCTGCGTACAGGAAGGGGGCCAGAGTAAATTACAGTGCCTGACATCGTACTTGCGAGTTCACACACCTCTTTAATATTAATTTTGGTGATCTCCGACTGGCGGAGTCGAACATCATTAGTGCCGACATGAATAATGATCTTAGAGAATTTACGATTAGCATTAGCCAGCGCTTTTAAATTTGCTTTGATGTCAGGCGCTCTGGCTCCCGGCAAACATGTGACTATGGTGGCTGGTGTCTCTATTTTCACGTTCCGTGTGATCGAATCACCAATTACCAGGGCACAATCAACAGAATTCTCAGTGGGTGTTTCACTGAGTGGGGCAAATCGGTTTGTTATGGGAATCGGAACGGAAGAGTGGTTCTTTGATCCGCGACTAGAACGATCTCTCACGGTCACCCATCTGCCCTGCTGCACGGGCTCTACTTCAGCCGGAACCGAATCATGTAAAGAGTTCACTATGCTAGGCGCATCCAAAACACGATCTAAAGATCTAGCATTCTTACCATCCTCAATTAAAGTTTGGATGCGTGTCTCTAGTTCTGAAATCTTCTCCGTCAGCCTGAATGTCTCCTTGCATTTATCACATATAAATCCTATATTGCCATCGGAGAAGGCTATACTAAACATATGACATGTGACACAGGTGACAATAACAGGACAAGAAGACATTACTCACCGTGTTTGTTGACTGATTTCTTACTTACCTGGACTTTATGAACTCAAAGGCGCGGGCGCGCGAGAGAAAATAAATATATAAATGAGCGCATGGGTGGCGCGTTAGCAGGCTAACGTTAGCGAGTTACTAGCGTGCTGTGTTAACAATAACGGAAGCTAGAGATGTAAGGTTAATCTGAGATGTTGGGTAAGCTGTATTTAGTAGTATAAACAACTAGATAGTAAATGATGGCTCAAAACATAAAGAAATACGAGGCTCAGGCGGAGCTTACAGTCTTGAAGCAAACAAACACACAGCAGGCAGCGAGGCAGACAGGAGCAATCGATCAGCGATCAGACCAAGTGATCAGAGCTTTGTTCAGAGCTAGTACCACCGTCCTATGAATGATGAAACTGTTAGTGAATTCACAGAAAGATTTTGTCAGTCAGCTGCAGCTTACAGTGGAATATCAGACACATCAGAGAAGGTGTTAACACTAGGACTCCCGGAATTCTATAACTACTATAATGGCCATAGCAGTCATTCTGACTGCTCATACATTATTTGCATATCATTTCAATAAGCTATATCAAATCTAAGAATAAATGGATCTGTAATGTTAGGATAGGTCATAATAAACATCAGAACACTACATTTTAATTATGATGTATGTAAAAATGTATTAGTTAAGCAACAACCACTCAGCCTCATCAAGGCTCTGAAGCATGGCGAAAGCCTATGTGGCAGTCATTCTTCTTGCTGACATTGTTCTGATATTATCTTTTCAATATTTCAATTTGGTTTTAGCTCTAGGCTAATGCTAGATTTCAGCTTTGCAATAGACTAAACAAACAACAAGAGAAATTGTTGCTAGTCAACGGTGATGCATCTTCAAGAGCGGAAAAAAGGAGCAACCGGCACACGGTCTGTAATGCATACGGTCAGTATGACTGTTATGGCCATTCAAGGTAGAAATACTCAAAACTCTTTTGTGTCTTGTAATTTTTATAAAATAACAAGGATATAGGCACATTTAGGAAAAGTAAGGGTCCTATAGTTACATGGGTTTTATTTCAACTAAGTTATTACATTGCAAATTTTTAAAGCAGTCATAATGACTGCCTTTGGTAGTTCTAGGTAGAAATACTCAAATCTCTTTTGTGTCTTGTAATTTTAATAAAATAACAATGATAGAATAAAATATAGACACATTTAGGAAAAGTCAGGGTCCTATAGTTAAATGGGTTTTATTTCAACAAAGTTATTACATTGCAAAATTTTAAAACAGTCAAAATGACTGCCTTGGGAGTTCTAGTGTTAAATGATAATGGCCCTTTAGCTCGTACATGGTTTCATGGTCTTTTGTCAGAGCATAAAAATGCATTGCCTTTCTTAGACTTCACATGGTCCACTAGAACCCTGCAAAGTAACCTAGACAGGTTAGATATTTGGGAAAGAGATTCTGATGTCAGATCAAGAGTAAAAATTGCAGCAGCTTCCTTTAAGGTCAATCCAGAGAAGCAACAAAAACGCAAATGTCCTAAGAGAGAGGGCAGCAGTTGTTATTATTGTGGTAAACATGGACATTGGGGAAAAGAATGTAGAAAAAAACAAAAAAGAATATTAGAGAAACTAACAATGTAACTCAGCTTCTGCTCAGCCTGCTGGCTGCTCTGAAGCAGCCCCTCCCCTCGTCATTAAGCTCGTTGGGCAGCTGTTTTAGTTGTTAACCATTTGGGCTGTGAGTGCTTAATTTCCCCACTAACTTACAACAGAGATAAAATACTTCTGTTTTTGTTTAAAGGGGTCATGACATGAGAAACCAAATTTGCCTTGATCTTTTGGTATATAAGAGATCTATGTACTATTAAAACTTCATGCAAGTTTCATTGCTTAAGACGTCCTCCCCATTATAAACGAAGCACTTATTTAATCACGCTCTGAATACAGCTCGTTCTAGATCCTTTGTTCTTAATGTCAATGTCTTGATGTCACGGTACGAAGTGACGTACCAGTCGTTTGCATATGACCGCCTCCAGCGTAGGACAACTATGCCTCATTTCGCATCATCGCATGCGCTGTCGTGCAGCGAGTGGGTCTGTTCACAAGATGACTGCGATGCCACGCAGATGTGCTGTTCCTGCTGTGGACAAACAACATGTTTGAATGCTGCCGAACGATCCAGACGTCAGGGAAAGCAGTTTATTTGCAGCATATGCAGCGCGCCAAAGCTTTATCTTATCGGTAAGTGATGTAGATGAGTGTGACAGGGCAGGTTACTGAAAGAGCGAGCAGAGAGAGAGAGAGAGAGAGAGAGAGAGCCACGGCCGCGTGCGCGCCTTCAAACTGTCCTTCTCTCTCTCTCTCCCTCCCTCCCTCGCGCACATGAATCAAAATCAATGGAGAATTGACACGATGGTAAAAGATCGAAGACCGAAGTTTCATGTGATTGAGCATTGTGTAGCCTACATGTGATACAAAATGATTAACGTTAATAATTTATGCATAAGCAGCACTGACGTTAGCCGATCATAACAGTGGGCGTTAACACTGAACTCTTAAAGTGGAAACACCTCCAAAACAGACTGTTTGAATCAGAGGTTGAGAAATAGGGTGGGAAAATGTCATAAATCACTACATTTAAAAAAAAAATTGTACAAAAAACTAGAGTAATACTATAATTGCACCTAAGGGAACATAATAAAACAAAACAAAAAACCATGTCATGGCCCCTTTAATAGAACAAAAGGAAAGTGACTATCTCAGTTTTTCCTTTGGGGGACACTGGTTAAAGTAGACTCACAGCCTTAAATGTTATTTTACAGCACAGGCCTTTCATCAGTAATAGTGTTAGGTCAGACTGTAACGTAAAAAAGCCCTCATTCAACTCTCACAGCCCCGAATATTGTCTTACAGCGTGCAACTGTCACGAATCTGTCCTCATGTATGATGTCTGCTATGACTGAAGTTTTGTTAGAGGATGAAGGAGAAATGACACACGATTGTGTTACGCTTACATATACCCCTACGAGTGAAGTAAAAGAAACTCCCATAGAGAATTCAGAATTTGAGTTGTTTGTTGACGGTTCAGCTCAAGTCATTGAAGGTAACAGACGAGCAGGTTATGCAGTAACGTCCACCACTGAAGTGGTTGCTTCAGGACGTCTTCCAGATCATTTTTCAGCTCAAGCTGCAGAACTAGTAGCCTTAACAAGAGCATGCACGCTAGCTTCAGGATCGGTTGCTAATATCTACACAGATTCCAGATATGCTTTTGGGGTAATTCATGATTTTGGTGTCATTTGGCAAACCAGACGGTTTCTAACTTCTGCTGGATCCCCCATTAAGCATGCTGAATTAGTGAAAGATCTAATATTTTCCATGAAACTTCCAAAGAAATTAGCAGTGATCAAAGTGAAATCACATCTCACAACTAATACTACGGAAGCTAAAGGTAATTCTCTTGCTGATGTAGCGGCTAAACAGGCTTGTTTCTATGAAACGGTACAAGTGTGTACAGGTAGTACAGCACAGAAAACAATTCTGCCTCCTGAATCAATAATTGATCTGTACAAGAACGTTCCTCTGTTTGAAGCATGGACATGGTTAGACAAAGGAGCCACAGTGGATTCATCTGGTTGCTGGACCAAAGGGGGAAAGTATGTCGCTCCCGAATCACTGTTGCCATATTTGGCTCAACAAAATACTCAATTTGGGTCACAGTGATCCAGCAACGATGAGTCACAGGTTCTCAAATCAGTGGTGGATTCCAAAATTCAGAAATATAGCCACAGAAACAGCCAAGAGGTGTGTTACATGTCAGAAAAATAATGATATACCAGCAGCCACTACACCAGCAGCACATACCCCAGCTCCACCAGGACCATTTCGTCACCTGCAAGTTGATTACATATCATTGCCTCGTTGTAAGGGAAAAACTGATGTTTTGGTAGTAATAGACAAGTTCTCAAGATGGGTAGAACCTTATCCAACAGGGCGTGCTACAGCTGCACATACTGCTAAATGTCTTGTCACTGATTTCATTCCCAGATAGGAATTACCAGATTGCATTGACTCAGATCAAGGTACACACTTCACAGGACAGGTAGTCAAGGAAGTGTCTAGAATGTTGCAGATTAAGTGGAACCTTCACTGCCCCTATAGGCCACAAGCATCAGGACAGATTGAACGTGCAAACTGAACAATCAAAATCAGGCTAAGCAAAATGCATCAGGAAGGAGACTGAAGGATTACAAATGTATTAACCCTCTGGGGTCGGCAATCACGCCGGCGTGATCTGCTCACTTTTTTTCTTATCAGTGCAAAACAAACTCAAAATACTTTGTTGATTTTGATCTTACATATAAGTGTTACACATCATTCAATATTGTTAAATGTCTTCTTTTTTTGTGTATACTCTTATTAACATCAAAACCTTGTGTTTTTGTAAAATAAATAAAATAAACGGTGCGCTTTCAGCTCACACTGTCTCCGCAAAAATCTTTCTGAAACGCGTCCGATCAATGAACTGTAACTCAATAAATACTTGTCACGGAGACACGAAAGATTTCTCTTTATGAAGCTGAAATTCTCTTCTTTTAAATGAAGTAACTTATATAAAAAGCAACTATTCTCAGTTGATGTAATCTGTATGAAAAGAGAGAGATGTCGGTCTTTTTCCTTTCACCTAATTATAGCGTATGACGTGTTAATGTGACCACGCCCACTGAGAGCGCGCGCTATTCAAACGTTAATGTTGAGGCAAGCCATGAAAACGCCCACATCAGAACGCGCTAACCTTTATCTCGTCTTGCTGCGCAGTGAGGAATAATTCCTGGAAAAGTTAACTCAGTTACCTGTTTCATTCGAGGAGCACGGATTCAGCTGATGTAGTAAGTCATTTATTCTTAAGTGCTTTGTTCTAATCGTGTTATTGAATAGTGTCTGTAAACTGCACAAAGACAGTTTAAATTTTAAATGCGTGTCTGTGTGCGAATGAATGGACGAATTCACCGACGCGCGCGCTGTGCGTTCATTCACTCTCGCTCCTACATTAGTAAGACTACTGAGATTTGTTCTAATCGCAATATAGAATAGTATCTGTAAACCCAAAAAGACTGTTTAAATATGAATCGGGTGTCTGGGTGTGTGAACAAACGAACGCACAGATGCATAGCCTACTGTTACAGACGAAATAGATTAGAAAGTTTTTACTATAAAATAGACATCAAATAAGCTTTAGTTAGACAGTTTCTGCTCATATGTTAAATATATAGTAGCCTATGTTTTGTAAAAAATAAACTAATCAACTGTTATCCAATGCAAGCTTATAATAGCCTACTTTATATGGAAAAAAAAATATTTTCAAGATGTTTCCAACTCTAACTTTGAACCAATTCTATACAATGACCCATATAACCTATTTGACCAGGATTTGTTTCCAGGTATGACTAAAAATGGGTTTTTGACTTTCATTTATATTTTTATTATATGAAGAGTTCAGATGCAAAAGCCTCTAGTGCCATTTGAAATTTTCTTCTAGAATGATAATTTTTATCAAGCTTGTACATTAGTTCAGTAATTTCACTTAAATGACAATTATTAGGTAATCTTCAATGCCATTTAAGTGAAATTACTGAACTTAAATATACAAGCTTGATAAAAATTATTCTTCTAGAAAAAAATTTCAAATGGCACTTAGAGGCTTTTGCATCTGAACTCTTCATATATATATATATATGTGTATGTATGTATGTATGTATGTATGTATGTATGTTGTCCTTTCAATTTTTGCTTGTGTGACACCTGAATGAAAGGCTCATTATTATGCGGGTCAGGTGAGAATCACCTAATTATTCATGATGGGGCTTGGACTGTTCAAGGCCATTCGCATATTGCCTTGGCAAACAAAAAAAAGTTTTTCACAATAAAACCCAATTCACAGTTTTATGTGAATGATTAGGCAGGATGTTTTTCAGATCATTTTGAAGAGAAAACACTAGGCAACAACATCCATTAGTCAAAAGTCTTGTGGACACATATTTATTATGTGTTTTGTGGCCTTATTTCAGAAACTTTCATTTTTAGTTTTTTCAATAACCACGCATAAACAATATTCTCTCAAATATACAAACATGTACATACATATTATATCACATTATATTTAGCACAAACATGGCTATGATAATGTGTAATATCACCTGTGCCATTAATATGTTTATAAGCAACTGAAAAAAACACAAATGTCACTGCATGTCAGAACATCTCAAGGACTCCGAAAACAGCTCAGACCCCAGGGGGTTAAATGTTTTATTTAAGTTTCTAATACTATCATATATATATACTGAGAAAGTTCTGTTTGTTGAAGTTAGCATTTCAGGTTAGGATGGTAAATGATATCAGCTGTGAAACAGTTTCCAGCAAGAGAATCTGGCAAATCCTGTTTTCTCCATTGTAAGTTAACCCTCTGAGGTCTAAGGGTTTTTGGGGTCCTTGAGGTGTTCTGACATGCTCTGACATTTGTGCTTTTTTCAGTTATTTATAAACATGTTAATGGCAAAGGTGTAAATTCACTCAATATAGCACAAACTGAACTACCGTAATATCTTAGCAACAATTATGTACATGTTTGTATTTTTGAGAGAATATTGCTGATGCATGGTTATTGAAAAAACTAAAACTTAAAGTGTCTGAAATAAGGCCACAAAACACATACTAAATATGTGTCCACAAGACTTTTGACTAATGAGTGTTGTTGCCTAGAATTTTTGCTTCAAAATGATCTGAAAATCATCCTGCCTAATCATTTACACAAATACATACACTGATTTACATTTTACTAGACACCTTTTGTTTGGAAAGGCAATATGCGTGGAGGCGTGTTCACACCTGAGAAGACAAAGGCCGGATAATGTGCCGCATAATGAGCTGCATATTAATATATTAATATAATATAATATAATAATATATTTGCATATTCACACAGGTGTGTCACAGGATCCCAAAGAATGCAAGGACAAAAGAAATTATCTATATAGCCTATACATATTTTACAATTAGAAATTGTAACCAATTACAAATAGGTTACAATTACAACAACAATTACAATTTTAACAATATTTCAAGTGTATTTCTTTGTAAAAAGTATACATTTTATCATACGTATTAAAAAAGGTAAGGATTCATTAGTTTAAATATTTGAACAAAACCTATAATAACATCTTAGTTGATAATTCAATATACCTACTTTATTTTTGACAAAACATCATACTATAGTATATTTAACTATGAGCAGAAATTGGTGAACAAAAGCGTACCTATTTAATGTGACAGTAGTCTTTTTTTACAGTCAAAACTTTATAATATATCCAAAACTAATCACAAAATCTTGTCTAAACATTCATATTTAGTCTGTAATATATTGTGTATGATATATTAGTATATACATGTGAATTTGCAGCTTGTTGCTTATACAGACATTTTATTTCAACATATTTCAGTCTATTTTTACTCATCTTAGTTGGCTATAGCAATATAGTTTGTATGTGTTCATGTAAACATAATAAAGGTGCGAGAGTGAATGAACAAGGCACAGACACGCGCTGTATAACTGTAGTAAACAAAGCGCGCGCGCCTATGCCGTTCACTCATCATTTAGCCTACACACAGACACGCAATTCATATTTAAACAGTCTTTTTGCGGTTTACAGTCAGACAGAATTCAATATCGCGATTAGAACAAAGCACTTAAGAATAAATGACTTACTACATCAGCTGCATCCGTTGCTCCTCGAAATGAAACTACCAGCACTTCTGGTACATTTTCCAGGGTTAGATAGTATTATTCCTCACAGCGAAAGGATACGCTGTGTACACAGCTGTACAAGATACTTACTAAACACGATGTGTTTTATAATCCAGCTGGTGGGCGTTGGCGTGTTTGAATGGCTTGTCTAAGATCATTTGTGTTTGAAAAGCGCGCGCTCTCCGTGGGCGTGGCACATTAACGCGTAATTAGGTATAATGAGCTGGAAAGAAAAATACTGACATCTCTCTCTTTTCATACAGATTACATAAGCTGAGAATATTTGTTTTTTTATATAAATTAATTCATTGAAAAGAAGAGAGTTCAAGCTTCATTATGGAAAAACACTCGTGCCTGTATGACAAGTATTCGCGGAATTAGAGTTAATTTTTGGACGCGTTTCAGAATGGACTTCACTGACAGAGAGAAGGCAGCACGCGCATCATCTTTGTTTTTCTTTATTTGGCGAAAAGCACAACACTTTGTTTTTATTGTGAGTATCCACAAAAAAAATAGACACTTATCAGGATCTAATGATGTACAACACTTAATATGTTAGATCAAAATCAACAGAGTATTTTGAGTTTCTTTTGCACTGATAAGAAAAAAGCG
Source organism: Tiaroga cobitis (assembly GCA_030578255.1). NCBI lineage: Eukaryota > Metazoa > Chordata > Actinopteri > Cypriniformes > Leuciscidae > Tiaroga > Tiaroga cobitis. The sequence continues at coordinate 26,068,659 of CM060595.1, read as the reverse complement.
AGACTATCGCGCCGGCGCGATATCCGACCTCAGAGGGTTAAATGAGTCTGATCACTGAGACTTTCTTTAATGGCTCTGGGATGGCTCTTGGAACCAGAGTTCCTGGCCACTATCAGCATTTGAATAGTTATGCTGATTCCATTGGATTGGTAATGCCCTCAGAGTAGGGTGTGTTCGTACTACATTTGCATGCTTTGTTTGAATTTGTCTCCACCTCCAGAAGTCCCTCCTCTTAAAATGCCTATAATATACTATGTAAAGTTACTTTAATTTAGACGATGTTGGAATGACTGCAGCAACGACAAGCAATAAAGAACTTCTGCTTGGAAAACTTCCACCGTCTCCTGGTCTGAGCTTCTAACTTTTTCTACAAAAAAAAAAGATTACTACAGATAGGCTCTGTTTTGATGTGGCAAGTCCCTTAGAACATCAGCCAAACAAAACAAAGAGCTGCTCAGTCTGTCTAAAACCAGACGAGTGGGACACATAAGCTCTTAGTGCCCTGACAGTGCAAAGGAGACTCGCGTCCTTCTCCTCATTGAGAACCGGAAGGGCGGACAGGGAAATCACCTGGGCCCTGAACGGTGTGTTGAGGGATTTTGGCACGTACCCGTGCCTAGGTTTAAGTATGACCTTTGAGTCATTAGGCCCAAACTCCATACATGACGCCTTTACCGAAAGCACTTGTAAGTCCCCTATGCGCTTCACTGAAGCGAGAGCCGTAAGAGACACCGTTTTGAAAGACAGATGTTTCATGTCTGACAAATGGATTGGCTCGAATGGGGCACCTTTCATGGCTTCCAAAACCGTAGAAAGGTCCCACACCGGGACTGAAGGGGGCCTGGGAGGGTTCAATCTCCAAGCTCCCCTGAGGAAACGCACGACTAAGTCGTTTTTCCCCAGTGACTGGCCAGACACAGGTTTTGAAAACGTTGCTATGGCCGCCACATATACTTTGAGCGTGGATGGGGTTTTGCCCTTATCCAGTAGCTCTTGAATGAAGGAAAGCACTTCCGTAACCCCGCAGTCTACAGGTGAAAAGCCCTGAGCTTGACACCAAGCAGAGAACACGGACCATTTCGAGGAGTAGAACCGTCTAGTAGACGGAGCTCTAGCCTGCGTGATCGTGTTTAAAAATCCCTCCGGGAGGTTAGCGGGTACCCGTTGATGGCCCATGCGTAAAGGAACCACAGATCCGGACGAGGATGCCAAATCGAGCCCTCTGCCTGAGAGAGGAGGTCTCTCCTCAGTGGTACAGGCCACGGGCCAGTGCTGGTCAGCTGCATCAGGACTGGGAATCAAGTCTGGTTTGTCCAGAGCGGAGCCACGAGCAGCAATGGGCGTCCATTTTCCCTGATTCGTTCCAACACTTGAGGCAGGCGCGAGACAGGGGGAAAAGTAAATAGGGGACAGCGGGGCCAGACGTGGTTTGCTTTTCGAGAAAAAGTTCGGACAATGAGCCTTTTCGTGGGATGCGAACAGGTCCACCTGCGCTCTGCCGAATGTTTCCCACAGCAGTTGGACCGTCTGCGGGTGCAGCGACCATTCTCCTGCTGGGACATTGTTTCTGGACAGTCTGTCTGGTCCCACATTCAGGCGACCAGGCACATACGCTACTCTCAGCGAGAGCAGGTTGTGCTGAGCCCAGACCAGGAGGCGTTCCGTCAGCCTGTAAAGGTTTCGGGACCTGATGCCGCCCTGGTGATTTATATATGCCACCACTGACATGTTGTCCGACCGGACCAAGACGTGGTGACCTTTTTTCTGGGTACAAAAACGCCATAGCGCGTTGACGACTGCTATCATTTCCAAGCAGTTTATGTGAAGGAGCTTTTCCCGTTCTGACCACAGGCCAGCGAACGGTCTGCCCTCAAGCAGTGCTCCCCATCCCGAAGTGGAGGCGTCTGTAGACACAACCATCACACTCGAGGAGGTCCCCAGACTCACACCTGACTGATACCAGTCGGTTACTTTCCAAGGTTCCAGAGCTGAAACGCACTTTAGATCGACCCTGAGGCGAAACAGACCAGCGGTCCATGCCCGGGGCGGAACTCAAGCTTTTAGCCATATCTGCAGTGGACGCATGCGAAGCAGGCCCAGCTGGAGTACAGAGGTCGCTGAGGCCATTAGGCCCAGCATTTTCTGAAACCTTTTGAGCGGGACTATAGAGCCGCGGCGGAAGGATTTCGCGACGCGCTGAATGTCTAGTCCGCGCTCCGTTGACAGGTGTGCTGTCATGGATAGCGAGTCCAGCACTGTTCCCAGAAAATACATTTTCTGACTGGGAGACAGCGAACTTTTCGCCCAATTGACTGTGAGGCCCAGATTCTCGAGGTGCTTGAGTAATGTGGCCCTGTGTTCTATGAGCTCTGAGTGTGATCGAGCTAGAATCAGCCAATCGTCCAAGTAGTTCAAAACTCGCATGCCCCAAAGTCTCAGGGGTGCGAGAGCCGCGCCCATGCACTTTGTAAATGTACGGGGTGCTAGGGACATGCCGAACGGCAGGACTGTGTATTGATATGCCTGGCCCTCGAAGGCGAATCTCAAGAATCGCCTGTGATGGGATGCTATTTGTATTTGGAAATAGGCGTCTTTCAGATCTTTTGACATAAACCAGTCCTCCTGGCGAACTTGCGTGAGGATTTTCCTGGTTGTAAGCATTTTGAACTGGTGCTTCACAAGTGCTCTGTTCAGCTGTCGCAGATCTAAAATGGGTCTGAGACCTCCATCTTTTTTGGGTACCAGAAAATATCTGCTGTATAGCACCCTTCGCTCTGAGATACTTAGTTTTTCACCGTAGTTTCGACACGCGCCGTATAACGGCGGGGACGTCGAGCGAATTGCAGCGAATAGCCTCTTTTTATAGTGTTCAGCCCCCATTTTGATACCCCGGGGAGCTTTGCCCACGCATCTGCGCGAATAGCTAGAGGTAGAATGAAGTCTGGGCTCTGGCCGCGGCATAACGGCGGCTCGAGAGCTCCAGTGTGCTGAGAACTCAACGCTGTGTTTACAGCGTGCGAGGCGGGGGCCGCGCTGATCACAGCGGGCAGCCTGGCCGCGCTCAGCTTCTCTATGACGGGTTGTGCAGAGAAGGCAAGTGGGGCGAATCCCGTGGGATTCGGTGTGTCTGTGAGAGAATGTGGGCGCGGGACAGCGGGCACATATACTGCACTGAGAACACTGTCGGCTCGCACCGACTGAATGTGTGTTGGTTTCGTTTTAGAGAGGCTAGGAAGGCTTTGAGACCTCGGTCTTGATCTCAATCCTCGGCCGGGGCCCGCGCTGAGGGGGGCGGCGTCCAGCAGAGCAAGAGCGAGAGCGCGGTCTTTGGTCTCGGGCCTGGCGGCGCTGTGAAGCGGCGGCGGCGGTTGGTGCAGGCTGCGGCTAAGAACTCCGGGCAGACGGCTGTTTTGAGCGGCCTGTAACGGAGCTAGAGCGCTTCGGCAGGAAGTGCTTCGTAGCCTGCGATGTTTTCTGCACCTCAACGAATCTGTCCGCGAAATCTTTGACAGCAGATCCGAAAAGGCCCGCTGGGGAGATGGGGGCGTCGAGGAACACGGAGCGCTCTGTTTCCATCATCTCAGATAGCGTTAGCCACAAGTGTCTCTCAGCCACGGCGAGAGAGGCCATATTCCGCCCAATGGCATGTGCAGCGGCTTTTGCAGCGCGTAGCTGACGTCACTCGGCAGGCTTTACATGGTAGCGCCGTCTGAGCACGCCGTCCAGCGGAGGGCGGGCAAAGATGTGACACTACAGCTGCTTCCACAGGAGGAAGAGAAAGGTACCCTCTATCTTTCGCACCATCCACAGTGGAGAATGCAGCAGAGGCAGAGGTACGCAGCCTGGTGGAGAAGGGGGCGTTCCAAGACTTCGCGACTTCCTCGTGAAGCTCGGGAAGGAAGGCGCGTGTCGAAACTACGGTGAAAAACGAAGTATCTCGACTGTGATGGGGCTTCGTCTTTTCTGAGGAAGCATCCGTCCAGCCTGTTGCGCGCGGGTTGTGCGGGCGCCTCCCAGTCGAGGCCGATGTTATCCACGGCTCGAGAGAGCAGACGTATCAGCTCAGATCCAATGCTTTCTCGTCTCCCAGAGGGCTGGCGGGTAGCGGGGGGGAGGTCCACAGAGCTCGCCCAATCCTCACTGTCCGATGCCAGGAGAGAACATGCCTCGGTAGGTTCGTCGAGCTCAAGGGCGGAAGCGGCGGCAGACGGCGGGCGCGATGAGCACAGCGCTTCTTACGGCGCGGAACCACAGCGGGCAGTAGTGCGGGCTCTGAGAAGGATGCCAGGCGTGTCCTCAGAGTCACCATAGGCATCAGCTCGCAATGAGGGCATCCGCCGTCAACGAGCGCGAGAGCCGCGTGATCTTCACCCAGGCAGGAAACGCAGATGACCTGGCGGTCCCCGTTGCTGAGCTGGGCTCGGCACGAGCCACAGGAAGGCACCTTTTGAAAAAAACGCTAGCTCTTTTAGGAGTTTTTGAGAGAAGAGTGAGTTGCAACGGCGAACAAACACTCTCAGCAGAGTAAAGGATATAAGCGCCGGAAAGCGCAGAAGGTACGGCGGCTGTAGGCAGCGAGGTGAAGGCCAGCGACTTCAGGCTCAAGGGCTCGTCCTGCTGAAGGCTTGCGTCGACGGCGCGGCTTCTCACTCTGGATCCAGCGATGCGAGAGATTCGCTAAAGAGATGAAAATCAGTTTGTATCAGCCTATCGACCTGCTTTTATAGGGCGAGGCCACGCCGTTTCTGGCGGGACGTGACGAAATGGGTGCAAAGTGCCCATGGCGTCACGCAGGGCCGCTCTCGATAGGCTGCTGCTTTTGCCGCAGGGCAGCCAATAGGCGCGCAAGCTGCCTCGCCTATGTCCGCATGCTGCCGCAAAGCGTTTTACATTGATTAAAAAAATTTGGCTTCAATATCTCGTGGAAAAGAGGTTTTCCCCATAGCGTAAGATATTACGCAGTACGAGAGATCGTAAGAGAAATGATACTTTAAACTGTTAACTTGCATAACGTTACCCATATTTTAAGCTCTTAAACCTATTGTTTCGCCGGTGCCAATAAAGTCATGCAGATTTGAACAAAAAAATCAAGTGCAAATACAAAAATAAAATAAATAAAACGGGGTACTTAACCCTCTGAGGTCTAAGGGTTTTTGGGGTCCTTGAGGTGTTCTGACATGCTCTGAAATTTGTGCTTTTTTCAGTTATTTATAAACATGTTAATGGCAAAGGTGTAAATTCACTCAATATAGCACAAACTGGGCTACCGTAATTTCTGAGCAACAATTATGAAACATGTTTGTATTTTTGAGAGAATATTGCTTATGCATGGTTATTGAAAAAACTAAAACTTAAAGTGTCTGAAATAAGGCCACAAAACACATACTAAATATGTGTCCACAAGACTTTTGACTAATGAGTGTTGTTGCCTAGAATTTTTGCTTCAAAATGATCTGAAAATCATCCTGCCTAATCATTTACACAAACACATACAATGATTTGAATTTTATTAGAGACCTTTTGTTTGGAAAGGCAATATGCGTGGAGGCGTGTTCACACCTGAGAAGACAAAGGCCGGATAATGTGCTGCATAATGAGCTGCATATTAATTAGCCCTTTCACACAGGTGTGTCACAGGATCCCAAAGAATGCAAGGACAAAAGAAATTATCTATATAGCCTATACATATTTTACAATTAGAAATTGTAACCAATTATAAATAGGTTACAATTACAACAACAATTACAATTTTAACAATATTTCAAGTGTATTTCTTTGTAAAAAGTATAGATTTTATCATACGTATTAAAAAAGGTAAGGATTCATTAGTTTGAATATTGGAACAAACACTATAATAACATCTTAGTTGATAATTCAATATACCTACTTTATTTTTGACAAAACATCAAACTATAGTATATTTAACTATGAGCAGAAATTGGTGAACAAAAGCGTACCTATTTAATGTGACAGTAGTCTTTTTTTTACAGTCAAAACTTTATAATCTATCCAAAACTAATCACAAAATCGTGTCTAAACATTCATATTTAGTCTGTAATATATTGTGTATGATATATTAGTATATACACATGTGAATTTGCAGCTTGTTGCTTATACAGACATTTTATTTCAACATATTTCAGTCTATTTTTACTCATCTTAGTAGGCTATAGCAATATAGTTTGTATGTGTTCATGTAAACATAACGTTTACTAATGTAGGTGCGAGAGTGAATGAACAAGGCACAGACACGCGCTGTATAACTGTAGTAAACAAAGCGCGCGCGCCTATGCCGTTCACTCATCATTTAGCCTACACACAGACACGCAATTCACATTTAAACAGTCATGCGGTTTACAGTCCGACACTATTCAATATCATGATTAGAACAAAGCACTAGAATAAATGACTTACTACATCAGCTGGATCCGTTGCTCCTCGAAATGAAACTACCAGCACTTCTGGTACATTTTCCAGGGTTAGATAGTATTATTCCTCACAGCGAAAGGATACGCTGTGTACACAGCTGTACAAGAGAATTACTAAACACGATGTGTTTTATAATCCAGCTGGTGGGCGTTGGCATGTTTGAACGGCTTGCCTTAGATCATTTGCGTTTGAATAGCGCGCGCTCTCCGTGGGCGTGGCACATTAACGCGTAATTAGGTATAATGAGCTGGAAAGAAAAATACTGACATCTCTCTCTTTTCATACAGATTACATAAGCTGAGAATATTTGTTTTTTTATATAAATTAATTCATTGAAAAGAAGGGAGTTCAAGCATCATTATGGAAAAACACTCATGCCTGTATGACAAGTATTCGCGGAATTAAAGTTAATCAAAGGACGCGTTTCAGAACGCGCATCATGTTTGTTTTTCTTTATTTGGCGAAAAGCACAACACTTTGTTTTTATTGTGAGTATCCACAAAAAAAAGACACTTATCTGAATCTAATGATGTACAACACTTAATATGTAAGATCAAAATCAACAGAGTATTTTGAGTTTCTTTAGCACTGATAAGAAAAAAGCGAGACTATCGCGCCGGCGCAATAGCCGACCTCAGAGGGTTAACCCTCTGGGGTCTAATGTGTTTTTGGGGTCATTGAGATGTTTTGACATGCACTGACATTTGCAGTTGCTTATAAACATATTAATGGCAAAGGTGTAATTACACTCTATTTAGCACAAACAGGGCTACCATAATATGTGAGAAACATGTACCGTAAAACTTCAAATAATAGCTTTAATAATAGGGCTTTTATTTTCTCAAATCGTCGAACTGCACCGGCTTGTATTTGAGACAGGTGTCTATATGAGACCGGCCTCTATAATTTAGTGTTGAGATGTTGTTCATTGAGTGTAGAGGCTTAGAGTCTCTAATCTCTAAAAATCTCCAAATGCTCCACGTGAAACTGCGGTCTTCCAACCTTTTACTATCGTGTCAATTTATTTCGATTAATATGCGCAAGGGAGAGAGAGCAAGACAGCGCTCGTGTAGTTTGAAGACGTCAGAGTGGGCGCGCGCAGCCGGGGCGCTCTCTCTCTCTCTCTGCTCGTTATGCGCCCTGTCAAGTGCAGGATGTTTGTTATTATTTTGGTCTGTGATACTGCACGTTGCCACTTTTCATTGTCCATTGCACTCGTTCCTGTTGCGTGGGCTCAAACCAGCAACCCGTGTGAGCGCCGTCCAGTCTGAGGAGCAGGTGGCGGGAGAAACGAAGATCTCCGATATTTTTTATTCGACTGCAGTACCTATTTCGACCACTAGTCATTCTCATATATCACACCTGAACTCACCTGAAGAGGACTCAAGTGTGAAAACACCCTATGGCGTTATTGTCGAAGAGTATATTTGCTAATGAAGTGTATTTACTTATTGTAGAGTTAACAAAAGTTATCATGGGCTTTGTAATGTTTGAAGTAGGGCTGGAACGACGCGTCAACATAATGCTTACGCTGATTGCGTAAAATAGTCGATTTTCATGAAATGCGTCGATTCGTCGCGCTATTTATATTCCCCATTGATGCTTGCTACTGGGCATGGAGCTTTTGATGGTTTTCAAGTATTTCTAATGTTGCTATTTTGGCCACAGAAGCAGAATCCTAAAAAAGTGTCAACAAGGAATGTTTTTTTCTTTTGAAAGTACAACTGACATTGATAAATATGAGACACTACAGCCGTTTGTTGAACAAAACTTTTAAAAAGGTGCTAAATATCTGCAAATAAATCCTAAATCCTCTGTACTCAAGAGCTGACAGACTATCAATCACTTGCTCCCAAAAGCTAATCACTATTCATTATCCATCTACAAAAATCAATGTTCTTCTATCAACCCCATCTGGAGAGATTCATTCTTCAAACAACATTCATTGTGAAGTGGCCCTCATCCTATACACACTACACTGTGAGCTGACCTTGATCAGTGACATATCACAGAGCCAACTCACAAATTCACAGCAAAAAAAAAACAACAGGATTGCACAGTGATTTGTACCAAAAAATCAAATCAAATCAAATGTGAAGACTAATTTTACCTATTCAGAAGTGTGCAATAATTTTCTAACTGGCCTCACTCACATGTCTGTGAATACAGTGAGTCAGATGTCTACTTTAATATCAGACTAGATAAAGTCTGTCTACACTGCATGCTGGTGTTGTGCGGCACAATTATGATTAAGGCAATCAATAAAAGGGCAAGATACCACAGACATTGACACTGGCATTGATATTTTAATAAATTTAAAAAAGAAAAAAGTAAAAGCTGGAAGTAAGAAAATACAAATTCTGTGCTGGTGGGAGAAAATGACAAGACAATGGATTATAGACAATAGATTTTTAACTCTATAAAAAAATTTAAAAAAAAAAAATTGCCAGCCAGCGCCAGCATTTTTTTATCATTTTCACATTACTTTCATGGCCTCAGAATATTTTGTTGTACAAATAACCTGAACATGCAATGTATCAAAAGAAAGAACAGACCCTCTGCTTTTAAACAAAAACATTTTATTCTTGCTTCATGCATTCTTTTTATCAACACTTAAATGTGGGTAAGTTTCATAAAAAAAAGTAACATTAAATGCAAAAAGACGCTAAAGAGAATTTAGTTTTGTACACATGCTGTGAGGGTGGACTTTCTGTGCATACGCTTTAAGTGTGTGCGCTTGTAAAACTATAAATCAAAATATTTTAACTGGCAAAGCAATCAGCTGCGTCTCTCTTACACAGTTTGGAAGCAGTGAAAATGACAATAACTGTACGTTATATGAATTAATAATTTGTAGAGATCTGCCAGAAGAAACAGCCATGATGAACAGCCTATTTATACGGAGGCATCTGACGACCAAACATTGGAATTCACAAATGGAAAAATCAAGTGAGCCCGGACTGTCATTGTGTTCACAATGGACATTTTTAGCGAACCGTACCGAAAGCAAACCATACTCAGACCACATCCTGAGATGGTCTCGGTTCGGTTTGCTTTTAAGGGGTCTGAGATCATTTTGAGTGTTCACATACGAGCCAAAAATCATGCGAACCACACTCAGACTTCTGAAAAGGACCAAGTATCATACAGAGTTATACTGTATACAGAGCTACCGCAAGAACGGGAGTTCAAACAAAATGGTCTAATGATGGCTGCATGCTTGTTTCTCTGGCGCATTAGGTCTATAGTTTCATGAAATTAGATGTAGATATATCCAAAGATGAAAGCTTGAAAGTGTTTCTGAAAGCACATCTTGCCTTTTTTCTTAATGTGTCTCGCATATCCCCCCATATCTCTCTCCCTCTCCTTCAGAAAGTTGGCTGTGACAGGGAAATTGGCTCCAACAAGGTGGAGGATAAGTGTGGTGTGTGTGGGGGTGACAACTCCCACTGCCGAACTGTGAAAGGAACCTTCACCCGTGTGCCCAAGAAAGCTGGTAAGATACTTTCCTCTTTCCTTGGTCATTGACTTACAGTATTTAACTTAAATTGGGCAGTCCTTTATTCTGGACTTCAGCCCTGTCATTAAGTTTATATTTCCAGTCCTCTAGTTTGAGGACACTTCAGGAGTTCACTTGACTTGTCACAGAGGGACACAAACTGAAGTTTATTTTTAAGTCTTCCTCTGTCTGAGTCTGCTGTAATTCATTCATTGAATTTTGACAGTGCAGTATGACACAAAATACTTTTTTTCACACTGGGTTGTCTCATTTGCATGTGGCTCTCACAACCCCTACTTGACCCCATTTTTTTATTTAGGTTGTCACATTTCACAGTGTCACCACCTGGAATTCTTATTCTGTACCACCTGAAAACAATTCACATTGTTGCTCTTGACACTCTTCCTCTGACACCATAGAATGAACAAGCTGTTTGAGAAATTTATTTGAACACATTCACAAGTAAAGTGCATCTGTACTTTCCTTGTTCTTTGCTCATATACATAAATGACCATGCTCAAATGTCCATTAGACCCACTCACTGTACGTACATTCATTCTTTTTAAGACAAATTAGAGGTCTTGCCTACATCTGGAGAACTTTGTCATTGTACTTCAACTGTAGTTAAATAACCTTATCAAAGTGAACAGCTAATGTCATAACTCTACTTAAGTCTAGCTTTAGGACTGAACAAAAGCAATTTCCTTTACTTCAGTTACAGCATATATAAATTGCCAGCCTGAATGTTATGGTTATGAAATTGAATGTCTGAATATAGCCCTATATGGACAGGAGTAGTTTTCTAAATGACGTTCTAGTTAAAAAATGTATCACTCGATGTCTGTAATTTCATGTACTGATTCGGACGGGCCTAACATTTCCGTGTTTATTACAGAGGTGGGAGTGTGTGTTTTCTAGATGTGGGCGTTACAGAAGGTAATCTGCTGTGCTTGCGTAACGTATATGTATTTTAAAGGATTATTTGTTAATATAATTTAAATTTATTATAAAAAAAACTATTTAAGTAAACTTCATATGTTTATAGAAGTGGCTGTTTATAATAAACCCAGATAAGTGAGCAGCGAAATCTTTCTCTTAACTGACAAGGATATTAAAATGGGTAGTCTTTGCATTTTTTTTTTTTTGCGATTTGACTCTATTTATTAATTTTATAATTTAATTTCTTCGTCGGATACTATCGATATTGAAATGAAAAGAAAGCATGCCGAAGATTGGTGTGCAAACGGTTTTTCGGGTAGGTAAAAAAACACACGAGGAGAAGCGTTAGGATAATACAACATCAGCAATCACAGACATTCGCATTTGGACGGGATTAGCATTACCTGAGGTAATGTTTGACCTTTTTACAAAAGGTAAAAGTTGCCTTAATCTTTACTGTCCGTTATGATTAGCCTACTGAGATGGCACATTCGGACGGGACTAAAATCACAGAGATCTGGTAATAAATACTCCATGTAAAACTAATCCCATCCAAATAGGGTTTATGTGAGTAAAGCACTGACTGCACGTTCGTGAGTTTAAAAAAAATGATGGGACATTTGTTGGAAATTGTCTATTGGTCCTAATTCATCCAATAAAATCTCAGTTTATCCCTGTTATTATCCGTATAAGTGTAATGACCTGATTGTTCAAACCACATTCAAGACGAAAAACGCAGAAAATCGAACCCGATCCGATTTTTTTTTTTATGACGGACGAAAATTTCGGAGGCAGTGTTCAAGCGTGATTGACATAACGTGAGGTCGTATTTATTTTTTAACGTGCGAACATTTCGGACGCGAATTTCGGACTCAGTGTGCAAGGGCCTTAAACATTGATCTGTCTCTTCTGACCACTGCTGATCATATCGTCAGGCGGATGTTACTACCAGGTGTAGACATGTTCTCAGTGTGTGCTGCCTGAGTTTTCATTATGTTTCATAGGTATCAGGGGATTATGTTTAAAATCAATATTCTCAAAGCTAATTAGACACATGAAATGAAATGTAGTTTTTCATTAGATGGATGTGCAGTAAATTACAGACACGTCCTATTACAGACACACACACACACATACACACCACAGCAAGAACATTGACATTCAGGACCACTGGGCTGCTTGATGCAGGAAAACTGTATACACAGAGAAACAATATTTACAACATTTATTGAAATTATATGAACTCACAGAGCTTCCCTCAGGACTTACATTACCACTCCAACTCGACTGTTTACTTTGCATACAAACTGTGTATAATTTTCCTAAGACACGCAGGAGATGATCCTGTTTTTTTTGCAAGTCTCACTCCTTTCAGATCAACTGGTTTTCATTATTAATGCATTCACCCGATCACACTAATTGGCGATTAGCCAATTTCTATCACTGACATTAAGTGACAGATAGAGCCAAGTACCATTGGCAGTGAATTCAATATGAATTGAACAACATATTAAAAAGCAGAACATTTTGTACCCAGGGAATCACAATAGATGGACCAAGGCAGAGGAAGCTTTTATTTGAGCAGTCCATCACAGAAAAGCCATCAGTTTTGGGGGGAGGGGTGTCATTATCATTTAGCCAACAACAGGGAAGAAAGCATGGTAATCATCTAATTGGTTTCCTTAAGCAACTATATCTTTACTTTTTAATGGTGTTTTCCAGTTGTGCGGCCCAGTGGGAGCTTGAGGCTCACACCAGAACTAATTTATAAATAGATTCCCCCACTGCCATAGTTTTAATTATATTGTGTTTTGGCACATTGTCACTATGGCTAGTAACTGTAGTGCAGGGGTATTAAATTAAAGTACCAGAGTCCAGCCTTGAAATTTCCTTCCCAGCAAGGGTCCAAAGAGTCATAAGTTGACTTTGCATTTAAATGACCAAATAAAACCTACAGGCACACTTGTGATACTCACTTTGATATGCTGTCATGATACTTATGAAACTGACTGTGTGAAAAGCCTGTCACAATATTGTCACAATGCTTATCATATCATGTTATTGCTTGTTCAACCAACCTCCATGCATGTTGATAATGATGCATTGGCCGAAAGTAATAATTGTATAGTGGCCTGTCCATTCACAAAGCAGTTAATGAGGATATGAAATATCTCCCCAGTTATTAAAAAAAAACTGTGTTTTGGGCCGCTGGTGGCTTTGATTATTAGATTGTTTTTATATCCTAAGATTCTTTCTGTTATTTTATCCTTATTTTTTACTTTTCAAATTAGCTGATGCTTTACATGTAGTTGAATTAATAGCACATGAGAAAATAACCAAATGGAGAATGTATTAAAATACCTATTTCCCTCTATTAATCCTATTCGTTTAACTTCATGGTGTATTATGTGATTAGAGAGGAACTCAAATGCACAAAGGGCAAGGGGCTGACATATTTAAAATGGCAGAGAAGGGCTATCAAACCCTGCATATACAGTACATTAGCTAATGTGAATACAGTGTTTGGGACTTTGCTACGCACAGTAATTGAGAGCTGTGGCTGCTCTGAAAAAAAATGACGTGATGATTGCTTAATTTAAATAGGATAAATATAAATCTTCTTCGGAAACAGGCATTGGCACACACCATGGGGGTTTGACACAATGTTTCATTGCAGTAATTTCGGAAGCTGCCTAATTCGACTATTACATAGATACATACAATCGCAACAGATCCTTTTAAGCTTCATTCTGGCATTTGGCCTAAAGGTCTATACAATGACGATAAAACACTCCAGCTAATGCATAATGAAGCACAGTCCTTGCCCAGATGTCAGGACAAATGTCTCTTAGAAAATGGATTCATGTATGTTTATGTTGTATTTGAAAGACGTGGCATGTGGCATTTAGACGATGTTTCTGGCATGATTTATTTTAGATGTGCCTCAGTTTTCGTTATGAATGCAGATTCTGCAATTCCTTAACTTTAATTAGCATGGTGTCACAAGTGCTGTATTTACTTGTGACAATGAATTTATGTTTTATTCTCGTTCTATCCAGAATTTGCATGATATTTACAGCATGATGTTTTCATAAAATATGCATCATATGGGGGATTGTACACAATTTGTGACACTTTATATCACAAATTTCTTATATTGTACTTAAAGTCCCCATGAATTCAAAATTGACCATACTTACTTTGTTTGCCTAAATTGATCGGTTTGTGGTGAACAATTCATCCATGCAACTCAATCCACACAAAAAAAATTTTTGGCTTCGTAATCTTTAATCAAAATCTGGAATTTCCCCTCCCCCCAGGGAAGGGCATTTGATGACCTTCCCTGATGACGTAGGTTTGACGGTTTGGGTGTCTGCTTAACATCCGTAACCATGCCCCTCCAACTGACAGTAGACAGGCTGAATGAAAACACCTACTTTTCTAAATCCAATCAGGTGCTAGTTGGGAAAAAAGCCACGCCCACTATTTTGCCTCATTTAGTATTCCGTTTCTCTCGGATATACGTCACAACACTGGAGAAAAGTCGTTTGCAACTTCCGGTTCACGGGGACTTTAACTATTATCATTACTAATTTTAACACATTGTCTGCATGAACTAAATCAGAATTTTTGACCTTTCTCCATCTAACTCCATCTTGTTTTATTTTCAATTGATTACTTTTTTTAACAGGAAAAAAGTTAAGCAAGAGATCCCAAAAAGAAATCACAACCTGCAAGTATCTTATATTGTCTAATCCTACACTACCCTTTCCTGCTGTACTGCTGTCCTCTGCATTGACTGTAGCTAGTAGCTTTAAAGGAATGTTCCGAGGATGATATAAATTAAACTCTATCAACTGCATCTGAATAATGCTGTCGATTACCACAGAAAATAACTTCAATGAAAACAAATCCCATGGCTTTGTTTATAAAACCCAAAGAAAAACCTGTTTTAAGCAATGCACTTACAAGGGATGCCCATGGGGCAAATGTATTGAATAGTTTAGAAGCGAAAATCGGTCTGTTTAAAGGGATACTCCACCCAAAAATAAAAATTCTGTCATCATTTACTCACCCTCAAGTTGTTGCAAACCTGTACGAGTTTCTTTCTTCTGCTGAACACAAAGGAAGATATTTTGAAGAACGATTGGAACCAAACAGTTGTTTGATGTAAATGATGACAGAATTTTCATTTTTGGGTGGAGTATCCCTTTAAATCATCCTCTTAAGGTGTAAAACTTTTGTTGTACGTTATCAATGTAATTCCTGATTGACGCTTGTTCCATTTAAACAGCATTTTGTGGACAAATACATCCTTTGCTGATATTCCTGAGCAGATATCATGTGAAATTTTACATTTGACCATTTTAACTGGGGTTTGCCAGCTTTTGAAACACAAAAACGTTGGCAAGCTATTCTATGACACCAGTGTCATGCTGACTTATGTACTGTGCCTGCATATTTTAAAAGTTTGTTGTTTGGTGTTGTGGTGTTTCCATTATAGGTACATTAATGTTCAAGTGTTTTTCCTTTGTATTTTTCATTTCATTTCAGATTAAAATGATTTTCTTTAGTGATAGACAGCATGCCACAGATAAGCTTGAGATGAATTTAACTCAGAATCTTCCTTAAAAGATTGGCATAACATTGTTTTGTTGTGCATACTCGGCTTGACTTATATGCCCATTGAAGACTACTCTTACATTAGAGGCATAGTTCACCCCAAAATTTAAATCATTTTCCCTCATGTCATTCCAAACTTGTATGCTTGTGTTTCTTTTTCTGTAGAACAAAAAAGAAGATATTTTGAAAAATGTCTCCAGTGTTTTTCATTTGTTTGTTTTGTAAGTCAGTGGGCAGTAAGTTGTTTGGACCCCAACATTCTTGAAAATATCTTCTTTTGTGTTCCATAAAGGTTTGGAACGACATAGAATGATGACATTATTTTCATTTTGCGTGAACTGTCTCTTTAAATAAAGGTCTTGAAAAAAAAATGTCCATATTTCTAATTTCAAAATAGGATCTATGTATATATATATGGAAATAACATGAAATCAAGTGAATCTAAGATCACTATATAAATATGCTCTCTCTCACCCTTACTCATACTTACTGTAGTGTACAGCATCCCTCCCCCACCATCATAACACACCAGCCATTATTTCTGTCCATTTTTTTTAATCTCTTTCTCCTTCCTCAACCCTATTTTATTCCTGCTCCTTTTTCGGCCTGCACTCTAACTTCATCTGAACTCTATTAGGATTACCTAGCATCTTTCCTTGTAGATGTCTTCCTGTCCATGTTAATTGATGATAAATCCTCCCAACAGACACTGCCTCAAGTGACTTAGTCCTTCATTGCAATGATTTGACTCCTTTTTACATCACACCGGTGTCTCAGACAGGCATCATGCTACTAGAGACTGGTTCAAAGTCTAGCTTTAGATTAGAGGCATTTATCATGTCAATGACAAAGAGTGTAGGACAAAATGACGTAACAAATCCTTCTGATTCTGAAGGGAAAACAAGAGGAGCCTTCTTGCTGCCGAAAGGAGCTCGGAATATATATCTGAATGAAACGGAGGATTCTAGAAATGTGATGGGTGAGTGGTATCCTGCTTTGCAGAGGAATGGGCATTCGTAGAGAAGGCAACATTAGACTTTTTGTGTTCTTGTGTGATGTATAGCAAACTGACTCAAGGCTCTGCCATTCAGCATCCTTCTTAATTAGCCTTACATAACAATTGTTAATGGTTTTCAGTTTTGTTTCGCCTGACATTGTTTTTTGAGCTTCTGAAGGATATGTCATACATTCACATGGATGAATGTATGAAATGAATGGAAGTGGAACCTTCTGTCACAAATTGACATTTTCCCTTATTCTCATGACCCTGCTAGATGGACAGTTACAATAGTCTGACTGTTCAAATCTGAAAGCTTTAGTGATGTACTACTGTAGAAATGCCTTAGTAATGAGATGCCCACCTCTGCAAAGATTAAACCGTAGTAGAACTTCTTAGCTAACTAATTGCTTCTGCTGTCTCTTCCTTTGCCTTTTTTCACCGTTGAAAAGGTTACCTAAAGATGTTTCTCATTCCTCCTGGGGCTAGACATGTGATCATACAAGAACATGAGGCTTCTCCTCAAATTCTTGGTAAGTGAAATCTGTCCTCATGTTACCCAGGATAAACAACAAAAAGATCAAATGCATGCTCATGTATTCTCTGCGTGGTACAGGTAGCTGTGCTTAATGAATTCATGTCACTCTAATACTTATCCATCGGACCAATGTATTCATATAAAGCAGCATGAGCATTGTCCTGGAAGTGCATTAAACATAATTATACTCACATATTTTAGAGACAATCACTGTCCACCACAATTTTTCTGTGGCATTGTGGACCATAGTCCTAAAACGTGAAAGGGAATGAGCAATTTCAAGCCGTGGGTTCCTTCTGGAATTTACAGTGTGTTTTTAAAATAGCAGTTTTCAAATTACAAGTATAATAATTTTTCATGTTTTGTTATACAGCATATAGAAGCTCAAACATTATTTTTTAAAGCATTTTGTTGTTTTAATGCAGAAGTTGTACTACAACTGCCCATAGTGTGCTTTCCAGACAACTTTTAGCAAACGTTTATAAAGCATTTGAGAATGTATGTAACTAAATTAATGTTGTAGAACAAAACATGAACCTTCCTGTAGCTCAAACAATAGAGAATGTTACTAGCAACAGACAGGGCAAGCAATAACTACTAAAATGTGTACCTTGAATGCAATGCAAGCCTCTTTGGACAAACACATCTGCCAATTTCACAAGTGTTAAAGGAATAGTTCACCCACAAATTACAATTTCTTGATTATTTACTACGGCCCATCAAAGATGTAGATACAATTCTTTCTTCAGCTGAAGAGAAACTGGGCTCACCGTAGTCCATTTTTGATGGTCCAAAATCCATATTTAGACAGCTTCAAAGTAATCCACATGATCCTAGACAACAAATGATCAGTCATTTTCTGAAAATAATAATATTAATAAAATAATACAAATTGATATATTAAACACAAATATTCACCTTGGTCCTGCTCTGCAATGCGCTTCCATGAGTTCACAACTTCTCATGTGACGTATGCACGTTGGGAAGATCATGCCTGATGTAGGCAGCAAGAACCGCACCATTGTTTAAAAGAGGAATGTGCAAAGATTACGTCAAGCGCCCTTCACACTGTAAAAACAGTCCAAAACAAATATTTCTGACAATTAATCTTCTAGCTTTCACAAGATTGAGGCGTCCAGGATACACACACGAACAGATGCATTTATGCAAAAATAAAATGTTAACTAATTTAAATAAGAATAAATGATCCTGGAATGTTTTCCTCAAATTATTTACTTCATTTTTCTTCGGCTTAAGAAAGAAAGTCATATACTAAACCGCTATTCTAAAAACACATTAGAAATCCTGAGCCACTCATGGAGAATTTGCTTTCCGGCATAACCTGCTTGGCATTGTGACTGAACAGTTATTTTTGCCATAAAAATGTGAGCAAAAAGGCATTGCATATTTATGCTTTGTGAATAAAAGCTAGTTTTGAATATCAGTGTTGTTGTTTTTTTAAAATCACTGAATATTGTCTCTGAACTGTAACAGTACTGGCTTCACATAGCCTCTTTTAACTGTACACAGAGTTAAAAGAGGGAAAGACAAAACGATTTATTGGCCCGTTTTATTCATTCTATTCATTTTGAGAAGCTCATGGAGACAGCAATTATCACATTGTAATGCACATAATTGAATGAATTGAATTGAAGTCACTTTTATTCTAAGAATATTCCCCTTCTTGAAAGTGCTTCTTGAAAATACTGTAGGACTTTAAATATTACCCCTTGGTAGTTGAACTTGTAATTAAACCTAACCTTATTTTAATTAGATACAGTAAGTCGTTCAATACCTATCTTTACTGCCCCAGTTAATCTTACAAAGGTAATTTTTCTGTTTCAATAATACTTTCTTTTAGGGGTGCTTAATAGCTAATTGATAGAAATTTCAGTTATCCATATATTTAACTATAACAATATTTAACTATATTTAAATTCCTTTGCATGCCAAAATCCTAAAGCTTAGCAATTTCCATCAAACAGAAGACTTGGATTCTGGGAAGATTCCGGAAATCTTTTGTTCACCAGTCTGTTAAATTAATAAATCAGAGTTAGCTGTCCAAGCATAGGCCTCAGGGTTCTGAAAAAAACAACAACAACAATTGGCTAAACTGATGCACTGCAGCCAGTTATGTATTATACATATGATATACATGTATACATATATGTATTATACATACTAACCAACAATAAAGTAAATAAAAAAATAAAATAAAATAAAATAAAAAAATGTATACAGGTATGGTGCCTTAAAGGAGAACTCCGGCGCAAAATGAACCTTTGGTCTAATAAAACATTGGTACCTAGTCAACCGTTCTCTGAGATTTGTTTTCATGATAATCGAATGTAAAGAGTTTTATCTCTAAAAACTGTTTAGCGTATAACACTAGTAATGGGGGCATTTAATAAGTAAAAAGAAATCGCTAGTTAATACTACTAACAAGGCTCAAAATAGCCCCAGACGAACACAGTAACATAATGAGGGTCCCTACATGCAAAACGAAGCATTGAGAACTTTGTAAGTGTACAGACCGTTTAATAAGAAGATATTTTATAAAGACAGTCCACTTCCTGTATACGGACAGGAGCCATCTTTGGAAAACAGTCTCGGCTAGTCAAACCACGAACGACGTGCTAAGTGAGCTGAACTGTATGAAGTTCAGTGAACTTCTGAACTGTATGAATGGCGTTCGTGCTTTGTCAGTGGTATTAACTAGCGATTTCTTTTTACTTATTAAATGCCCCCATTACTAGCGTTATACGCTAAACAGTTTTTAGAGATAAAACTCTTTACATTCGATTATCATGAAAACAAATCTCAGAGAATGGTTGACTAGGTACCAATGTTTTATTAGACCAAAGGTTCATTTTGCGCCGGAGTTCTCCTTTAAATGACCCATTTCTGGAGATGGTCCTCACTGCAGAACATGAAATCCACTGGGAGGAGTCGGATCCAGATCCAACTCCTCCCACCTTACATATACCTAAACCTACCCAACTCCGCTCCCTGATCCCTAAACCCACCCCTAATCCTACCCATCTCCACCCCTTGGGTCTTGATCCGACTCCTTCCCGTGGATCTCATGTACTGCATTGAGGTGCTACTGCATTTCTGTTTCCAATTTTTAGATTTGTGATTAAGATAAAAAGCATTTATTTCCATGATAATTGAATATATCAGTGAACAATGAATTAAGTAATGTATAATATGTGAGTTCCCATCAGTAGCATCCTTGCTTGCTCTGATTAGTTTTATGATTAACACCTTTAGCATTTAATCTGACCAATTCAGTCTATTTTTCAGTCATCAAATGGCCTGGGAAAATAAACCTTTCTTATTTTAGGGCATAATTTACACAAAAAATAATAATAATAATAATTATAAAAAAAGTTTTTTGGGGGGTGAAAATCACAGGTGGAAAAGCATAAATTCCAAGCTGAATTGTGACCATGATTTTCAGATTTTGTAAATAACCTTAATTTCAATGTATTATTCACACAAATCTCTGCGATGGCTTGTAATATAGCACACTAGTTTATGAACTACTGTATGAAGCTTTTATTGTGTTGTTTAATTAATTAATTAATTAATTAATTATTTTTTTTCCTGAGCTTACAGCTACTGGTTACCATTCATTTTTGTTGTATAGAGGAGCAAAACCTTTTTTAATTCCACAGAAGAAATGTTCATGCTTGGGGTAATTATCCTTTTTATTATTAACATTTTGTGGATATTCAGCCCTTTTTTTCCTCTGGCAAAAATAAACACAATTTTATCACACTAAACATCAAGGTCAATTTTGATTTCATTATATCAAACCTTTTTTCACAAGTGACATTTGATGACTGGTAGCAATGGTGATTTTCCTGACATGTGTACATCAAAACGTCAGTTTTGATGGCTGATGCGATAGTTTAAATGAACAGATCTTTCAGTTTGATTCAGATCCTTCTGTTAACCTCTTATCCCTGAATTTATGAAGAGTTGTAATTAATCTCTGAATGCAGCTATCAAGAACCAAGCAACAGGACATTACATTCTCAATGGCAAAGGAGAAGATGCAAGATCTCGGCGCTTCATTGAAATAGGAGTGGAGTGGGACTACCTCATCGAGGATGATGTCGAGACTCTCTACACTGATGGTCCACTACATGATGCAATTGTTGTTCTGGTAAATATACTTTCCGTAATCTAATTTGAAGCTTAATGTGATATGATTACCGCACACATTATGATAGACCTATAGAAAAAAATATTTGACTCTTTTTTTATTTTCTTAGAATGGCTTAACTTGAAGTGCTGTAAAAAGAAAATTTGAATTTTGTTTTATTTTAAGGTCCTTTATGATACGTTGCCATACGGCAACAACATACAACGGTGGAATTTTTTTAGAAAAGAAATTGCCATTTAAATTGGATTTTTTTCCATAATACAAATGGATTGGCAGTATGACAAGCCGTTTTTAACTTTTATTCATTTCCAGGATACTGTAGCCTAGTGCTGCCCGATTAATCATATCGCTATCGCGTTGTCAAGCCTATGCGATTATATGAAGAAAAATGCTGCAATTTTTAAATAAACAAATTAGGGCTGTTAACGCAATTAACGCAGCATCTGTTTTTTGTGTCATCCTTTGGCTAGTGTTCCATGATCCCGCTCTTATTCGTGCGAATGCTTTAAACCATTCATGCCCGACAAGTCAAAAGAGAGCGCGCTGCATGTGAATGTCCTGACTGGACGCGCGCCAGTAGGCTATCATGCGCATGCACAGACCGCGCGCCAGAATACAGTTCTCTTTCACGCTTGAACGAACAATAACACACACAATTATGCCAAAATGTCGTTTGTTGAGTATCTTCATAACATAAGAGCAGTTTCTTACAATGCTAAGAACAATGCTAATTCTTGATATCCACAATTACATTTTCACTAGTTAAAATGCTAATTCTTGATTTCAACTTGTAAAAAGCTTTATTTTTTTATATCAAGAATTACATTTTCACTAGTTGAAATGTATATTCTTGAAATCAACAATTGAATTGCAACTAGTAAAAATGTTCATTTTTGATATCAATAATTTTAATTTTCACTATTGAAAATGTTAATTTCTAATATCATGAATGTGATTGTGTCACGGTTGGTGTATGCAGAGGAAGAAGGAGGCTGAGTCAAAAAGATCCAATTCCAACATTTACTAATTAACTCCAAAATCAAACTGGTACAGGCGGGCAGAGAACACAAACACCAGGTAACATTTACAAGAACCGACCAAGACAGACTGAACACAAGCAAACTAAATACAAGTCCAAATGAACACTAACGAGGTGAAGACAGGTGACACAGATGATGATGACGAAGGACAGGTGGATAATGAGGTAGTGAGTTCAGGTGTGGAGACAAAAAGGATTCTGGGTAGTGTAGTGCAGACTAAGACAGACAGGTGCAGACGAAGACTGTGACAGAACGCCCCCCTTCAACAAGGCGCGACCTCGCGCCGTAGAACATAGGGGTGGGGGGGGCGGGCGCCCTGAAGGCTGGCCAGGGCGTGACCAAACTGGGACGGGAAGCCTCCAGGGCGGATCAGGACGTGCAGGCGGCCAGGGCGGAGCAGGACGTGCAGGCGGCCAGGGCGGAGCAGGACGTGGGCGTGGCCATGGTGGTGAGGACCCCTCGGGCGGCCATGGCGGCGAGGACCCTTTGGGTGGCCATGGCGGAGAGACCCCTTCGGGTGGCCATGGCGGAGAAGACCCTTCGGGTGGCCATGGCAGAGAGACCCCCTCGGGTGGCCATGACGGAGAGATCCCCTCGGGTGGCCATGGCGGAGAGACCCCCTCGGGTGGCCATGGCGGAGAGACCCCCTCGGGTGGCCATGGCGGAGAGACCCCCTCGGGTGGCCATGGCGGAGAGATCACCTCGGGTGGCCATGGCGGAGAGACCCCCTCGGGTGGCCACAGCGTTGAAGACCCTTCAGGTGGCCTATGCCCCCCCCCAAAAAAATGTTTGGGGAGAGTAACTGGATGTGGGACAGGCTCTGGGACAGGCTGGGCAGACGTGACGTGAACCGCCTCAGGCTGGGCAGACGGGACGTGAACAGTCTCTGACCGGGCAGACGGGACGTGAACAGTCTCTGGCTGGGCAGACGGTGAGGGCTCTTTGCTGGACGGGACCAGCGGCGAAGGTCCTGAGCTGGGCAGGATCAGTGGTGAAGAAGGCTTTGAACTGGGCAGGACCAGCGGCGAAGAAGGCTTTGAGCTGGGCGGAACCAGCGGTGAAGTGGGCTTTGAGCTGGGCGGAACCAGCGGTGAAGTGGGCTTTGAGCTGGGCGGAACCAGCGGTGAAGAGGGCTTCGAGCTGGGCGGAACCAGCGGCGAAGAGGGCCCTGAGCCGGGCGGGACCAGCGGCGAAGAGGGCTCCGAGCGGGCGAGAGACCAGCCCTCTGGGCTGGACGGGACCAGCGGCGAAGGAAGCTCAAGGCTGGACGGGACCAGCGGCGAAGGAAGCTCAAGGCTGGACGGGACCAGCGGCGGAGGAAGCTCAGGGCTGGACGGAACCAGGGGCGAAGGAAGCTCAGGGCTGGACAGGACCAGCGGCGAAGGAAGCCCAGGGCTGGACGGGACCAGCGGCGAAGGAAGCTCAGGGCTGGACGGGACCAGCGGTGAAGGAAGCTCAGGGCCGGACGGGACCAGCGGCGAAGGAAGCTCAGGGCTAGTGACATTTGAATTATTGATATCAGGAATTCACATATTTACTAACAATGAAATTATTGATATCAAAATTATATTTCTACTAGTAAGAAATCAATTCTTGATATCAACAATTGATTTTGAATGGCAGCCTATGGTGACATTTCACTAGTGAAAATACAATTATAGATATCAACAATTCATATCCTGGAAATGAATAAAAGTTAAAACGGCTTTCCATATTGGCAGTCCTTAACATATGACTAATCAACATTATATCACTAGCATTAATGCTGTTATTGCTACAGCTTAACAAGATTGCAGCTGACCTTTCTAGCTAGCTAAACTATTGCAATAATGTCATTCCACTATTCCAGAATATATATTGTCTGGGCATCCCTAAAAATTATTTTAATATATATATATATATTTTTTAAATAAAGCATTTCCTTTTCCAGCCCAATCTCACTCCCAATATGTCAAAAACTGAAGCATAGTCAAGCGCCTTGCATGGCCCTAAAGGTACCCCTATAAGCTAGGAATCTATTGGTTACTGTCGTAACCCTCGTTCCCTGATGGGGGGAACGGAGACGTTATGTCGAAAGACTAACCAATGGGGTCTCACTTGGGAGCCCCAATCAACTCTGAGTTTCAGAAAAATGGCCAATGGAATTGGTGAGTGGAATTTGCATGCCCAACCTCTCCCCCATACATACAGGTATATAAGATGGCACTCATTGAGGTTTATGCTTCGGAGCCGAGACAGGATCCCGGCCATTCAGCGGGGTGGTTCAGGGTTGTGGCAGGAGGGACAACATAACATCTCTGTTTCCTCCCTCAGTGAATGAGAGTTACGACAGTAACCAAGATGTTCCTCATCTGTCAGTCACGTTCAACGTTATGTCGAAAGACTGACAAATGGGGTCTTATGGAAAGTGCCACAACCTCATAACTGTTACAAGTGTTGGAGATTCAGATGCTGGCAAGCTGAACGTGCCCTTTTAGCAACTGTTCTTGTAAAGTCGTAAACTACCCAGTGCCCCAAGTAAACCCAAAATCGTAGTCCTCCATGCCTACAGGGTGGAAGGGACAGCGCTTACCATGGAGACAGTCGTAGCTGCTGTTCCTAGATATGATACATCACAGGAAGAGTGCTTCGGCTCTCTTCCTATTTTTCTTTTACAGCCATGACCAGAGTTGTTAACACTGGAGAAGCTAACCTAGTCCAGGTGGAGAGGGATGCTACAGAGGCATATCCAAGCAAAACTACACCTCCTGTATGCAGATGACTCTGTTATTTATACATAGGCTCCCTCCATAGTACAGGCAGTACAAGAGCTTCAGATTGTATTTAATTCATTACAAACTGCTCTGTTAGGTTTAAAATTGATTTTGAATGCACAGAAAATACGTTTTTGAATGCATTTCTGATGCATCCTCTGGTCCAGCTGCCAGTGCTCTGCTGACTTCGAGCCAGGATGAGCAGGAGGAGGCTGACACGGGTGAAGATGCTGACACGGGTGAAGATGCTGAAATGCCTGAACCCGCCCAGCCCCCCTGCCCCGTGTATGCTGAGCTGGTGGAGGTTATGGAATGTGCCACCGCCAGGCTTGAGTTGCCATGGCAGCACGCCAGAGGGGAACTCGCTCGTAGAAGGCTTGATGAGAGCTTTCTCGCTGGCCATAATCCACCAGCTCCCGTGAGCTTTCCATTCCTTCCCAACCGCCACACTGGGGTTGAGAAGGCATGGAAGAACCCATACTCCTCTTGCATTCACCGTTTCCAACATTACAATTATGCGAATGTGGAGGGAATGTGAAAGCACGGGTACGTGTCGATGCCCCCCATTGAAAAGACATTTGCGAGCTATCTTTCAAATGGGGTTGACATCGACACTGAGAGCTCCGGCCCAGCCATCTAGACCTCTGAAAACCACCTCATGTCTAAATGGCAGGGCATACGGTGCGGCGGATCAGGCTGGTGCTGCGTTGCACACGATGGCTGTGTTGCCGGCGTTCTTGGCTGATCTGCTGAGGGACTTGGACCAGGGTCAGGGTCTAACCTCGGGCATGGTGGCTGAGTTGCGCCGCACCACAGATCTCATTCTCTGGGCCACCAAACAGACCACCGCTGCGGTCGGCCGATCGATGGCGGCTATGGTGGCCACGGAGAGACATATCAAGCGTGGCGTCAGTTCTGGCAGGTCACATTAGTCAAGCTCTCATCAGTTGATCCACGTCTACCTATAGGAATACAACGCCTATCACTGTATACATATATAAGCTCCTTCAGTATTATCAGCAGCTATCGCGTTCCTCAGGAGCTAATTACCCTCCTCCATCCCCAGCTCCTCCTCTCACCTAGTCAGCATTTGGCATTCTGATTCCCCTTGAATCAGAATAAATTCTCGAATTATGTTGTATTTTAAACTCTTGAATTAATGATATCTGCAATATCTGCAATGTGGGTTCTGTTGTTTACCCTGAGGGGGGTTATTGCTGCTCTCCCTGCTCTTATCCATGCTAGGCTGCATGGATGCGCAGGGAGTTCTCGCCCATACCACCAATCCAAACTGTATGCTAATTGTCAATTGTATTTGACGATAGTGGTCCTGACAGTACTGTGGGTGAATTTTGTGAGCATCAGGGAGAAAGAGAAGTCCTTTCTCCTCGTTGCCCCAGTCTCGCCCCCTGAACCTTTCAGGACCTCAGAGGCGGTGGTCAGAAGGTTCAGAGAGGCGAGGGCGTGCATTTTGATAATTTATACATTTAGATAATTTATCCCGCGCCAGTCCGAGTCCACAACCAGACAGCATGGGGGCCCTGGCCCGTCTCTCGCCCCTTGTGCCCCCTCTCTCGCTAGGAGCAGTGAAACAAAGAAAAGAAAAGAAAACAAAACAAAAGAAAAGAAAACAAAAGAAAAGGGATTATAATGAGAAACAGCCCCCTGAACCCTCAGTGTTTTTAACAAGAGTAGCTGGCACTCTAAAATATAAAAGTAGCCTCCTCTGGTTAATTAGAACCGTCAATTAGAATAGGCCGTTCCCTAAAAAAAAAAAAAATTCATAGGGTTATTTTGCCTCCGGTTCCCCCCTCCACTAACTGACTCTCCTTAAGCTCACTGTCCTCATTCTCAGAAGGAATGACCCAAACCATGTTCCTTTCACCAATAAAATGTTTGTTCTTTTGTCCATTTCCTACAAGTATCAGTAGATTGCAAAAACATTGACTATTGATGCGTTCAAGTCATGTCAGAAAGATTGTAATTACGAGTTGAATGCACATGAGCGCCACCACAAAGTCGTAATTACGGGTGGGAAGCAATGGCAGAAGAAAATAGATTTCAATCATAATCAATTTAATTCTGAATTTCGACAGTACAATTTAGTTGTGTACTGTTAATGAAGAAGAGAGATCAAGTTTGCCAGAAAACAGTACTCATTTAGCCAGTTTATGAGCTGATAGGCATGAGAGACCAAACTATATTTCCCATGATTCTCTGTGGCAGTATAATAACAACAACAACAACAACAACAACGAAACATAAATTATGACACATAATGCACATTATTTGAGTTTTCCGAACTTGTAAAAACAAACTTCCCAGGGGAACTTGAATGCACCATGGTCCTAACCCTATGATATTGCCTGAACAAAAGCGGTCTAACTGCACAGTGTTGCCCTGAGGCAACGAACAAAAAAACAAAGTTTTAGTATGTAAATAAAAACAAAATAAATCTTTAAACAATCGAACATACTCCTTTACATACTGATGCACATACATATATTTTTTAATATAAAGTTATTTTAACTTAAACATGTTAAAAAGTGATATTTATCTTACTAATTGGTGGCACTATGTACCATGTGGCTTTGCTTCATTAAAGGACTGCTCCAACCCTAAACAAAAGGTCACACCCACTTCAGCCCCTCATTTCATTGAACAGACATGTCAGGTCATATTTATTTAAATATATATATATATAAAAAATTAAAGGGGCGGTGTGAGGTCCAAAAAGGTAGTTTGTTGCCTGAGAGGGTTAATTCTGAGTCTTTCATTACCAAGAGAAGAAAAAAAAACATTTTTCAGTTTAATCATTTTTCAGGGATATTAAAGTAGTACAGGTAGTAGGATAAGCTTCCCTGTGGCTCTAGGGGCGTGGCTAGGCTTCCTATCATCACAGAGAGTTTTCTTCTGAGGCATCTCTCTCACCTCACTCTCTCGAGCGTTGGCAGAGTGATTATGAGTTTAGCAGTCCCATAATGGTGTTGTAGGGTTCCTCTTATGCTGAGGCCTCTGTCCGTTAGAGCTTCATGCAAACAGCTTTGTCTCTTTGCAAGTAGAGTTGAGAAGAGGCCCCTCTCTCTCTTGTGAACTCAGTATAAGACTGCTGCATACCTTTTCGTAAAGTCTGAAACCGTTGCCAGTAAGCTTCCGGAACTAACTCGTATGCCTTCAGCACCACGTCTTTTACCTTACTGTAAACTTGACTGTCCCGGATACTTAGAGTAGAGTTGGCTTTTTGAGCTTTACCATAAAGCACACACTGCAAAGGTAGCGTCTGCTCACAATCTTGCCAACCCATAAGATCTGCCAACCGCTCAAACAAAGTAAAGAAAGTATCCAAATCGTCCTCATCAAATTTTGGCATAAGGTTAAGAGATCGAGCAACATCAAAAACTTTTGGAGCTGGACTAACTATTTGGGCCTGTAAACCTTCTCTAATAAGAGCAAACCTTTGAGCTTCAATATCCAACTTCCGCAACTCAACTTCTTAATTTATTCGACTCTTCTCCATTTCCAAGAACAACAATTCCTTCTGCTCTTCCAACAACAGGGATGAGGGAATACGTACAGGAACATTACTTTCTCCAGTAACACTTAAAGGTCTCTCAGATGCAAGAATATCCAAATCAATAAGAGCAGCTTTTACAACAAATCCCACTCCCTCCTTTAAACTCTTTTCTTTAGTGGTAAGGCTGATGTCATACTTTTCTGCTACTTCCAATAACTGTTTTTTAGAAAGCTTATTAAAGCTTTCCTCAGTAGGATACTCAAAAATTTCATCTAATAGCGTTGTCATCTTAAAAAGCACAATTACCAACCTCCAGAACATCACAAAAAAAAAAACTTCACATTTAGTGACCCTCCCCACTACCTACACACAACACTACCTCATCCCTAATCTTTGTGCTTCCACCAAGGGCTAAGTGACTTTAAGCACTCTAATCCCGACAGTACAGACCCCTCTCGGACAAACCAGAGAGAGAGACTGTACAGCGGCAGTGCCCTCAACCCAGCGTCAGCACAAAAACAACAAACTAAAATAATAAAGAGTAAACGCAAGCGTTGCTTCAGCCTAACAAGGGAACAGTCACCAATATGAGAAGACAAACATCAATTTGACCTCGCTATAATCTCACGCAAATTTAACGGAGACTTACAATCAATGTATTTGCCACACAAAAAAGGTACTATAAAGAACCTTAACACATGTACGTCAACACCAGATCTCAACTGCTCTTATCAGTCTACCAAAGAAATGACAAACAAGAGTAAAACATACTTTTATCTCCATACCATTTCTATATCACTTTCCAAAATGTAGGTTGATTTAAAGTTTAACTCACCTACCTCACTTTCCTCTCATATCTATTGGATAAGTGACAAACATTTGTGATCAACGACTGAAAAAAAAACAGTGACTATCCAACTTACACATCGATCTGTCCGCACATTCACCTGCAAACAGCTGAGCTGCTGAAAACACCAACAGGTGTTTCTAATTACCCACGCGTCTTACAACACAAATACAAAATCAAACAAACGCGTAAATGTCTATCACGCAAAACAAGCGGACATAAAAGTCTCTTATTACATGAACTACAAAGATAAAAAGAACCGGACGAGCCCCCATTTGGTTACGGCCGACTCGTGGGCGCAACAATATAGGCAAATATAATGAATAAGGTTTATCACAAAACTCTAGTGGTTTCACAAAGCGCAATAATAAGTTTTATGCCATCTGAGATATCCCAACAATGCAGACAGATGCTAGATCCCATTTTAGTAAGGAAACAAGAGGCCAGCCATAGATGATGTCACCTCTTCGTACTCAGCACCCATGTACAGAACGGGAACACGGATATCTTCTCCTCTTAATTTGAACCAGGTGTCCCTCATCTCCGCTGCCACCTACAAAACCAAGAAATACAAAGAAAACGTCTCGGTTACGGATGTAACCCTCGTTCCCTGAGTAGGGAACGGAGACGTTCCTTCGAATGACGACGAATGGGGGGTTTCGCTTAGAAAGCCTATCCGCTTCGAGTAATACAAAACAAGCCAATGGCAAAGAAATGCCATGGGTCTGCAGAATTTGCATGGAGCAGCTCCGCCCCACCTCGTGGGTATAAAGGGCGGAAATTCCAGCAAAGCAGTATGTTTCCTCGCTGAGGAGCCAAGACTGAGCTCAGGCGATCCCCGGGGTACAGCGGAAAGTGGCAGGAAGACGGAACGTCTCCGTTCCCTACTCAGGGAACGAGGGTTACATCCGTAACCGAGACGTTCCCTTTCGTTGTCACTCCGAGTTCCGTCGGATGATAACGAATGGGGATACCAGTCTAATCACGCCACCTTCTCAGCTGTCTTCCAGTGCCCTGCGTAATCTGAGATCCCTGTCGTGAGATAGCACGGACGAAGGACTCCTATTAGCACAGGAATACCAAGGTACACTGGGGAGCATATCCCAAGGTCTTTAAGGGAAATATGCAATTACTGCCAACCCAGAGGGGGGGACTTAGAGAATACACATATGACCCGAGGGATGCATATGGGGAATCACTGGGGTGTCCAGCCGCAGGTGGAATATTTCAACCCCAGGGGTGGCAAGGTGGCTTGCCAAGGGAAAGACACATACTCAAAGAGGCTTACAGTGGAAATACACATGTGGGGGTAGCTCAGAGGAGGTACCATGCACACGGGAGGCACTTAGCCAACGCGCAGGCAAAAGACACTGGCGCCAGCATCAGGGGTGCTGGAGGAACTCAGGGCTTTCGGGGAAGCTCACCTGAGGGGAATATCGCACGTATCCAGTCCGTGGAGTGGAATGGCGAGCAAGCGAAGACACCTGAGCGGGTCCGGTACTAGCTGGTTGAAGCGAGTACATGAGAGGACACTGGCTCCACTTGGAGATTGTAGAATCTGGCGAATGTGTTGGGTGTCGCCCAGCCTGCAGCTCTGCAGATGTCTGTTAGCGAGGCGCCATGCGCTAGAGCCCAAGAGGACGCCACACTCCGGGTGGAGTGGGCAGTCACACCAAGGGGGCACGGTCGACCTTGCTGTTGGTAAGCTAAAGCAATGGCGTCCACTATCCAGTGAGACAACCTTTGCTTGGAGAGAGCCTTTCCCTTCAGTCTCCCACCATAACAGACAAAGAGCTGGTCTGAGGTCCTGAAACACTGCGTTCTGTCTACATAGATGCGGAGAGCACGTACTGGACAGAGCAGTGCCAAGGCTGGGTCTGCCTCCTCCGGGGGCAGCACTTGCAGGTTCACCACCTGGTCCCGGAAGGGAGTGGTAGGAACCTTGGGCACATATCCAGGCCGGGGTCTCAGGGTCACGTGAGAGTAAGCCGGCCCAAATTCCTGGCACGCTTCGTCAACGGAGAATGCGTGCAGGTCCCCTACCCTCTTAATGGAGGCCAATGCAGTCAGGAGCGCTGTCTTCATTGACAGGAAGTTAAGCTCAACCGACTGCAAAGGCTCAAAGGGAGCACTCCGCAGGGCAGTTAGCACCACTGCGAGGTCCCAAGAGGGTACGAGAGGAGGGCGAGGAGGATTCAGTCTCCTCGCTCCTCTCAGGAACCTGACGATCAGGTCATGCTTCCCTACGGACTTACCTTCTATAAGGTCGTGCTGTGCGGCAATAGCGGCGACATAGACCTTGGTCTTCTTGGTGAGAAGAACACCAGTTGACGAAGAGGTTCCACTTCAACGCGTAGAGGTGTCTCATGGACGAAGCTCTAGCGGAAGTGATGGTAGCCACCACCGCTGGTGGTAGGGTACTCAAACCTGCCTCGTCCCGTCCAGGAGCCACACGTGGAGGTTCCAAAGATCGGGACGAGGGTGCCATAGGGTGCCCCGTCCCTGAGAAAGGAGGTCCTTCCTCAGAGGAATCGGCCAAGGAGGTGCTGTCACGAGGAGTAAAAGTTCGGGGAACCAGGTCCTGGCGGGCCAGTACGGGGCGACCAAAATGACCTGCTCCTCGTCCTCCCTGACCTTGCGCAGGGTCTGCGCGAGAAGGCTCACTGGGGGAAACGCATATTTGCGGCCCCGCGGCCAGCTGTGCGCCAGAGCATCCGTGTCGAGCGTACCCTCGGTCAGGGAATAATACTGGGTGCGATGGGTCGAGTCGCGAGAGGCAAACAGATCTGTCTGTGCGTCCCCGAACTGGTCCCAAATCAGCTGGACCGACTGGGGATGGAGTCGCCATTCTCCAGGGAGGGGCTGAAACCGTGAGAGCTCGTCGGCTGCACAGTTCAGGGCTCCGGGGAAATAAATGGCACGAAGCGACCTCAGATGCTTCTGACTCCATAAGAGGTGGCAGGCGAGTTGCGACATACGGCGGGAGCGCAGACCACCTTGATGGTTTATGTACGCTACAGTCACGGGATTGTCTGAACGGACTAGTACGTGCTGGCCCTTGAGCACGGCCCGGAAGCGGCGCAGGGCGAGCTGTACTAACAGCAACTCGAGGCAATTGACGTGCCATAAGCGGTGGGGTCCTGTCCAGGAGCCCGCGGCAGCACGTCCGTTGCACATGGCGCCCCAGCCCGTGGCAGAGGCATCTGTCGTTACAACAACATGCCGCGAAGCTCGTTCCAGGGGCACTCCGGCCCGTAGAAAACTGAGGTTCGACCACGGGGTGAAGGTCTGACGGCAGGTCGGAGTAACTGGTACTCGGAAGGTGCCGTGATGCCATGCCCACCTTGGTACTCGGTCGCGAAGCCACAGCTGAAGCGGTCTCATATGAAGCAATCCGAGCGGTGTTGCCACGGCTGCAGATGCCATATGCCCCAGGAGCCTCTGAAAAAGTTTCAGTGGAACCGCACTCTTGCCCTCGAGACATGGCGACCGAGTCGATCTCCATACCGAGAAAAGAGATCCTCTGCACGGGGCAAAGTTTGCTCTTCTCCCAGTTGACCCGAAGGCCCAGACGAGCTATATGGCGGAGTACCAAGTCCCTGTGTTCGCAAAGCTGAACTCGAGAGTGAGCTAGAATCAGCCAGTCGTCGATATAGTTCAGGATGCGAACCCCGTGTTCCCGGAGGGGAACAAGGGCTGCCTCGACGACCTTCGTGAAGACGCGAGGAGACAGGGCTAGCCCGAAAGGGAGAACTGCGTACTGATATGCCTGCCCCTCGAAAGCAAACCGAAGAACGGTCTGTGTCGAGGGAGAATGGAGACATGAAAGTAGGCGTCCTTCAGGTCGATCGCTGCAAACCAATCCTGGTGCCGCACACATTCGAAAACGCGTTTGGCGGTGAGCATCTTGAACGGCAGCCTGTGAAGGGAGCGGTTCAGCATGCGCAGATCCAGGATTGGCCGTAACCCACCAGTTTTCTTGGGGACAATGAAGTACGGGCTGTAGAAGCCGGACCTCATTTCGGCTGGAGGGACAGTCTCGATCGCACCCTTCGCCAGCAAGGTAGCAACCTCCGCTCTCATGATAGGGGCATTGCCACCGACCATAGTGGAGCGGACTCCCCTGAAGCGGGGAGGAGACCGCGCGAACTGAATCGCGTAGCCGAGCCTGACTGTTCGAGCGACCCAGCGGGACAGGTTTGGAAGCTCTTGCCAAGCTCCCAACGACTGTACCAGCGGGATCAAACGAACTACAGACTTCCCACCGGTGGTGCAGCGAGGCGGAATGACTGGCCCAGACGTGGACGGCATAGCGGCCCGGTGTGGGGGCACAGTCATTGACCGCGTCCTGACAGAGCAGACCAGGGAAGGACGAACGTTCCACGGGGGTCTGCTCTGCCAGGGGTCTGGCGTCAGAGGAGGATGAGAGTGGTATGGTCCGGGGACGGCGCGCACTGTCATCCGGCTCTGGGACAGAGGAGGACGAGGGGTGCACGGCCCGGGGGCGGCGCACCGTGTCGTCCGAGAACTCTGTGTGCTCAGAAACGGGAGAGTCAGTTCTTTCTGAATAAGGATTCTTCCCCGGTCCTCCACCAGGGAAAGGAGTGGCCCTGCTACCAGCTCCTGGAAAGAACTGAGTCCCATCTCTGAGGAGCCCATCTCAAGAGTGCCGCTTAACCCGGCGTATAGCGGGGGGCGGGGCTGGAGAGGGCTGTGGCGTCCCCCTGCGGCTTCCAGAGCCAGCCCGGGTGAACGGGCGGGGTGGGAGCCGCAGGAGGGCGCCTTCGGCGGTGGGCAGACTGAGGGATCAGTTCAGACGGCGGGGCCATCGGGGCAGAATAAGCCTCAGTCTGCTCGTGGGCGGTTGAGAACTGTTGGGCAAAGCCCTCAACCGCACCGCCGAAGAGGCCGACCTGGGATATGGGGGTGTCAAGCAGATGGGTCCGCCCGACATCCTGCACATCGGACAGGTTCAGCCACGGAATGGTGTACATCACCTGACCCAGGGAACATACGGCCACTTTCGTCGCTCGGAGAGCAAGGTCAGTGGCGGCGCGCAGCTCATTGAAGAGCCCTGGGTCAGTCCCGCCCTCATGCATGTCCGTGAGCATCTGGGTCTGGTAGACCAGCAGAATGGCCATGGCATGCAGTGAGGCGGCTGCCTGTCCTGTAGCGCTATAGGAATTCGCCACAAGTGTAGACGAAAAACTACAGGCTTAGGACGGGTGCTTAGGATCGCGCCGAGAGGAAGCACTCTGAGGACACAGTAGCATCGCAACAGAGCGTTCAACCGGGGGACCCCAGTGTACCCATGGGCAGCGGCCCCCGTCGAGGGAAGGAAGGGCGAAGGAGATCAACGAGGGATCGCTGGAAGACATGGGGGTCTTCGAGGATTTCGAGATCTCCTGATGCACATCCGGGAAAAAAGGTATTGGAGTGGACGCTGACAGGAGTCAGCGGCCACACCCAAAAACCAATCGCCCGGGAAAGCATGGCCGTCATCTCAGGATCTGACTCGACAAATGCCATATGCACACCCGAAAGTTGCAGCACTGTCAAATCTTCACTTCCTGAAAATTCTAGCCCACCCTGTGATGCTGCGATGGACAACAGATCCGATTCTGGAGCGTCAAGGGAAACCCGCGGGGCATCCGAAAATAGACCCGGGGAATCCCCTGAACACTCGCGGGTTGCGTTACTGAAGAGGGAGGCGTGGTCCACGGACAAACAGTCGGCGGATTTGTTCCACACACACACCCTCAGGTCACCCTGGCCACCAGCCGAAGTAGCACCTCACGTGGAGAGTGTTAGATCGGGGTGTGGATGAGGGGACTCTCTCTAACGAGATCATTGAGTCTCGACCGTAATGACGCGATGATCACGTTCCCGCGGGGAGAACGTGAGTCATCCACAAACGCTGCTCTAGCGTGATGAAGCCCAAGCACGCAGAGCAGAGAATGTGCCCATCAAAATCGGAAATGAGTCGACCGCAACCAGAAATGCACGGGCGAGCCGTCTTTAAAAAGACGTGCCGCGTGCGAGCTCTTTTGTGAGAGGAGGAAGAAACTCCGCGATGTTGAAGCGAGCAGGGAGAAACACACTCATTGGCAGATCACTGCACAGATCAGCAGGCAATGTGAACTCGCTGCAGATCGCCGTCACACCAACACTGGAGAGAGTGGCTCGTCTCGTAGAGTGAAGTCAGAAATGGCTGTGGAGTGAAGAGATACTCTTGGCTCCGATGCGAAAACATACTGCTTTGCTGGAATTTCCGCCCTTTATACCCACGAGGTGGGGCGGAGCTGCTCCATGCAAATTCTGCAGACCCATGGCATTTCTATTACTCGAAGCGGATAGGCTTTCTAAGCGAAACCCCCCATTCGTCGTCATCCGACGGAACTCGGAGTGACAACGAAAGGGAACAAAACACACCCACACCCATAACATATTGGCGACGGTCATATAATTTAATGTGTATGCTTAAAAAAAGTGCATAGAGCTGCTAATTTTATTTGTTGTTTGTTGATTTCCGAATATAAAAACTTGTTGAAATGTTTCAGTGTGCGTATCAGGGCCCGTATTCATAAAGAATCTTAATGCAAAGAGTAGCTCCTAGTGACAAAATTCTAAGAAAATGTGGGCGTTTACTCTTAAAATTAAAGAAAAAATCCTAGTAAAGAAAAAAGTAATTCAGAAAGTATCTTATCCCTTCAAAGAGGTCTTACGGTCAAAATTGTTAGGAGTACGGATGAGGACTTTTAAGAGGCTGAAGAGTTTCTTTAGCAGAGGAGAAAATGGCAAAAGACGAAGAGGGAGAAGAAATGTGTTGCAGACAATGGATGACAGTGAGTTAATAAGACGCTATAGATTGACACCCGGCCCAAATTTTCCTTTAAGGATGGCCTTGTGTTCATCCACTAACTGGGCTAAGAGTAAACACTGTTCCTCTGTCCAGTCGGGCTTTCTCGTCCTTCTTGGTTTTGGTAAGAGTGGAACATTTTTTATCATTCTAAGCAAATCAAATACCTTATAGGAAATTAACAGCATGGTAAAAAAAAAAAGGATTTATATACACATATATAGTGTGTGTGTGTGTGTGTGTGCGTGTGTGTGTGTGTGTATGAAAACGGTCAAATAGGAAAAATTACGCATGTAATTTCAAAGTGAATGCTTAGAATAGACCCTATACTTAAAATCACTCTTTTCTTCCTTCTTAGACAACCAACCAATCACAGTCTTCAAAAGATTGTGTCATACATAACAACGAGGTCAACCCCGCCTCCTCACTAAGATGAAAGTTTTGGTCTTTTCCTTACTCAGAGTTGGTCTCAGATCGGTCCCGAATCGCTCTTAAGCTAAGACTCCTACGTAAAAGTTTTTAAGCTAAATTAAGAGTTTTCTGAGAGGATTCTTAGAATCTTTATGAATACAGGCCCAGTTCTTTTTGAACATTTTCATCTCATTTTAACAAAACCGTGATGATATTGATTAATTGTGATCATTTTGGTCACTATAATCGTGATATGAAATTTCATACCGTTACATCCCCTCAGCATGTTGGCGTTGGTACATCGGCATTGCGAGTTCCCTTTCGAAAGGGAATATCTAGGTTACGACTGTAACCTCTGTTCCCTGAGAACAGGGAACGAGACACTGCGTCTTTTCGCCATGCCTCTGGGCTGCCTGCACAGTCCCTTCAGACGAGAAGTGGATGACATGTTCTCCAGGCGCCCTCTTATACTTCCTGGTCACACTAGCAGGTGACGTCATGGCTGTCGCCGGCCAATACGATTGCCGTGATTATACAGTACCTTAGACCACTGCTCCATGTTTCTCATAACCGAAAGATATTGTGACAGGCTCCTTGTAGCCTGCACATAAACAGTACAGTTCTGACACTACATATTTTAACATCCAAATTAATTAAATTCAGTATTATTTTTAACTGAGGCATTTTGCTGACATACATCTGTACGTTGCATTGCATTAAATAAAATGATTTACAGCACAGTAAAGACTAAATAAAATTTATACAAACAATTCCACAGAGGAAATGCACCAATTCAGCTGCATTGAGAACTGTTCTCTCCTGACGAGAATGCAAAAAGCCCACGCTTTGTGTAACCTGTCAGCTGGGTTGTTGTAGTAAAAACACCACTGCGTTGTTGCTTCGGAGGGCGTGTAGGGGAGGGGTGTATTGTTTCAACTGTTAGGGGGAATGACCCAGCACTAACTCAATGGCTGGGTAATACTATTAACTACCCAACCATGGAAAATGACCCAACATGCTACACCCAGCGTTTGGGTAGAAAAAATAACCCAGCGTTTTTAGAGTGTATTGATGAATTAAAGGCAATCAAACCTGACACGCAAACCCATTATACTGTTACACGTGTGTTTTCTTTCACTACTGGTTACATTCTCTTACTGACTGTGCTTACGTAAATACTCACCAACACCGGTATTTTGACATTATTTTGTGTGTATTTGACTGTTTAAGCACAATAAGTAGTGAAAAAGAACTCAATTTAATATGATATGGCTTTATGTGCGCCGCACACTTTGGATGTGAGCACAAAATCAGCTGGAATGAGTAAAATTATGTGCAATACGCGCAATCCCACTCTGAGATTCAAGCCCTGTAACACTAACAATATTCATCCGTAGCAAATTAATCCGTGTTTTTGTCTCAACTCGTTGTCGGAGAGATGAGAGAGCGAGAAAGCGCGGCTGATATCGTGTATCTATTCTGCGGAAAATGAGTATTAGAAGCGTTTCTGATATTTCAGGATCGGTATGAATCGAAAAATCTATATTTTTAACAACACTACATTTGCAATTAGTTTATTATTTCAGATGCCTTTTTAAAAGATTACAATTGAAAAATGTATATATTATGTATAAAATTCAACCCGCCAAAGTGGCTAGTAGGACTGACTGCATTGCACGGCACTGCTGAAGTCCACCTCGTGTTTGGCGTGTGTTAATCTCAAGCCCTGACTCTCATATCAAGTACAGATTTACCCCTTTGTCAAAGACCGGTTGCGTGGCAACATATTTCCCCCCTGATTTCCTTAATGTTGTTATAAGCTCAGTGAAATGGAAATTTGTTGGTTGACCATAGCAACCATTGTGTAATTAAATTTTCTCTTGTTGCTCGTGTTCATGCTTAAAGAAATGCCTCTATCCATTCACAAATGTTCAAAGACAAAGAGGTGAAAGGCTTTTCCTTCTTTTTTTGGTATTAAAACGTTCAGTCTTCATTCTTTGATGGTAAGAGGTAATTATGGTATAATTATGGATTATGCCAAACAGCATTTGAATAAGTATGTTAATGAAAATGCATGGATCAGTCATCATGACTTGCCATGTCGAGATTAAAATAGAATGATGGTAAACAATAATAAAATGAAACGCTGAAGAGTGTGAAGTAAGTGTAAGCGTAGTATTAGATGAATGTGTGTTTGTGTGTGTGATACATGCAGAGAGCCTAACACCTCCCCCACACACATTATATGCCGTTTTATTGCGTGCCTCACCATATACTGTTCACAACTGATGTCTTTGAATTCTTTCCCCCCTTGTTCATCAGAAAATCAGAATCAATGTAGCATGCTTCTTTTCCCTCATGGGCATTTCTAATAGAAGTGTAAAGCTGACATTTGCAGTCTTTGACATCAGAAAAATGTGTTTATAAAACTGGAAATGTTGTCCCACGTATGTAAGGTATTTAATAGCACAGTTTAGGAGTTTGAGATGAGTTTCAGACATTTGTGTTTGCTTGTTAGCTTGAGACATGCCCCAGTATTTAACTTTCTATTGATTAAAATATATTCACCACCACCCACTTAAAGAGTTTTTGTTGAAGCTAGGGTGTGTGTGAAGAGAAGGTCCTTATGTTAAAAGAATATGAGTGAAGATCACCCGTATTTGAATGTGTCAGTCAAAGCTCAAGCCTTTTATCGTCTCTCTGAACTCATTATTTAGCTGGAGATCAGAGCCCAGTGTCAATGTGGAAGGTTACTGGGAAAGAAAGAGAGAAATTGTTCTAGATACACTGACAGCTTAAACACAGTGCAAGGGATATCAGTGACATTGGGTTTTTTAATGATTTTTCTCTGTGGTTTCAAAAGAAGCTGAGGTGTGAGGTATTGTGGTGTGTTAAATGTTTTCGAGGAGAGAGAATGAGATATTTGCCCTGACACTGTTTAATTAAGAGAATATCTCATTTTACTAAATGAAGAGAAAACAGTGCTACTGCAGTAAGATGTGATGGCTTTGAGATTGTCACTGATTATTGAATAAAAATAAATGAGGGAAGTCTTGTAAAAATAGAGTCTGAGGTTTAGAGAGACTGAGTTTGTGAACCTTTTGGAATTATCTTTAAGCTGCGTTCACACTACACGCGACTTTGTCGCTGCAGGTCGCCAGTGGCTGCGCTGGGGGGCTTTCCCACTAACTAGTTGCCTAGTAATGTTTGTGAGTGACATTCACGGATGTTACCCTATTCTAGACAACAAAAGATGAACGAGAAACAGTGAGTGCTCTTTGGCATCGCGGCTATTTAACTGCAGCAAACGGACAAATACCGGTCTATCTGGGTTCCCGAAACCATTCTGTCATAAAGTCAGTACAGTGAACACCACTGTATGTACACAGAGATATATCATAAGTTATAGGACAGTTTCTGATGGCTAAAATGAGCTTCTTGTTCAACTTGCCTCGGTCAGACTCAGCACTGAAGAGTGACGCACTCCACTGACTTCACTCCTATTGGTTGTCGCTCGCGAAAATCGCTCTTCATTTGCATAAAGTTAAACATTTCTCAACTTTGTCGCGTCGCTGGACACGTCCCACCGGTCGCCAACGGTCGCTGTCGCGCGTGTCGCCGGAAGTCGCCCGCTCACCATTGATAATGAATGGTATCGTGTCGCTTGGTCGCGTGTAGTGTGAACGCAGCTTTAGTCATCTAAGCTGATGAAATTGATATAGAAGATTCGATTTGTGTTACATTTCAATTCCTGACAGATCTTTGCTTACTAAAGCCTGATGCGCTCTTGCCACAATTTGTTTTCGTAGGTGTCTGAGACTTTTTTAAGGAGTCATAAAATATGTATTTTGTCATGGGACAAATCTGCCAGTCCTGGATAAGGTGGATCACATTGTCATTGACATTGTCCGAAATGTTGGGTTCCAGTTCTTAACTTTCTCTGTTATGATCATACCATAATAATTACCTTCAGTTCTATTTTTATTTTTCAATATTAGCATAAGGGTTTGCTTAAGTGTGCAGCTTAGATGTATATCGTACAGCATAAATCGATATTGTGTATTTGTATTTATTGATTTATATAAAGCACCTTCCAGGCTACACAGTAGCTCCAAAGTGCTGTACATTACAAATGATCTAAATCAAAACAGCTCTACCTAACAAACGATTGAGAAAAAAAAAAAAAAACAAGATAAACAATAAAAAGTACAACACACATTAAAAGAGTAACTTAAAATGCAAGAGAAAACAAGTGAGACTTTAGACGAAACCTAAAAATATTTAAAGTCCCTGTAAAGTTAAAATTAAGTATTTGTTCTGAGTTTGTCACACCACAGAAAAAATGTGTTATGTAGCAACATCGACTTTTTGCCTTAATTAGCTCAAATTATTCATAGGGAATTTTCATAATTAATCATGGATATGATTATTATCTTGCATGTTGCAGTCAAATTATCGAAATTGAAAATAGAGCGATCGAATATATGAATGATACATCATAACGAATTATAATTCCTCATTCAT
The DNA here is from genome assembly GCA_030578255.1 of Tiaroga cobitis. NCBI lineage: Eukaryota > Metazoa > Chordata > Actinopteri > Cypriniformes > Leuciscidae > Tiaroga > Tiaroga cobitis. The sequence goes on along the minus strand of CM060595.1, from coordinate 26,027,512 downwards.
ACATCAATGGTCTCATTACAGATCGATTATATGAGATAACTTTAAGGGAATTAATTTAGTTATCAAACACTCGGTTTGTCCAGCAAACAGCCGTAAGATTAACTTACCAACTTCTCAACAAAGTTATCCCTTTTTATAAACTCCAAGAAATCTCAATGTTCCGGCCGTGAACATTAATTTTCTTGTGTTTATAAAATTTAGGTTACTGAAATAGTAACAACTTGTAAAGCTTGTAGCTATGAGATAAGAATTTCATTGACTTGTAATATAAGCTAGACAGAAAGCAATCAAGAATATGGTTTTAATAATTGAAACTACGGATACAGAATTCTACATTAAAAACCCCGGGATACATATATGTACATTAACAGTAAAACTAACGAAACAAACAAATAACAACGAGAGAGAGAGAGAGAGAGAGAGAGTGGTCTGATCGAAAGATCATGTGAGCTAGACAGAGAGGGAGAAATAAAGCAGACCTGGAAAGATCATGAGTTTTGCAAAATTCATCACAGACACAGAACCTTTGAGACAACAAAAATCAACAGATCTTAACCCTTGAAAGCATAGTAAAACAGGTACTTGCACTGGTAAAACTCTTTTGGATGGGTGATGAGAAACCGGCGTGTGTCTCTCTCGGTCATGTGGATTCCGAGCGTTCGGGTTCGTCCAGCGCGCGTGAGCGCGGCATGTTTGAATGTCCTTGGAGGTGAAGCTTGCCAGCTGAGATCGGGCTGTGTCCATTTTCCTCGCGAGCAGAAATGGCCAGGGACCAATGCAGGGAGAGGAGAGTGAGAGTTGCACAATGGTTCTCTTTGTGTTCCTGAGGAGAACCGCGTCTTGCGTGTGTGTCCTTAAGAGCGGGTGCGTGCTTTGTCAGCTCTCCCGGGCTAACGTGGTCGCTGAAGGTTCAAAGAGTCTCTTTAAAGTTGAAGTTGCCGATTACGTTCATTTCACTGAAACTAAACGTAAGAAAAGGTCCGAAGACGAAAATAAAGAAAACGGGGAAAGCTCCCTAAGGAGCCATGGAACCGGAAACCTCTCACAGGGAAAAACTCTCTAGCTACGTAAGCGCTCTGTGTCAGTCTTTTATGGAGAGGAGGGGTTCACTCTGCTTCACGTACGTGAACCAATTATCTTAGAGTGTCTCGAGCGGGAAAAGTTCTTCTTTGTCTTGTGGGGGAATGCCCGCTTGAGTCATGAGGAGATGGTATTTGAGCCGTTCGGCTCCTGAAATATGAAATGTGTAAAATAATGCACCTTACTTCATTATGCTATCGGAATTCGGTTCCGTTAGATTGAGGGAATTACAGACATGCGTGCGTGTCCCGTGAGACGGCGAGGTTTGAATGGTTGACCATTTGTTGAAGACAACGCTGGCTTGTTCCAAATGTGTCATGTGCTAGCCATAGTGGCACCAATCTGGTCAACATGCCCAAAGGGGGTCGTATACAGAATGCCCCTTTGTTTACTCACGGAGAACTGACCTTTGTTTGCAAATCGGGATTCGCTAATTTAGATACATCTGTCCGGATACCCTGTCAGAGTCGCTACAGTTATTACCCACCCAGCCAAATTTTAATGATAAAACAGTAAATAAAATAAGTTATCAAAATCTTGACAAAATGAGCAGTATTCTCTGCTCTCTCTGCTGCAAAATGCTCTGCTCTCAAATGCGTTTCCGCTGGCTGCGCTGAAACCACACCCTCTCGCGGGAAAGCAGCCGACGGTGATATTAGGTGATACTGCTTTCGGGACGCGAGGGTGTGGTTTCAGCGCAGCCAGCGGACACGCCCCCAGCATTTGAGAGCAGAGAATACTGCTCATTTTGTCAAGATTTTGATAGCTTATTTTATTTACTTGGCCCACGCCCTCTCGCGGGAAAGCAGCCCACGGTGATATTAGGTGATGCTGCTTTCGGGACGGGAGGATGAAGGTCGAGGCGGAAGATAGTCGGTTTGGCCCCATTCACTAGTAACAGCGGATTATCAGTGAATCCCAGTTGTCTCCAACGAAAACAATCCCATGTAAAATGATCGCTACAGAGGCAGGTTTTGTCGGTGATCCTCAGCTTTCCATCAAGGTGGCTCTTCACAAAATGAATCCACCTCTTCTTGATGTGATCGTTTTTCAGAAAATTAAATAAGGACACCGATCTGTTTTGTATGTGATCGCATCCCGGTAGTACGCATTTCCGTGACAAAGGCATAGCTAGCTAGCAAACTGTAGGCTGTAGTAACTAATAGTACTGACAGTAACTCGCGATTGAGCGGCGAACTGATGCGAATGTGCTCTATTGTTAGGGGAGGGGCCAGCCTCAGTGCGTCATCAAGTAGGGGCGTGTCCAGGAGCTCAGGAGCCCCCGTTTTAGCCCCGCCCAAAAAATCCGGAACACAGCAATGGTGAAAAACTGTTTAACGGTCTAACTACACAATTCAGTACTTCACAGTTCACAGTCTTTGTAATATGTTTTAGCAATACATTTCTAACATTTATAATGTGTTTAGAATTTTTTTTTTAGAAATGCCTTTACAGGGACTTTAATGTTGGGGAAGATCTTACAAAAAAAGATCGTTCCATAATCTCGGACCAGCAACAGTGAAAGCACGATCACCCTTGGGTTTAAGACGTACTCGCGGGATAGTTAACTGTTAACTATCCCGCGAGTACGTCTTAAACCCAAGGGTGATCGTGCTTTCACTGTTGCTGGTCCGAGATTATGGAACGATCTTTTTTTGTAAGATCTTCCCCAACATTAAAGTCCCTGTAAAGGCATTTCTAAAAAAAAAATTCTAAACACATTATAAATGTTAGAAATGTATTGCTAAAACATATGCTGGAGCTTATTTGAGGATCTATACCATTTGAGGAGCCATACCATAAACTGCTTTAAAAACATACAATACTAAAATCTTGTAATGAATCCTATATTGTAGCCTACTGGTAACCAGCCCAATGAGGATAACAAAGGAGTGATATGATCTGTCTTCTGCATTCATTCATTCATAAGCAATCTTGCAGCAGCATTTTGAACTAACTGGAGACGTGCGATATGCGAGTAACAAGTCCCAAGGTAAATGGAATTGCAATAATCTAACCGTGAAAAGATAAATTGATGAATTACTTCGCATGAATTACTTTTTCCAAATCACATGTTAAGAGAATCGATTTTAATTTGGCTATTGCCCTGAGATTAAAAAAAGCAGTTCCGAACCACAGTTTTTATCTGTTTATCAAACTTCAGCGAGGAATAAAAAATTACTCCTAAGTTTTTTACTTGACCCTGTAGGTAGCTGCCCCATGGTGCTAAGTTATCATTTGCAGTCTTATTACAAATTGTAGGCCCAAAGATGAAAATTTCTGTTTTATGTTCATTTAATTATTGTCCATGCACGTTTTTACTTCCTCCAGACATTTAAGAAGTGTTGCCCCTGAGTCATCACTATTTGGCTTCAAAGGTAAATAAGTTTGAGTGTCATCCGCATATAGATGGTAAAGGATACCATATTTTTTTTTAATCTTTCCCAAGGGGAGCATGTACAGTGTAAACAAGACTGGACCCAAAATGGATCTTTGCTCCAAGTAAGAGGCAAAACATTTAAAAAAACGTTCCCTGAATTTCAACAAACTGAGTTAGGCGGTTTAGAAGGATGGAATGATCAATGTATCAAAAGCTACAGATAGATCTAAAAGAATTAAAGCTGTATGATTACCAGCATCGCCAAACAGCAAGAGGTCATTTACAACCCTTAAAAGTGCTGACTCTGTACTATGCCCACACCTGAAGCCAGATTGGAATTTATCCAAGATATTACTTTTGGTTAAAAAAGTAGATAGATGTCCAAATACAACTTTTTCTAATATCTTGGCTAGGCTGGGTAATTTAGATATTGCTCGATAATTTTTTAAATCATACGGATCCAGATTTTTTATTTTTTTTTTCTAAATATGTTCAACAATAGCTTGCTTAAAACATACTGGCACAACCCCTTTCTGGAGGCTACAATTAACAATGGATAAAATGCTTGGGATAACAATGTCCACACCATCCTTAAAAATGCACAACGGAACGGCATCGCTGGGACAAGATGAACACTTTATGTGAAGAATAATGTCCTTTGAAAGAGAGTGATACAGGTATAAACTGACTAAATCACAATCCGGTTACATCTACTAAACCTGTGTTCAAGCCAAAGTAGAAAAACTAGCTCTAATCCCAATAACTTCTGCAATAAAAAACTTCACAAATAAATCACGTTATCAGAGAAGGAGTCAAGTTAGATTTCATACTGGGGCAAAGATGTCTATTAATCACAGCAAATAGTTCACGTGGGGGGGTTATTAGCGATCATATTGGAAAAATAAATTGCTCTATAATTTTTTACAGTATTTTTATATTTAGTCAAACTGTTCCTTAAAATGTGTAAGGAAATGTGTAACCTATCCTTTTGCCACCTCCTTTCTGCTTTTCTACACTCCTGTCTAAGAGCACGAGTCTGTTCATTAAACCAAGTAAATAAATAAATAAACAATAAATAATAAATATAAACTCTAAAGGGCAAAAATAAATCGACAAAATGAGTAAAAATAATAAACAATTGATGTCATACACTAGAGCAATAAAGTACCATAGAACAATGATCTGAATAGCATATAGGCCAGATGCTTTAAGCAGAAGTTTTCCATTAAATCACAATTATGTCTAATAATAGACAATTGATGCCATACACTAAGAATTAGAGCAATAAAGTACCAACAATGATGTGAATAGTATAGTTCAGATGATTTATGCAGAAGCTCTCCATTCAGTTGTAATTATGTCTAGGAGAAACTATTGAGTTACTAAATACATTTTTTAAAAATACATTAAATGTTTTCTTTGCCATGAGGAGTGTTCAGAAAAAATGAGTTTTCTTAATCATGATAAATCAAACTTAATCATGGCATCTTTTGTAGATGTCTTAATTCACTGTTCTGAATGTGATGGATGCTAAGAACATAACTTGAACATTTTGAAGATTTAAAAAGGGGCCACTAATATTTGGATGGTAAGATGATGTATAGTAACACAGAACACTTTACAGTCTTATTTCTGGCCAAACTTATAATTTAGCAGTCTCACATTAACTCATGCCACAACACTTCAGCTAGATTAAGTTGAAGGCTTTGACTTGTCAAAGCTCAACAGTTCTTCTACTTCAGCTTTAAAATCCCACTTGAATAGGATATCTTTTTGTGTGACATGACCTACTTTCTGTAAAGCACAAGCTCATGGATACTAAAGTCCACAACAGATATTTAATGACCATAAGTCACCTGGGTGCTCAGGTTGCAACAAAACAACAACAGCAACTGATTTTTCTACCAACAAATGTCATTGTTCAAATGAAGTATGTGGTTCTTCTACAAATTATTTAAATACTGTGATTACTTTCTTTGATATCCTTCCATTTACACCTGTATTCACTGTTCTCTGCTAGATGAATTCATGAACATCAGCCAATGTTGAAGTTGCATACAGAATTTTAGAAGTGTTTTTAGTCTTGCGTGCATAGAAATGAACAAACAGAATGTTCTCCGTTTGGACATTGTCTGTGTATTTATACAGGCCAGAATAATGCATTTAAGTAATGACATAATTCAATTTACAGTTAGTATTCCAATTTGCAATGACCAATTGGAATTTATTCAATACAAAATAAACTGTTTAATTAAAATACACTCTTGTCTTCAATCACAACCTATTCTTAGTTACTACTACATACAATTTAGGAAAAATGAATGCAGGAAGGGATATCATTTTAATGAGTTCACCTTTTTCTCACCATCACAAAATGCAAAAATTACTTCGAATAAGTTTAAAACTGCACATGCTGAATGCTAATCTCTGAAAAAAACACTGATTTTTAAATCAGGTTGCAGGCATATTAAGAAAAGAATCACTATTAGAATATGAATTTCTGATGTATGCATGAAATTGCTGTTACAACAGAAAACTAATGCAAAATGAGTCGTCCTTGAAACGACTCCCCAAACGTGTTGAGTTAGGCTGGTCATGCTCGTTTAGTTTTGAAATGTAATTAAACAGATCCTCGAGTGCACACAGAGGCCAACACATTAATCTGCATACTCTTACATATGCATGAACACATGCTCAATCCCTGCGTACATAATCAAATGCTTGTAAATATCACTTTGGTATTTCTGAAACTTTTATCCTATTGTTTTCCCATCTCCATTAGATTATACCTAAAGACAATGAGACGAGGTCCACACTGATGTACAAATACATCATCCATGAAGATTCTGTGCCCCTTAACAACAATAATGTCATTCAGGAGGACACATATGAATGGGCGCTTAAAAGCTGGTCCCAATGTTCAAGACCTTGTGCTGGAGGTAACGTTCCATTAGTATGATCTTTCAGTTTATTTAGGTTACTCAAATATATTTCCTGGTGCTATACTCTGCCTCTTTCGACAGCCATTTTCACATTTGGTAATATGCACTTTGTTTTTTGTTTCTTTTTTTATTTTTATTTTTTTTGGTAAGCATTAGAGACACAAATCCTATGGTTGTTTTGTTGTCAGCAACATTGGATATGTTAAACTATTATCAAACATAAAATTAACCTAATATTGAAAAAAGTAGCTAGTTTTAATAACATAAAATGTCTGATATATGAGATCACCCTTAAAATGTTTGGCCTGTCCCACATCAGAAGTCTTGACCTTCTCGACTGTATCCAATAATTAAAATCAGTGTCATACAACATCAAAATCTTGACATAACCTATGAATTTATATATAATTTATTAAAATACTATTAATAATTTGTTTTTGATTTGATTAGATTTTGTTCTGCCAGGCCAGATTTTTCAAAAGTTATTGAAGACTGATTCACTTCATTACACGTCATGCTTCTTTCCGTTCTTTCATTTTATTCATTCTTCAGGATTCCAATACACCAAATATGGGTGTCGTAAAAAAGGTGACAACAAAATGGTGCACAGAGGCTACTGTGACATCAACAAGAAACCCAAACCTATTCGCAGAATGTGTAACTTACAAGAATGCACTCAACCACAGTAAGTAAATTTTTTTTTTAAATTTAACCTTCTCACAATAACTGTAGTCCCTTTACCTCAACTGAAAGCTAGAATGGCGTTTCATGGTACAGTATGTGATTTCCATGGCATTTAGCTCAATCTAAACTACACTAAATAATGTATAAGCACTTATGCTTCGTCTGTCTAGCTTGGAGAGCTCAGAGATGGGGTTTGATTGCGTTATATCATGGGGATGTCTTGCTTCATTTATTTCTCTTGTCAGAGGCTATGAAGAAATCGCAGAGTGGGATTGTGCATGCATGTTTCATATCTGGGAATAGACTGCCTCAGTCTGTAGTTTTTACTGAATGTGTAGTCTTGGCTAATTTTCAACTGATAGATGTAGATATTTATTTCCTGTTCCATAGAAAACCACAAATAAATCTGCAGCAGCTTTTGTTTTGTTTTGATCGAGCGTGTCCATGACCTGCTTTTATGATTAACGTAAGGAATGTGCATATAAGAATGATTAATAAACACAAGTTTATTATCGCTCGCTATAGCTCCAAAAGCGTAAAAAACATTGATAAAGCCTCACAAATAACATGCAAGAATTGAGGCCCCAGACAGCAGTCATTTAGTAATAGCCTATATTCTTTCTTTTTTTTACCTACACATCAGTGTGAATATTTCTTGTTTTTGCATTTCAAATAGGGCCAATTTATAGGCTTCTCCTAAGCTTACGTTTTTAAATTACAAAGGGCCTACTGATGTTTTTGTTATTGTATTTTCAATATTATAGGCTATAATTTGTGCATAAACATATCTGGTTATAGGTTACATACCGTTTGTGTTATGTGGATGCAGATTGACGAACCCAAAAGCAGACTGAATGCTCTTAACACAATTTATTGAAGACAAAAAGGAGAAAACAAAGCCCACGAGGGGGCAAAACAAGACAGGACTATGGTGACTAACTAGACAACGACACTGACAAAATACTAGAAAACTAACAACACTTCGAGAGATACTAACAATGACTAAACTTTCAATGACAAGACTTTCACAGGATACTCACAAGTAACGTTTGGCAATGAACCGAACACAAGACAGCAAACACAAGGGGATTAAATAGGGAGACTAATCAAGACATAATATGTGACACAGGTGAAGCAATAAAGACTGAATCAGGATAACAAGGGGGCGGGGTTAAGAGACGAGACAACACAAGCACATGGCCTTGACAATTGGCCATGCGCTTGTACACAACATGAGTCTGTCATGGTCCTGCCACAACACTAGGAAGATACACAGATAAGAAGGCAGAACCATGACAGTTTGTTTGAAAACAACATATTTTGTCATCCTTGCTGCAAGCTTACAAGAGCGATAATATCATTAAATGTGAAGGGGGGCCCTAAAATATTTTCTTGGGAAAAAGGGGGTCTCAGGCAAAAAAAAGGTTGGGAACCACTGATCTGAGTGATCTGTTGGGTTTATTTTCAGTGAGCATATCTGCAATATATTGAGGTCCTAGGGCAGTGAATGATTTATATACCAGTAATAATGCTTTAAAATCAATCCTAAATGTAACTGGGAGCCAGTGTAAAAACCTGAGGACTGATACGATGTGTTCATATTTTCTGGTTCTGCTCAGAATCCTGGCAGCAGCGTTCTGTATGAGCTTGCCAAGTCTTGACTGGAAAAAAAGCATCTAATTCTTGCAATATTTTCAGATGATAGTATGCTGATTTAGTTATTGCTTTGACATGACTACTGAAACTAAGGTCTGACTCTAGAGTCACACCAAAATTCCTGACTTGATTTTTAGTTGTTTGACCCCTTGAGCGAAGGTATGCGTTCACCTTGAGAACTTCATATTTGTTTCCAAACGCAATGACTTCAGTTTTGTCTTTGTTTAACTGAAGAAAGTTTTGGCACATCCAACTGTTGACTTCATCAATGCATTGGCACATGGAGTCAATGGGGCTGTTATTGTTAGGTGATAGGGCTAAGTAGATCTGTGTGTCGTCTGCATAGCTGTGGTAAGCGATTTGGTTCATTCTCATTATTTGGCTCAGTGGGAGCATATACAGGTTGAATAGGAGTGGCGCAAGAATTGAGCCTTGAGGGACTCCGTATGTCATGGATGTCCACTCAGATTTATGGTCTCCTATACTCGTATAATAACCTCCTAAGTATAACCTAAACCATTTTAGAACTATACCAGAAAGCCCCACACAGTTTTCCAGCCTATCAAGAAGTGTGTTATGATCGACTGTCAAATGCAGCACTGAGGTCGAGTAGTACCAGTACTGATAATTTGCCTGTATCAGTATTTAAACGAATATCGTTTATTATCTTTATGAGCGCTGTCTCTGTGCTGTGATGCGGTCGGAAACCATATTGAAAATCGTCAAAGTATCCGTTCGAGCTTAAGAATTTGTTCAGCTGATTCTTGAAGTTAAGTTCCGACTTCCGGTGATGGTAGGGTGATGGCGGAATGCCGCTGAGCGCCTTAACCCTTCAAACAGCCAAATAACTATATAAATGATGCATTAAAATGAAACAACGGATAAGGAAGATGACATAGCCTAATATAAAACGTGTTGAAAAGTCGATTGCAGTTTTCTTTTACTATATTGACGGAGAATTTAAGGACTGCTAATCTACTAACAAACATTACGTTCGCGTGGTCCGGGCTGTTTAGCTTTTTGAATGATGCTGCGCTCAGGCCGCATTCCGACAAAGCTGGAAGACATTGTCGAGGTTATTCAAACTGCCGTGACTGAACAATCGGCTTCTTTTACTGGAACATTGCAAGGAGAAATCCGGAATCTACGAACGGAACTGAAGTCCGACATCTCGGAAGGTATTTCCACACTTCGATCGGAACTGTCGGCTCTTACTATCAGTCTGAACGTATTGAAAGAACAAAAAAAGCCTTACCGGATCTATTGCAGAGTGCCACAGCCAAATTGAAAAACTCACACTGAGGCTGGTGGACCAGGAGGACCGGGCACGGCAGAAAAACATTCGAATAGGCGGACTGAAGGAAGGAGCAGAAGGCAGTAATGTACTGCAGTTTCTTTCAACTCATCTTCCGCTATGGATACCTGCTCTCAAGGATAGGCCACTTGATCTAGAATATGGTCACAGAATATACAGTGGAAATCATACTGGCCATCCCTGAACTATGATCTTCAAATGTCTGCGATACAGTACGAGAGTGGCGATACTAAAAGAAGCCCGATGGGGAAAACCAATCACGTTTGCGGGAAAAGAGCTGCGTTTTTTGTGGATTACAGCAAACACACGGCACACAGGAGGAAGGCCTTCGGCGACATACGCAATAGGTTGACAAAAGAGGGTATCGCTAACTTTCTACTTCATCCAGCAACTCTCAAGGTAACCATCGGAAGAGAAGTCATGCTGTTCAAATGTGCAGAGGAAGCAGAAAAATTTGCGAACAGCCTCAATCTGGACAGTTATTGGGCTCGGATGATGGGGCAGTTGAGTCAGAGATGATCAGTTCCCTGCTTCATGACAGCAATGCATCTGCCAAGTAGGCTGATCCCTTTTTTTTTCTTTTTTTTTTTTTTACTTTGTTTTATTAACATTAGTTTGGACTGGATAATTTGAAGGCAGAGATGGGAAATAGGACATGTATGACCGAAATATGAACAGCCTACTTCTCTTTCATTAATTTAACAAGCAAGCATAATTGTTGATGTTATTCTTTCTTTTCTTTCTTTTTATTTTTTTTTATTTATTTTTTATTTAAGTTTTGGTGGCTGCAAGAAGGGGAATAGGTGCTAGGAGTACAACTCTGCATCCACTAATCATGGACGTTATTATAGAAAAGGGGTTTGGGAGGGGATTGAATGATCTACTGGGAAGGTGGCCAGGCAAGTATATTGATATTTTATACAGTATTTACGCACAAATAAAGTGGTGGTCTTTGATTACAGTCAAATGTTTTACATTTCCTTTTGACACTAATGACTAATCTTTCTGTAATATCATGGAATGTACAAGGTTTGAATAGGATGACTAAGAGAACTGACTGTCTGGAGTATATAGATAGCAAACATATTGATATAGCACTGATTCAGGAATCACATCTTACAAAGGAGTCTGTGAACAGTTTTAGTAACGCCAAATATGAAGTTGTAGCTTCATCTTCAGCAGATGATAAAACAAAAGGTGTGCTAGTTGTAATCAGACGTTCACTAAATATAAATATTATTGATACAGGGAATGATATGGAAGGTAGGATTGCTTATATGAAAGCAGATATATCTAATTTGAGAGTTGTTTTTGTCAGCACCTATCCTCCAGCTAATTATGATAAAACATTTTTTTCAACATTAACAAATATGCTGATGAATTTGTCAGAGTACTATTTATTTATTGGAGCAGATATGAATGCTATAATAAATCCTATGTTGGATAAATCAAATCCTTCAGCAAGCAGTTCCCAGTTATCCTGTTCTAAGGCCTTGCAGCAGTGCATGTTGGATCTTAATTGGTCAGATTTATGGAGATTTCATAATCCAGTGGCCAAAGAGTATACTTTTTTTTTTTTCCAACAGACATAGATCATATTCAAGAATAGATTATATTTTTGTTTCTAAGACACTCGGTCAAAAGGTGAAAAAAGTTGAGAAAAAGAACATTGTTGTAGCTTCACTGTCTGATCATCATGCAATTAAAGCAAATTTTCTACTACCAGTTACTAAACAAAAAGCCCCCCGTTGGAGGTGTAATACTACGTTAATATCAAATAATGAATTATGCTTTCAATTCCAATCTAAATTAAGTGAATTTCTTTCTTTTAATAAGGACTTAGTGGAAGATTTCAGTTCAGGTTTATCTGGGAGGCGACTAAAGGGTTTATAAAAGACAATGTTACATCATTTGCCTCCTTTCAAAATCGCTCTCGTCAGCAAAGAATTGTTGAGTTGGAGAAACAGTTGGCATCCATGGAAAGAGCACAACATAACTCCTTTTCTTCTTTACGAAACAGATCAGCTTAATCTGGTGAAAAATGAAATTAATTTATTATTTAGAGCAAAAGCTGAGTTTCTAATTCAAAAATCCAGAGAACATCATTACTTTAATGGCAGTAGGCCATCACATCAGCTAGCACTTCGGCTTCGCTCTAACGAACGGCGGGCTTGCATTTCTGCAATACAATCTCCAGATGGACATATAGTAACTACTCACACAGAAATTAATGCAGTCTTTGTTTTGTTTTATAAAAATCTGTACAAGTCTGATATGATATTTAATAAAGAGAGATTTGAGAATTTCCTTATCGATGTAAATATAAGGAAACGATCCGAAACGGAAGCAGTCGATTTAGGAGAAAATATTTCCTTAAAAGAATTATGGGACTCAGTACAAGAAATGAAGTTAGGAAAATCTCCTGGACCAGACGGTATTCCCCTTGAGATTTATATTACTTTTTGGTCTGAATTAGGTCCCATGCTTCTGGAAATGACAAATACATCTATTAGAAGAGGCTATTTTCTAAGGCAAACAAATGCAGCATTAATATCGCTGCTTCTTAAAAAATGTAAAGACCCAATATATTGTGCTAGTTATCGCCCTATATCATTAATAAATGTTGATATGAAGATATATGCCAAAGTATTAACGCGGCGTTTAAATAAACATCTTGGGAATCTTATCCATTGTGATCAAACAGGCTTTGTGAAAGGTCGTTTTAGTTCAGACAATATGAGAAGATTATTCCATATACTCTATTTCACCTCTAAGTCCTCAGATCTTCTGACATCATGCGGAATTTTAACGCTTGACACAGAAAAGGCTTTCGATCGACTTGAATGGAATTATCTCTGGGCTTTATTAGATCATATGGGGCTTGGTAAACAATTTATTAAATACATTAAAGTTCTGTACGCCAACCCATGTGCAATGGTGTTATCTGGCAATATTTGTTCTTCACATTTGACAATTTCTAGAGGTTCTCGCCAAGGATGCTCTCTGTCTCCGTTGTTATTTATTTTATCTCTTGAACCTTTTGCTCAAAAAGTACGTCAATCTTCAAATATTTTACCCATCATAATAAACTCTACCACTCACCATGTATCAATTTATGCAGATAATGTGCTTCTTTTCATTAGTAAAATTTCGCAGTCGTTTCCTCATGTCCTGAAGCTATTTTCAGACTTCAGTAGTATCTCAGGATATAAAATAAACTGACAAAAGTCTGCTCTACTTCCCCTAAGTAGCTCTGCCTCTGGCAATGATTAAACTCAAATTAAGATCCCAATTGTAAACCAATTTAAATATTTAGGAATTGACATTTTTCCAACTTTAGAATCCACAGTCAGTAAAAACTATATAAAAGTCTTGGAAAAAATCAAAAAAGATTTGGGGAAATGGATGTCAAGGCCTATATCCTTTGATGCTAGGATTTCTGTTATAAAAATGATGGTGTTACCGCAAATAAATTTTGTTAGCTTTATGCTGCCTCTGAGTCCACAGATTGAGTATTGGGATAGTTTACATAGTTTAATCACCAGTCTGGAATAACAAAAGACCAAAGATTAAACTCACAACTCTTCAGAGAGAGAAATCAACTGGAGGCTGGGGAGTCCCAAATTTTAAAATCTATCATTGGTGTTTCGTATTGCGCACTATAAAATCTTGGCTAGACCCCACAAAATCTGTTTGTTGGCGTTCTCTGGAAGAGAAATTAGTTCATCCGCATAGATTACAAGATCTAATTTATGCAGAAGTTCCATTAAAACAAGCCAAAACGCGTTTTGGTCCTATTATTTTTTATCTTTTACTAATTTGGAAGCTTGCGACTAACAATACTTACTATAAAAAAAGTGGCATTATCATACTCCAATATTTCATAATCATAATTTACTATTGGGTGGTCGGACAGTGGCCTACCCAATGTGGACGAATAATGGAATTTATTTACTTGGACAGTTATTTAACACTAATGGTCTCCGTTCATTTCAAGATTTGAAAGAAAGTTATAATTTACCTGGATTTTCTTTTTTTTAATATTTGCAGCTTCGTTCTGCTCTAAAGGCATATGAAGTCCCGTGGGACTCTAAACTTTCGGAACATGATTTTACAAATCAATTGTACAACGTAAATACTAAGGGAATTGTATCCACAATGTATTGTCAAATAATGCAAAGTTCTTATAAACCAATTCCAATTCAAACAATTTGGCAAAATGATTATAGCTTAATTTCCCCTATAATAGCTTGGAAAACTACTTGGGATAATATTAACCAAGCTTCAAAAAATCCTAATCATCGATCCATTCACTTAAAATTTATATATAGAACTTACTTAACACCCAGAATTGACATTTAATTAAGTTAGAGTCATCTCCGCTCTGTCAAATGTGTTCAGAGGGCAGTATAGGTACTTTTCTACACATGTTCTGGGAATGCTCTGAAGTACAGTCCTTTTGGTTACAAGTTACTAAATCTTTATCTGAAATCCTCAGTAAAGAGATTCCTTGTTGTCCTGTATTATGTTTGTTAAATGATAACTCTCGAGTTCCGATGTCTGTGCATGAAAAAAGAATTTGGCTTTCTGGCCTAACTGCTGCAAAGAAAATCCTGGTTATACGGTGGAAACCACCACATATTCTTTCACTACATTATTGGTGGAACTTGCTGTTGGGTATTCTTACTTTAGAGCTCTCTGTGGCACGGTCTCACGGTGCTAAGGAAAAGACCATAAGATCTTGGTCGGAAGCTCTTCAAGTTACTAAATTACTTGCCTGGAGGGGGAGGGAGATCACTCAGTAGGGAGGGGGGAGGGGGGTTTGATAAATGTAGAATTGTGTTAATTTTGTTTGTATTTTTGTGTGTGTGTGTGTGTGTGTGTGTACGTAGTTTTTTGGGTTGAGCGAGTGAGAGAATGAGGTTGTGTATAATGTACTTTTGCACATGTGCCCTGTTAATTCCATTTTTTTTGTCTGTTAGTATTAAACTAAATAAAAAAAAAATTTCACACAAAAAAGAATTTGTTCAGCTAATTGAAGACAACTTTTTCAATGATCTTGCCTATGAAAGGAAGATTTGAGATCGGTCTATAGTTGCTTAATATGGTCTTATTCAGATTGCTCTTTTTCAGGAGGGGCTTGACAACTGCAGGTTTCAGGGAATTTGGAAAACTCCCAAAGAGAAGTGAGGCATTTACCACTTCTAGGAGATCTGCTTCTAAACAGTTTAACACGCTTTTGAAAAAGAATGTTGGAAGTGCGTCAAGGGGCCCAGGTTGATGTTTTAAGGTGCTGCACGGTTTCTTCTAAAATTTTGCCATCATTTTCTTCAAAATCAGACATAGTAACTACTTTCTCAGGTTGTGGTCTGATTTTTCTGACCCCAGCTCAACTCAAGGATGTGCTGATAACCTTTCTGGTATTATTTTCTCAGAGAATGAAGCAAGCAAGCTCACTGCACTTGCTGTCTGAGAGCATTTCACTGGGAATCTGGCTTGGGGGGTTGGTCAGTCTCTCTACAGTAGCAAAAAGAGTGCGTGTGTTGTTTAAGTTGCTTTTTATAATATTTGAGAAAAAAGTCTGTCTAGCTTTGCCCAGTTCCATATTGAAAGCATGGATGCTGTCTTTGTAGATGTTATAATGGACTACAAGTTTTGTCTTCCGCCACATGCTTTTCTGCATTGTCTTTTCATATTTTGTTTCTCCAAGGTGCTTTTTGTCTGCCACTATTCTTCCTGACTTTCACAGGAGCAATATCATCATTTACACTTTTAACTTTTGAGTTAAAAGAATCAAGGAGAAAATCAACTGGGTCAGCAGATATGCTTGATGTTAAAGGTATAGCCTTCATAAATAGTACACTAATGTTCTCATTTAAGCATCTCTTCTTGACAGACACAGATCTAGCTTCAGTGCCAGGAGAGATCAATATATCAAAGAAAATACAGAAATGATCAGACAGTGCTACATCCTTAATAGCAATCAATGAAATGCTTAGACCCTTACTAATAAGTAAATCTAGAGTGTGTCCACAATTGTGTGTGGGTCCGTGTACATGCTGAGTCAGATTAAAAGTTTTTAAAGGGATAGTTCGGCCAAAAATGATATTTAAACCATGCATTACTCACCCTCAAGCCGTTCGAGATGCATATGTCAATCTTGTTTCAGACGAACACATTTTCAGTTATTTTAGAAAATGTCTTAGACCCTTCAGTGGATATAATGTGAAGCAATGGGGTCCACCTCCTTCAAGTCCCAAAATGTGCATACATCCTTCACAATAGTAATCCATCCGGCTCCAGGGGGATAAACGAAGGCCTTCTGAGGGTAATCCGTGCGGTTTTGTCGTAAAAATATACATATTTAAAACTTTATAAATGAAAATATCTGACTTCCGGCAACGATCGACGCGCGTGCGTTCACGCGCTTTCGTGTTTTGTTTTGCTCTGCTCTCTGGCTGCGCTGGCGCGTTCGTTCTACGTCACAACAGTTCCTACTCTACGTCTTACCTCGTACACCGACTTCCATCACCCGTGAACGCAACGCGCGTCGATCGTTGCCGGAAGTCAGATATTTTCATTTATAAAGTTTTAAATATGTATATTTTTAGGACAAAACCGCACGGATTACCCTCAGAAGGCCTTCGTTTATCCCCCTGGAGCCGGATGGATTACTTTTGTGAAGGATGTATTCACATTTTGGGACTTGAAGGAGGTGGACCCCATTGCTTCACATTATATCCACTGAAGGGTCTAAGACATTTTCAAAAATAACTGAAAATGTGTTCGTCTGAAACAAGATTGACAGATGCATCTCAAACGGCTTGAGGGTGAGTAATGCATGGTTTAAATATCATTTTTGGCCGAACTATCCCTTTAAAACAGTTTTGATTTCTATTGCCATATTGGTTTCTGCTATCTATGTGAATGTTAAGATCTCCAGCAATGGCAAAACAGTCAAACTCTGAGCTAATTGTTGATAACACTTATGTAAAGTCCTCAGGAAAGGCTGGAGAGTATTTTGGAGGCCTGTAAATAATGATGAGTAAAATGCGTGGAGCACCTTTTAACAATACCCAGATATTCGAAAGACGGGTCATTCCCAAATGATATTTGCTTACATTGATAGACATCTTTAAAAAGAGCAGCTACACCCCCACCTCTCCTTACCAGACACTGCAGACACTCATAAAAGTAAAGTTAGGAGGGGCTGTTTCATTGAGGACTGTTCCACTGCAGCTGTCTTCTAGCCATGTTTCATTTAGAAACATAAAATCCATCTTTTTGTGGTTATTAAGTCGTTGACTAGAAGTGATTTATTTTTCAGTGACTGGATGTTTAAAAGTGATAACTTAACAGTGTTACTTTTTGTCCCAACAGCAATCTTAGTTTGATGTGTAATATGCAGCAGATTAGATGGGTTTGCTGTACGGCTTTTGAAGGCCTTAGACTTTCTATCATGTAATAGAACAGAAATAGAGAAAGATACAGGCACACTGGGTTCCCGCTTGTTCTGTAAACATTTGAGATTATCATAGCGGGGACCCGACACATATCACTGAGAGCAGGCATCAGTTGTTTTTGGTTCACCTCGAGCGGATGGAGGAGACTGTGGGCCCTGGCATTGTGGAAGAGGCCGAAGAGCTCTCACAGGAGGAGGTGGAGGGCGAGCTGGGCCCGCAGGCTTTGGTGGTTGTGGGGCCTGCCGTTTTTTGGTTGATATCTCAGGGCTCGCAGCAATAGAGTGGGATAGTTTTGTTACAGCATACACCAGTTCTTCCATTTTCTCTGAGAAGCACAGAAGTGGAGATGCTGGAGAGAGGGATAACGTGTCTGGTGAGAGGGGCTGTTGCTCTGGTGTTATCAGAGGCTGTAATATGCTGTCCTGGCTTCCCTGGCTGTTTTCCAGAAAGTCGTCCTTGGGTGCTGAATCTTGGAGCAGTTCTAATGTGTCACAGTTTGTCTGTGATGAGCTCTGTGGGCATAGCTCAGCTGAGATTGTGTCCGTGAGCAGAGGTTGTTGTGGCTGAGTGGTCCATTCAGGTGCTGAAGTGAAGTCCTGTGGTCATTCATACTGTGTCCAGGTGTGTGTGTGCCATTCATGTGTCCCATTAATTCATCGATATGTTCTGGTTCGACCAAATTCATTTCATCAGTTTTGCTGCGTTCATTTCACCAGTTTTGCCGCGCTGAGGCGCACTCATTTTATCAGGTGGAAAGCACTAACTGCTAATGCCTACTAGTGTTTTCAGAGTATCCTTGTTTCACAGGTAACAGGTCTGTCACAGGTCTGTCTTCAGAACACCCCCCTTGTTCTCACCTTTTTTTTTGGATTAGCCCAACCCAAGAGAGAACGATAAGTAGGCTATAGAAGGTTTGATGCTGAATATTATTTATTTAATTTTGAGAGCGTTTAATAGTCAGTCCTCTTCTAACATGTCATCAACAAAGAAATCAACAGTGTGGCTGCATTTTGTTAAAATTGATAACGGGAAAACGGTCGAATGCAAAGTTTGCAAGCAACAGTTTTCCACAGCTCGACGACAAACATGACATATCTAAAAGTGGTAAGCTCACTTGTCTGCGTTAGCTTGCCCTGTCTGTTTTGAGTAGGCCATATGAACATATCAGAATTTGCATATTTAAATGTTTTAGTGTGATAACCTAACTTTTTTATTTTTTATTTGGAGCCTAATGCGCAATTCCGCTGTGCCGACTGTTTGAGTTAGTTTTGAGCCTAAGATGCTTTATTTTTCAGTTATGCATTTTACTTCGTTTCTGCTCTTGATCTGATTTGTTTAATAAATATAATTTTTTTATTAACCCTCTGGGGTCGGCAATCACGCCGGCGTGATCTGCTCACTTTTTTTCTTATCAGTGCAAAACAAACTCAAAATACTTTGTTGATTTTGATCTTACATATAAGTGTTACACATCATTCAATACTGTTAAATGTCTTCTTTTGTTTTGTACACTCTTATTAACATCAAAACCTTGTGTTTTCGTAAAATAAATAAAATAAACAGGGTGCGCTTTCAGCTCACTCTGTCGCCACAAAAATCTTTCTGAAACGCGTCCAAAAAATGAACTGTAACTTAATAAATACTTGTCACAGATACACGAAAGATTTCTCTTTATGAAGCTGAAATTCTCTTCTTTTAAATGAAGTAATTTATATAAAAAGCAACTACGTGTTAATGTGACCACGCCCACTGAGAGCTATTCAAACGTTAATGTTGAGGCAAGCCATGAAAACGTCCACATCAGAACGCCCTAACCTTTATCTCGTCTTGCTGTGCAGTGAGGAATAATTCCTGGAAAAGTTAGCTCAGTTAGGCTACCTGTTTCATTTCGAGGAGCACAGATTCAGCTGATGTAGTAAGTAATTTATTCTTAAGTGCTTTGTTCTAAATGTTTTGTTCTATTGAATAGTGTCTGTAAACTGCACAAAGACTGTTTAAATATTAAATGCGTGTCTGTGTGCGAATGAATGGACGAATTCACAGACGTGCGCGCTGTGCGTTCATTCACTCTCGTCTACATTAGTAAGACTACTGAGATTTGTTCTAATCGCAATATAGAATAGTATCTGTAAAACCAAAAAGACTGTTTAAATATGAATCGGGTGTCTGGCTGTGTGAACAAACGAACGCACAGATGCATAGCCTACTGTTACAGACGAAATAGATTAGAAAGTTTTTACTATAAAATAGACATCAAATAAGCTTTAGCTAGACAGTTTCTGCTCATATGATAAATATATAGTAGCCTATGTTTTGTAAAAAATAAACTAATCAACTGTTATCCAATGCAAGCTTATAATACTTTATATGGAAAAAAAATTCCAACTCTAACTTTGAACCAATTCTATACAATGACCCATATAAACTATTTGACCAGGATTTGTTTCCAGGTATGACTAAAAATGGGTTTTTGACTTTCATTTATATTTTGATTATATATATATATGAAGAGTTCCGATGCAAAAGCCTCTAGTGCCATTTGAAATTTTCTTCTAGAATGATAATTTTTATCAAGCTTGTACATTTTAAGTTCAGTAATTTCACTTAAATGACAATTATTAGGTAATCTTCATTGCCATTTAAGTGAAATTACTGAACTTAAATATACAAGCTTGATAAAAATTATCATTCTAGAAGAAAATTTCAAATGGCACTTAGAGGCTTTTGTATCTGAACTCTTCATATATATATATATATATATATATATATATATATATATATATATATATATATACACTCACCTAAAGGATTCTTAGGAACACCTGTTCAATTTCTCATTAATGCAATTATCTAATCAACCAATCACATGACAGTTGCGTCAATTCATTTAGGGGTGTGGTCCTGGTCAAGACAATCTCCTGAACTCCAAACTGAATGTCAGAATGGGAAAGAAAGGTGATTTAAGCAATTTTGAGCGTGGCATGGTTGTTGGTGCCAGACGGGCCAGTCTGAGTATTTCACAATCTGCTCAGTTACTGGGATTTTCACGCACAACCATTTCTAGGGTTTACAAAGAATGGTGTGAAAAGGGAAACACATCCAGTATGCGGCAGTCCTGTGGGCGAAAATGCCTTGTTGATGCTAGCGGTCAGAGGAGAATGGGCCGACTGATTCAAGCTGATAGAAGAGCAACTTTGACTGAAATAACCACTCGTTACAACCGAGGTATGCAGCAAAGCATTTGTGAAGCCACAACATGCACAACCTTGAAGCTGATGGGCTACAACAGCAGAAGAACCCACCGGGTACCACTCCTCTCCACTACAAATAGGAAAAAGAGGCTACAATTTGCAAAAGCTCACCAAAATTGGACAGTTGATGACTGGAAAAATGTTGCCTGGTCTGATGAGTCTCGATTTCTGTTGAGACATTCAGATGGTAGAGTCAGAATTTGGCGTAAACAGAATGACAACATCCATCATGCCTTGTTACCACTGTGCAGGCTGGTGGTGGTGGTGTAATGGTGTGGGGGATGTTTTCTTGGCACACTTTAGGCCCCTTAGTGCCAATTGGGCATCGTTTAAATGCCACGGCCTACCTGAACATTGTTTCTGACCATGTCCATCCCTTTATGGCCACCATGTACCCATCCTCTGATGGCTACTTCCAGCAGGATAATGCACCATGTCACAGAGCTCGAATCATTTCAAATTGGTTTCTTGAACATGACAATGAGTTCACTGTACTAAAATGGCCCCCACAGTCACCAGATCTCAACCCAATAGAGCATCTTTGGGATGTGGTGGAACTGGGGCTTCGTGCCCTGGATATGCATCCCACAAATCTCCATCAACTGCAAGATGCTATCCTATCAATATGGGGCAACATTTCTAAAGAATGCTTTCAGCACCTTGTTGAATCAATGCCACGTAGAATTAAGGCAGTTCTGAAGGCGAAAGGGGGTCAAACACAGTATTAGGATGGTGTTCCTAATAATCCTTTAGGTGAGTGTATATATATATATATATATGTATGTTGTCCTTTCAATTTTGTATGTTGTCCTTCCACACCTGAATGAAAGGCTCATTATTATGCGGGTCAGGTGAGAATCACCTAATTATTCATGATGGGGCTTGGACTGTTCAAGCCCATTCGCATATTGCCTTGGCAAACAAAAAAAGGTTTTTCACAATAAAACCCAATTTACAGTTTTATGTGAATGATTAGGCAGGATGTTTTTCAGATCATTTTGAAGAAAAAACACTAGGCAACAACATCCATTAGTCAAAAGTCTTGTGGACACATA
The DNA here is from genome assembly GCA_030578255.1 of Tiaroga cobitis. Classification (NCBI taxonomy): domain Eukaryota; kingdom Metazoa; phylum Chordata; class Actinopteri; order Cypriniformes; family Leuciscidae; genus Tiaroga; species Tiaroga cobitis. The sequence continues at coordinate 26,005,686 of CM060595.1, read as the reverse complement.
TTTATTATGTGTTTTGTAGCCTTATTTCAGAAACTTGAATTTTTAGTTTTTTCACTAACCACGCATAAACAATATTCTCTCAAATATACAAACATGTACATACATATTATATCACATATTATCGTAGCCCTGTTTGTGCTAAATATAGTGTAATTTCACCTGTGCCATTAATATGTTTATAAGCAACTGAAAAAAACACAAATGTCACAGCATGTCAGAACATCTCAAGGACCCCAAAAACACCCTAGACCCCAGAGGGTTAAAGTGGACGTGCCTTTTGTGCTTATTAAGAGTAAAAGCTTTAAGTTAATAGTCTATTCGTTTCTCAGCCACGAAGCTGAGCTCCTAAGCCTCGCCTGGTGCGAGGACATGCACAGAGCGGCTGAAATGATGGTGTCTGACAGTTATAACTTATTATTATAACATATGACAAAAGTAATTGTCTTAATTATGTTGCATATACCTCAACAGTTCTTGTGATGATATCACTAGTTGACAACATAGTACTATTTTCGGAAATCATAGGCTATAATATTGCGCAGGTGCACATGATGCAACGCTGTCAGAGCCGATAGACTGTGTGTCAGACTCATTTCAGTGCAAAATAATTAGGTAAAAAACGATTTAATATACTGCAAATTGCCTACTAGTTCTTTATGTTTATTTATAACTCATTTAGGCGGACAACAAGGCTACCAAGTACTTCGCACTGTGCACAGCTAATTTATTTAACAGTTTTTTTTTCTAACGTAATATTTAGTCGATTTTTAGTCGAAAATTTCAGGACTTCAGTCGACCAAGATTTTCTTTGGTTGAGTACAGCCCTAGACACTGCAGAAGGATGATGGAGGGAGAAGTAGATATTGTCCTTTAGCACTCTTGAACCAAGTTTGTTTGGGTGGTGGCCATCCTGTTGAAACAGTTGTCTCTGACTCAAAAGATTGAAGTTGTCAATGAAGTTCACTCCTTTTATATTGCAGGTTTTTTGCAGCCATGTATTAAGCCCAAGCAACCATGAAAACCTGTTTGTTCCTCTTGCTTCTTATGGAGTTCTGCCTGCTCTTTGTGAATAGCATTCTTCCCCACATGAATGATAAGTCGATTTGCGGTCTTATGTTTCATCAGAATGTTCTGAAGTTCCCTGTTTACATCAGATGTTGTTGCTTGTGGAAGGCAGCAAGTAGTTGTATCCCTGCTGCTAATGTTTCTGATCATGGAGTCACCCACTATCAGAGTCCTGGGCTCAGCTGCGCTCACTCTGAGTATGAGTGCCGCTGTCTGCTCGACCTTGAGCGCCAGTTAGCATCAGTGTTAGCTACTGGCTGATTCGATCTTTGCTTGATCACATTCATCACGTTTGGGGATTCCTCATCTACGTTCATTAATACTTCAAATCTGTTCTAAAGATGTATAGGCGGTGGTAGGAAACCAGTGTTTGCAATCCTTGTCAGAGCAGTATATGGGGTAGAGGATGTTATACTGCGGCAATATGTGATCCTCGTGACAATCTGATGTCTCGAGTGCCTTTGGGTCTCGCTCCCTGTTTGTGCCATCGATTTGTATGTCGATCAGTTACTTGTTTCTCTACACTCAGTATGGCCTGTCGAGGAGCACTAGATTCATGGGACTCACCTGCGTCCATGACAAAGCGCTGTTGTGTGTTCCATCTGGTTTGGTGGTCCCGCAAGTAACTTTGTTTCAAGAACTGCAATCCTTTGTAAAAAACTGTGGCAGTTTGTGCAGCAAGTAGATTCTTGAACCAGAAGAGGCATTTTTTCTCTTATCCTTTTGAATGTAGGCAGTTTTGTTTTCCCTTCCCCGGAATGTAACCTGATGGCTTTCAGTGGGAGGCTGGTCGGATAAAATAATTCTGCTTTTTTGTAGTAATCCAAGCTTTGTTGTCTGAGCACTGTGCTAAATTTGCTGAAGTTAAAATTAGGTGATAAAAGGCGATACAATATAAAAATATAAAAGCGTTAGAGCTTTAAGTGCGGAGCAGTAAGCAAGAGCTTCTGAACATTAGCTGAGCAGGAAGTGTTAAATTTTAGCATAAATGGTTTCCTTAAATGTGCACTACAGATGATGTTTTGGGTAAAGAAAATTAAAATAGCAAAAGTTGAAATGTTAATGTGTGAATGTTAAACTACTGGAGCTGCTGCAGAATAATTTCATTTTCCACAAGATGATCTGTTGCTGGAGATTCAGCGGCTTCCTATTTTGATTCTGATATTCCTCTGTGTGCCCATCAGTCTCCAGGGCTCCTCCTCCCTTCACATCTGCGGAGGATTAGATTGCGCCTACTGTTCTTCCTGCATTTTCTTTTACCCTTTGCGTTCGCTTGCCCTAATTTAGTTTTTTCCAAATTTTTCATCTTCCTCATTTTTGAAGCTGTCTCTGCAGGTGGTGGCCATTTCAGTTTTCTCTGCTTCCTTTGCCTTTTTTTTCTTTTTTTTGGCGTAAAATGTGTGAAAGGCAACTAAGAATACCCATCTCATATTACTAAAAGCATTAATTAAATTAACTGAAATATTTAATAAACATGCACAGGGTGGGGCATATACAGCATTGGTCAAAAGTTTGGAAACATTAAGATTGTTTTTATGTTTTTGAAAGAACTTATGTTCACCAAGGCTGTATTTATTTGATCAGAAATACAGTAAAAACAGTAATATTGTGAAATATTATTACAATTTAAAATAACTCTTTTCTGTTTTAATATAATTTAAAATGTAAATTATTTCTACGATGGCAAATCTACTACTCCAGGCTTCAATCTCACATGATCCTTCAGAAATCATTGTAAAATGCTGCTTTTTTTCTCAATTATAATCAATTATTATTGGTGCTCAATTATTAATAATAATTTCTTGGTTGTAAATGTTTAAAACCTTTTTTTGCTGTCTAATATTTTTGTATGTCTCACATCTTTTAGCTTCTAATTACATCCTTTAAAGAATGACCATTGACTTCCTCACAGATATTTAAATGTAAAAAAAAAAAAAAAGCATTAACCTGCTTGTAACAGACCATGCTGATTTTCCTGACCATTTCATGTGGCTGTTTATTGTGTTTAGCATGTCATTGTAATCAATCATGATGCTGGTAACACAATTAAAATCACATGATCACTAAAATCACTTTGGGATATGCGCATTACAATGGCAAGAGATGGCTACAGTAGAAGAGATGCATTTTACATTAAGCCATGCATTTTTTCCATTAATGTAACATAAAGGTGAGGGTTTTTAATCTTTCAGCACGACTATTGTATCTCACAGATGTCGATGAGCGGTAGAAAAGGCACTGTTTAATTATGCCAGTTCACAAAGGTCAATGATGCCTCTGCTCATACACCATGTGGATGAAATGACAAACGAGGCACAAATGATCTTCTGTAGTGCTTTCTGTTACACAGGCTGGTTCAACCGCAGAACATGCTCCTTACTTGCACAAGCGTGTTGCAGATCAAAAGGAAAAGTTTGACATAATTTACAACCTCATGTCATTCCAAACCTGTATGACTTTCTTCTGTGAAAGAAGATATTTTGAAGAATGTTGGAAGCCAAACGTCTCGGTTACGTATGTAACCTAGTTCCCTGATAGGGAATGAGACGCTGCGTCAAACGTTGCGGGAACCCCCCTGCGTTGTGCGTCATGAAGCACGTAGTCTCAGCCTCAGACGTCACGCCCACGGAACGTTGGCTAAACGTCTGATGCATATGGTACACTTAACTGGAAACACTTCAGGAATGTCGAAGTCGTCATCTGATTGGTTGAATTTTATCGGATTTCCGGGGGGCGCGAGTGTCGCGTTTATTTTCGGTCCGCCGGGAAACAAAGCGCAGACGTGTGATTGCGGAAGAAAAACTGTTGTGTTTACATGAGTGACAATGAGCATTTATCAAGATCAGCTAAACGTACAATTCTTAAAAGTATGCGAGGTTCACGGGAAAGACTCTTGAAGTTTTCTTCTCTTTCTTTGATTTTCTATGCTGACTGACTTGTTGCACGCAGGTCTGTTGTTGTGGGGACATTTCCACGCACCGAAACGTGACGCTGAACGAAACGAACTGTAATTGGTTGTTTTACATGTCGGTCAAACGGCCTTATGGGCGGGCCTTGGCCAAAGAAAGCTGCTATGAATTCCAGACCTTCAGCCGTCAGTCTGAAGGTCTGGCTACGCGAGACTATGAAGCACGTATGAAATCAGCCCAATGGAGAGATGAAACGTCATAGGCGGGTGACGTCATCGAGCAGGAAACTATAAAGCACCCCAAAAACACAAGCGCATTAGCTTCTGATAGGCTTGAAGGAAGCGCTAACGGGAGTGCCGTGAGTATGGCGGAGCGACGCAGCGTCTCGTTCTCTATCAGGGAACTAGGGTTACATACGTAACCGAGACGTTCCCTTTCAAGGGAACTTCGAGCTGCGTCAAACGCTGCGGGAACGCGAATACCCACGTCGCCATAGGACCAAATGACCGTCATGTGAGAACTAGCGCACAGAGGACGAGAGCACCTGTGCCCCAGGGGTAGAGCTTAAGTCTAGGTCATAGAACTTAATAAAAGTATGCGGTGAAGACCATCCAGCCGCATCACAAACATCACTCAGGGAAACCCCCGATAATAGAGCTTTTGAAGCAGTCATACTCCCGGTAGAGTGGGCTCGAACAGCCAAAGGTGAAGGCTGACCAGCCGACTCATAAGCAAGTGAGATAGCCTCGGCCACCCACTTGCTCATTCTCTGTTTAGACGCAGGACACCCTTTCCTGGGTGGCCTGAAACATACAAAAAGTTGTTCTGATTTCCTCCACAGGGCAGCTCTGTGGACATAAGCGTCTAATACCCTAACAGGGCAGAGTAAATTAAGTTTCTCCTGGTCCGATGACATAAATGGAGGAGGACAGAAAGCCTGCAGAACCGTAGGTCTAACGACATTAGTAGGGACCTTAGGAACGTAACCTGGTCTAGGATGCAGAAAAGCTTTAACCATGCCAGGCGAAAATTCCAGGCACGAGGGTGAAACCGACAGAGCCTGCAAATCTCTGATTCTTTTTAGTGAGGAGATAGCAAGTAGAAAGATAGTTTTAAAAGTGAGAAACTTCTCAGGAACTTCTTCGATAGGTTCAAAAGGAGCTAGGGAAAGACCTTCTAAGGCCCTGTCCCAAATGGCGCACTTGATGCAGACTTTCGGTCTCGTGGACTTAAATTGCGCGTGCTAGCCGAGTCTACGAGTCCGTAGGCCGTCCCATTTAGCATTTGAACGCTCTGAAGTGTGCTCAGCAGCGCCCCCTTTGTACCCTTGAAGCGGTCTTCCGCGAAGCCCGCATAGATGCAGGCTCCACGCACTTTAACTACCCAGGAATCCTTGCGAAAGGCCAATCAGACGACGGATGGGAGGAGATTTCGCTCACGGACAATTGTTAACATGGCTGAGAAGAAAATATTTAAGTGTAATTATCATTACGGTTTTTATAACAAGTTTATACAAACATTATGATCATCGACCAGTGGTTGATGTCTCAAACATAGACTAATAATAGCAAGCTGAATAATACGATCGCATTATGATTCATTAAATAAATAGAACAGAATGTCAGGGCTTTACTGAGTCATATGTAAACACAACGACAATAGGCAGCATATTTCCCCGAACCTGTAGCTCCTGCCCATAACAATAACCAGACCGTCTTCCTGTTTCCGGCGTGACGATCGAGTCTGTCCCAAAAATACCTCTCAATGCGCCCTCGCGGACTCACGCTAAGGGCCCTATAGGTCTGGACTACATGACGTCACCGAAGTGTGGACTCTGAGGAAGTCCACAAGTCGGGAGTGTGCCATTTGGGACAGGGCCTAATACAATGGCCAGATCCCAGGTCGGCACCCTCGTACGAACTGCTGGCCTCAGCCTCAAAGTGCCACGGAGGAAACGGGTTATAAGCGGGTGTCTCCCAAGAGAAACTCCACTGAAAGGGACGTGGTAAGCAGCTAGTGCCGCCACATACACCTTTAGTGTGGAGGGGGATAACCCTGTGGAGAAGTGCTCCTGCAGGAATTCCAGCACTGCACCCACTGGGCAGTTAACTGGGTCCTGCAGGTGTTCTCCACACCAAGAAGTGAAAAGTTTCCACTTCAAGGCATAAAGCTTCCTCGTGGATGGAGCTCTGGAGTTAAGAATGGTCTCAACAATCTCGGTTGAGAGACCGGAGTCTATGAGCTGGGCCCCCTCAGAGGCCAAGCCCACAACTTCCACAATTCTGGGCGGGGGTGAAGTATCGTGCTGCCCGCCTGGGAGAGTAGATCCCTCCTGACCGGGAGCTCCAAAGGAGAACCGTCCAGGAGAGAAACCAGGTCCGCAAACCTTACTCGGGCCGGCCAGAACGGGGCTACTAGTAGTAGGCTGACCCCGTCCCGGTGGACCCTCTCCAGAACTCCTGGTAACAGAGCAATCGGGGGAAAGGCGTACAGACGTGACCTCGGCCACGGCTGCACCATAGCGTCCAACCCCAGGGGGGCTGGATGACTGATGGAGAACCACAGATGACAATGTGTGGTCTCCTTGGAAGCGAATAGGTCCACCTTGGCGCAACCGAAACTCAACCAAAGCAGCTCCACCACCTCGGGGTGGAGTCTCCATTCCCCTGGCCTCGGCCCCTGCCTCGACAGGGAGTCTGCTACCACATTCAAATACCCAGGAAGATACATTGCTCTCAGAGATAGTAGCTTCCCTTGGGACCACAGGAGGATCTGACGGGCCAACTTGTAAAGCCGGCGAGACCGCAGGCCCCCCTGATGATTTATATAAGAGACCACCGACGTGTTGTCTGATTGAACTAACACATGATGGCCTCTCAGGTCTGTTAGGAAGTATTTCAGAGCCTGAAACACAGCCAACATCTCTAGGCAATTTATATGCCACAATAGATGATGGTCCTGCCACAGACCTTGGGCTGGGCGACCACTCATGACCGCCCCCCACCCTGTGAGGGAAGCATCCGTCGTTAGCGTTATGCGACGACAAAGAGCCCCCAGCACAGGACCTTTGGATAGGAACCAAGTTTCTCTCCACATGACCAGAGCACGAAGGCAGCGCCGCGTGACTTTGAACATGCAGAGCGGATTTCCCCTCGGGGAGAATCTCTTGGTCCTGAGCCACCACTGTAGCGGTCTCATGTACAACAGGCCGCAAGGTATAACGTTGGACGCTGCTGCCATCAGATCCAACAGTCTCTGAAACTGCTTCACAGTGAGTAGCTGGCCTAGCTTTACTTGTTTCACAGCTGAGAGAATCGAAGCGATGCGGGTCGGAGAGAGTCGCACCCGCATCGAGACCGAATCCCAAACGACACCCAGAAAAGTGGTCTTCTGGGAAGGAGATAATACACTTTTCTTTGCGTTCAGCCTCAACCCCAACTTTCTGATGTGAGCGAGGACGACATCTCGATGCCGAACCGCCATCTGCTCCGTCTGAGCTAAAATCAACCAATCGTCGATGTAATTGAGAATACGAATACCCTGAAGCCTCAGAGCACTAGTGCTGCATCCATGCATTTTGTGAAAGTGCGGGGAGATAAAGCTAGGCCAAACGGAAGAACCCTGTACTGGTACGCCTCGCCCCCGAAGGCGCACCTCAGGAACTTCCTGTGTTGTGGAAGGATGGAAATGTGGAAGTATGCGTCCTTTAGATCTATCGTGACAAACCAGTCCTCGGATCTGATTTGAGACACGATCTGCTTGATAGTGAGCATCTTGAATTTTAGCTTGAGCTTTGACCGCTCTGAGACCCTCCTCAGAGGGAGCGAGCGTCCCTCGGGAAAGCGCTCGCTGGGGCCGTCTGCGCCCCGGCATAAAGGCGGGGTTGGCAGAACGAGCCCCTGAGGGCACCGAGGAGGAATGGGCACCGTAAAAAGAGGTGAACACCTTTCCGCCTCGGTGGGGACCACCCTCAGTATCCTGAACGCCTTGGCGTCAGGACTTCTTCTTAGCCGAAGCCTTCTTAGCCAATATAACTGTCCTCAGATCAGTTCTATTGCTAGAAGGCTTCGGCTGAGAGTGTCGCGGCTGAGCCCACTGTCCAGCAGGGGGAGCACGAGACGCGACACTCTGCCTCTTCTGCGCTCTATGTGATGAGCTCGTAGACGGCCGGGGCTGCTCCCGCCCAGCAGCCCCAGGGACGTGAACTTTCAGGGGAAGAAACTTTTTAAAAGCTGCAGTTTGTTTCTTCTCTTCCTGGAATTTGTCGATGACCGAATTTACAGCATCACCAAACAAACCCAGGGGAGAGAGAGGAGCATCTAAAATAAAAGCCTTTTCTTTCTCTTTAATATTGGTTTGATTCAACCATAAATGTCTTTCTGCGGCCACCAGAGCTGCCACAGAACGACCCACTAGCTTGGCCGATTCTCTGGTGGCACGCAGGGATAGATCAGCAGCCTGACGTCAGTACGTCAGTACTGACCTCCTCACTCTCACTCACGTCCCTTAGCAGATCAGCCTGGTATGCCTGCAAAATTGACATTGTATGCAGGCATGACGCAGCCTGACCTGCTGCTGAATACGCTTTACCCACCAAAGCTGAGGTGTTTCTTATAGGCTTGGTGGATAATGCCGGTGCCTTAAAAGATGATGCTGCTTCGGGGGAGAGATGGCTCGCAAGCGTTTCTTCCACACGAGGCAAAGCACCATAACCATGAGCCTTAGCTCCCACAATATTTGAATATGTCGAAGTCTGGGGACTAAATACTCTATATGACACCGGTTTTCTCCACGATTTCGACACCTCGGTGTGGAGATTATGGAAAAACGGCAGGCACCGGCATGGAGGCTGCACACGTGACGGCAAAAATCTCTCATCCAACTTTGATTTTGAAACAGACTCCTGTCTAGTCACTGGCCATTCAATACTGAGTTTTTCAACAGCTCTTGTTAAAACCTCCATAAGCTCATCACTTTCGGAGGTGTGGGGTGGCGAATCCTCCACATCTCCCTCAACACTAATAACATCCAGCTCCTCAGAACTGGATAGCTGCAGTATTGGTGCCTCAGCCCGAGCGGAAAAAACCGCAGCGCGTGCTTCCGAACCCGGGACTGAGGCACTGGATCTCACAGGTGAAGGGAGAGATAAGGCAGAGCCCGTCTCAACCCCCGCTGAGAGATCCATCTGCGATCCCCACGATAAGCGCCGCCGCTCTGCCTCGGCAGAAGCGGGACCTGAACCGCGGGGAGCGCGCACCAAACCGCTTTCCTCAAAGAGCGCCCGGCAGGAGCGGAGCGTCCTTAACGGCAGACGCTCGCAATGCTCACAGTCAGCCCCCTCGAGAGCTGACTGGGCATGCTGCACTCCCAAACAAACAACGCAAAGATCGTGTGTATCCCCGCCCGTTAGATAATGCGAGCAGGGAGGAACACACTTCTAAAACTGTTGTTCATCCGCCATATCTCTCAATCTATATAGATAAATTGTTTGTGTGGTGCAGAGTATGTAAAGACAGACAATATCACACAGGGACAGATTCACATGTAGCGCGACTGAAAGCACAGAAGCTAATGCGCTTGTGTTTTTGGGGTGCTTTATAGTTTCTTGGTCGATGACGTCACCCGCCTATGACGTTTCATCTCTCCATTGGGCTGATTACATACGTGCTTCATGACGCACAACGCAGGGGCGTTCCCGCAGCGTTTGACGCAGCTCGAAGTTCCCTTGAAAGGGAACAGCTTTGGCGACCATTGACAAAAACACAACAACAGACATTACTGAAAGTATCTGAAATTTCGATCAACATGAGGGTGAGTAAAGGATGACAGGATTGTCATTTTTGAGTGAACTCTCCCTTTAAATGCCATGACGTAGTAATTCAATGTTAACCAGTCTTTAATACAGTCAGGGTTGACCATTTGTCATTTTACATGTGTTCTGCCCTGGATATATTTTCAGTGGCTGTATGATTGATCTTGAGGTTTATGAAAAAGCTTCAGATGTGTCCAACTTTAGTTAATCAGAGCAAATATATATCACATTCTGATTGCTAAATAGTCCATATGATTAATTTTATCTGACACAGATTTGTTAGCAGCTGGTCTGTCTTGGGACAAGGAATAATGGATGGAAGCTCCTGTTGTTTAAGGAGGAAATGTGTTGTGCAGTTTTATCGTCCTGAAATAATGGGACAGGCCTGTGAATGATAATAGGCAGATAAGGATAATTGAAAACTATTGAGATTTTTTTTTTCCAATCAGAATGATTAACATTTTAATGTACTTAGCAATTGTCTTTATATATTTTTTCCAACCTAATCTCATGAGTAAATGTAAATATTTTACGAGGTGGCGATTTCATATACATTTTTATAATGGCATTCATCTGAAAACTATGCTATGTAAATGGATCGTATGAAAACGTACCAATTAGATCATACAAATTCACACGAATTATTGCCACCAATTCACCAAAACATATAATAGTTTTGAGTTGGCCCGAAAGTATCATTTTAGTAGCTTCCACGCCTCAGCAGGAATGTTGTGGGGTTCCGGAGCCTTTCCTTTCTTCATCTTTTTGACGGCTAGCTCGACCTTTGCGGGGCTGACCTGCGGTACCTGCCGGGGATGGGGGCGGTGCTTCTGATCAGTGGATGCAGGAATTCCTTGTTGCACATCAATTCAAAGTACTCTTTCCAGCGTTGCAAAATGGCGGGGGGATCACGGAGGACTAGGTGGTTGGCATCTTTGATGTTCATTACTTGACCGATGTCCAGTGTTGAGCGATGGCAGGCGTTCGCGAGTTTGTAGATTCGGTTGGCTCCTTTAGGCATGTCGAGCTGGGCATAAAGGTCGGCGTGGTGCCGGGCCTTCACGGTAGCCACCGCCTTCTTCGCTATCGACGTCTGTCGTCTGTACTCATGCCAGTCGTCGGCCACCTATGAGACACGCCACAACTTGAACGCGGCCTTCGTAGCTTCTTGAACCTCGTCGGGCCACCACCAGACCTGCTTGTCTACGAATCGTCGCCCTGGCATGGTCGCACCGATGCACTCTCCTGCCACGTCACGGATCGTCTTAGTCATGTTTGCCCAGAGTGTTTCAATAGGCGGGTCGCCGTCAATGGCGGCGATGTGGGTGTTGAGCACGACAGCCAGTTGTGTTGTCTTCTCGGGCAGGCGCCGCCACTTGATCTTCTCAGGACTGGCAAGTATATATCAAATATATCAAATATATCAAAGCCCTACATACTGTGAAGACATTACATGATCATGACAGATGAAACCATCAAATAGACGTAATACAAATTTCTAAAGTCAAAAAAGCCATAACATTGAACATAAACCTATAAATACATAAACAATAAATCTTGCAATCAAGTTTATCAATCTGTCCGAGGTAGGCCAAGGGGCTGTTTATACAGGATATATTTCTTCTGTAATATTTTATAATTGTTCAGTTGTTGGTCTGTGGACACATGCACATGGATGTCTACAGTATGTCCAGACATCCACATATTTAGTTTGCCATCACACATCGCCATTTCTGGGTCCAAACAATCTCCGAAATCTCAATTGGTGAATTGTTAAAATATTTGTTTTTGAGTTGAGTTTTTAAAAGTTTAGCTTAAAGGTGTGCTATGAATGAACCGTGCTCATTAACAGCTGTTGAGAAAATGGAGGCCTGGATCTGGAAACAGTATTCGATATGTCACAACAAGTGGATTGAACCACATTTCATTTGTCTTCTGACAGATGGATCACAGAAGAGTGGGAACATTGTACTAAAACCTGTGGGAGCTTGGGATACCAAATCCGCACTGTGCGCTGTGTCCAGTTCCTTCACGAGGGCACTAACCGCTCCATCCACAGCAAATACTGCAGTGGGGAAAAGCCTGAGATCAGGAGGGCATGCAACAGAATACCCTGCCCAGCCCAATGGAGGACCGGGGCCTGGTCAGAGGTACATTTTTCTCAGGTCACATGATGTTTTGAGGCTATCAATAAAAAAGCACTAGTTGTCGAGGTTTTTAAAAGGAATCAATCTTCTAACTTTCCCAAAATGCTCAATTATATTTTACAAAGCTCAGCAGAAAGAAATACTTTCTGCAAGCAGTTTTCAGTGTAATTGGGCTTGAAATCAGTGTGAAATCAGTCTTATTTAAGAACGTGTTTACCTCATCCAAGGAATGTTTTTTTTTTTTTTTTTGGAGAGTCAAGAACCGTCTGGAGAAAAAAAAATCAGGACTTATTTTTTTTTAGTTTGTACTTTTTACCTTGAAGTTAGAATTGTTTTCTTGCACTGGTAGTGTCCAAGTGAGGCCTGACATTTCCAATGATTTTTATGTCAGTAATGATTTAAAAAGTCAACCATAGAATGTTTCATGACAGTGACCTTATTACCCAGCTGTGTCAGAAAGCTAAAATCCAGACATTGAGTGTTTAAATTGCCAAGAAGTCTTTTGATGATTCTAAATATTATACAGAGATATCAAGCTTGAGCTAGTACACAGTCAATAGATGTAATCCTCTAGTGAACCAGCCTATGTGGTATTGATTTTGACCCCAAGCAAAAGGATTATGAATATTGTTAAAGGGTTAGTTCACCCAAAAATGAAAATTAAGTCATTAATTACTCACCCCCATGCTGTACCAACCCCGTAAGGCCTTCGTTCGTCTTCGGAACACAAATGAAGATATTTATGATTAAATCTGAGAGGTTGATCACTCCTCCATAGGCTGCCTAAGGGAATGAAACTTGACGGCCCAGAAAGTCATTAAAGAAAATGTTTAAATATTCAATGTCGCAACAGTGGCTCAACTAAAAGTTTATCAAGCGACGAGAATACTTTTTGTGCGAAAAAACAAACAAAAATAACGACTTTATTCGACTATTCCTTTTCTTCCTTGTAGGCCTGAAACGAAACTTCAAGAGATTTCCACGACGCATGCGCGAGAATTGCGATCTCCTTCAACTACTTCAGTTAAGTTCTCGCGCGTGCGTGTTGTGGAAATCTCTTGAAGTCTCGTTTCAGGCCTACAAGGAAGAAAAGGAATAGTCGAATAAAGTCGTTATTTTTGTTTGTTTTTTCGCACAAAAAGTATTCTCGTCGCTTGATAAACTTATAGTTGAGCCACTGTTGCGACATGGAATATTTAAACATTTTCTTTAATGACTTTCTGGGCCGTCAAGTTTCATTCCCTTAGGCAGCCTATGGAGGAGTGATCAACCTCTCAGATTTAATCATAAATATCTTCATTTGTGTTCCGAAGACGAACGAAGGCCTTACGGGGTTGGTACAGCATGGGGGTGAGTAATTAATGACTTAATTTTCATTTTTGGGTGAACTAACCCTTTAATAAGTCATTGAATAGGCTGACCAAACAGGACATAAAAGCAATATGCGGTGCGAAAAAGGAAATTCTTTTTTGTCCTAACCAGCTGTGACTGCAAATATTTTCTGTTTGGCTTTGATTCAATTGGATTTTTTGCACACTGCGCTTAACTTTGGCGTTCTAAAAACTGCTTTTAACCCCGAGTATATATCTGCAATACATCCATGTTGGTTCTGTTCTGTTTATCCTAAGGCGGGTTATTGCTGCTCTCCCTGCTCTTATCAATGCTAGGCTGCATGGATGCCCAGGGAGTTCTTGCCCAGAACAGAACTATACCGCCAACCCAACTGTATGCTAATTGTCAATCGTATTTGACGATAGTGGTCCTGACAGAAACAGTAGTTTCAGCGTTTGAGTGGGAAAATGTCTAATGCTGATAGAAAATGCAACAATTGGAGTAAAGAAGAAATCATTGATTTTCACCTATAAAATCCGAAAAGTACCTTCAGGATAAACTTGATAGTACAGTGTGCAATATATAACATGAGGATACGCAATGCAAGAGCCTTTACGTAAACAAATTGTATGCACAGTCATCCAGACAGTAACACGGACACTGCACATATGCAAATAAGGACATTTACCCAGGGTTTAGGAATCTACAGTGTGAAACGTCATTTTATGAATGCTAAGTATTAACTGTTAACCCCAGGTAAATTATGAGCAATGTGAAATATAAAGATAACAAAGGATTCCTTTTTCCCAGGCTTTAAAAAGTCCCAGGATTTACTATTTTAAGTGTGAAAAGTCCTAATGCAGACAGATAAAATTGCATTGTGCTTGTTTAGGACAGTGTTAGATGTTTGAAACCATGTGTATTTTTTGAGGTTACCATCATTCTCCTTATCTCTCAGTGCTCAGTGTCTTGTGGGGAGGGTGTGGTGCGACGCCTGGTCACATGTCGCATTGGAGATCAATGCACCGGCGAGAAGTCTGAGTCACACAGACCCTGCAGGCCAGGACCCTGTCACGGTAAGATGACACAGACACATCATTACATATTCTGCAACCCAAAGCAGGAAATTGGTTTCAACAGGAAACATTTCAGCACAGGGATGAAAATTTGCGATTTTATGGGGTCTTGAATGGCTAAACTGTTCATGTTGTTCTTTCAACAAAAGAAAGCATATTGAAAGAGAATAGAAAATATTGCACAATGAACAAATTCATCTGCATTGATGACATTATTCATGGTGCCCTTAACCACAGTGAATTTCCCAGAATGCTTTTGTGGTCTATGAACTTCTCAACTGCTCTCTGGTGAAGCTTGTTTACCCCATCTCAATTGTCTGTTGAGAGCTTTTATTTAGACAAGCATTTTACGTGTGAGTAAGTTTGTAATTAGGCCACCCAATGCCTACAAGCTTAAACCGAACATTTTTCACACCCCATGAGTTTGAAATTGTACATTTATCTTTATGTTTTATGCAACATATTTGGCTGTTGTGATGTGCACTGCCTACAGCACAGAAAATCACAGTTTATTAGCAAACATAAAAGCCTGACTTTGTTCAAGAGAACTCTATTGCTGCTGTCAAGTCAAGTCAAGTCATCTTCATTTATATAGCGCTTTTAACAATGGATTGTTTCAAAGCAGCTTTACAGAGATAAACATATAATTTAAGGTAACAGATTGTTTTGGCATTATAGCGGTTCTTGAATAATGTTATTTCCAGCTAAAGTTAACTTTGATTGATTCACCTCCGTCGAAATGATCAGACTTTAAACGCGAACCTGTGATTAACGCTGACGGCGTTCACATGCTCATTCAGAATTGATTCTATAGTTATGTGCTTTTTAAAATATGTGCGCAGGTTTATAATTCATACAACCCAGCCTAAACAAACTACTTTTCTTGCCTATAAATTTTGATAGAGAATTTTGTTTTATTTTATCACTTCGGGGTACGCGAGCCGGAATTCACAACGCTTTATCTGTAGAGTGGGAAAGGGATCCTCCATAGGGAGAGGATAGTGGATACTTCAGCACTGCATTGTCATCGGGTCCAGGCGGATCTCCTTCGTCAGATCTGGACACGGCCTGGATCCGGCAGGCTGCGGTAAAACCTCGGGATAAACAAAGACACTAATATTAGCGTAGATGCCATTCTTCTTATGATGTAGCGAGTACATCAAGATTTAAGGGAAGTGTTCCCAGTTCCGGCTGACCTAATCTATGCAGCCTAACATTGAATTATAGAAGTCTATAGTGTGTTATGTGTATGCTAGGTCAAAGAGATGTGTTTTTAGTCTAGCTTTGAACTGACAGAGTGTGTCTGCTTCCCGGACAATGGTAGGAAGACTGTTCCAAAGTTTTGGTGCTAAATAGGAAAAGGATCTACCGCCTGCAGTCGATTTAGATATTCTAGGTATTATCAACTGGCCGGAATTTTGAGATCGCAATAGACGTGAAGGACTATAATACGTTAAGAGCTCGCTCAAGTACTGCGGAGCTAAACCATTTAGTGCTTTGTAGGTAATCAGCAATATTTTAAAATTTATACGATGTTTAATAGGGAGCCAATGCAGTGTTGACAGAACCGGGCTAATATGGTCATATTTCCTGGTTCTGGTAAGAACTCGAGCTGCGGCGTTTTGAACTAGCTGTAGTTTATTTATTAAGCGTGCAGGGCAACCACCCAGTAGAGCATTACAATAATCTAGCCTTGAGGTCATGAACGCATGAACTAATTGTTCCGCATTTCCCAATGAGAGCATATGGCGTATTTTAGATATATTTTTAAGATGGAAAAATGCAGTTTTACAGATACTAGACACGTGGCTTTCAAAAGAAAGGTTGGTATCAAAGAGCACACCCAGGTTCCTAACCGACGACGAAGACTTGACAGAGCAGCCATCAAGTGTTAGACAGTATTCTGGGTTATTACGTGTGGAAGTTTTTTGTCCAATAATTAGAATCTCTGTCTTTTCAGAATTTAGTAGTAGGAAATTACTAGTCATCCAATTTTTTATATCAGCTATGCATTCCGTTAATTTTGTGAATTGGTAAGTTTCGTTGGGTTTTGAAGAAATATACAGCTGAGTATCATCGGCATAACAGTGAAAGCTAACTCCATGTTTCCTAATGATATCTCCTAATGGTAGCATGTACAGAGTGAACAGCAGCGGTCCTAGTACTGAGCCTTGTGGTACGCCATACTGAACTTGTGATCGATAAGACATCTCTTCATTTACTGCTACAAACTGATAACGGTCAGTTAAGTATGATTTAAACCATGCTAGTGCAATTCCACTAATGCCCACATAGTTTTCTGTCATCTGTCAGGATGTTTCCTGAGTAACACTCAGCTGGTCAGCATTATTTGTTAGAACTCAGTGTGTCTTGATTACAGTGATAAGAGTTAGAAATACAAAATAAATTTCAGCAGAAATCACTATCAATAGCACTTTCTTTATGTGTCTGCTTGCATGACGCTCCCCGTAATTCCTGTTTATGGCTTACGCCGCACCTGGATGACATCCATCTCAGTGGAAGGTTAACAAAACATCTGCCCTTTACAACTGACACTTGCGGCACACTGCTTACCTTTTCAGCTTCATATAAAGCGGGACTCCTTAGGGAGCTGGAGGCATTTTCTTTTCATCTGTGAAACAGCCAGTTGGTGGTTTTCCTAGTGACAATGACAAATTGTCCATAATCCAACTTCAGAAACTGGAATGGCTCTATTATGACTTTTATTAATTAATGGCCTTTTTTACTGAGGCCTTTTTTGAATAGGACAGTGAGAGGAGGAAGGAACAATACGGTAAAGCTGAGGGGATCAGAAAATGACACCCACACATAAGCGTCAATATGCAATGCATATGACTTTCCAGGCCATATCACCGGCAGACCTCTGAGTTTGATATTGGCTTCAGAATTACATCAACAGTTACATCACTAATTATCAAGACTAAATGGATAGTTCACCCCAAAAAATGACATTCTGTCAGCATTTAACTCTTTCCCCGCCAGCGTTTTTTTTTTTTTTTTTTTTTGCCAGCCACCGCCAGCATTTCTGATCATTAAGTTGCATGACCGCCAGAATATTTTGTTGTATAAATATCGGAACATGCAATATATCAAAAGAAAGAACAGAACCTCTGCTTTTAAACAACAACAAAATATTTTTTTTTAGCATAATTAATTTTTTTTTATCAACACTTGAATGTGGTTAAGTTTCATAAAATACATATTTTGAGCAAAAATGCATTTTTGCCAAAGACTACATCCAGATCGGATTCAGAACGATGATCAAAATTGGATTAGATCGCGTCCATCAACAACTCCAGGGCTTGCACAGTCCTATATCTCGTCCTGGGTCGACATTTTTTTTTTTTGGTAACGTTATGCAGTTTTGATTTATATGCTGTTTAATGTTGATGATCGCGTTACTTTAGGATATGCATATGTGACCCGTGCTGGCAAAAAGAGTCACAATGAGCAAAAAAAAATATATATATATATATATATATATATATATTTTCACATTATCTCTCTACATTCTCATTACAAAAAAACTTTTAAATGATGTATGATTTGTTGGAATGAGACAAAAATGACAGAGCTACACCTATTTGAATTTGATAGAGTCAAAAAGTAAATTTTGTGAAAAGAAAACAAAATCACCTAGCAACCATGCATTAAAATCCCGCAATACCATCAAATTTTTCACACACCAAGTCAAAACCCATATCTATAGGAAAAATATATATTCAACTTTTTTTCCATGATACCACAATTGAGACAGACAGACTATTTATTAAGACCTACTAATGCACAAATCTAATATAATGTTACCCATCAGATGTTTTTTTCCCAACAGTTAACCAAACGTTAATTTAAGACATAACAGATAATGTTTGCGTGAATACTCGCCAAGACAGATATTTTGAAATACTGTAATTCTGTGTATTCATGTATATCGGGATCATGTGCTGTCTGAGAGGCATCTTTCATCCGCACGCGTCGGATCTGTCAGTTAGCGCGAGTAAGATCGTTTTGTTTACATTAGCATGAGTTTGAAAATCACTTTTCATTGGTTCAGACTCATGCTATTGAGAATTCGCCATGAATATTCACAACATTGGAATGCTGATTACAACATTACAACGATACCAAACTTGGGGACACGGCAGTCGTTGAGAAGCGATCAGAGAATAAGTGCATTTTTCACGATTTAGGAAGGTTAGGG
This sequence comes from Tiaroga cobitis, assembly GCA_030578255.1. Taxonomy (NCBI): domain Eukaryota; kingdom Metazoa; phylum Chordata; class Actinopteri; order Cypriniformes; family Leuciscidae; genus Tiaroga; species Tiaroga cobitis. The sequence goes on along the minus strand of CM060595.1, from coordinate 25,987,123 downwards.
CTTAATGAACTCATTTTTGTGAAAACCTCAAAATCAGCCAAAATGTACATATTTCACTTTTGAAAGAGTTAATCACCCTCATGCCGATCTCATGGAAGAGATCTAAGTGATTTTTAAGATTTAAGTGTATAACATCTTACATTTCAGTCTGAAAATCATATACTTAACTATTGTATGGTTTAAGAAGATTTTATGAAATAAGTGAAAATGTGGTATTGACTTTTTTGTATATTTTTATTACATTTTTAGAACATGACAACCCCAGTATCCGCTTGTTAAGTTTTGATATGTCGAATACTGTTTCTGGTTCAACTCCGTTTCAAGTGAGAATACAATCTCAGCAGCTGTTTATGAGAGCTGTTAAAATACTTAATGCACACTAGTCTCTAGGCTCATGGCGTCCCAGACACCAATATTTTAACAATATTTAGAAAAGATGAATCATTGTTTGGCCAACTGAGATTTTGGTGGAGATAAAGGTTAGGATCATGATTTTTCAGTAGTAATACACCATACTGGGATTGTATATTCATTTTTGGACACTGAAACTAGGATGTGCAACATCAGACTTGACAAAAAGAATGACCAAGGTACTGGTTGAAAAAAACTGAATGGGAACACAAAACAAAAGGCAGAACGTCATACTGATTTGTCATACTGATGTGAAACACAAAAGGCAGAAAGGTATACTGGTTTGGAATGGCTTGAGGGTGAGTAAATCATGACAACATTTTCATTTTTGGGTAAACTTTTGGGTGAACTCACATTGTGGTCAAAGCTATGAATTGGGTGAAATTCTGACATTATTCTGCATGGGCAGTGCATTTTACTGTACCGTATGTAAAGAGATCGTTCCTGCTGTATATTTAAAAAAGCTGAAATGTGAAAATCTTCTGTGAGAAACAAGCTGAGGATTTTTAAAATAAGAGATTCAGGACCATTATCGGTGCTTTTAAAGTTAAGAACACTTTAATAGGGTCACCGAATATCACCGAATAAAAGCATTCTGCTTCTCTGACAGATGAGCCATGCGGAGGAGACAAGTCCATATTCTGTCAGATGGAGGTTCTGGCTCGTTATTGCTCGATACCAGGTTACAACAAGCTCTGCTGTGAATCCTGCAGTAAGCGAAGTGGTACTTTTTCTCCTCTTCTGCACGAAGCTGCGGAGATGGAAGAGGAACTTCGCTTCGGTTCAGCCTCTCAATTTCTGGAGACACTTTCAGCCTCAGCCGTTAATGGAACACTGAAAGGCCCTCAGCAGCATCAGCGGGGATCCTCGTCACAAGGCCAATTTGCCAAGCAAACCTCCACTCCCCCGCCTCGCAAACCCCATACCGAGAAAAGCAAGACTCAAAAGCTCCTCAAACCTGGCGCGAGAAATCTGCCTGCTATGACGATCCATAGCTTGTGGAACGAGAACGCCGCTAATGATGCACCATGGCTGCTGGAAAGTTTCCAAGAGACTCAGTGGCCAACAGCATCATCCGAGGTGGAGAGATGAAGGCTAGTTTGTCTCTTTTTCCCCCTCTGGACTCTCTCTCTCTCTCTCTCTCTCTCTCTCTCTCTCTCTCTCTCTCTCTCTCTCTTATTTGTTTGTTGTAGATATAGATCTTTAACATTCATCATTCCCTTCAGATCATCCTCAAGATAGTTGAAAGCAAGAGAGAGTAAAGTGCTGGTTCACTTTCAAATGTTCTCAATTCCCTCGCCAGCAGTATTTGTTTTTAGAACACACTTGTCAATCACACACTGTTGTGAAGGGGAATGTGCCAAAGACTTTTTTTACGATGATGCTCTCAGCAGCCTGGTCTATGAAGGTGAAGAGACTCTGGTGGTACTCGTGAGGAAATGCTTGTAGTTGCATCAAACTTCACAATCTAAACAGTTTTATTTGGAACGGCTCCAAACTTGTTTGACCAAATAATATTTATGAACATTCCTGTAAATACTGTATATGGAAAATGTCAGTATTATTTTTTCAAAAAAAAAACACACAAAAAAACAAGCTGAGGATTTTTAAAATAAGAGATTCAGGACCATTATCGGTGATTTTAAAGTTAAGAACACTTTAATAGGAAATGTGCTTTCAGTCATGATTAAAGCACTGAATAATATGTATTCCAAAACGTTGTGAGCCAAAGGAAAAACATCAGTGAAAAAGCATTAAAATTGCCATAAAATATCAACTTTTGGTTCCAAAAGCATTTATGTCACTCATGAATCAGCCTCTCAGCAAGTCATCGATCAAATGAAATTCTCATCAAATAAAGACTTTGTTTTTACCTCCTAAATAATTTATTTTCCGCCAAAATGTTTACCCATGATGTTGAGGCTTTTCTTTGACACATGCCTCTTAGATTTCTCCCATTATGTCGTATGTATGTATTCACCTTTTCAGTCAGAATTTTTTTAGCCAATGACAATATTGAGTGTGAACGTCATCAAGCAGCTGATATAGGAGACACATCATATTTATTGTGAAATGAATTGGATGTTTCAGGTGGGATTTTGAAGGAGTAAAGCTGGACTTTCTGGAGATCTTATACTGCACACGATATCTCTTGTCTGAGGGAGAGGAAAGCTATTTATTTTTATTATCGAGGGTTAAATCTCAACCACAATGCATCTGACTGCAATACCAAGGAGACCAGTTAATCTATCAGTGGAGTTCAGCTGTTCATAACCATACACTCACTTTCACCTGTGTGCCACTGTAAAGCTATTGTATACCATTGAGAACTTTAGAGTATGTATTGAGATTCAAAGTTCAATATCATGTCTTAAGTGTTACTCATTATCTGTTACTTCAGAAAAAAAACACTCCCATTGAGTTGTAAGAGTTGCTCACAAAAGTAAATGCAGAAACAAAAGTAGACATTTGAATAGCCTTTTTTGTTGTTTTTTTAACTGGCATTTTAGATACAATAAGACACATGCTCAGTTTTTGAGATGTTATAATAAGGGAAAGCTGTTTCACAGCCATTCTAGAATAGAAATAATGTACAGAAAATCCTAAACAAAGCTGCCATTTACAGTGATTCATTGTCCTTCACCCAAAAATTCCCCAATCCTACACGAAACTGTTTTTACAGTTAATTCGTAGCTTTAATAAAAAAAAAAAAGCAAAATTATTGTGGATTTTGATCCTCTAGATTAGACAATAGGTGCATTTGCATAAATATAGAATCGGTTGTCTTTGAACTTCATTCAACCGATGAAAGCTGAGGTAAACGTTGTGTGCATCACAAAAAAATATTGTTCACTTTCTGCTAATAAATAATTCGTTTCTGATCAAATCGACTAGCTTTCAGAAACACAAAAGAATGTGAGATTATTGAAGCTAAATTGACAATCCCTAAGCCACAGACAGACACCCAATACAAAAGGATAAATCATATTTATCCTCACACTTCCATGTCCATTTAGGTATGAATTATTGTTCTGGCTTACAAAGACACTTTCAGTTGCTTGCAGTCATTTATTTTTGTTTTAATTTGTACTTTTGTTAGTTGTAATGGAAGTGTACACTACTGAGGCTGTTTTTTTTGTAATGGGGAGCACATAGAAATAAAGAAAGTAATGAACACCACGCTGTCTCTTGAGAGTACTTTTTAGGTTTGCTTTAATGTTTGATTAAATATGAACTCACATTTTCCCTTTTCCTTTACTAAGCCCTTACAAGACTCTTTACAGTGAAAATACGTGATTATAATTCTAAACTAATTCAATTAAAAGGACTAAAAACTGTTTGCGAAAATAGCAACAGGTAATCACATAGTGCCTATTCAACATTTAATGAATCTACTAAATGTATTATATAAAGCCTGATATCAAATGTATGCTGGGATATGTGTGCTGGAGCACTGAGGCTTTAAGTCTGTCGATTTTTAGTTTGCACCCTTGTTCTTTTCACAAAACTGAATTAACCCTCTGAATTAACCCTTTTGCTGGATTTTTTTTTTTCACATAGCAACAAAATAGACTTAAAATACTTTTGTGCCACAAAATACATTTGTGGTCATACAGACATAAGAATTTTTTAAAAAATAAACTGTTAAATGTTAACTTTTTTATGTGTCCACTTACAATCAAAACAAATAAAATGTCTTTGTATAAGCAGCGTGTAAATTAACGTTTATATGCCATATATTAATCATGAAAACGATGTTACAGACGAAATATGAATGTTTAGACACGATTTCGAGGACCAGTTTTAGATAGATCATAAAGATTTTACTGTAAAATAGACTACTGCCACATAAATGAAGCTTGTGTTCGCCAATTCCTGCTCATATGTTAAATAGTCTGGGATGTTTTGTCAAAAATAAAGTATATAGTCCAGGCAAAGTAGCGTTTTACGACAGAATAATGTAAAATATATTTTTTTCAGCATGGATCATTTCTATGAGGTGTCCAGAACAACATACTAAAAGTCCTAAGAAATCCTAGTTGAGGAAATATGTTTAATTCTCATCAATCCGAGATGTGTGCCAGTAAGGCCAGGCAACAATACACCCCAAATGGGGCTATTTTTTTCCTTTACTCCTATCAAAAATGAAACTTTACCCATGAAAAGTAAAATTTTTTGTATTACAAGTTTCTTTGAAAATGAATTTTAATATGCAAATGAGCTATACACTAATCGAATATGCCCAAAATACACCCAAATAGGCTTCATTTTTTCCTTTATTCCTACCACAATAAAACTTTACAAAGTAAAATTATACATGCAAAGTAACTTTTTTTTGTACTACAAGTTTCTTTTGAAATGAATTTGAATATGCACATGAGCTCCACACTTATTGAATATGTCCTAATTTGCATAGGCAGAAACACCCTTCATTTTTATGACAAATCGGCCCAATCTTCATCCAATCATCCAACTGCCAATGGGTGATGGCAATGCTGCTTTTAGACTGGCCTCTAACCTGAAAACTGCCTGGCTTGGTAGTACCTGCCAGGGGTATATCCCCCGCCGCTATAGTCTTCAGGGTCAGAGAGGCACACAAGCGTCAAGGGAGGGTTGGGTGTTTTTTATTTTATGTTTTCTTTTATTAGTTTTTTCCAGTCTGGATCCTTGACAACTTCTCTGTGGCTCTTGCTTCTGGCACCCCCTATATCAGTTCCTGGTTTGTTCTTTGCTTAGTTCTTCCCCTCTGGGTCATATTCATCTGATAAATCAGGCAACTGTGAGTTTGTGCAGCTAGTACCACGACATTCTCCGCAAATGGCAGTGCAAGGGAGTCCATGTTTTTTGCATGTTTTTTGCATGTGCATCTCTTTGTGCCACAGTCTTTCTTGAAGCTATAGTGGACTACATCTAGTATTTCTGGTGGTGCCGCAGGCTGATCGGTCATTATTGGCATAACTCTCCCATCCAAAACATGCCAGCCCTGGTCTTTTGGGTCCATACGTTCACTTCCCCCTTTCCACTCCATCATTTGGTAAAAGACCCGAAGACTATGGAACTTTACAGCTGTTGACGTTGGAGGGAGAGTTTGAGGTTCCACTGGAGATGAGTTCTGAGTTACTTTATCTCAGAATCACCTGTATATGCATAGGTTAACTTACTGAATGGACATGAATGTGCTAGTTATTTTGCCCCTGTTTTTTCTACTTGTGACTTTATGGCTTCTTGGCCATAAGTCAAGTAGGCCTAGTGTTGAGCAAATTTGCATATTTAAAATAGATTTTTCCAAGAAACTAACTACATACATTTTTGTTTGACAAGATACTAACTTGTAAAACAAAAATGTTACTTTTCATGTATACTTTCACTGTGTGGTTTGATTGTGATATGAGTAAAGGAAAAAAATAAGCCCATTAGGGTGTATTTTGGGCATATTCGATTAGTATATTGCTCATTTGCATATTCAAATTCATTTACAAAGAAACGTATAATACAAAATGTTTTACTTTTCTTGTAGACTTTCATTGCTATATTTTGTGGTAGGAGTAAAGGAAAAAATTAAGCCTATGTGGGTGTATTTTGAGCATATTCGATTAGTGTATAGCTCATTTGCATAATAAAATTAATTTTCAAAGAAACTTGTAATACAAAATGTGTTACTTTTCATGGATACTTTCATTGTATAAAGTTGTATTTTGATAGGAGTAAAGGAAAAAAAATAGCCCCATTGGGGTGTATTGTTGTCTGGCCTTATTGACACACATCTCAGATTGATGAGAATTAAACATAATTCCTCAACTAGGATTTCTTAGGACTTTTAGTGTGTTGTTCTGGACACCTCATAGAAATGATCTATGCTGAAAAAAATTATTTTACAATTAGTTCTATTTTTGGCTCCAAAATGAGTTTTGGCTGGACTAATATTGAATTATCATGTAAGATGTTATTATAGTGTTTGTTCCCTTGTATATTCAAACTAATGAATCCTTAACTTTGAATTACTTATGATAAACTTTGTGCTTTTTACAAAGAAATATTACACTTAAAATAAGTTACAAGTTACTTGATTTTAAAAGTAACTAAGTTACTTTACAAGTTAATTTTATTAGTTACATTCATCAGTTGCCGACAACACCCCTGCCACCTCAACATAAAAATGACAACCGGTTTTGCCAACACTCACTTTATTGGAAGTGTATTTTTAACAATAACATCAACAATCTATCTCCTGACATTTAAAGTTGAACTTAAAAACTATCGCCTGAAAAAACATTTGTTTTTACAAAAAATAAAGACAGTCTTTCTTGACTTCACTTAATATAAATACTTGTTTTTATAAAAAATAAAATAAAGACAGTCTTTCTTGACTTCACTTAACATAAATACTTGTTTTAATAAAAAATAATAGTCTTTCTTGACTTCACTTAACATAAGTACTCGTTTAAATAAAATATAATAGTCTTTCTTCACTTCACTTAACATAAATACTTGTTTTTATAAAAATATAAAATATAGACTATAAAATTTCTTGACCTGACATATTTAACTGTTAACACTGTAATGACAAAACTATTTATAATCTACATTTTTTTATACATGTAACTATTACATTTTTTAACATGTTTTATCAACATTGAACCTGTTGTTCACAGCATTAAAGCAGCTAGGAGTGGTTTTACAAAACAAAACACGTGTATAACACCACATGTAGGCTTATATCATGTCTACTTTTGTTACTTTGGCCTAATCTTATGTTGTAATCCCATGTTATGAGTGAAACAGTGGAGTGAGGCGAGTAAACCAGTGGTTGTACCTCATTAACAGAAGCTTCTTAAACCTTTTGTCAGAAAGTCTATGTCTTCTAGGAGTGAGCACCAAACCTCCCAGACCGAAAAGCCGCTCCTCAGGAGCACTTGATGGAGTTGGAGTGTTATACTTCAAGAAAATTTTCTTTATGTTTGAAAACTGATGCAGAATCTGAAGGTCATAGGCTGACCTCAGGTAGTCCATGACTTCATTTTCTGTAGAATAGGTCTCCTCTGGCTCTGCCTCAAAAGTGAAAAAGTCCATCTCACATTGGCTGGTAGATGTGGTGGGCACAATGGTAGGGCTCTGTGCTGTAGGAGCAGTTGTACGGCGGCACTCTGCTATCAGAAGCTCTTTTATTCGCTCCCTCCTACCTGCATCTCTCAGCCATCTGAGTTTGAATTTTGGACAACTGACAGCTGCGAGAAGGGCATCTTTGTCGCCCAGCACACGTCCAAAATGAGTCTGGATAGCCTGTAAAATATAATATTTATTAATGCCTACAAGACCTACTATTTATTATGTCATTGAATTACTTACAAATCATGCTTAATGTGGGTTCAATATTATGGATTTAATTTTGTTTTAGATTACTTACTGACATTTGTACCGGTTTTTTTTTGTATCTTCTTTTGCAATGATAATATTCTGTTCCATGTTCATGACTAGTGTGATGCAAGAAATATTACAGTTTTTTTCGATTGCTAAACGACAGTGAGCACAACTGGAGCTACATGTGCAAAACTCTAACTACAGTCTGCACTACCAACAGTCACCTGAGCTAAACAGTTCACATTACCTGCAAAACTCATTCCAAGCAACACAACTCTTAACACATGGCTCAAAACCGGCTCATGCAGACAAACACTATATGCACAACCCTCACTGAGATAACACACACTGTCACTCAGAACACACTGAGAGTAAAAACACTAGCATCAAACACCAATACAGAAAATACTAACTAAAAGAGTGACATTCTTTCACATGATTTATTAAAATTTTTAGAACATAGCAATTCTTTAAGGTAAATGAAAATTAGCAGTTTGCTTTAATAGTCTGTAGTACTGTAATTTACGGAATTACAGTAATGAGAAAAAAAGGTAGAAACTAAAAGTACATTGTAATTCGAACAAATAATTGGGCTAATCCTGCCTCTCTCTAGCATCAGGCCACAGGTTTTCATCAACATCACATCTAATGTTCTCTCTTGCCAAGCACCTGGAGAAGAACCTTCTGGAGTGCCTTATCCATCCCTGGCAGTCCTCTGGACTCGTGTCCTCACATCCGGCATACTGTACATACTGTAAGGATGTAACTCTCACCTGTTTGTATGATGGAAAATTCGCATTACAGATGCCACTGTGGATCTTTGCAGATTGGGTTGCATCCTCAACCCTGTCTCTCTCAATGAGAGACCATGGTTCACGACATGGTCTATAAGTGTAGCCCTTATTTTATCTGAAATAACAGCTCTTTGTCTTCTTTATCTTCCTCCACGCATCCGCCCTCTCCCTGCCACCCTTCTCCCTCCACGAACTCGTCTTCCTTGTTCCATTTCCAAAATTTGGCTTTCTGAGCTCTACCTATATATATATATATATATATATATATATATATATATATATATAATATATATATTTGTGTGTGTGTGTGTGTGTGTGTGTGTGTTCACTAACAAGTCTAAAACAAGACACCTGCTTAGCCTTTCAGCTGAGAGTGCAGTCAGCAGTGTTTTAAAGGCACAAGGCTGAAATCTATTCTGTTTTGAATGTGTGGTTCACAGTTTTGACAGCACTGTGTTAGCATTTGAACAAAGTGCTGTAAATCCACAGTGTTGTGCATGTTGTGGTTAAAGTCATGGGATAAGTGTGTAGAGTTTTGAAAACTGTGTTCAAGCAATGAAAAACGAACTAGAGTTTGGTCCACATGAACTGCTGCTGTGCAGACTGTAGTTAGAGTTTTGCACATGTAGCTCCAGTCGTGCTCACTGTCGTTTAGCAATCGAAAAAAACTGTAACTAGCTTAAAAGATGGAACATACCTGCACTATGGCATCTGGAAGGCCTGCAGTCATCCTGGAGAGGGCATCTTTCACATCCAGGGTCTTCTGTATCAGAACTTCAAGTGTGGGCAGTAAAGTCCCATAAGGACAGTCACCTTGTAAAATATAAAGTGCTGCAGACAAGAGGCTTCATGGCGGTGCAGAACTCATGCAGAAACTGGTACTCTTTGTCTTTGAAGCACTTAACTCCCAACTTGGTGCACAGAGTATTCAGCACACACGGGGATTGCTGCAATTCTCGTTACAGCATCAAAAAATGAATTCAACCTTGCGGATGTTGGTACCAGGAGTTTTCTTTTGCTGACTTCCTCCACTGTTTCTGATGCAAGGGTAGATCTACTTGATTTGGTCCAAAGAGCTGTGCATTTTGCTGTGCTGCTCCTATCACAGCCTTGCTCTCTGCATTGGAAGTTAAATATTTATCCACATCATTTGTGGAAATTAGGTTGATGGTGTGTGAAGCACACCTGTGGTGCAGGGGAAGAGAAAGCTGGCATTCACTTTCATCCTCAGCTGAGAGGATTTTTGACATATCTAAAAAAGTGACATCATCATTTGTGGGGTGGACTTTCCCTCCTCCGTCTCATCATCGTACTCTGTTACAGGCTGATAAACATTGAACGCCTTGCCAAAGTTGGATCCGTTATCAGTCACTGTTGAAACTACTTTGTTGAGTAGTCCATATGAAGAGTAAATGTTTTCGATTTCTGCACCAATAACATCATACGTGTGTCTACCGTGAATTCTCCTATGCCAATGCAGCCTTGTTGCGCTGTAATGTGGATCTACTGATCCAATTGAGCATTACTCCCGTATAACTTCTGTTGTTAGCAGTCCAAATATCCGCGGTAGTTGACATAAAGTTGACATCATTCAGCGCGGCCTTCAGATTTCTCTCCATCACTGCATACTCCTCCAAGTAAGAAGAAAAAGCTGTTTTGTGAGGCAGTGCGGTATTGACAGTAGTAGGGTTCGTGTTTATTATGGCACGAAACGAAGCCGAATCAACCGTGTTTAATGGCAGCATTTCCTCCACAACAAACTGCCCGACCAACTTCTTCAACTCTCCCCCACTTACTGGTTTTGCACCGAAGTCCAGCTTTTGTTGTTTGGGTGGTGGGGGACCTGCTCTCTGCTTCGCATCACCTGGCATGACTTGCTCTGTAAGTTTGACTGTGCGGTGCTGCGACTCCAAATGTTTTTTTTTTCAAATTCGACGAAGTGTTTCTGTAGGTAGATAACACTTTGTCGCCGCCAGCACAGAGTTTACAACGGACCTTAATGTTGCCACCTTTAGCTGACACAAACTCAAAATGTGACCTGATCCAGCAAAATGAGTCACAGTGACCCAAATTTCAAAATTGAGATTTTGGTATTAATGGAAAGAGGAGACCATAAGCTTTCAAATGATATCCTAGTCAAAGTCATGCCTTGAATGGTTGTGAAGATATACACATTTGAATTATGGTCGTCTGCCCTCTTCATCCAATTGAAAACCTGAGAAAATCGCTGAGAAAAAGTTTTTTGCCCTTTTTTTGTTGATATCTTTCAAAATCCATTGCATTTAAATGGATAAACTATTTATTTTACAGCTTAATTTGACCAAAGACATTAATATATATATATATAAATACTATTAAACCAGGCTGAAGCTCAAATTATTTTAAAGTTTTTATTTGAATAAATAATTTAAAAGTACCTTTTACAAAGATTTACTAAAATCAGAAAGATTGAACAGAGGTGCTACATTTTTGCTTGAGAGAGTGTGTGTGTGTGTGTGTGTGTGTGTGTGTGTGTGTGTGTGTGTGTGCGTGTGTGTGTGTGCGTGTGTGTGTGTGTGTAAGAGAAAGTGAGAGAGGCAGAGAGACAAGGAAACAGATCAAATAATGCTAGTCTATGCAATCATATCTTTGTGTAGGCTAGTTGACAATAACAGTGTAACAAATTCATAACGGAGATACCAACAGTTAAATTTTGGGTTAATCAAACACATTGTAATGGATTCTCCTTGCAGATAAGTACTCACTCACATTTGCACTCACTCACATCCATACACAGTAAATGCGCTCACTCAGATTCAAATTTGACATTAAATTCACCTTTCAGCTCTTTTCTTCTAAGCTAGGCAGGGAGAGGGACAACTTACTTTCTCAACTGGCGGTTTTGGGCAAATCTCACGGATATTTTTGTACAGATAAAGGCCATTGCACACTGAGTCTGAAATTCGCATCCGAAATTTTCGCACGTTAAAAAAAAAAAATCGACATCACGTTATGTCAATCACGCTTGCACACTGTCTACGAAACTTTCATCCGTTATATAAAAAAAAAAACGTAAGTTTTTCGCATCCGTAGCAAGCAGTTTGAATGGTGTTTTGACAATTCGGAGCCACCGAATCAATACGAAAAAACGCATATGAAAAAAACGCGGACTCAGTGTGCAATGGCCAGGGGGCTTGATGACGCTTTGGCAACTTTGCTCTCTTTTGACAGCGACATTTCTCAAATTAATTATATCTTTCTGAGGAGATCTGCTAGCTTGTTTATTACACAGAGCGCTCGCTGCGAGTCTGACAGGAGGGTGGCTGAACCAATCGCGTGCCGGTCAGTCGAAACGGCTTCCCATCGACAAATGATCAGCATTTGTGTACATTTCTAAGCTTTTTGATTGGTTCTATACAACGTATAACACCATTTGGAGAGCAGAGATAGTGACGTTTCAGGGGATACCCGGGAAATGCTCAGAGGTGAGATAGGAGTTGAGAAAAGCAATGTTCATTTCCAGCGAATTTAGTAAAACTTTGTACACTTTAATAGTAATTTAAATACCTTTACTCAATTATCTGGACTACGAAACTTTGGGAGATTATTTTTGAATGTCTGTTCTTTGAAATTAGCAACAAAAAAAAAAATCTATTATTTCATTGTTTTTCCACATAATCGGCCCATATCTTAAAATGGAACGTTGCGACTTCCGACTCATTTCGCCAGATCAGGTCACAAATAGTGACTGTATTTCCAGCTAGAAAAAGCGCATCTCTCACCACCCTTCATTGTTGTTTACGTTTGTGTCGCTGCGTGGTATGTACACATGACATGAACCTCATGCCTCGGGACTTAGAGAATACACATATGACCCGAAGGAAGCATATGGAAAAACACTGGGGTGTCCAGCCGCAGGTGGAATATTTCAACCCCAGGCGTGGCAAGGGGCTTGCCAAGGGAAAGACACATGCTCAGAGAGGCTTACAGTGTAAATACACATGTGGGGGTCGCTCAGGGGAGGGACCATGCACACAGGAGGCACCTAGCCGGTGCACATGCAACAGACACGGGCGCCGACGTCAGGAGTGCTGGAGGAACTCAGGGCTTGTGAGGCTCACCTGAGGAGAATATCGCACGTATCCAGTCCGTGGAGTGGAATGGCGAGCAAGCGAAGACACCTGAGTGGGTCCTAGTACCGGCTGGTTGAAGCGAGTACACGGGAGAACACTGGCTCCACTCAGAGATTGTAGAATCTGGCGAATGTGTTTGGTGTCGCCCAGCCTGCAGCTCTGCAGATGTCTGTTAGCGAGGCACCATGCACTAGAGCCCAAGAGGATGCCACACTCCGGGTGGAGTGAGCAGTCGCACCAAGGGGGCACGGTCGACCTGCTGCTGGTATGCCAAAGCAATGGCGTCCACTATCCAGTGAGACAGCCTTTGCTTGGAGAGAGCCTTTCCCTTCAGCTTCCCACCATAACAGACAAAGAGCTGGTCTGAGGTCCTGAAACACTGCGTCCTGTCTACATAAGCACGAAGAGCATGTACTGGACAGAGCAGTGTCAAGGCTGGGTCTGCCTCCTCCGAGGGCAGCGCTTGCAGGTTCACCACCTGGTCCCGGAAGGGAGTGGTGGGAACCTTGGGCACACATCCAAGCCGGGGTCTCAGGATCACGTGAGAATAGGCCGGCACGAATTCCAGGGAAGCTTCGTCTACAGAAAATGTGTGCAGGTCCCCTACCCTCTTAATGAAGGCCAATGCAACCAGGAGTGCTGTCTTGATTGACAGGAACTTAAGCTCCACTGATTGCAGAGGCTCAAAGGGAGCACTCTGCAGGGCAGTTAGAACCACTGAGAGGTCCCAAGAGGGAACGAGAGGAGGGCAAGGAGGATTCAGTCTCCTCGCTCCTCTCAGGAACCTGATGATCAGGTCGTGGTTTCCCACGGACTTACCTTCAACTGGATAATGATGTGCGGCGATAGCGGCAACATAGCCCTTCAGGGTGGAGGGAGCCAGCCTTCGCTCCAACCCTTCTTGCTGGAAGGAAAGCACGACACTGCTCGGGCATTTACTGGGGTCTTCTCGGTGAGAAGAGCACCAGGAGACGAAGAGGTTCCACTTCAACGCATAGGTCTGTCTTGTGGACGACGATCTAGCGGAAGTGATGGTAGCCACCACCGCTGGTGGTAGGGCACTCAAACCTGCCCTTGTCCCGTCCAGGAGCCACACGTGGAGGTTCCAAAGATCGGGACGAGGGTGCCATAGGGTGCCCCGCCCCTGAGAAAGGAGGTCCTTCCTCAGAGGAATTGGCCAGGGAGGTGCTGTCGCGAGGAGTACGAGTTCGGAGAACCAGGTCCGGGTGGGCCAATGCGGCGCAACCAGAAAGATCTGCTCCTCGTCCTCCCTGACCTTGCGCAAGGTCTGCGTAAGGAGGCTCACTGGGCAAAACGCATCTTTGCGGCCCCACGGCCAGCTGTGCGCCAGTGCATCCGTGCCGAGCGTGCCCTCGGTCAGGGAATAATACAGGGCATAATGGGTCGAGTCGTGAGAGGCAAACAGATCGATCTGTGCGTCCCCGAACTGGACCCAAACCAGCTGAACCGACTGGGGATGGAGTCACCATTCTCCAGGGAGGGGCTGAAGCCGTGGGAGCTCGTAGGCTGCACAGTTCAGGGCTCCAGGAATAATGGCTCGAAGCGACCTCAGATGCTTTTGACTCCATAACAGGTGGCGGGCGAGTTGCGACATACGGCGGGAGCGCAGACCACCTTGATGGTAGATGTACGCTACTGACGCGGTAATGTCAGTGTGGGATAGTGGGCATTGACCCTGAGCAACGCAAGAGTGGTGCAGAACAAGGCATATTGCCAGCAACTCGAGGCAATAGACATGCTAAGGGTGCTAGGTCCTGTCCAGGAGCTGGCGGCAGCATGTTCATTGCGCATGGCGCCCCAGCCCGTGGTACAGGGCATGTGTTGAGAACAACATGCCCGGAAGCTTGTTCCAGGGGCACTAGCCCGTAGAAACTGAGGTTTGACCACGGGGTGAAGGTCTGACGGCAGGTCGGAGTAACTGGTACTCGGAGCACGCCGTGTTGCCATGCCCACCTCGGGACTCGGTCGCGAAGCCAAAGCTGAAGTGGTCTCATATGAGCAATCCGAGCGGTGATGTTGCGGCTACGGGCGCCTTATGCCCCAGGAGCCTCTGAAAAAACTTCAGTGGAACCGCACTCTTGCTTTCTTTTCTAAGGCAAGTCAGCAGTGGCTGAGTGGAGAAGGCGACTGAGTCGAAACCGAGAAAAGAGATCCTCTGCACGGGGCAAAGTTTACTCTTTTCCCAGTTGACCCGAAGTCCCAGACGAGCTAGGTGCAGGAGCACTGGGTCCCTGTGTTTGCAGACCTGGTCTCGAGAGTGAGCTAGGAAAGCCAGTCGCCGAGATAGTTTAGGATGCGAACCCCATGTTCTCATGGAGGAACAAGGGCTGCCTCGACAACCTTCATGAAGGTGCGAGGAGACAGGGCTAGCCCGAATGGGAGAACGGCGTACTGATATGCGCGCCCCCTGACAGCAAACCGAAGGTACGGTCAGTCAAAGAGAACGGAGACATAAGAGTAGGCGTCCTTCAGGTCGATCGCTGCAAACCAATCCTGTGGCCGCACACATTCGAAAACGCGTTTGGCCAGGAGCATCTTGAACGGCAGCCTGTGAAGCGAGCGGTTCAGATGCGCAGGTGCAGGATTGGTCGTAACCCACCGGCTATCTCCGGGACAATGAAGTATGGGCTGTAAAACCCGGACCTCATTTCGGCTGGAGGGACAGTCTCGATCGCACCCTTCACCAGTAGGGTAGCAACCTCCGCTCTCATAATAGGGGCATAGCCACCGACCATAGTGGAGTGGACTCCCCTGAAGCGGGGAGGAGACCGTGCGAACTGAATCGCATAGCCGAGCCTGATGGTTTGTACGACCCAGCGGGACAGGTTGGGAAGCTCTAGCCAGGCTCCCAAGGACTGTGCCAGCGGGGTCACGCGAACCACAGACGTCCCCTCGGTGGTGCAGCAAAGCGGAATGACCGGCCCGGACGTGGACGGCATAGCGGCCCGGTGTGGGGGCGCGGTCATTACCCGCACCCTGACAGAGGAGGCCAGGGAAGGACCAGCATTCCGCGTGGGCCTGCTCTGCCAGGGGTCTGGCGACAGAGGGGGATGAGAGTGGCGAGGCTCGTAAGCGGCGCGCACTGTCATCTGCGCCCTCTGGGGGCTCAGAGATGGGATGCAGCTCTTTGGAGAAGAGGTTCTCCCCCGGCCCTCCACCGGGGGAAGGAGTGGCCCTGCAACCACTTCCTGAAAAAACTGCAACCCACGTCTGAGCTGCCCATAACTGGAGCACCGCATCGCCTGACGTTCAGCGGGGCGCGGCCCGGTGCTGCTGGGGCAGGGCGAGAGGGGGCGGAAGTCACAGGAGGGCACGTTCGGCGGCAAGTGGACTGATGCGTCTGAGCCGGTGGCTGGTTGGCAGCAGATGGCCGCGGGGTCAGAAAAGTTTGGTAGCCACAGTCCGCTTCTGGGCGGCCGAGAACTGTTGGGCAGAGTCCTCCACCGCGCCGCCAAAGAGGCCAGCCTGGAATATGGGGGAGTTGAGGAAACGGGTTCGCTCAGCCTCGCGCATATCAACCAGGTTAAGCCAGAGATGTCTGACCACGCATGTGGACATCACCTGACCCAGGGAGCGTGCGGTCACCTTCGTCGCTCGTAGAGCAAGGTCGGTGACGGCAGGCAGCTCTTGGATGAGCCCTGAATCAGCCCTACCCTCGTGCATGTCATTGAACACCCAGAAGGATGGCAATAACATGCAGTAAGGCGGCAGCCTGCCCCACAGCTCTATAGGTCTTTGCCACCGGAGTAGACAAAAACCTACAGGTATTGGAGGGGTGCTTAGGGTCGCCACGCCAGGTGGAGGCGCTGTGGGGACACAGATGTGTGGCGTCCTCCTTTATACCCACGAGGTGGGGCGGAGTTGCGCCATGCAAATTCCTCAGACCCATGGCATTTCTTTGCCATTGGCTCGTTTTGTAATACTCGAAGTGACAACGAAAGGGAACATCCATTATTCAAAAGTCTTGTGGACACATATTTAGTATGTGTTTTGTGTCCTTATTTCAGAAACATCAAGCGTAGCGTCAGTTCTGGCTGGTCACGTTAGTCAAGCTCGCATCAGCTGACTCTCAGCTGATCCACGTCTACCTATAGGAATACGACGCCTATCACTGTATACAGTGCTGATAATACTCCTTCAGTATTATCAGCAGCTATCGCGTTTCTCAGAAGCTAATTACCCTCCTCCATCCCCTTCTCCTCTCGTCAGTCAGGATTTGGCATTCTGATTCCCCTTGAATCAGAATAAATTCTCGAATTATGTTGTACTTTAAAATCTTGAATTAATTATATCTGCATTCATTCATGTTGGTTCTGTTCTATTTACCCTAAGGGGGGTTATTGCTGCTCTCCCTGCTCTTATCCATGCTAGGCTGCATGGATGCGCTGGGAGTTCTTGCCCAGAACAGAACCATACCGCCAATCCAAACTGAATGCTAATTGTCAATTGTATTTGATGATAGTGGTCCTGACAGAATTACGGGGGACATAAACAAAACAATATCAACCATAGTCGGTACACGCTAACAAATTATTTGAGAGGTTTTGAATAAAAAATAAAGCGAAACATTCAAACTACTCACCTGCAGACGGTTATCCATCGTTTGCGCCATTGTGACTGCGAAATGTCACGTGACAAGGTTCATGGAAATTAGAACGCGATTGATTGCAAAATAACGGTCGCAGAAAAAAACTCACGCCAGGCTGCCAGTCTGACTATTTTAGAACGTACGTGCGAAAGGGTTAATATTCAACAATATTATTAATTTGCCTGCACTGACACTATTGGATGAGTACTGAACTGAGTTGGATGATGACATCACTGTTTTCTGCAGAGCTGCTTTACTGCCAAATTAAACTTTGCATAATTGAATTGTTATTTTCCTGGTATCACTGTAAAGCTGCTTTGAAACAATCTGTATTGTATAAAGCGCTATACAAATAATAGTGACTTGACTTCATTATAGCAACTTGCTCTTGCTCCTCCCATCATTCCAGATTGTAGCAGTTTGGCTGATATTCAACCTCCCTAAATATTCATATTGCATCTTTATTTTGATGTATTTGAGCTAAAATGTTTTATATATATATATCCCAGAACCATGGACCATGGATATATATATATATACAGTATATATATATATATATATATATATATATATATATATATATATATATATATCCCAGGACCATCCCAGAAAGAATGGAGTGTAGGATGACTCAACCATTTAAAGGCCCACTGAAGTGCTTTGAAACGCACAGCATTATTCAACGTGTTGACGTAATTTCCACAGAAATAGGAAGACATGGCAGGACATATCAACATTTTTAAAATAGCCAATAGCATTTAGTTTATATCACAGCTCGGCCAAACCAATTGAGCTCTGTAAAGCTGCAGTTTCCTCCTAATCTCTAACTGTGTATCCTCCTAATCTCCTTCATATCGCTTTAAAATACAGAATTCTGTGCAGAACTCGAATGTGTCCGATACATTTTGTGGTCTGCGCTGACTCACGCATATGATCTGTACTGTGCTATCGTGTCTTTGGACCGGAGCAGACTGTGTGCGCACTGTGGTGGTTTGCGTGACACTAACGTTAAAGCAGACTTCATTCGGCCCAACGGATAGCATTACACCACCTAAATCGTTTTCCATCCCCTATATAGTGCATTGTGCCATTGAATGTAGAAACCATGTAGAAAATAGTAAAAGTGACTGATCTCAGCCGCAGCTTCAGTGTCTATTTATAATGTAGTGGTTGGGACGCTTTACAGAGAGTATTGAATTCTACAGAAAATCTGGTGAGAAGCTGAAGTGCAGAATAATGTTATCAAAATTGTTGATCCATATCAGTTGAAGTGAGGGACTGCAAGCTTTTTCTATATACGAATTGTGTCATTGTTTTGGAGCACATGTCAACTAACTGTCATTAGAGTATTAGTAGACTGTCTGCTTAATGTCTGCAAACTCTTTATTTTGATGCTCCTCCAACAGACATTCTACAGACTATAAGTAACTTTGCAACTACATGTCAACTTATTCTATCCCTAACCATACCAGTCTACTAATACTCTACTAACACTCTAATGAGAGTTAGTAGAGATGTAGGTGCAACGTTACTTATAGTCAACTGAATGTGTTAAAGGGACCATCCAAATAAAGTGAAACCTACTTGATTATAAACTGATATATTTGTAGACAAAGGACTCAGCTAATGAACCATGTAAGGGAACAGGTTTTTCAGAAAATATTTTTTCTAAAAATGTACATTTGTTCACTTTATAAATTAATTTGTATCAACTCCAACTGACACATTAAATATCATGCTATTTTAATTCGATCCATCCAACAACTGTAAAGTCTTCATTTATGTAATAATGGTGTTTAGTAAAGAAGCGAAACATTCTCTAAATTTTTTTCTTAGGTTAGGGTTATTAAGTTCCTAAATTCCATAATTCTCTACTCTATTCTTTTTAATATTAAAGTACCCCCATTATGCTATTTTAAAGTTTCCTAATGTTGTTTTGGAAACAGGTTTACATCAAAGGTCAAAAAACTGTTTCATGTCCTCATAATATACATTTGCACATCACCACATTTTCAATAATTTTCAAACGACTCGTCAGATGAATCAACCTCTCTAAATCCCTCCTTTCCGCACGCTATTCTGCACTGATTGGCCAGACAGCACAGTCTGTTGCGATTGCGCATCGAAAACAAAAACGCCCATTGCTATAACAGCATAAGCTTTGCTTGTCCTCAGGCTTCCTACACTGTAAACTAAACAGACTAATGAACAATGATGTCGATTATCAATGTGAACTATTCATTAAACCCGAACCTCAAGGACAACTCGAGCAGGACGTTTCTAAGTGATACGCTACTCAGTTTGAGGTACATTATGAGATGTTGCAACTGTAATTCCTGACCGTCAGCATTAACAAGTGCATGTCCATCAACAAACCGATTATTTTACTATTTTTCTAACACGTGCAGACTGTATCAATAACAGTGCATGTATGCAATGTATACATTAGCCGAGCTCTAGCATGAATGACTGATGTACAATAAACGTTGGTAAAACAAATCTTGCTCCATGCTTAATCTTTCCTCAAAGTACTGAGAACAGTGGCAGTTCTACATTGAGATTATTTTTCAATAGAAAATTATACTTTGCATATTATAGGCTACTGTAAAAACACATAATTATAGTTGATTTTAGTTTATCATTATGAAAATTATTTTCATTTCATGAATATAGTGACCAAAATGATCACGGTTAAGGTTTGATAAAGGACTAGATGTTGCAATCCCTAATGTTGCACTACTTCTAATTCGGAAGTTCTTGAATGATGGCTACTAGAAGGCTTTACCAGCGGGACACATCGTCAGTTGTGTACCGCAGCATCACAGGGTGTTTTGGCCAATTATCACAATACACCCTCTGCTGAGGCAGGCCCACCACAGGTTGATCAAGCCTGGGTGTGTGTCCCGCGGTTAGCTGTTCGCCTTAGCAGCCCAGGTGGTGTCTCTCCTCTTCAGCCACAGCCAATGGCTCGTCCTCTCTGCGGTGTTGGCCAGTTCTTTGATGGATTGTCTGTAACCCTGCCCCCTGACTCCAATTTCCCTAAGCAGCTTCGCTGTTGTGCTGGCTACAAAGCCCCTACACCCCACCTCCACCGGACGCACCCTTATCTTCCAGCCTCTGTCCTCTGCCTCAGCTGCTAAGCTGGCATAGCGCAGTTTCTTGCGCTCATACGCTTCTTCGATGGGATCCTCCCAGGGAACTGTCAATTCTATGATAAAGGCGAGCCGGCAGGACTTAGACCAGAGAACGAGGTTAGGTCGCAAGTTGGTTGTTGCAATCTCCGGAGGGAAAATGAGCTTCTGACTTAGGTCGACTCGCATCTGCCAGTCCCTGGCTACATTCAGTGGAGTGATATCAGGGTTTGAGCGGCTAGCCCTCTCCTATTCCCCCTCTCGAACGAACAAAGGTGGGTGTCGACACACATCCTGGTTGTTAGAGGGTTGGGCATTGATGGATGCCCTCTTACACTCAAGCTTGTCGGCTAGACACCTGAGGACCTGGTTATGTCTCCATGTGTATCTGCCTTGAGTGAGGCTGGTCCTACAGCCAACCAGGATGTGCTTGAGTGTTGCAGGAGTTGTACACAGGGGGCAGGATGGGTCCTTTCCAAACCATAGCTTCAGGTTTGTGGGAGAGGGCAGCACATCAAACGTAGCTCTAACAATGAAGCTCAGCCTGTTGGATTCCATGCCCCAGAGTTCGCTCCATGTGAGTTTTTTCCTCTCGATCCCCTCCCACGTCATCCAGCGACCCTGCTTGGCTTGTGCTACGGCTTTGGAGCATCTGGCTGCTTCCTCCTGTCGGCGCACCTCCTCTACCACCATGCTTCGACGTTCGGTTGCAGATGCCTTTTGCCAGAGAGGTTTTACAGATCCTAGGCCAAAGCCTCCTCTGCCTTGTTGGACGTGGCCCACCAAGTCACGATGGAGAAGAGCAGATTTGGCCTGTAGCACGGCTGTGGCTGGGGTCCACTTTTTCCCTGTTGCTAGGGTAGGAGCGGCGCCTCTTACCACAGGGTCCCGGGAGTCAGTGAGGGACATATCCAGTCTCACCTTGGCACACTTGAAATCTTCAACCAAGCTAGAAATTGGCATTGCCATGGCTCCGTCGCTGTAGAGTCCGACGCTGCTAAGGCATTTGGGGAGACCGAGCCACTTCCTCACGTGGGAATTCACTAGCCTTTCCAGTCGATTGGCATGGCTAAGCGAGACCTCGTACATGGTCAGTGGCCACAAGAGTCTAGGTAGCAGCCCAAACTGATAACACCAGAGCTTCAGTTTCCCCGGTAGTGCCGTGTTGTTGATTTGCTTAAGGCCGTTAGCCACGTCCTGCCAGAGTTGCTCGAGTTGCTGGGTGTCTTTGAGGTCTGCGTTATACCATCGTCCGAGGCTCTTGATAGGCTTCTTTAGGACTGTTGGAATCGGTTTATCGCCGATGTAGAACTGCTCCCCTGTTAGTTGGCCTTTGACAACAGAGATGCTACGAGACTTACTTGGCTTGAACCCCATTCTTGCCCACTGGATATTTTCCTGGAGCTTCTGAAGCAAGCGTCTAGTGCATGGTTTTGTTGTTGTGATGATGGTCATGTCGTCCATGTAGGCTCTAATTGGCGGAAGACGCAGACCACTCTTGGTCCTCTCACCTCCCACTACCCACCGAGATGCCTGTATGATCAGCTCCATTGCCATGACGAATGCCAGAGGGGAAATTGTGCAACCTGCCATAATGCCGATCTCCAGACGCTGCCAGGCAGCGATGTTGTTCTCAGATGTTACACAGAACTGGAGATCATGAAAGTAGCTCTTGACCAACTCTGTGATGTGGTTTGGTATGCCAAAATAGTTGAAGGCTGTCCACAAGATCTTGTGAGGGACTGAGCCGAAGGCATTGGCTAGGTACAAAAACACCACATGTAGGTCTCTCCGTTCCTTCTTTGCAGTTTGTATCTGGTGCCAGATGATATTAGCATGCTCCAGACATCCTGAGAAACCCTGGATCCCGGCCTTCTGCACCGATGTATCAACAAAGTTGTTTCTTTGCAGGAATGTAGCGAGCCTTAGGGCCAGGACACTGAAGAAGATCCAGGGTTCCCGCGGATCCTTAAAAAGTCTTAAAAAGTCTTAAATTAGATTTTTAAAATATAAGGCCATAAAAAGTCTTAAAAGGTCTTATTTTTACTTATGAAAGGTCTTAAATTTTAGATGACACTTTGACTTAGACATATCTAAATGTTTTCCAAATTAAAACTATCTAATTAGCGTAGTATTATTTTTTATTATTCTATCTTTGTGGATTTGCTTGTTCACGTGACAATTCGCATCACATTCGCGGCAGAATAACGTCTGTCACCTGCACGCGAGAGAGGAGAGAAGAAGAAAGTTGGCAATGTCAGTTCAGTCGTAAGTTCATTTTTTATGTCCTTAGGGGTGTGCGATGTGTATTGTCTAATGATATTGTAATCATTGTTTTAACGATGTATGAGGCACTGTGAGCTGACATCGCATTTGTCTCTCGTGCTTTCACTGCGTGATGTGTCAGTGCAGTTATAGGTAAGGCCTGTTTTTGTCTTATATTTATATCATATTCTGTTCTCATATTAGAATATCACATCAGTAAGAGTGCCGTTTTCCCGTGCACAATTGTGATATATTTATGTTATACAATAGTTAAATTGAAAATAAATTAACATGAGTTACTTTTTAGACACCATATTGTCAATATTGTTTGTTTTCCCTTTATTTCGCCGACTAGAATTTCAAAATGAAACCGTAGCAGAGTCTTAATGCAACAGACAGCGATGATTTCTTGACTGAAATCCACGTTTTGAACGAGTCATTTTAACGATTCAATGAACAATCACTTGTTTCTTTCCCGAATGAATCAGCCGTTTGAACAAATCGGTTGAATGAATGAATCCCTCAACTCGCTTACGGTATTAGGACAGTGACTTGCCGCCGCCTACTGGCGGTTTTAGTTTCATATTTAAAGTAGGCTACCCTTTAATTAAAACGTTAAAATTAGAAATCATTTCATATTTAAATATTGAATATTGATTTAAAAAACCTCTCATAGCTTTATTTATGCAATTGTAAATGGAGTGTAAATATTAATGCCACTTCTGATGCCACTTCTGTGTGACCTCTGCACTGCAAAGATGGATTTTGATTGAATGATTTAATTTGACTGGTAACGGTGGTACTGTATAATTATTGTGTAATTAAGTATTATTGTATAAATAAGTATAATTACTGTACAATTTAATTTGAATAATTTGAATGTTAGTAGGCTATTTGACATAAAAGGTGATGCATAACTCTAAATAAGTTTAGAAAAAATGTCCACATATAGGTGAAAATGCCTCTGGAAATCAATTTAAGGTGGCAAATATTGCACATTAATTAATCATTTCTGTCACTACTGTGAACTGACCACTGCATAGAATATGAAAAATATGAATATCTTCGTAAGTCTGCTGTCAACAACAGGCCTAAACCAGCCAATGCACCAGCACAAAAACACAATCAGTAAAATATCATCTAATTATTATCAACAAAACGTTTAAAATATCGAGATATATTTTTGTCAATATTGCACACCCCTAATGTACGGTATTCATTTTGATTTCTTCAGGTCTTAAAAAGGTCTTAAAAAGCCTTCAATTTTACTTTAAAAAGTGTGCAGGAACCCTGAGATCTTTCCCTCTACATTCAGCAAGCTAATCTGACGAAACTGGTTGATGGATGCAGAGTCCTTCTCTTTGGGGATTAGGATACCTCCTGCTCTTCTCCATGCTTTCGGTATCACCCCCTTCTGCCAAACCACCTTCATCAGCTTCCAGAGGTATTTAAGGACTCCGAGGGTGTTCTTATAGAGCCTATACGGGATACCATTGGGCCCAGGTGCTGATGCTGATCTCGCCTTCTTCACAGTCTTCTCCACCTTGCTCCATGTGGGAGGCCTTATGTCCATTTGATGTTCAGGTGCATGAATTGGTGGTATGTCATTTGGAATCGTGACAGGCTCACAATCTTGTTAAATAGAATCTTGTTCAAAAAGTAGGCCTGATACACAATGAAATCAATTCACCAAGTTAATAACATTAAAGATGATGGCCAAATTTTAAAGTATTGTCTTTTATGTTATCTAACATGTACACGTTCAAATAAACTTTTGACAAAAAAGGTTTTATAAAAAGATAAACCTGGGGGGGGGGGGGGCAGGGGGGCCTGTGCCCCTGTGACAAGAAGCTTGGCCCCCCTTGTGGCCCCCCTAAATGTGAAGTGTGAAAAAAAAAATTCGAAAATGTTTTTGGCTATCGTTGTTATCGTTGTATGCGTATTATTTTTTTTATTATTCTATCTTTGTGGATTTGCTTGTTCACGTGCCAATTCGCATCACATTCGCGGGAAGAATGGCAGAATAACGTCTGTCTCCTGCATGCGAGAGAGGAGAGAAGAAAGTTGGTAAATGTCAGTTCTATTGTAAGTTCATTCTTTATGTGCGTAGGGGTGTGCAATGTTTATTGTCTATTATGATATTGTAATCATTGTTTTAACTATGTACGAGGCACTGTGAGCTGACATCGCATTTGTCGTCCTTAATTTCACTGCTGTGTGCAGTTCATACTGTAGCTGGATATGTCCCCAAATTATTTTTTGTCTTATATTTACATCATATTATGTTCTTATATTAGAATATTACATCAGCAAAAGTGCCGTTTTCCCGTGCACAATTGCAACTGAGATATTTATGTTATACAACAGTTAAATTAACAATAAGTTAACATTGGGAGTTACTTGTAATATTGTTTTTTTTCCCTTTATTTCGCCGACTAGAATTTCAAAATGAAACCGTAGCAGAGTGACAGCGATGATTTCTTGACTGAAATCCGAATTTTGAACGAATCACTTGCTGCTTTCCCGAATGAATCAGCGGTTTGAACGAATCGGTTGTATGAATGAATCCCTCAACTCACTTATTAAGACAGTGATTTGCCGCCGCCTACTGGCTGTTTTAGTTTCATATTTAAAGGACCCTGTAATTAAAATGTTAAAATTAGAAATCATTTCATATTTAAATATGATTCATATTTAAAATTGATTAAAAAAAATCTCATAGCTTTATTTATGCAATTGTAAATGGAGTGTAAATATATTAATGCCGCTTCTGTGTCACCTCTGCACTGCAAAGATGGATTTTGATTGAATGAATTAATTTGACTGGTAACAGTGGTACTATATAATTATTATATAATTAAGTATTATTGTATAAATAAGTATCATTACTGTATAATTTGAATGTTAGTATTTGACATAAAAGGTGATGCATAACTCTAAATAAGTTTAGAAAGAATGTCCATATATGAAAATGCCCCTGGAAATCAATTTTAGGTTGCAAATATTGCCCCTTAATTAAAAAAAATAATTTCTGTCACTGCTGTGAACTGACTACTGCATAGAATATGAAAATATGAATATCTTTGTGAGTCAGCTCATCTGTTAACAACTGGCCTAAACCAGCCATGGCACCAGCACAAAAACACAATCAGTAAAATATCATCTAATTCTTATCAACAAAACGTTGAAAATATTGATATATATTTTTGTCAATATTGCACACCCCTAATGTACGGTATTAATTTTGATCTCTTCTGGTCTTAAAAAGCCTTAAATTTGACTATAAAAAGTGTGCAGGAACCCTGTAAACGGTTAGACATAGTCACCTAGCAAGTCTGTTATTTTCAGTAAATGAATTAATAAGCTTCTTGGTCCCCATTGCTTTTGCTCTATAGTTCTCACCAAAATGAAGAGAAAGAAGGACATCATGTCAATTACAGTTACTGTGACTAATACTGAATATGTAATGCAAATGTAAAAAGATAATGGAAATGCAAATACATTGTTGAATGATTATAAACATGGTATTTTGCCTGTTAATGCCTGCAGTGCAGTGCAGAAAATGATATGACAACAATAAGGTCTAAATGTAACTGGCCCCTCTAACAGTACAACTGGCCCCTCTAACAGTACAACTGGCCCCAGCTTGCCCCCCCCCCCCCCCTCCCCCAGTTGAAATGGTCTAGAACCGCCACTGAGTGGCCCACAGCTGCTTAGCAGAAGTATTTCAGTAAGAAAGTGATAACATGAGTTAGCAGGAGACCTACACAATATCAAACTCAAAACTAAGTATTTTGAACACCATATTTCAAGAGCAAGCGGTTTGCGAATCCTGCATTGAACTCCGAGATTTGAGAAGCAGTCGTCAGTAAAATAAAGGGAACACAGCAAAAGTTTAGGATTATACTGCTGTGATATCGTGGTAAAATTTAATTTTAAAGGTCCCATATTATGCAAAATTCACTTTTGCATGCTGTTTGGACATAAATGTGTGTTGGCAGTGTGTGTACCCAACCACCCAATAGTGATAAAAATCCACTCACTCCTTTTTTATTAATCCCCATAAATCATCAGCCGTGTCTCCCAACGACCTGTTTTCAGAACGCTGTTTTAGTGACGTCACTAAGCACAGGCCCCGCCCACGAGTGTTGACCGACACTGCCGTTCTAACATAGGCCCGCCCTGATCGAGTTCACAGCTGCTGCACTGACGAGAATGTCTCCCAAGCGTTGTAGGTGTTGTGTGGCTAGATGTATTAATCCGCATAGCTCTCTCTCTATTTACTCTCGAAATCTGAGGCAGCCGCTGAAGACGAGGTGGAATTATTTTGTTTTTAAAGAAAATGCTCCCTCAACTCTACCGAAATTCGTTTATGCACTTGCGCACTTCTTATATCTTACTGTGTTTACTCAGCTCTTACGGTGATTTTCTGAAGTAAAACTGACGCTTCATCTTTTGTGTTATGTACAATAAACTTTATTAAATCAGTATATATTTGATCATCATTCGGACCTGGTCCGAAACAGCAGACTTGTAACGTTAGGCTAATAATAGTGGATACATAGGCCTACAAGCAGATGACAAACACGTTATAACCGTAATTAAACTACTAAACTATACCTGTTCCATCTCTATACAGCACTCTGTCTCTGTAGGCATTATTGTCCGACGGAGAGTTTCTGACATTACGCGAGGTCATGAAGCTCCGCCCCCTGTGTCGTGCAGCAGCAGCTTATTTGCATTTAAAGGGCACACACTAAAACAGCGCGTTTTTCTGAGCCGCAAAAAGTGACAATTTAAACATGCTGTAAAAAATGATCTGTTGGGTATTTTGAGCTAAAACTTCACATACACACTCTGGGGACATCAGAGACTTATTTTACATCTTGTGAAAAGGGGCATAATAGGGGACCTTTAACCACTGATTCTTCACATGCTCGTCCTTGAGCAGTGAAAAAAAAATTGGCTTTAGCCTACCTTCACACTGTAGAGCACAGGGTCTTCTCGACATGATGCTGTCCAGTATCCACAGGAATCAGCTGCCGGTTTGAGGTTCAAGTTTTCCCTGGTGTCTGCACGTGCAATAAGCGGGCGGGCAATATGCCAATGTTTCGTCTTGACGTCACGACGAAACGGCTTATGGCTCGTTTGAAAACCGATTCATTTCATTGATTCAGAGTTTGCTCTTACTTTTGAAAGACAATAACTTTATATACAGGGCACTTTCAGATTTAAAACGTTGCAGGATGTTTTCATTCACTTAGAGCTATGTTACACACTACATGAAAGGTCATTTTCAAAAAACCATAATAGGGGCCATTTAAACATATGAAGAGTTTCGTTGCAAAAGGAGATATATCCATTTTGAGAAATGTTGGTTATTTGACATTATTATTTAAGACATCAACAGTCAAGTTCATTCACAATTTTTTTGTACATTAAACTATTACTTGAGCTCAGTGAAGGCCAGGGACACAGTATTCTTCAAATCCAGGATATTTTTATTTTATCACAATTTTATGTCCATAAATAGTTCATAAATAAGTAAAAAAACATGCCAAAATGCAACATATTTATCTTAACATTGTCAAACATCTTAAATTGGTTAAAAAAACAATACATCATAAATATATGGAATAGTATATAGAAAGATTGATTAATACTAATAAGATTCTGAGTTAGTTTTGGCCAGAACATACACAACATAACAATTTTTTTTTTTTTTTGCAAAACGCTATATATCCACCTTAGGCTATATTCTACTACTCTAATACCATTAAGAAAAGCTAGTGAATCAATATTTAGTTTGTGTGTGTGTGTGTGTGTATTTTCTTGAGTGTCACATGGGCTTCAGATGTGTGCCTTTTAGTCTTCTCTTCCCCCCTGTGGACATCACTGATCACAGCCAAAGCGTGATTGTAGAAGGCCTCGACGTTTGCTGGGGCACCAATGGCTTTAAGCAGGCTGATGATGTCCTTCTTCTTCAAAGCCTTCACTGTGGTCATCATGGGCAGGGGATCTGCTTTATACTGGCCCCAGTTGTTGCCTCTCTTCAGGAGAGTGTGCTGGTAGGTGGGACCGCTGAAGGTGGTTCTCACCCCCAACCCTTTGCCATCGATCTCCAATACCCGGGCTTCGCTGATCTTGTAAGACCGCGTGGACTGCATGAGAGCCTTGGCTGCAGCTTTGTGGTCAAAGCTCTCCCAGTCCTTCCGGTACACATAAACAGAGCCATGCTTCTTCAGGATGTTGGTGTATTTGTCTGGCAGGAGGATGGTGTCCTGCTTACGAATATCCTGCTCAATTCTTCCAAAAACTCTGTCAACAGGGAGAAAACTATGGCCACGGACAGGGAAGAAGCACTCCATTTTCACATCTTTAAAGATAGTGCTTCGTAGGCTGGACAGCATTCCCACCATTGTACTGTTCTTGGTCTGTCCATAGCAGGAATTGCTGAAGAGCCTCAAATGGCCAGCCTGTTGGACATCTTCGGCTAGACTGGTTCTCAGGCAGTGGTCCAAGGCAGAGGCGGTCATGTTGCTGTCTTTTCTATTTTGATTTTTAAGCCACACATAGAGATGACGGTCACTCAGTGCCTGCAGACTCCTCTCTCCATGGTGGACCACAACACCAACCACATACATGTAAAGCTGCCTAGAGTAGTAGGTCTGGCCAATGGGAAACTTGGGCAGAGAGAGGTTCTGCATCATGTCAAAGCAGACAGTAACCGTGTCCTCCACTGCATTTAGCAATGTGTAGAACACCCGGGCTCTGCGTCGGTGGAGCATGACAGACACGATCTCTGCTGTTATATCTTTGATATAATACTAACTTGGCAAGGATGACACACACACACACACACAAACTTCGTGTGACTGTTTTCTTTACTGCTTTTAAACAACACAGCCGTAACACCGGAACATCATTTTTCGGAAGGACCCCTGTAACAAAGTGCATTGTGGGAAATGTAGTTAACTAACAGCGTTAACCAAATACACAACATTTCCTCCCCTCTTACTCTTTGAGGTCAACAGTAGATTACAATTTAAATTACACCATCAGTAGTTATGTAATTCAATTTCTCTTATGAACATAGATTATATATATTATTATTTTTTTCGTGTTCACAACATTCAGTCTTGTTGAATTCCTTGGGTAATGAACAACTAATTCCCTGGGGATGAGGGTAGACTACCTCAACCCCTAGCTTACCCTTTTGGGGATTATTCTGCCCCGAAGCCATAAGGGTAAGCCCCTAACTAAGTATAATCCAAGAGATGCTGAGGTATCTCACTGGATATCGGCGCCCTATTTGGTTTCCATCTTCTGTCGGAACAACAGGTGATGACGGTTCCTTAGCCAATGGGCAATTTGAAGTCGGGGTAGGCTCCGTGGTAGAGACTACTGACGTTGATGAGCTGTTATCTATTTGATCAGTGACTTCAGGAAGGTCCATGAATGTGCTGACTCCCTTAAGCAACTGATCAGTGTGTCTCCTCCAAGAAAGATTTCCAGCTGTCTTGACTTTATACGATACTGGACCCGTCTGGGCCTCCACAGTAGCCGGAACCCATTTCGGACCACTGCCATAGTTTCGGGCCAACACTGGTGAGCCATTTGAAAATATTCTGTCCTTGGCTCGCAGGTTTCGTCGCTGTACCTGATTCTTTTGTTGCTGTAAAACAGTTTCTTTGAGTGTTGCTGGTTTAAGTAGCTCAAAGCTTGTCCTGAGCTCTCTATTGAATAACAGATATGCTGGTGACACTTTGGTAGTCGCATGCAGAGTACTGCGATAGCACAGCAAGAAGCTATGAAGGCGTTGATGAAATGTACCCTGCCCGAGCGAAGCTTTCAAGGCATGTTTTATGGTTTGTACAAAACTTTCTGCTAACCCATTTGTTGCAGGATGGTAGGGTGATGACGTGATATGTTGTACACCATTTGCTAGTAGAAATGTGGCCATCTCGTGCGATGTAAACTGGGGGCCATTATCTGAGATAAACTGCACTGGTGGTCCAAATCTACTGAAAATTTCTCCCAGTTTCTCAATGGTCTTTTCAGCTGAGGTAGATTTCATAATAGCCACCTCAGGCCATTTACTGTGTGCATCAACAACAACCAACAGCATTTTGTCCTCGACTGGGCCTGCAAAATCAACATGAATGCGATGCCATGGTTTCTCAGGAAATTCCCACGGATGCAGCGGTGCCAGTTGTGGTACATTACGTATGCGCTGGCATGACATACATTCCATTCCACAGTGCCCCACATGCAGCTGTTTTAGCACTGGCTTGCGCAGAGCCGGGGGAATAATCACTCTCCTTCCCCACAGCAAGCAGCCGGACTGCACTGAAAGTTCATGACGTCGAGAGATGTAAGGTTTTAGCTCCCGGTCATCGCTCTCCCCTTTTCCTGTCACGACTATATCCATGACCTTGGACAGGACAGGGTCATTGCGCGTACCCTTGCGTACCTGCACTGCTGTAACTGGAGCCCTTTCCACTTGACTGGAGTAGAAAATATCCGCCACCTGTGCCTCTTTTACTCTGTCAGTGAGAGGCAATCTGGACAGGCCATCCGCATTACCGTGCAATTCCGACTTCCTGTACTTGATGTCATAGGTGTGAGCAGATAACAACAAGGCCCACCTTTGCATCCTACTGGCAGCCAGAGAGGGAATACCATGGTGTGGTCCAAAAATGGGCGATGATCGGTCAGCAATGTGAACTTCCTTCCAAAAATGTACTGATAAAACTTACGCACCCCAAACACAATGCTCAGCGCTTCACGTTCAATCTGAGCATAGTTTGCTTCCGCTTTACTCCTGGAAGCAAACGCAATCGGCCTCTCTTGACCATTTGGCATTATGTGTGACAAAACAGCTCCCACACCATATGGGGAAGCATCACAGGCCAGCTGGATAGGAAGAGCAGGGTCAAAATGAGTGAGGGCGTTTGACCTTAAAAGTATCTCCTTTGCTCTTTTGAATGCCCCCTGACATTCAGAGGTCCACCTCCAAATATTCTCATGACACAACAGCTTGTGCAGGGGTTTTAGCAGTGTTGCAATGTTTGGAATGAAACGCCCGTAATAATTAAGCAAGCCGAGGAAAGATCGCAGCTGGCTGACATTTTCGGGCACTGGAGCATCCACAATGGCCTTAACCTTGGATGGGGACGTATGCAGACCAGAGGCATCTATGACATGGCCCAAGTACTCGACTGAACCCTGGAAAAATTCACATTTATCCTTCCGCACTCTCAATCCATATTCCTTCAGTCTTCCTAGGGTTGAATCAAGGTGTTGTAAGTGCGACTCTTCGTCAGTGCCAGTCACTAGAATGTCATCTAGATAACACACCACTCCTGGAAGCCCCGCCAGAATCTGATCCATCGCTCGCTGAAAAATGGATGGAGCCGAAGTAATTCCAAAGGGTAAGCGTTTGTACCTGAATAGGCCTTTATGTGTGTTAATGGTGAGGAGTTCTCTGGACTGTTCATCAACATGCATCTGTAGGTATGCTTGGTTGAGGTCGATTTTGCTGAATTTTTTGCCCTCCTGTCAGACCAGCAAAAAGATCATTAATGTGAGGCAAGGGGTATTGTTCTGCTGACAACACTGGATTTACTGTGACTTTAAAGTCCCCACAGATCCTAATGCCTCCGTCTTTCTTTAGCACTGGAACAATAGGTGTTGCCCACTTACTCACACTGACTGGTTCTAGCAAACCATCCTTCACATGTTCAGCTAAAGTCACCTCTACTTTGGGTTTAAGCGCATATGGCAGGGGTCGAGCCTTTAAGAATTTTGGCTGAGTTCCCGGCTCCACAGTCAATTTCACCTTGATTTCCTCCATGCTGCCTAACTCCTGTTTGAACACTTCACTATGTTTTTGGAGAATACCTTCAAGGTCCAGTGTTTTAGGTGTCATCATATGTATGGCCTGCCAGTCCACCTTGATTTGCTCCAGCCAGGAACGTCCCA
This sequence comes from Tiaroga cobitis, assembly GCA_030578255.1. NCBI lineage: Eukaryota > Metazoa > Chordata > Actinopteri > Cypriniformes > Leuciscidae > Tiaroga > Tiaroga cobitis. The sequence goes on along the minus strand of CM060595.1, from coordinate 25,954,458 downwards.
TCAGTGAGGGATAATCACCAAAAACCACATACAATGGCAGTTTCTTTGTTTGTCTGTTTAGTTCAACTGTTACCTGGGTGACTCCCTTCATGGTCACTGACTCCCCAGTATAAGTTTTAAGGATCACATCCGGTGGTTGAAGAGGTAGGTGGCTCAATACTTCACTATATACCACATCCGACACCAGCGACACAGCAGCACCAGTGTCAATCTCCATTTTCACTGGCTGTCCTTCCAGCAGCGCGGTGACTTTATAAACCTTGGTTCCACCTGCGACAGTGAGCACATGCAAAGGGAATTCCTCATCAGATGTGTCAGTAACCTCCTTGTTTTCCTGTCCAACTGCAAATATGCGTTTCTTTTGTTTCCTTTTGAATACTGATTTTTGCTGCGTTGGTTTATTTACCATTTTATTCCTACATGCACGCTCAATGTGTCCTTTTTTTTACAGCTGCGGCACTCCATATCCTTAAACCAGCATGAAACCGGTGAGTGTCCAGTCTTACCACAACGGACACATGGGCTTTTATTTTCAGTTTGTTTTTCAGTCTCCATCTTATACACTTTACTGCTTGAGCTCAGGTTTTGGGCTTCCTTAGCAGCCAATTCCATAGACACACTCAGCTCAATTGCTCTTTGTAGTGTCAGGCTGCTCTCGGTTAACAGCCTTTTCTGTATGCCCTCGCAGCGGAGTCCGCATACTAATCTGTCCCGAAGTGTGTCATTTAGCACATCACCAAATTCGCAGTGTTCAGCTAATTTCTTTAGCACTGCTTTTGTCATTGTCACGGTTTCCTCTTCTAGCTGATTTCGTCTGTGAAACCGAAATCGCTCTGCAGTGACTAGGGGCTTTGGTGAGAAATACGCTTTGAGGGTGTTCACTATTTGCTCATACGTTTTCTCTCCAGGTTTTTCTGGCTGCAGAAGGTTACGCAGTAGTGTATAAGTCTTCGGACCCATCACACTTAGAAAGGTGGGTACAACTTTCTCTTGATCAATTGCATTTGCTGCTACAAAGTATTCAAACCGTTCTGTATAAGAGGTCCACTGCTCACTACTTTCATCAAAGGGACCTATGTTGCCAAAAACTGATGCCATATTGCCGTTCTTTGTCGTTTAATAATCAGTTCAGTCACTTATCTGAATCGTTGGCTTCTCTCCCCCTTTTCAGCCAAGACGTGGACTAGCAGTTTGCTCGTCTTATTTTTCGCCCCCAGCGATCTCGCTGTCAAGCCGCTTCATTGCACATACACAGCAACACACGTGGATTAACGAGAGCCTCGTCGCCACTTTGTTATATCTTTGATATAATACTAACTTGGCAAGGATGACACACACACACACACACAAACTTCGTGTGACTGTTTTCTTTACTGCTTTTAAACAACACAGCCGTAACACCGGAACATCATTTTTCGGAAGGACCCCTGTAACAAAGTGCATTGTGGGAAATGTAGTTAACTAACAGCGTTAACCAAATACACAACATCTGCCTTCCTCTCTACCTCAGTAAGGTGAGGATCTTTCATACGGAGTCTCGAGCTCATACAGGTGGCACAGCAGCCCTTTGCTGGATGCCCAAATCCCAAGTTGAATGAGGTGCAGAAAACATTGTAGTACAGGGAGTAGCTGATGTCCCTGTGGTTCTGCTCCTGGAACAGCCGGTGCATTTTGGTTACTGACATGTCACTTGGGAGGTATTCCCGTCCAGGTGCACCACGACGAGCGTAGTGGCTGGCCTTGCACATGAATGAGGACACATGCTGAACTACTGCCGGTCTGTTCTCCATCTTCTCATCAACATTTCTGGTTCCACCCCTGCACTCTGGTCTGGCTTCACCATGTTGACTGAAGTATTTCACCACTCTGGAGACTCTGTCTTTACTGACACCTGTGGAGTACAGAAAAGGTATTAATAAGGTTGTCTGTGTTTTTTTCTGGAACCTGAAAATAAATTATAAATATATATAATATATAAATAATAAATTAATTAATTGAATAAAAGGCTACACCTCTGGCTTCTACCCAAGATTGAACAGGCCATATTAGACTATGTTTATAGCACCTGGGTTAAGGATGGGCATTTAAAGAAATCGTATTAATCGTAAATATTCATAATATTCAAAAACATAATGCCATAATAAACATAATGTGACTATGGCGTGTGCCAGTAATCCAGGGCAGTCCCTGAATGAAAAGGTCGGATAACAACGTGCCGACGTCTGTGTGCTTGTGCTTCACATAGGGACAGTGGGCATTCAAATTTTTTTTTAAAAAAGCACCGTTGCGCTGCCTGGCTAGCTGAGCTGTCAGAGCAAACAAACTGCAGTAAATCTTCAGATAGGCTACTCAGCTACATGTAAGAAATTATTTAAAAAATAAACTTACCAAGGACACTTAGAAATGTAGCCTTGCAGACAGGTATCTTGTGATGGGGAGGAGCGCAGGACAAAAGGCAGTATTTCACTGTAACCTCCCTGGCTTTCTTCTTGACATCAGCGGAGACTCGTTCCCTGCTGCATTTGTTTATTGTTGACAGACGCAGGAGTGTTTTATCCTGGTCCACTTTTGTAGCGTTTTTATACATTTTTGTGAAGTTGAAGGCTACATCTTCATCTGACAGTTTGTCGGCATGACACAGACCAACATTACTCGCAGTCGCACGATGACCACAATTAATCTTTGGATGTTTTCCCTCCCCTGAATGCCTTGCCCGTTTGGTCTTCTCCCTTTGATGATTATCTTTAGATGCCTTCCTCTTTCTCCCAACAGCAGCTGGAATGACCGGCTCCAATCCGTCATCGAAATTCATAACGTTAGCTTGACTCTGAAGCTTTGATTCTCTGACTGACAGACAGCTGTTGATCAGTGACGTAGCCTACGTGACTGACAGCTCGCCTACGGTATAAACAATTAAATGGTAAACGTTTTTTAGTTAGCCTATTGAATCCTCGTTTTAAAAATATGTTTTTTGTTTTGATATTATCGTTAAATCACTGAGCAAACTAGGAGCACTTCACCGGCGGCTACTCTCTCCTCGCGTGACATCCTGAGCTCGCGTGACGAACGTTCTATAGCCTAACCGTTATATCGCACTCTGTGAATATAAGAAGAAACTGGGTTGGCGGATATCGCGTTTTGTGAAAAAATACATTTTGTAGTAAGCTTAAAATGTACATTTTTAAATCTTATTAATGGCAGCAATTTACACATTGATTAAGGTACATCTGAACAGTGATTTCCAATAATAAAATCCAAATGTCAAAAAATGGCGTTTATTGCGTTATGCAACCGAACTCTTCATATATAACCAATGTTCTCTCATGGTAAATCAGACATAATATCATGTAGTGCAGTTGATGTTTTAATATTTTAACACAATAAATGGAAAAAATTATGAAATATTTATTTCAAAATTAACAGAAACGTTAATCCGACAATGTTAAAAACTGGGAGTTGACAAAAACTGACAGAGCTGACAAAGTCCAACTGAGGTTACAACAACTGATTGACAAGACAACAAATTAAGACAACTAACTAATTTTTTAACAAATATTTAATTTAATGCAACAATCCTTTCAGTGGTTTGTTTTTCTCCTTTTTAGCAGTACGTCTCATTCTGGGTCTCCAGTAGCTCACAGAATACAAGAAGTGTATATGTTAGGTTGAGTGTAATGGTAAGCATTATTATGTGCCGCCCTGTAGCAGCAACAGAAATGTTCCCAGTGTGAATCCAAAGGATCTGTAGCCTGTCTTTAAACCGCATCAGTTACGTACATTTTATTTGTGCTGACCTGCATGACTTAAGCCCAATTTATATTTATGCTATGTCATAGGCTGTGTGTAGCACGCGTAGCCTATGGCGTACCCTGACATGCACCTCTCCAAAAATGTAACAATGCGTCAATTCTACTGCAAGCGCAGTGATTGGTCTGCTAGAACCCCTCCCTCGGGTTTCACATGCTCCCTCTGCACGTGTAATTGCTCGTCAATGTGGACAATGAAGCAGAAGTGTAAATGAAAACCGCGTAGACTAGGGGTATCAAAATCAGTTCCTGGAGGGCCACAACCCTGCAGAGTTTGGCTTCAACCCTAATTAAATACACCTGATCCAATTAATCAAGGTCTTCAGGATTCATAGAAACTGCTAGACAGGTGTTTTGGAGCTAGTTGGAGCTAAACTCTGCAGGAAAGTGGCAGGACCAGAGTTTGACACATGTGGCGTAGAGGCTACGAGATAGGTCTGACGCAGAAGTATAAATCAGCCTTTAGGCAGTGGGAAACTTCTAGGTTACTAATGTAACTCCTGTTCCTTGAAGCAGGGAATGGAGACATTTAGTCAGAACTGAACTAACGAATTGGAATTTTGCCTGAGAGCCCATTCACCTTCGAGTGTAAACAAAATAAGCCAATGGACATTGGCGGGCGAGATTTGCATCGCAAACCACACCCGCAAAGCGGGTATGAATGGAAGCTCGCTGCACTCGCTCAGTAAAGTTTTGCGTTGAGGAGCCGAGACTGTGTCCCGGCCATTTCAGCGGTGGTACAGCAATTGTGGCGACAGGACATAACGTCTCCATTCCCTCATTCTGGGAAGGGGGGTTACATTAGTAACCTAGACATTCCCTGTCAGTTAGTCACGTTTGATATTGCGTCAGAACTGAACTGGCGAATTGGGATTCCTACCAAAACGCCACAATTGCTGCCCCTTCTAGCATACTGCATAAGCTTAAATGCAGAGGGAGTGTCAATCACTGCTGTTTCTTCTGACTCACACAGTGAGACTATTTGGATAACACTAGGAAAGCGTGGCTATTCTAAACAGAAAGGGACACTACGGAGACCACATCCTGCCCATTAGGGAGCTAATGTGGAGTTACACATTAAGGACTGACTCTTAGGGGAGTACTACATATGGAAGGTCTCTGTGGTAGATCCAGCATAGCTAGGGTGAAGTCAATACCAGCAGAGTGGGCTCTGCCAAGGGAAAGACACCGGCTCGCCGACACAATGCTCTTTTAGATGAACTGCAATGAATACAGAGGGAAGCTGACACACCGTCAACACTCTCTGAAAAGCGTCTGCCTGATTTGTTGTACACACTAGAATGATGATTGCAGAGCAGAATAGCAAGAAACGCTTGGCTCTGAAGCGAAAACGTAACTGAACAAGTGCAGCGCGCTTCCATTCACACCTGCTTTGAGGGGCATGGTTCGCGATACAAATCTCGCTTTCAATCAACTTTACTTTTAGGCTATATTTCACTTAAATCCTGTAGTGCTGCTTGTACATTTGACTGAATTGTTTGCTTGTGTTTATTTCCTATTGTCTTTACGCACAACGTAATGATGAACGTGGTTGCCCACCCTGTGTGTTTGAACCACGAGAGGCTTCAACTGCCGTCATTACGTTGTGCGTTAAGTTCAAGTGTTACTCTTTTGGCGTAAATCGATGCGTACGGCTGTCTGCAGGAAGCTAGTTATTTTAGTCGATAAAGTTTCTAAATATAGATATTTTTCTTACACGATCGCATCGGTTCACTTCTGAAGACCTTTATTAACCCCCGCAGATCCGCGTGGAGCACTTTAATCATGAATAGTTGCGCTTTAATGGACTTCCAAAGTCAAACAGCCATTCACTCTCGTTATGAAGCTTGGAAGAGCCAGGACATTTTATTTTAATATTACTCCGATTGTATTCGTCTGAAAGAAGAATGCGATATACACCTAGGATGGCTTCAGGGTGAGTAAATCATGGGCTAATTTTCATTTATGGGTGGACTATCCCTTTAAACCACTTGTTTTTGTCATGTTCAGGGTATGTCAGTGTTTATGAGTTACCATTGATAGGTACTGGTTGTTCGGTTCATGTTTTTGACTTTCTGAAGAATCCTGAGTATTTATTTTTGTTTGATTTGGTTCGCAATAAAGACTGCTGCACACAGATCCAGTTTCATCTCTGCTGCAACCAGGACCCGCGACAATATCAAGATCCTTTCTCAATACCAAATACAGCATATATACAGTATACATACAGTATATATATATAAATAATATTTATTGGACAACAATATTTAAATTAACAACAATCGCCATTATAAAAGACAATAGGAAATAAACACAAGTGAACAATTCAGTCAAATGTACAAAAGCAGTTATCTAGTAGAGGATTTAAGTGAAATATAGCCTAAATATAAAGTTATGACTCAGCTAGCTTTTGGTTAAAGCTATTCCCCTCAACCAAAATTGCATGTGTGTGTGTACTGTATGTATGTATGTATGTGTATATATACATTCACCTAAAGGATTATTAGGAACACCATACTAATACTGTGTTTGACCCCCCTTCGCCTTCAGAACTGCCTTAATTCTACGTGGCATTGATTCAACAAGGTGCTGAAAGCATTCTTTAGAAATGTTGGCCCATATTGATAGGATAGGATCTTGCAGTTGATGGAGATTTGTGGGATGCACATCCAGGGCACGAAGCTCCCGTTCCACCACATCCCAAAGATGCTCTATTGGGTTGAGATCTGGTGACTGTGGGGGCCATTTTAGTACAGTGAACTCATTGTCATGTTCAAGAAACCAATTTGAAATGATTCGAGCTTTGTGACATGGTGCATTATCCTGCTGGAAGTAGCCATCAGAGGATGGGTACATGGTGGCCATAAAGGGATGGACATGGTCAGAAACAATGCTCAGGTAGGCCATGGCATTTAAACGATGCCCAATTGGCACTAAGGGGCCTAAAGTGTGCCAAGAAAACATCCCCAACACCATTACACCACCACCACCAGCCTGCACAGTGGTAACAAGGCATGATGGATCCATGTTCTCATTCTGTTTACGCCAAATTCTGACTCTACCATCTGAATGTCTCAACAGAAATCGAGACTCATCAGACGAGGCAACATTTTTCCAGTCTTAAACTGTCCAATTTTGGTGAGGTCTTGCAAATTATAGCCTCTTTTTCCTATTTGTAGTGGAGATGAGTGGTACCCGGTCGGGTCATCTGCTGTTGTAACCCATCCGCCTCAAGGTTGTGTGTGTTGTGGCTTCACAAATGCTTTGCTGCATACCTCGGTTGTAACGAGTGGTTATTTCAGTCAAAGTTGCTCTTCTATTAATAATAATAATAATAATACGTTTTATTTATATAGCGCCTTTCCAGAGCTCAAGGACGCTTTACAATAGACAAGCAACGATAAAGGCAGAGGACAAAGACAGCAGACAAAACAACAGCATGTAGATAGAGTGTAGGTACAGAAAATGAGAAGGTTAGGTAGGCAGCATCCAGCAGAAAATTACAGTACAACTTAGGAGTTATGACATTCAGCAAATAAGTGAGTTTTGAGCATGGATTTGAATTCAGAGATACTGTCAACAGAACAGAGTGATCGGGGTAGAGAGTTCCATATTTTGGGTGCTACAACACTGAATGCTCTGCCCCCCATCGAAACAAGGCGGTGCCGAGGGACGACGAGAAGGCTAGAGTCGGAGGATCGTAGAGAGCGAGTCGGTGCGTAGGGGTGAAGCAGATTACAGAGATAGGGGGGAGCCAAGCTGTGCAGAGATTTAAAAGTGAGAAGGAGAATTTTGAATTTAATACGGTAAGCCACAGGAAGCCAGTGAAGATCATGCAAAATTGGGGTGATATGTGCAGAACGCTTGGTGTGGGTGAGTAATCTGGCAGCAGAGTTTTGAATGTATTGCAATTTGGAAATGGAGCTAGCAGGAAGGCCGATAAAAAGTGCATTGCAATAATCGAGACGTGATGTGATAAATGCATGGATGACAGTTTCAGCGTCTGAGATACTGGCTCAGTTTCAACGTCTGAGCTATTAGCTTGAATCAGTCGGCCCATTCTCCTCTGACCTCTAGAATCAACAAGGCATTTTCGCCCACAGGACTGCCGCATACTGGATGTTTTTCCCTTTTCACACCATTCTTTGTAAACCCTAGAAATGGTTTGTGCGTGAAAATCCCAGTAACTGAGCAGATTGTGAAATACTCAGACCGGCCCGTCTGGCATCAACAACCATGCCACGCTCAAAATTGCTTAAATCACCTTTCTTTCCCATTCTGACATTCAGTTTGGAGTTCAGAAGATTGTCTTGACCAGGACCACACCCCTAAATGCATTGAAGCAACTGCCATGTGATTGGTTGATTAGATAATTGCATTAATGAGAAATTGAACAGGTGTTCCTAATAATCCTTTAGGTGAGTGTATATATATATATTAGGGCTGTCAAACGATTAAAATATTTAATCGCGATTAATCGCATTAATGTCATAGTTAACTCGCGATTAATCGCAATTATTTTTTATCTATTCTAAATGTGTCTTGATTTTCTTTTTGTCCCATTATTTTTTCTCATTTTAATGCTCTCAACATGGAAAAGTGGATCGGCTTGCTTTGTGCAAATGTTTTTTATTGAAAACAACATTGACATATACTGTGTTCAATTTCACACTAACATTCTCACTTGGAGCAAATAATCTCTCAATGTAACACTGTCCATTAATAAAAGGGTGAAAGAAATACTGACGAGGTCCTCATATTGACGAGGGGGCGGAGAATTCGCATCAGCTGTGTGTGTGTGTGTGTGTGTGTGTGTGCTTGGCCATCAAGTGGTATTTCAGACTGGACGCGCTGCGATGATGATAGCTCAATTCACAACGACAAACACACAGATCACTTTGGTCTTGTCAATGGAACCATTTGGCAACTTTTTAAAAGTAAACTTTCCATTCAGAATCTTATTGGCATCCATTTCGGCGTCTTGCGCTCGTCATCCACTCAAAGCGTAACGTTAACCAACTATATGGCCGGCTCGCAAGCCCAAAACAAGTGTGTGCGGCGCGCCTGTTGTTTTGTTTCCGGTCTAGCTAGATTCGCTTGCGCTCTGGTCGACGAAGCAACAAAACATCCTCGCGTGGCGCAAGCCATTGAAATGAATGGGTTTCATAGCGCAGCGCCGCGCATGCCGCGTCCTGTTGTAACAGCATGTGAAAAAAAACTACAAAGTTTGCTAGGCCAAAAAGACCGTTAATCGCGCGATAAAAAAATTGACGCCGTTAAAATGGGTTTGCGTTAACGCCTGTAGGAGCCTAAATGCAGTTAATTGATAAATAATTTAATTTATTTCATTCAGTGGAAACCTACATTTTAGTCAAAAAAACTTGCTCTGCACGGATTATTGGACTTTGGAACTGCCTGACTCGAGATAAAAGACGGAAGGAGGAAACTTGCACGGGGAAACTGTAAGTCGTATCTTTCCTTGCTCTGCTGTGGAACGTTAATCGAAACCAAGAGGACTGGTGTGGCGGGCGCGCGCGCCGCCGTGAGAGAGAAATAAATAAATAAAAGGACGCCGTTCGGCTGAACGACGAAGTGGAACGCAGTGTGTATGTGTTAAGCTCACCCTACGGCTTTGATATTTGCACTAAAAAAGTGTTGAAACATTCGCTCGTTATGGATGAACAAGACGGTGAAAAACGGACGGTAAAAATGACTGAGAAAGCTGCGGAAGAACACAAGTCCAGACAACTTCATGCACGCAGGTATAAGCTATCCCAGCTAACGAGCATGATAAAGCAAATTGAGCAATTAATGGAAGATGATGCAAATGCTGACATCGTTAAAAATAAATTGCGTGTGGACTTCAGTAGTTTGCAACTAGAATTTTCCGACATAAATTCCGTTTTGAGAAAATGTATGTCTGACGAAGAATTCTTCGATGATCAAAAGAATTGGTTTGATCTTAAAAATAAGTCAATAAATGATTTCTTCTGGAAATGTGAGGAATGAATGAAAGAGGTCATGAAACGCTCTGAGCAGGCTGAAGAGTGTGATAAACACGTAATGCCCAGAGATAGTAGGTCTACTACATCATCAAAAACCACCATGAAACGCTCAAGTAGAACCGTATCACAATGTGGAAGTGCATCATCATCATCTTCAGTCAGAATAAAGGCAGAAATGGAGCGTGCTTCATCAAAGGCAAAGGCGGCAGCTTTAAGAGAGAAGTTAGCCATAGAAAAGGAAGAAGCAGATTGGCATGCAGAAAAAAGATGCAGAGAAGCTCAGCTGCAAGCAGAAGAAAAGCGGCGAGAGGCGGAGTTTGACGCTGAGCAAAAAAGAATAGAAGCTGCAATAAAGGCTAGAAAGGAGATGCATGAAATGCAGACTGCTCTTGCAGAGTCAGATGCAAAAATGGAAGTTTTGCAAAAATATGAATGCACACAAGCAGCGGAGAGCATTATAGAAGCTAATGAACAGATCGCTGAAACAAAGGTGAACATCACCTACCAACCACCAACACCGCATACCTCGCTTACGCCCAAGCTTGAAAACAAGGTTCAGCTAGCAAGGCCGCAAAGAGCCCCGCCTGCATCGAACATGGACCTCAATGATGGACCAGTGCTTGACGGTCTATGCAAGGCTATCTCTCAGCAAGTTGACGTCACTGAGTACCTCGTGAAGAATCACAAAGCCACATTACTCCCTGAGCTCACCATTCCAACATTCAAGGGTGACCCGCTTGAGTATAAATCCTTTATTAGATCTATTGAACATGGAGTTGAAGGCCGCACTGGTGACAGTCGTGATCGCCTACAGTTTTTGTTGCAGTACACAAGTGGACAACCACATGAGTTGGTAAAAATCTGCATTCACATGGAACCCTTAGCAGGTTATGTTAAAGCGAAAGAAATGCTGAAGGAGTTTTTTGGTGATGACTACAAGATAGCAGAAGCATACATAAAGGAGGCTTTGGATTGGCAGACAATCAGGCCAGAAGATGGCGCTGCACTGCAGTCTTTCGCATTGTTTCTCACAGGCTGCTGCAACACAATGACTGATATAAGCTACATGGAAGATTTGGACAACACAGCTAACATAAAGGCACTGGCTAACAAGCTGCCATACAAACTCAAAGAAGCTTGGAGAAAATCTGCATGCGATTTACAAGAAAAAACAAAGAAAAGAGTGAAGTTCAAGGATTTTGTCGAATTTGTAAACAAGCAAGTCAGATATATACTACACCCACTCTATGGAAACATACAAGAAAACACCACCAGGCCAAAACAACCAGTACAACAGAAAACAAACATACAATACGCAGAGACATTCAGACCAAAGAAAGTATTCACAGCAGCCATTGTCTCCTCCCAGACTGAAAACAAATTCAAGACTGAAAATGACAAACAACCAACGCCAAAAACACAGACTGTCTCAGTGGATGCAAACATCAAGCCCTGTGTTTATTGCAAGGGAGAGCAACACAGTCTCACAGTCTGCAGAAAGCTCAAGTGCAAGCCACACAAAGAAAAGATTGACTTCCTGCGAAGCAAAGGTCTGTGTTTTGCATGTTTAAAACATGGTCACATGAGCAGCAGCTGTAAAGAGAAAGCTCAATGTCAAGAATGCTCTCAACTGCATCCCACACTGCTGCATGAACACTAAAGGCTTGCGAGAAGAAACAAGCGAGTGTTGTGGACAGCAATCCGTTTCAAGTGCTCTTGTACACATGAAGGAAACTTTTGCCGTCACCGGGGCCGGTAAGGAAAACTGTTCTTTCAATCATTCCAGTGTGTGTCAAGGCACAAAAGGGAACCAAGGCAGTGACAACGTACGCATTTTTGGATCCAGGCAGCTCAGCTACTTTTGCTACGGAGTCATTAATAAACCAACTGAGTATGAACGGACGCAATACAAGCATCTTGTTGCAAACAATGGGGAATGAATCTATTGTTAACACTTGCATTGTGAATGGACTGGAAATCAGTAGCTTGGATGGCAACCACTTTATTGAACTTTCAGAGATGTTTTCACAGAAAAACATACCTGTAACCAAAGACAATATTCCACGTCAAGAGGATGTTGACAGTTGGCCTCATTTAAAGGAGGTGAAACTCTCCACTATCCAAGCAGAGGTTGGATTACTCATAGGAGCAAATGTTCCCAAGGCGATGGAGCCACTGCAGGTGGTTAACAGCGTGGATGACGGCCCATACGCCGTGAGAACAATATTAGGATGGACAGTAAATGGGCCACTCAGAGGTGAAAGCGATATGAGGGAGACAAACACATTGACAGGTGTCACCACCAATCGTATTTCAGTAGCCAAGCTAGAAGAGCTCTGGCAACTGCAGTTCAAGCAGGACTTTCCTGATGCTGGACAAAATGAAGACATTGAAATGTCCAAAGATGATCACCAGTTTATTGACATGGTGTCTCGGTCCTCAAAACTTGTGGATGGTCATTACAGTGTTTGCCTGCCGGTGAAGAACAAGTCATTGTATATGCCAAACAACAGATCAGTCGCAGAGCAACGTGCGCTGAACCTACAGAAAAGATTCTCCAGAGATGTCAAGTTTTACGCAGAATACGTTGCATTTATGGATGACATTCTCAAGAAAGGCTACGCAGTGAAGCTGGATAGCGTTGAACGTCAGCCAAATTAGGGACGAACATGGTATCTGCCTCATCACGGAGTTAGACATCCAGTCCAAGCAAAAACTGCGTGTCGTTTTTATTGTGGAGCGAGTTTTCAAGGAACATCGCTCAACCAACAGCTCCTGCAGGGACCCGACCTAACAAGCTCGCTGGTAGGGGTCCTCTTAAGGTTTAGACAAGAGACCGTGGCGGTCATGGCTGACGTGGAGGCTATGTTCCACCAGATCAGAGTCAGCAATGAAGACACTGATCTCTTCAGGTTTCTATGGTGGCCTGATGGGAACTACGAGCAGGCACTTGTCGAACACAAGATGTTGGTCCACATCTTCGGCGCAACGTCTTCGCCAAGTGTTTCAACTTTTGCACTTCAAAAATGTGCTACAGATTTTGAGCATAAATTTGGTCAAGAAGCTGCCAAAACAGTGAAGAAAAATTTTTATGTAGACGATTGTCTTAAGTCAGTCACAGATGAAGACACAGCAATCACTCTTTGCACTGATTTGAGGAATATGTTGGCAGAAGGTGGATTTCGACTAACGAAATGGTCGAGTAACAGTCGAAGGTTGCTCTACTCCATTCCTGAAGAGGAAAAGGCCCAGGGTTTTCAGGATTTGGACTTGGATGAGGATAACTTGCCAATGGAGAGAGCATTGGGAATCCAGTGGTGTGCCGAAACGGATCAGTTCAAGTTCAAAATCAACCTCAAAGTTCGACCACACACTAGGAGAGGCCTACTTTCCCTTGTCTGTTCCATTTTTGATCCGTTGGGTTTTCTTGCTCCAGTGGTACTGCCTGCCAAAAGAATCTTGCAAGACTTATGCCGGCAGAAGTATAGCTGGGATGAAGAACTGCCTGATAATGTCATTAAGAGCTGGAAAAAGTGGATGTCTGGATTGCAACAGCTTGAGACCTTTGGAGTTGACAGAGTTGTTAAGTCAAGGCAGTTTGGTGCGCCAGTCTTTGCACAGTTAAATCATTTCGCTGATGCTAGTGAAGACGCATACGGAACAACAAGCTACCTACTGCTACACACTGCAAGCGGTGAAGCTCAATCCACTCTGATTATGGCAAAGGCAAGGGTTGCGCCTTTAAAGTCTCCAACCATACCAAGAATGGAATTGACTGCAGCTACAGTTGCCGTCAAGATGGAGAAGCTTCTGAAGAAGGAGCTTGAACTGGAACTTAACAAATCAATCTTTTGGACAGACAGCACGGCTGTGCTGAAGTACTTGAACAGCGAAGGCACAAGATTTAAGACTTTTGTTGCCAATAGGATCACAACAATCCTGGAGAACTCTCAGACTTCACAGTGGAGATACATTAATACCAATCTGAATCCTGCTGATCACGTCTCGAGAGGACAGACTGTTGAAGCGTTCTTGAACAACGAAAGCTGGCTTTCAGGACCAAGTTTTCTGCTCTGTGCACAAGACTCGGAGGTTAAAAAGGTAGTTCAAGCGCATGTTATTCAGACACAAGAGCCCAAAAATGCTACGGAACAGTTGATGAACTACTACTCATCCTGGACAAAACTAAAACGCGCGGTGGCATGGTTTCTGAAGTTTAAAGATTTGCTGAAGGAACTGACAGCAAAAAGAAAGGAACTTAACTCACACGGAGAAAACCGAATTAATCAATTCAAGAAAGTTTTCAAAGGAACACACCTAACCTGTGAAGGTTTGACTGAAGCAGAAAGAGAAATTGTGAAATACTGTCAAAAGCAATGTTTCAAAGAAGACTTGACTATGCTAAAGGAACATCAAAGGGTAAAGAAAAGTAGTTCGCTCTATAAGCTGAACCCTGTATTTCAAGACGGAGTCATCAGAGTTGGTGGAAGGATGAGCCGCGCAGCAATGCCAGAGGATTCCAAACAGCAAGTCATCTTGCCAAAAGATTCACACATCACAATGCTTGTGCTGAAGCACATTCACGATGTTACAGCTCATGCCGGGAGAAATCATATGTTGGCACAACTGCGTCAAAGATTCTGGGTCCCCGGAGCAAACGGCGCTATTAGAAAGTTCTTGTCCAGGTGCATCAGCTGTAAGAAACTACATGGAACTGCCGGTAAGCAACTAATGGCTGATCTACCAAGATGCAGGGTCCTGCCAGACAGTCCTCCATTCATAAGAGTTGGTGTTGACTATTTTGGTCCATTTCTGGTGAAAAGAGGAAGAGTGCAAGTAAAGAGATATGGTGTCATCTTTACATGTCTTGCCATACAAGCTGTACATCTAGAAGTCGCATCTTCACTTGACACTGATGCATGCCTTAATGCAATTAGAAGATTTCTTGCAAGAAGAGGACAAGTCAAAGAGATGTATTCTGATAATGGAACCAACTTTAGGTCGGCTGACAGTGAGTTAAAAAGATCAATAAAAGAATGGAACACCAGCAAGATAGCAAAGAATTTGCAAGAGAAGGGAGTCCAGTGGCACTTTAATCCACCAGCAGGTTCTCACCATGGAGGATGCTGGGAGCGGCTGATTCGTTCGGTGAGGAAAATTCTGAACATCACAGTGAAAGAACAACTTTTGGATGAAGAAGGTCTCCATACCTTGCTGTGTGAAGCTGAGGCCATCATAAACAGCAGGCCAATCACACAGGCATCTTCAGATCTTAATGATTTAGAGGCCTTAACGCCCAATCACCTGTTGTTACTCAAGGTCAAGCCTGAGTTACCCCCAGGAGTGTTTAGCAAGGATGACCAGTATGTTAACCGCAGATGGAGGCAAGTTCAGTACCTCGCGGATGTCTTCTGGAAACGCTGGTGTAAAGAATATCTTATGCAGCACCAGGAACGTCAACGATGGTTCACACCTGGAAGAAACTTCAGTGTTGGTGATGTAGTGCTGATTGTGGATGATACATCGCCCAGAAATTCATGGCCGCTTGGAAGAATTGTGGAGATTTTTCCTGACAAGAAAGGTTTCGTTCGTCAGGTGAAAGTCAAGACTAAGAGCAACGAGCTTTGTCGCCCGATAACAAAGCTTTGTCTTCTTCAAGAATCTAAGGAAAATGTATAAGCTGTTCCGAAGGAAAGACCCTATTTCCGATAGGGCGAAGACCAAGAATATTTCTTTAGATAGTTTGTTAGTTAGCATATAGGCTCCTTTAATTTAAGTTTTGAGTAATTGTTTCAAGGACATTGATAACAATTAGGGGCCGGTAATGTAGGAGCCTAAATGCAGTTAATTGATAAATAATTTAATTTATGCGTTAAACAGTAATTTGCATGATTCATTTTTTTTGTGGAGAAAATATTTACAGTTTGATGCAGTTAATATTTACAGTAATGCAAGGAGTTAATTGTGTTATTATCTAAAACGAGTGTGGATAATTTAGAGCGTATTTATATTATTTTGGTTGTATTTTGGGAATACTCTCGCGAGAGTTAGTGGAAGAGAGGGATTGAAGTTTTCTGGGTGAACAGTCGGGCAAGCAGAGAGTGGAGCCACACAGTTTTTTTGACCTTTACTTTACCTT
Source organism: Tiaroga cobitis (assembly GCA_030578255.1). Lineage (NCBI taxonomy): Eukaryota > Metazoa > Chordata > Actinopteri > Cypriniformes > Leuciscidae > Tiaroga > Tiaroga cobitis. Next base: position 25,938,508 of record CM060595.1, on the reverse strand, counting down.
TCTTTCTTTCTCTTTAATTAATCATTTTTATTTTTGTAATATTACTGTGTTGATGACAAAGTAAACGGATATACTTTTTCACGAGTTGTCCTGTGGATTTATTGAAGTGGATGTGGACGAAGGGAGTGGATAAAGCGTCAAGCTAAGGCTTCATTCAGTGGAAACCTACAACGCCGTTAATAACGCGTTTAACTGACAGCCCTAATATATATATATATACTATATTCATGTATATATATATATATATATATACTATACTATATTCATGTGTATATATATATATATATATATATATATATATATATATATATATATATATATATATATATATATTTATATATATATATTTATATATATATATTTATATATATATATATATATATATATATATATATATATATACACATGAATATAGTATAGTATATGTATATATATATGTGATTGCAGTGAATATATATATATATATATATATATATATATATTCACTGCAATCACAACATTTAGCAGCCTAATATCTATGCTGAAAAATGTCCATTTTCCATTTTAGCTTCATGGTGTATTGCTTCTCTTTATGAGTCTGATAGTATACACAAGCACACACTCTATATCAGTCTATATGAATTTATTTGTTAACCTGTTTACTGCAGTGAGACATGATTAACCTTGATACCTGCAAATATAGCTGAGCTCAGGTGGGAGATGAGGTTTGTTTTACCTAAAATGAAAACCTAACCACACCATGTTTTATCTTTAGCCCTGTTTCCAATTTCCTGCGTTCTGAGAACACATACTGATGTTTTATCTACTGAAGAAGTGACAAATATGGTTACATGATATTTTGCTAGAAATGCTTTACCCTTTAGCCGTAAAAACACACTTTTCATTGATTTTCTATTATTCACAACGTCCTGCACAAAGGCTGCTGATTCGAAACAATCACTATCAGTGAAATTTCTGCTATAAACACCTGTTGTATTGGACTGATTTCTGCAAAGCCTTCGTCTCAGGGAAATGCATCAACATTTATAGCGTGATGTTTACAGTCTGAACATGATTCCTTAGTAAGAGCTACTAAAATGTGTTTAAAATGTTCGTCATTTGAATTTGGGGGCAAAGTTGGAGCTGACAAATACATAGTGGGCTTAGAATAAATTTTGTTCAAATCATGCTCCTTGTCTCCATATAATACAGGCTTGAGTGATTAAAAAACTAGCTGAAATATTGCATGGGTTTCTGTTTTTTCTCATCATCTTTCATCGCATGTTCCCTTTCGTAGTCACTCCGAGTTACGTCGGATGACGGAGAATGGGGGTTTCGCCAGAAAGCCTATCATCTTCGAGTATTATAAAACGAGCCAATGGCAATGAAATGCCATGGGTCTGCGGAATTTGCATAGCGTATCTCCGCCCCACCGCGTGGGTATTTAAGGAGAGACACCTGCAACAGCAGATCATGTTTTCGCTTCGGAGCCAAGAGCATCTCTTCACTCCACTAGCCAAAATACTGAGTTTCAATGACATCTTCTCTTCGAGACGAGCGAGCTCTCCGGTGTTGGTGTGACAGCGGTACCCAGCGAGTGCACATTGCCTGCGATCTGAGCAGTGGTCTGCCGGTCTGTGTGTTTTCTCCATGGTCGCCTCAGCATCGCAGAGTTTTTCCTCTCTAAGAGCTGCACGTGGCACGTCTTTTTAAAGATGTCTCACCCGTGTTCTTCTGGGTGCGGTCGATATTTATCTTCCTTTGATGGGCACAATCGCTGCTTTGCGTGTCTGGGCTTAGCACACGCTAAAGCAGCGCTTGTGGATGACTCATGTTCCTTTTGTGGGAACATGACCATCGCAACACTGAGGTCGAGACTCAATGATCTCATTCGAGAGAGAGTCCCCTCATCCACACCCCGATCTACCCCCTCCACGAGAGGTGGTACTTCGGCTGGTGGACAGGGGGACTTGAGGGTGACGGATGTGGAGCAATCCGACGATGCGTCCTCGGACCACGCCCCCCTCTACAGTGTTGCAACCCGCGAGTGCTGCAGTGTTTTGCGCCAACTGCTTGTCAATTGCCTCTAGTTGCTGGCAGTACGCCTTGCCCTGCACCGTTTACACACGTTGCTCAAGGGTCAACACGTACTAGTCCGTTCAGACAATACCGCGACAGTAGTGTACATCAACCGTCAGGGTGGTCTACGCTCCTGCCGTATGTCGCAACTCGCACGCCACCTCCTCTTATGGAGTCAGAAGCACCTGAGGTCCCTTCGTGCTGTTTACATTCCGGGAGATCGGAACTTTGCAGCCGACGCGCTGTCACGGTTTCAGCCCATCTCCGGCGAATGGCAACTCCATCCCCAGTTGGTCCAGGTGTTTTGGGACCAGTTCGGGGATGCACAGGTAGACCTGTTTGCCTCCCACGACTCATCCCACTGCGCCCTGTATTACTCCCTGACCGAGGGCTCGCTCGGCACGGATGCACTGGCGCACAGCTGGCCACGGGGACTCTGCTTATATGCGTTTCCCCCAGTGAGCCTTCTCGCACGGACCCTGTGCAAGATCAAGGAGTACGAGGAGCAGGTCATTCTGGTTGCGCCGTACTGGCCAACCCAGACCTGGTTCTCCGAACTGATACTCCTCACGACAGCACCTCCTTGGCCAATTCCTCTGAGGAAGGACCTCCCATCTCAGAGACGGGGCACCCTATGGCACCCTCGTCCCGATCTTTGGAACCTCCACGTGTGGCTCCTGGACGGGATTAGGCAGGTTTGAGTACCCTGCCACCAGCGGTGGCGGCTACCATCACTTCCGCTAGAGCATCGTCCACGAGACGTGCCTATGCGTTGAAGTGGAACCTCTTCGTCAACTGTTGCTCTTCTCACCGAGAAGACCCCAGGAGTTGCCCGATCAGTGCCGTGCTTTCCTTCCTGCAAGATGGGTTGGAGCGAAGGCTGTCACCCTGCACCCTGAAGGTGTATGTGGCTGCTATCGCTGCATATCACGATGCAGTTGAAGGTAAGTCTCTGGGAAAGCACGACCTGATCATTAGGTTCCTGAGAGGAGCGAGGAGACTGAATCCTCCTTGCCCTCCTCTCGTTCCTTCTTGGGACCTCTCAGTGGTGTTAAATGCCCTGCAGAGGGCTCCCTTTGAGCCTCTGCAATCGGTTGAGCTTAAGTTCCTGTCAAAGAAGACAGCGCTCCTGGTTGCATTGGCCTCCATCAAGAGGGTAGGGGACCTGCACGCATTCTCCGTTGACGAAGCGTGCCTGGAATTCGGGCCAGGTCACTCTCACGTGATCCTGAGACCCCGGCCTGGATATGTGTCCAAGGTTCCCACCACTCCCTTCCGGGACCAGGTGGTGAACCTGCAAGCGCTGCCCCTGGAGGAGGCAGACCCAGCCTTGGCACTGCTCTGTCCAGTACGCGCTCTCCTTGCTTACGTAGACAGGACGCAGTGTTTCAGGACCTCAGACCAGCTCTTTGTCTGTTATGGTGGGAGACTGAAGGGAAAGGCTCTCTCAAAGCAGAGGTTGTCTCACTGGATAGTGGACGCCATTGCTTTGGCTTACCAACAGCAAGGCTGACCGTGCCCCCTTGGTGTGACCGCCCACTCCACACGGAGTATGGCTTCCTCTTGGGCTCTAGCGCATGGCGCCTCGCTGGCAGACATCTGCAGAGCTGCTGGCTGGGCGACTCCCAACACATTCGCCAGATTCTATAATCTCCGAGTGGAGCCTGTGTCCTCTCGTGTACTCGCTTCAACCAGCTAGTACTGGACCCGCTCAGGTGTCTTCGCTTGCTCGCCATTCCACTCCACGGACTGGAAACGTGTGATATTTCCTCAGGTGAGCCTTCCTTTCTGAAGCCCTGAGTTCCTCCAGCACTGTTGACGCTGGCGCCAGTGTCTATTGCCTGTGCGTCGGCTAGGTGCCTCCGTGTGCATGGTTCCTCCCCTGAGTAACCCCCACATGTGCATTTTCACTGTAAGCCTCATTGAGCATGTGTCTTTCCCTCGGCAAGCCACCTTGCCACTCCTGGAGTTGAAAGTTGCCACCCCACGGGCTGGTCACTTCAGTGTTCCTCCATATGAAGCCCCCCTCGGGCATATGTGTATTCTTAAGTCCTCCCTACGGGTAGGCGTACTGTAGCATATTTCCCCTGATATATGCTTCCCAGTGTACCTTGGTATTTCTGTGTAAGTAGGACTCCTTCGTCCGTGCCTATATCATGACAGGGAGGTCATACTTCGCAGGGCACTGGAAGACAGCTGTGAATGTGGCGTGATTACACGGGGACCCCCATTCTCCGTCATCCGACGTAACTCGGAGTGACTACGAAAGTGAACGTCTCGGTTACGGATGTAACCCTCGTTCCCTGAGTAGGGAATGGAGACGTTATGTCTCCCTGCCACTTCCGCTGTACCGCTGGGTAGACGCCTGAGTTCAGTCTCGGCTCCTCAGCGAAGACATGATCTGCTGTTGCAGGTGTCTCTCCTTAAATACCCACACGGTGGGCAGAGAAACGCTATGCAAATTCCGCAGATCCATGGCATTTCATTGCCATTAGCTCGTTTTATAATACTCGAAGATAATAGGCTTTCTGGCGAAACCCCCATTCTCCATCATCCGACGTAATGTCTCCGTTCCCTACTCAGGGAACGAGGGTTACATCCGTAACCGAGACGTTCTACAGTGTCATGGCCCCTCCTCTGACTTGCAGGGGCGGTTCTTCCTGCAGGTATAGGAGGGTCGTTAGTGATTGGAGCCACCTGGGCTCAGGGTATTTAACCATTTCGCACGTACGTTCTAAAATAGTCAGACTGGTAGCCTGGCGTGAGTTTTTTTCTGCGACCGTTATTTTGCAATCAATCGCGTTCTAATTTCCATGGAGACGCATGAACATTGTCACGTGACATTTCGCTGTCACAATGGCACACACGATGGATAACCGTCTGCAGGTGAGTAGTTTAAATGTTTCGCTTTATTTTTTATTCAGAACCTCTCAAATAATTTGTTAGCGTGTACCGACTATGGTTGATATTGTTTTGTTTATGCCCCCCAACCCCCGCTTGCACATGGTTCTTTGCATCTCCCTCACAACAGCTGCATGACAATCGGTGAGTAACGTTAGGCTATATTTTAGTTTTTAATTGTATTCTGAAGCATCTAGAATTATTTACAAGCATGCAATAAATATGAATAAAGAACGTAAAACGGACAGTGCTCAATAATGTGGTCATTACGGTTTGTTTGTCTGTCAACGCGCTGTTTTGCACATTGCAAATTGCAAATAAATATGTTCAGTAATCCGTGCATTCAGGAGGTAAAGTCGGGGTTCAGTTGAATTGATACGTTATACATAACATGAATATACCAAAGCACATTTTTGCTGTTAAATCCTTTACATCGATTTTCTTGTTTGTTTTAGTTAATATTGTTACTGAGTTTAATATCTCTCAATAGCAAAGCAGAGAAAAGCTACATGGTATGACATTGTTGAATTATATTTTCCTATATACAAAACATTTGAGCAAGCTGTGTGATATACATATATACAATTATATATGGTCACACCTCACTTATTAGCTTGCTCAAATGTTTCTTGGAAATAAAATTTAACGGGATAGTTCACTTTAAAATGACAATTCTGTCATCATTTACTCACCCTCAATTTGTTTCAAACCTGTATGAATTTCTTTCTTCTGCTGAACACAAAAGAAGATATTTTGAAGAATGTCAGTAACCAGACCGATAACTGGAGCCATTGACTTCCATAGTTGGAAAAAATATATACTATGGAAGTCAATGGCTCCAGTTAACTGTCTGGTCACTGACTTTCTTCAAAATATCTTCTTTTGTGTTCAGCAGAAGAAAGAAATTCATACAGGTTTGAAACAAATTTAGGGTGAGTATATGATGACAGAATTTTCATTTTAAAGTGAACTATCCCTTTAACGATGTCATAACATGTAGCTTTTCTCTGCTTTGCTAGTAGTGAGATATATGTATAGTATAAGTTTAACATTATTCATAGAATTCAAACGTATGACATTTGTTAAAAAGAAATCACAAAATGTACACATTTCATGTATGTTTTATTAAATCTATTTTAATGTAAGTTAAATGTTTTTTTTAACGCAATAGGTTTATACTTACTAATATAATTACAAAACAGATAACAAATATATTTACAATGAATATCAAAATAGTATCATCATAAACAAACAAACATTCTATAAATATACTCTGACTTTTAATAAATGTTTTTGTTTAAAACAAACTATTATACATACCTTTATACTTAATAATATAATTACAATAAATAATAATTAAAATAGTATCATCATAAATTAATTAATAAACTCTGACTTTTTACAGGCTTAATAATGCTTCAGTGTGTGGTACTCCTCAAAACATGGGACAGCACACAAGGGAGTGTTGCATGGCACACACATGTGTTTGGTGAGGCGCCTCTGGTTGCCCTTGCGTGTGCTGGAGAGGCAGACCTTGCAGTGCCGCCTGGTCTTGCTGCCCTGGGAAGTGGTCTGAGGGACTTCAGATGGGAAATGCCTGGCTGTAAGGCGCAGAGGAGTGTCTAAGGCAGGACGCCCTCCTTTGGATGGACCGCGCAATGTGCTGTACTCCTCCAGCAGCCCTCTCATCAGGTTCGTCCTGAATTGTAGGGAGGTGATTTCCTTTCCTACTCATAGTAGAGCACATCAATAGGGAGGGAGTGAGGAGAATAGAATAGTATGTGACAGTGTGGTCTGTTTATTATTGTGAATTTGTTAACACTTTAGATTACATTAATTAAAAATGTTATCACTTTTTATCTTGTTTATATTTATTATTAGATGATTTGTATCCATTTCTCACCAGTAATTTGCCGGTAGACGATGTGGCTGTTAAGTAAAACAGTGTCAAGTACATGAAAAAATATCTTCTTGTACCACTTGGTAGACTTTCTGGTGCATTCATGGAAACCAGTCATCATATCAGCTTTGTCAACTGCCCCCATCTTTTCGTTATACTCCAGCACACAGATTGGCTTCATGGTTGCCCAGTGATGTGATCAAGCTTCCCTGTGGCTGCCATACCAGTTGGGTGGACTGTGGTAAGGACATGAACATCCCTCTTGTCGTGCCATTTTACTGCCATCTGTGACCCATTCTCTTCGAATTCCACCTCACCTTTTTTCATCTTACAGGTGAACTTTGGCATCCCTTTCCTGTTTGCGCACACAGTCCCACAAGCTCCAGTGCCAAGTGACAAGAGGTGCTGGAAAAGTGTGGGACTACTGTACCAGTTGTCCACATAAAGAACATGACATTTTTTTAGGTAAGGTAAGGTGCTAGAAGTGTCATCACAACGGACCCAGAAATGCCAAGTCCTGGGTAATGTTGGATGTCAGTGGTAGATCCGGTGTAAATTATCATGTCCTCCACATAACCAGTTAGCACATCACACAAAACAAAAAACTTGACCCCAAATCTGTGCCGTTTAGATGGAATGAACTGACGAAATGCCAGCCTGCCTTTCCACTTCATCAGAGACTCATCCACACACAGATCCCTGTATGGCACAAAAATGCGACGAAAGGAGGAGGTGAGAGCAGTAAATATGTGTCTGATTTTTTTTCAGCGGGTCACTGGAAACTGCTGTCGCATTGTTTGCGAAGTGAAGACAGCGGAGGAGCAGAAGGAAGCGATCCTGTGAGAACAAAGACCCAAAAAATGGGGTCAAGAGCATGGGGTCTGTGCTCCAGTAATCACGAAGTGATGGTTTTTTATCACTCCCATTAAGAGAACTGCCACTAAAAATGTGTATATTTCAGGGATATTTGTTGGAACCCATTTAACCAGCTTTCCTTTAATTTCCCTTTCTTGCAAGTCAGAGGCATAGCGGTTTGTTTCCTCCACAATTTCTCCCATGACATCTTCTGTGAGGAACAATTTAAAACAATTGACCTCACTGGGTGATTCTGGTGGATTTTGCACACCACAGAGCTGGTTGTCAAAATTGCCTGGCCCAGGAGGATTAAAAAGGTTGGTTGCCTTCCATAACAATGAGTTTACCTCTTCTGCCTCATTTGGGACTGGTGTCGTCTCTTCATCTGCAATGTTGTCAAGAGCTTCAATGTTTGGGGGAAGATCTTCATCGCTGTCACTCTCTGCCTCGCTGTCAAAAATCTCCTCATCAGAATGAAAAAAATGTCCTCAATTTCCTCATTTGTCAGTTGTCGTCTTTTATATAAATTTTTTGTCATTTTCTCTAAAGTTGGTGAGCTTGATTAAAGTTGTGTCTTTAAATTAGAACAAAGGCGAGTGTGAGGTAACGGTGACGTCAGCTCTACATCATTTGTCAGCGGGAAAAAAAGACTCGCAATGCATGACAGTTCAAATCTTTTTTTAATTTATTATACAAAATATTTACAAACTTGTAGTTATTAACATGGTTAAATATATGTAAGGGAACTCCTAATGTGGTTTTAATACTTAGAGAAAAAAATATCATGTTAGTTGATCGGTAAGATATACGGGCGGGGCTATGGTCGCCGCCATTATTTGTTTACAACAGTGATGGAGAGTTGGACTCAGACCCTGCTGGATTTACAACATGCAAGATCATCCATGTCTCCCGAAATATATGACAGTAACCCCCGCTTCACTGCATCTCACCCGACGCTCCTGCTTGAGGCTCACGCGCTGCTCCTGCTCCTGCTCCTGGTGTGAATCCACTCATTGATTAACATGCATGCACGCCGAAAAAAATATGCGCTGCTCACGCGTCGCTGATGCTTGCTGTGTGAAAACGTCGTTTTCTCTACAAGGTGTGTTTGACTCGAATAAATATTAATATTACATCATGTTTAAAAGGTTATTTTGTTGTAAATATTAGTGTGCAATAATAAACTATATATTTGTTATTGTGTAATGTAATTTAAAGTGAATGAAACCTAAAATAAACATTAAAATACACTGAACAGTTGTGATAATGATGAGAGCTGTGCACGTCCTCTCTGGCTCAGTGCCAGTCAAAGCGGGAAAGCAGTAAAGGCAAAAGTTTGAAATTTTGAATTTAGCAGTTGATCACGTTATTCACTGAACGTTCTAATCACACCGGTGTGATCGTACGCTCCAGGGACCAGCCAAGACTGATCACACCGGTGTGATCGTACGTGTCAAAGGGTTAAACTGCTTCACTAACCACTCTTATCTCTCTCTTTGCTCCTCCAGGAATGATCCTGTTTTGTTTGTTCCTTTGTAGTTTTACTTAGTTTTCACTCAGCCATGTTCACACACACAGATTCACGCATCCCTGCACTTTACATACACCTTACATTGACATTTTCACACCTCATTCCTTTTTCTTTGTTTAAAGTTAATAGTTTTTGGTTTACAATAAAGAACCTTTTTGATTGGCCTATACCTGTTGTTTGTGTTCCCTCATTTTTGCCACAGGCTATGAGCCGGCCTGTGACAAGTGGGGGCTCATCCGGGATATGGGGGGGCCGCCAGTTTCTGGTTGTCTTTTCCAATCCACTGGTTTTGTGTGCATAAAACCCCACCACATGTGACTGCACGAAGACTAGGGGCCAGTTAGTTAGTAGTTTTGGAGGATAGTGGGGTGTGGCTCCTGTCCTTAAACTCAGACTGGCAGCAGGTGAGTTGTGTAACATATTTTTTGGGGCATTTGTAATAGTTGCGTTGGTTGAGGAAAATGTCTTCCACCTTGAGAAGTTTTGTTCAGGTTCCTTCAGAGTTGGCCTTAGATCTGTGTACTAAGGAGCAGTTAATTGAAATAGCTGAAATAGCTTCATTATCAGATTGAGATTGTTGATAAAAACCGTAAAGAGACTGTGAAAGCTGTTTTAAAGCAAAGTCTTAGGGAAGTAGGTGTTCTTTGTGGTCAGTCTGGTAGTAGTGAGGGTGCAAGTTTTCAGTCTATCCCTTCATTAACTTTTGAGCAGCAGAGGGAGTTGTTGCAAATGCAGTTAGAGATAGCACGATTGCAAAATGCCAATAGACCAGAAGGACCACCACAGTTTGATGTTTCACAGAATCTTCGATTGTTGCCTAAATTTGATGAGTCAGATCCAGATACATACTTTACTTTATTTGAGCGTATTGCGGGAGCTAGAGCTTGGTCAGATTTGGATAGGACCATGTTGGTACAATGTGAACTTACAGGTAAAGCACGTAAGGCTTTTTCAGCCCTAAGTGTAGCTGACTGTAAAATTTATGATAAAGTTAAATCAGCAGTTCTGAAGGTCTACGAGCTTGTGCCGGAGGCATTTCGTCAACGCTTTCGTTACAGGAAAAAGCTAGATTCACAAACCTATTCTGAATTTGTTCGTGATTTGACTTCTGCGTTTAATCATTGGTGTACAGCTTGTGAAGTTTGCACTTTTGAGGGTCTGTCTAACTTGATTGTGTTAGAACAGTTCAAAAATTCTGTGTCTGACCAGGTTGCTACATACATTAATGAACGTAAAGTTAAGTCTCCAATTGATGCAGCAGTCCTTGCAGATGAGTACAGGCTAACACATAAAAGCCATTTTGAGGGAAACAGTGACATGCACCATAAAAATAATTTTCCTCCTATGAATAGTAGGTCACCTTTTTCTGGAGCTTCTTTCCAAAGGCCTCAGCAGAAGTTTGGTTCTGGGGGACCTAAAGCAACAGTTAATGCTAATACCTGTCGCTACTGTTTAGTTGAAGGACATTGGAAAAAAAGATTGTCCTTTACTTAAATCAAAAAAGTCAGGTCACTTAAAATCTGCTGTGATGGCAGCTCCTGTTACAGCCTCTCACCACCAAGGTGAGCATTTTCAGCCACTAGTTGAGTTTGGTTCTCAGTCTTCCCATTGTGATTTTTCAGCCTTTATTTCAGATGGTGTAGTGTCCCTGGTAGATGGCAACCAAAATTTTCCAATTAAGATCTTAAGAGACACTGGAGTTTCAGATTCTTTTATTCTGCAATCTGTTCTCCCGTTCTCTAAGGTGTCTGATACTGGCAGTTGTGTGATGGTATGTGGCATGGGTTTAGTTCCATTCTCTTCTCCTTTACATGAAGTTACCCTAAAATGTGGTCTGGTAGAGGGTGATATAGCTTTTGGGGTTAGACCTCAGTTGCCAGTAGAGGGAGTCCACATGATTTTGGGGAATGACTTGGCAGGTAGTAAGGTGTGGGAAGATGGCAACCTAAAAATATTTAAGAAGCAACCTGCAGCGCCACCTGCAAGTGTATCTCCAGATTGCAGCAGTTTGTCTCCTGAGGTATTTCCAGTTTGTGCTATTACCCGCTCTGCCTCTCGTAAGGAAGTTGAGAGTAAGCCAGAAAGTCTTGAGTTGCCAGTTAAACTCCAGACAGAACAGTTGACTAGTTCTAGAGATTCATTGATGGCTGAGCAAAAGTCAGATACTACTTTGGCCGATCTCTTTGATAAAGTTGTTCCTGATTCAGTGGTGAGAAATAGTGCTCAGTGTTATTTTCTTCTTGATGGGCTGTTGGTCAGGAAATGGGTTCCACACTGTGATCGGGGTCTAGGAGAACCAGTTTTTCAAATAGTTGTAGCTACTACTTTGCGAAATAAAGTGTTGCAAACTTCACATGGTGATGTGGCAGGTCATATGGGTGTTCGTAAGACTTATGATCGCATACTTCGTTATTTCTTCTGGCCACGTTTAAAGCGGGATGTAGCTCAGTTCATTAAAACTTGTCATACGTGTCAGCGTACAAGCAAGCCAAACCAGGTTGTAAAGCCAGCACCTTTATATCCAATACCACCTGTGGGGCAACCTTTTGGGCATCTGATTATCGATTGTGTTGGGCCTTTACCACGGTCCAAGTCGGGTCATAACTACTTATTAACGGTTATGTGTCAAGCAACTAGATATCCGGCAGCCTTTTCCTTGCGTACCATAACTTCAAAATCAGTAGTTAAAGCATTAACTCAATTTATTTCAATATTTGGAATTCCAAAAATCATCCAGTCAGATCAGGGGTCTAACTTTACCTCCCATTTATTTGCTCAGGTTCTCAGGCAGCTTAAAGTTAAACACGTCAAGTCTACTGCGTTCCATGCCCAGAGCCAGGGAGCTTTGGAACGTTTTCATCAAACTTTAAAATCCTTGCTTTGTGCTTACTGTACAGAACTGTCTGCAGATTGGGAGGAGGGGTTACCTTGGCTGCTACTAGCTGCTCGTGAGGTAGTGCAGGAAAAGCACAGGGTTTAGCCCTAATGACTTAGTGTTTGGTCATAAGGTACGTGGGCCTTTAGCAGTGCTGCAAGATGGTTGTTTGCCTGAGGAACCACCTCGGAACCTTATTGACTATGTTAACGGTTTTAGGCTGAAGTTGTATAGGGCTGGTGAACTGGCGAAAGAAAAACTAGAATGTTCTCAAAAGAAAATGAAACAGAGATATGACAGACAGGCTGAGCTGCGTGAGTTTGGTCCTGGTGACCGTGTACTCGCTCTTTTGCCACTTGTAAGTTCACCTCTTCAGGCAAAATACTGTGGTCCTTTTACTGTGTTGCGCAAAGTGTCAGATTTGAATTATCTTATTGAAACCCCTGGTCATAGGAAGTCTTCTAAGTTGTGCCATGTGAACCTGTTAAAATGTTATCATTCCCGTGATCTAAGCAAAGTTGAAGGCACTCCAGCAGTGAGGTCAGCGTTGACTGCTGCCCCAGTCGCTGCATCTTGTGGCTTTAACTTTGTGGAGGGGGAAGAAGAGGAGGTAGTTATGGTTTCGGATGAGGTCTTACAAGGTCGGCTGAAAAACTCCCAGACTTTGGAAAACCTTGGGGTTTTGGTATATCATTTAGATTCTGAGAAACGTGATAAATTAGTAGCTCTTATTAGAAACTACCCCGTTTTGTTTTCTGACACCCCATCGCAAACCCACTTAATTGAGCATGACCTAGACATCGGAGATGCTAAGCCTATCAAACAGAGATTTTATCGTGTACCTGAGGAGAAGAGACTGCAATTGGAAACAGAGGTGCAGTATATGTTGGACAATGGTATTGCTGAGCCATGTTGTTTAAATTGGGCTTCACCCTGCCTTCTGGTTAAAAAGTCTGATTCCACTTTCAGACCCTGCACTGATTATAGAAAAGTAAACAATGTTACTAAAGCAGACCTTTACCCTCTTCCTAGGATGGAGGACTGTATTGATCAAGTTGGGTCAGCAAAGTATGTTAGTAAATTTGATCTTTTAAAAGGATATTGGCAAGTACCCCTTACCAAAAGAGCTTGTGACATTGCTGCCTTTATAACTCCATCTGGTTTGTCCTCTTACACAGTGATGCCTTTCGGCTTGAGGAATGCTCCAGCCACCTTCCAGAGGCTGATGAATCAGGTGGTCTCAGGTCTGGAAGGGTGTGCCATGTATTTGGACGACGGGGTCGTCTACTCGGACTCCTGGGAGGAGCATGTCCGGAGAGTGCAAGCCCTGTTTGGAAGACTGGTGTGGGCAAGGTTGACTATCAATTTGGCAAAGTGTGAGTTTGCCAAAGCTACAGTCACATACCTAGGCAAGGTTGTTGGTCAGGGTTTTGTTTGTCCCGTGGAAGCCAAGGTTCAGGCTGTGAAGCAGTTCCCACAGCCCTCCACAAAGAAAGAACTGATGCGCTTCCTGGGAATGACGGGGTACTACCATGCTTTCTGTAAAAACTTTTCGGTAGTAGTGTCCCCAATGACCAATCTGTTGAAGGCCAAGTCTGAATTTATCTGGTCCACCCAATGTCAAGAGGCATTTAATGCAGTTAAGGCTCTTTTGTGTATGGCACCCATCTTGGCAGCACCAAATTTTTTTTTCAAATTGCAGGTAGACGCCAGTCAAATTGGTGCTGGGGCTGTGCTTCTCCAGGAAAATGATGACAATGTTGAGTATCCAGTCAGTTTCTTCTCCCAGAAATGAAATAAGTATCAGCAAAACTACTCTGTAATTGAAAAGGAGGCTTTAGGACTCATCTGTGCTCTACAGCACTTCGAAGTCTACGTTGGTTCCGGTTTGACCCCTTTAACTGTGTTCACTGACCACAACCCACTAATTTTTCTAAAGTCCCTGCAAAATCCCAACCAGCGCTTAATGCGTTGGGGCTTTGTTCTTGCAACCATTCAACCTTGATATTAGACACATTAGTGGTCAGGATAATATCATTGGTGATGCCCTGTCCCGTGCTCCGTTAACCTAGTTTGTATCTTTTCTCTGTTGACCCCTGCTAGCTGTCGGTGCCTCTTTCTCTTAAATTGCTCCCCAGGTACCAGGGCTGCAGAGTTGGAGGGACGGACAGTCAGTCAGGGGATGCGGGTGTCTGCTAGGAGCCGTGATTGGTATAGATATATATTTGTTTTTGGGGCACTTTGGATTGTTTTAAATATGTTGGGCCAAATCCTGTTTTGTTTGTTCCTTTGTAGTTTTACTTCGTTTTCACTCAGTCATGTTCACACACACAGATTCACGCATCCCTGAACTTTACATACACCTTACATTAGGACATTTTCACACCTCATTCCTTTTTCTTTGTTTAAAGTTAATAGTTTTTGGTTTACAATAAAGAACCTTTTTGATTGGCCTATACCTGTTGTTCGTGTCCCCTCATTTTTGCCACAGGCTATGAGCCGGCCTGTGACAACAGTAATCAAGTATGTGTGTATAGAGAGGATTCTTACACAATAATCAGGTAAACACAAGTCTGTCCATAATAATTTTGTCATCTCTTGTGTTACAAGCTGTTAAGACACCTCACAACAAAGTTATATATGTATGTGTTTCAAATATCCCATACCTCTGCAGATGTAGAGTATATGCAAATCTTCTCCTCATGTACTCCAAGGGCTGATGATCATTTTTAGTGTGTCCTAGTTTCTTCACTGACCAGGGCCTGTATTGAACACCATTGTGCTCTCTGCTGTACATCATTCAAGTGCGGTTCCTTGACCTAGGTGAGAGAATGCTGAGTGGAGCATCTGCGGTTGAGAGATAAGCCTGGATACTTGTGCAGAGTTTTACTCCACACCTTTGTATCATTGCAAAAAATAATCTTTTTTTTTCTTATTTAAATCAGGAGTGTCAAACTCATTTTTAGGTCATAGACCGGATTTTACTAAATGTCACCTTATAGGATGAAAGTGCATGCAGAATACACACTCTTCTGGAACTAATAATGTCCAACTTCTTAAACTTAATGCTGCTTACATAACTCCTATTGAGATAAACGAAACAAGGTTTTACCAATTCCATTAACCATAGGCTTTTGGATTAAATATACATGCAATTTATGCATTGAAAATTAATGTTAACACACAAAGTAGTCCTAAAACAAACCGTACAGCTCATTTTAAACACAGGCCTACTACTCTATCAAACTCACAGCACTAAATCAATGCAGTAATATATAATCAGTAGAAACTTGGAAACAAATGTGAAACTCACTTATTACACCAATCATTTTTCTTGCCTGGCCATGTTGTTTTTGATATACATTTTAAATTCAATCACTTTTAATCTAATTTTAATCCTGAATTTTAAACAGATTATTTTTGTTATTTTGATATACTATGGAATTCCAGTGCCATAGGCAAAAAAATGTAAAAATAACAAATCTTTAACTGAGTTAAATAAAAAATGTATGATATGACATTAAAGCTCCCATAATGATGATAATCAGGTCCAAAATTTTTGTGTAACTAATGCACTCAAAAGTTCAACTCAAACTGCACATTTCTCTCACACAGTACCTTGATTCAGGGAGTAATGTATTATAGATGTACCAGGGGACTGAAAGTGAATCACATACAATGAGGCAGTCACAATGGTTGTGTGGTTTGTTTGTTTGTTTGTTTGTTTTAACTTTATTGTCTGTTCAGATTTACTGGACAGAAATTCATCTTTGATACTGGCTTCAACAACATTCTACAACCACATTAAACACATAAAACGCATAATACACACATAATAATTAATAAATACATGATTCGATAAAATACAATATACATAATTCACAATAACAACCCTAATTGAGAATTTGGTTTAAAACAGTCACTGCCAATGGGACAAATGATCTTTTAAAAATATTCTTTCTAGCATACGGTGTACGTAGCCTGCGACCCGAAGGGAGGACTTCAAAGCAGGTGTGAAGAGGATGGGTCTGATCTGAGAACACAACTAGCGCCTTTTTCTCCATAAAATTTAGGAATAATTCTTGCAATGTACTCTGTTTATGGCCGATAATCTTGTTTGCTTCGTTAATTACTCGTGTTAATTTATTCTTTAATTTCATTGTTAAATTTCCATACCATGAGACAATATTATAGGTTAAAATGCTTTCAATCATCGATCTATATACAATAGTTAAGATCCTCCTTTCGATGTCAAGGTTTCGCAACTTTCTAAGTAGGCTTAAACGCTGTCTTGATTTCTTATGTACATAGTTCACATTATCCAAAAAAGAAAGTTTATCATCAATGATTATGCCTAAATATTTAAAATTTTGAACTTGCTCAATCTTTACACCTTTTATAGTTACTTCTTCATATGGAAGTTCAACTGTACATTTCTTATTCTGACTCCCAAAGCATAATTCCTTTGTCTTCTCAATGTTCAATCGTAGATGACTATTGTCACACCATTGTACAAGACTTTCAATATACTCAAAGTAGGTGGGACAGTTCTTGTCTGTTTGGCACGAAATTAAAACCAAATCATCTGCATATTTAATCAGCGTAAGATCATCACTGTTACATTTAAGTTCATTAGTATAAACAGAAAAGAGCAAAGGGGATAGTACACATCCCTGCGGTAATCCAGAATGTAAGACTATGCAGTCAGATAAGATTCCGTTAACACGGACTCTTTGTGGCCTGTTGCTTAAAAAATTCTCAATCCATAAAATTAACCAGCTATGTACACCTAAATCTCGCAACCTTTCTATTAAAATTTGTGGCTGTACAGTATTAAATGCTGATGTAAAGTCCATAAAAAAACATTCTGACATGAGCATTTGTTTTATCTAAGTGATGCTGTGCTTTATGAAGTAAGGTCAGGCAGGCATCAGAGGTGCTCCGATTAGGCTTATAAGCAAATTGTAGTGGGTCAACAGATCCGTTAATTTGTGCTAGAAGTTCCATGCTCACTATGCGCTCCATGCACTTGCACAGAACAGATGTAAGAGCAATAGGGCGGAGATCCTTCGGGTCTCTTGCATAAGTGGTTTTAGGTACTGGAATAACAGTAGTGTTTTTCCATGCTACCGGCACAAAGCCATCGTCTAAAAAGATCTGAAACAGCCTAGTACATACATGCCCAAGTTGTGCTGCACACTCTTTAAGAACAATACCCTTAAGGCCATCTGGACCGCTAGCCTTCTTTGGTTTAATCCTACGGAGCACCTTGATAACCTCCCCTTCCTCTATTCTCATAGGTTCAGGTTCTGTCAGAGTAACATTATGCTCAGTATCTACATGATTGTCAAACCTTGAGTAAAAAACATTTAAATTATTTACAAAACTATAAGGATCATCGTCAACAGCCAGTTGTGCCCGTTTCTGTTGTTTGCCCATCATAATATTTAGTCCTTTCCATGCATCTCTGACATTACCGGTTTTAAATTTATTTTCAACTTTATCTTTATACTGTATTTGGGCCTCCTTTATCTTACATTTAATTTCTTTATTTAATTATCTTACCATGTCTGTCTCATTCCTTAAAAAGGCCATTCTCTTCTTGCTTAAAGTTGTTTAAGATCTTTGTTAATCCAGGGTTTATTGTTTGGAAATATTCTAATATTTTTTGTTTGAACCACTGCCTCTGTACAAAAATTAATATAACTGGTAATTATGTCATTCCAGCCCGTTCTCATCCTTTGGCGTCATATAGGTGACGCTATATGACAAAACGTCGAAATACTACGTACATGGCACCCTTTAGCGTGAATATAACACGCGAACCCAAGGCGTCATAAAGTTGACTGGCATCCTTTAGTGTGAATATGAGACACAGACCCCACCCCACACCTAAACCTACCCATCACTTCGCGTGTTATATTCACGCTAAAGGGTGCCATGTGCGTAGTATTTCGACGTTTTGTCAGGCGTCACCTATATGACGCCAAAGGATGAGAATGCGTTGGTCATTCAAAGACTCATGATCGACATTACAACCATTAAAATCATTAAAAAACAAATTCCAATCAGTGCTTCCAAAGCAATCTCTGAGGTTCTCAATTGAGTCTTTAGTCCATGACTGGACCTGCTGAATGACAGGTTCTGTCCTTTTGAGTGTCTGTCTATATTTTGGAAGAAGATGGATAACATTATGGTCTGAACGTCCTAATGGTGGGTGCAGCCTTGGTACATAAGCCCCGTCCACATTACCAAAACATTTATCCAAAGTTTTACTCAGTCTCGTCGGACAAGTTATATACTGTTCCAAATTCGGCAAAAACGCAGATAATTCGCAGTTGTTAAAATCACCCAAAAGGAACACCGGATCATCCGATGAGTTTCGTAATGCCATGTTGTAACTGGCAGCAATGCCCTCGGCTGCGAATACAAAATTCGGCCCAGGTACATAAACTAAGATAACAGTTATTTGTCCGAACTCACGGGGCAGATAGTGTGGCCTGAAGGACACCGATAGAAGTTCGTAATGGGTTGAGCAATAAGTTCCACGTACCGTGATATTTGTTGCCCAGCTGTTATTGACAAACATACACAATCCTCCTCCGATGGTTTTGGATGATTTCTGACTATCACGGTCCAGTCGAATTAGAGTATATCCCTCGAGATTTATATCATCAGTCTCCTCCGTTAACCATGTTTCAGTGATGCAAAGCAGGTTTGTTTTTTTATAGTCTCTGTTGTGTTTGATTAATGCCTCGAGTTCAGGCATTTTGTTCTTAAGTGATCGAACATTAGTTAGAGTAATCGTGGGCAGGGGAAAACGGCTGCCGCGTCGTTTCAATCGATTCCTAATTCCCCCTCTAGTACCTTTGAGGTGACCAAGAGTAAGGTGGACAGGCAAAATGTCACGTGACTTACATAAAACAACACCTAGGTAACTCAATGTTAAATATACCCCAGGTAAGCAGGTGAATGCCACCCTTTGTATGTTTTGTATTTGTTAGTCAGAGTAATTCAGTTAGGGCGTTTGACGCTGAAGATTTGATGGCTTTTTCTCTTATTTATTTATCTGAGAACTCTTTTATCTGTAAATATTTTGCTTATTTTCCCTTGCTTATATTCACCATAATTATTATTACTATTATTCATCTTTTGTATAATTATTCACTTTTGTTTAATAAATTCTCTTTCTTTCGCATTACTTCGTTACGTGTTGTCTCTTGCCACCCTAATCACACCAAATTTTAACATGACCTCAATGTTACCTCTTTTGACCGTAGATCATAAGAGTTCGTAACAACAAATTCAGAAGGCTCTGCTCTGTTGCGTCCTGTTCCATTGACCACATCAGAATCCTGCTGTCTCTGTCTCAAGTGTCCCCTGATTCAACACCCACAGCTGCTGAATTAATGAAACACAATAAAACAAAGCTTTCAAGAAAGGGCTGCTGATGTTCTTCCCAGCATTTCTCAGATTTTAGTTTTTTTATTGGATGGGATAGAGTGGCCATTATCAAGA
Source organism: Tiaroga cobitis (assembly GCA_030578255.1). NCBI lineage: Eukaryota > Metazoa > Chordata > Actinopteri > Cypriniformes > Leuciscidae > Tiaroga > Tiaroga cobitis. Next base: position 25,918,870 of record CM060595.1, on the reverse strand, counting down.
CTCAGGTTTGCACGTTTTGAGTGCATTTTAACGACACCGTAAATTGTACAAAAAATAAATTTTACAATAAAATAGTAAAACATAAAAAAGACTATACAAGACCAAAATGCCTGTTGAATTGTATGTGTAGAGTGTTTCTGTACATGTATACTGTATGTGCATCATTTATCTTTAAGAAGGTCTTATTGGTGCTCCAAAAGTCCAGGGTATCAAACAGACTATCCTCTGGTGGTGAAATTCTATGCACTGATACCTTTAATGGTGTTGTAAGTTGCTTGAAGAAAATGAGATGAAAGGCTCTGCCGCTGCAGGATTGCGTTCCCCTATTTACCTTTGAACCACAACGAGAACTTCTGAGTTCAAAACATCGTAATTATTGATGACTGTGTATAATCAACCATTTTTTCCTGCCAGACATATTTTCTTATATTTCCTTATGGACTTACTTCCACGGTTTCAGTCATTAGTAATCCGAAGCTCAATAAATTTTTTTTTAAAATAAAATAAAAAAAACCTTGATGAACCATGGATTAACATGGGGGTCTCTTTAAAACGTCTAACTGTAAAGTTGTGATGTAACAGGTGTTTTTGCGCTTTCTCAGGCGCTCATGCATCATATGTAGACTACATTAGATGACACATTTCCATTCTGCATTTTTTTTTTTTGCACTTCTCCACTACAGCACTTCCCCAATCACTATGCACACTGACTCACTTAGTCAGTTTACACAACACCATTTTCAACTAAAAACTTTGGTTACACTTTCTATGAAGCCATGTATGTAGCCAGCACGTTGATTATCGCTGTTGACTTCCAATACCTCACCAAAAATCTAATCCATATTAAGGCATTCACACCATCTCCTGAGCTGAGTGTCAAAATGCCTTATTAAAGTGTGTAGAAATCAGCTGTGGCAGTAGCAGTAGTGGGGAGAACAGAATCAGGATGTGACATATTGGTGGCAGCAGCTGCTGCATAAGCACTTGCCTTGCAATTAAGATTTGCAAGAGAGATTTTCGCTTCTTTTCACTCTTTTCTTTCTCCCTTTTTCAGACTTGCAATTCTTTGTCCGCCATAAACACAACTAAGGAAAAAAAATGTCTTTATGACAGACACAGCCTCGCAGTTTTACACACACATCCAGAGCAGCAATCACAGATCAAAGATGGAGAAGTGGAGAGAGGGAGAGAGAGGGAGAGGGGGAGAGGGGGAGAGGGGGAGAGGGGGGGGGGGGGGGTGTGACAGGCAGCGACAGAGTAAGTGAAAGGGAAAGGGTGCCAGGCATTTCTGTTGCATGTGGCATTTATGACAGTTCTGTCTCTTCTCTCTGACAGCAAATGCACATCTAAGACAAATCTCCTAAATCTATTCCGGCCTGCCTGTCATTGTTTCAGTTTACCTAAGTTTTATTTTCAGTAGAGTGTTTATTGTAAATTTCAAGAGGGGGGAAACAGTAAATTTGTCTTGGCAATTTTATGCCACTCTCTCTTTTTAAGTAAGATTTTTTTTTTTTTACTGTAGCCTACCTTTAAGACTTCTATGTAAATGCTCTGTTTTGATTAGCTAACTTCTTTGCATGTGTTATAAGTAACAGACCCCTTTAATGTAGCTTTTATCAGGACTGAATCTGAACAAAATTGTAGTCATTGGAGATCTAAATTGGAACTGGTTACATCCAGTATCTGATGATTTTAAAGCTTACTGTGACTCGCTAAATCTCTTTCAGCTCGTCGATAGTCCCACCAGACCTAATCTGAAATGTCCAGATAAATTATCTCTAATTGATCTCATCCTAACCAACGTTCCTTATAAAAGGCCGAAACAATGCATGGTTCACTGTAGATTAAGCCAATTCTCTTCATGAGCGTAATAAGGCCTGGGCAAAAGCCAGGAAAACGAGCCTGGATTTTGATTGGCTGCTCTTTAAGAGACTGCGCAATTTGTGCACAGTGGCTATTAGAAAGGCCAAAGCAGACCACTTTTTTATAGAAACTTCAAACAATTTAAATAACCCCTTAAAATTTTGGAAGACGATTAAATCCTTGGCTGGAAATAACACTGGCATCGAGCTGCCACCATGCATTCTTAAAGGGGTCATATAATGCCATTTTCATACAAGTTAATTTAATTATTTAGGGTCTAAATGAAAAGTTTGTAATATACTTTAATTAAAAATTAGTATGGTAAGAAAACACTCATTTTACCTGGTCAAAAACAGCTCTGTTTTCAGCACGCCGTTTCAGTGCATATGCCTTTAAATGATAATGAGCTTCGCTCACTCCGCCCCTCTGTTCTGTGGGGCGTTTTTACAACACACGTGGAGTGTTGCCTTGACAACAGTTAAGGGTATATTTTGAAGAAAGAATGGCAGCGGGAGTCTCTGAGGACACATCTGTGCAACCATATCAGTTTGTACGGGAGTCGCACCCGGAACAAGATGACGGCCCGAAGAAGTTCGACAATTAAGGCTCGAACAGGACGTTTCTGAATGGTTGGTTAACGTAATGTCACTTTGATCTATCTTTGTATGTACTGGCAGGTTAACGTTAGAGTAACTTAGTGAGATGTAAGAACGCTATGTGTTTACTGATGAATATGTACTCAGTTTGAACAATGACAGACTATGATGACTGTGTATGATGACTGTGTTGAAACGCTGCTGTCAATCAACAATCGTTGGAGGGGTGTCCGACCGTGTGACGTCACATGGTCGAACGGCTCGATTTGAGACTGGGAAAAACATATAAGGAGATTAAAACAAAAACATTTTTATCATTATGATGGTTGTGTACAGGCACTGTCAACACACATTTCAGTACAATCAACTTGAAAAAGTGCATGTACCATTATATGACCCCTTTCAGGACTCACATAAATGATCCGATAAGGCTGAAATGCTTGGTTGTTTTAATGAGCATTTTATTGCCTCTGGTTCCTTGTTCGACTCCCTCAACATTTCATATCAGAATCACCCTAAATGACATACTCATGGTCATATTAGAGTCAGTAATTCTTTTAATTTTAAACAATTTCTAGTTTCAGAAGTGCATAAAGCCCTCACACTTTTAGACATTAGAAAATCAGCTGGTCCTGATAAATTGGAGCCTTATTTTCTACAGTTAGCATCTGATTTTATTGCACCGCCTTTGACTTATCTTTTTAATCTCTCGGGCACAAATTAAATTCCACTTATATGGAAATCTGCATTTGTTCTTCCTCTGTTAAAAGGGGGAGACCCTACAGATTTAAACAATTACAGACCCATTTCGAAATTGTCCATCCTGGCTAAGGTTATGGAAACTCTGGTGAATGAACAATTGAGAGAGTTTCAAACTACCAACAATATTTTGTCTAACTCTCAATCAGGTTTTCGTAAAAAACACAGCACAACTACAGCAGCCCTAAAAGTAGTAAATTATTTCATTGACTCTTTAGATAAAAAAACAACATTGTGCAGCTCTTTTCATTGACTTATCTAAGGCTTTTGATTCTGTGGATCACGCAATATTAAAACAAAGACTTCTCAGTGTCGGGTTGTCAGAACAAACAGTCTGTTGGATTGAAAACTATCTATCAGGTAGATCTCAGTGTGTACAGGTAAATTGACTCACTTCCAGCTTAGTATATCCAAGGGTGTGCCCCAGGGGTCAGTGCCCATTTATATTATATAGCCTATCAACATTCTTGATCAAAATGTCTCTAATGCAAATTTTCATTTCTATGCCTATGATACTGTGATATACTGCTCTGCATCTACTCCAAACCAAGCTTTTTGTCAGCTACAACTTGCTTTTGATACTGTACAACGTACATTGTTTGATTTTAAATGACGACAAAACAAAACTTATGTTGTTTTCCAATGCAAAATCAAAGTCACAGAACCTTTTACCCATCACTACTTCTCAGGGCTCAGAGATTGAGTCTGTATCTCAATACAAGTATCTTGGTTTCCTAATTGATGATTCACTCTCTTTTAAACCTCACATTCAGCAGTTAGTGAAAAAAATTGAAGCTGAAACTGGGTTTTTATTTTAGAAACAAATCATGTTTTTCCTTTGAGGCCAAAAGGAGGCTTGGTACTGCTACTTTCATGTCAGTGCTGGACTATGGCGATATTATATACATGCATGCATCTATTACAAGCTTAAAACGTCTCGGTTACGGATGTAACCCTCGTTCCCTGAGTAGGGAACGGAGACGTTCCGTCGGATGACGACGAATGGGGGTTTCGCTTAGAAAGCCTATCCGCTTCGAGTAATACAAAACGAGCCAATGGCAAAGAAATGCCATGGGTCTGCAGAATTTGCATGGAGCAGCTCCGCCCCACCTCGTGGGTATAAAGGGTGGAAATTCCAGCAAAGCTGTATGTTTCCTCGCTAAGGGAGCCAAGACTGAGCTCAGGCGATCCCCGCGGTACAGCGGAAAGTGGCAGGAAGACGGAACGTCTCCGTTCCCTACTCAGGGAACGAGGGTTACATCCGTAACCGAGACGTTCCCTTTCGTTGTCACTCCGAGTTCCGTCGGATAACGACGAATGGGGATACCAGTCTAATCACGCCACCTTCTCGGCTGTCTTCCAGTGCCCTGCGTAATCTGAGATCCCTGTCGTGAGACAGCACAGACGAAGGACTCCTATTAGCACAGGAATACCAAGGTACACTGGGGAGCATATCCCAAGGTTTTTAAGGGAATATGCAATTACTGCCAACCCAGAGGGGGGGGACTTAGAAAATACACATATGACCCGAGGGATGCATATGGGGAATCACTGGGGTGTCCAGCCGCAGGTGGAATATTTCAACCCCAGGGGTGGCAAGGTGGCTTGCCAAGGGAAAGACACATGCTCAAAGAGGCTTACAGTGGAAATACATATGTGGGGGTAGCTCATAGGAGGTACCATGCACACGGGAGGCACCTAGCCGACGCGCAGGCAAAAGACACTGGCGCCAGCATCAGGAGTGCTGGAGGAACTCAGGGCTTTCGGGGAAGCTCACCTGAGGAGAATATCGCACGTATCCAGTCCGTGGAGTGGAATGGCGAGCAAGCGAAGACACCTAACGGGTCCCATGTTAGCTTGAAAAAAACAGTACATGGGAGGAGACTGGCTCCACTCGGAGATTGTAGAATCTGGCGAATGTGTTAGGTGTCGCCCAGCCTGCAGCTCTGCAGATGTCTGTTAGCGAGGCGCCATGCGCTAGAGCCCAAGAGGACGCCACACTCCGGGTGGAGTGGGCAGTCACACCAAGGGGGCACGGTCGACCTTGCTGTTGGTAAGCCAAAGCAATGGCGTCCACTATCCAGTGAGACAACCTCTGCTTGGAGAGAGCCTTTCCCTTCAGTCTCCCACCATAACAGACAAAGAGCTGGTCTGAGGTCCTGAAACACTGCGTTCTGTCTACATAGATGCGGAGAGCACGTACTGGACAGAGCAGTGCCAAGGCTGGGTCTGCCTCCTCCGGGGGCAGCGCTTGCAGGTTCACCACCTGGTCCCGGAAGGGAGTGGTAGGAACCTTGGGCACATATCCAGGCCGGGGTCTCAGGATCACGTGAGAGTAAGCCGGCCCGAATTCCAGGCACGCTTCGTCAACGGAGAATGCGTGCAGGTCCCCTACCCTCTTGATGGAGGCCAATGCAGTCAGAAGCGCTGTCTTCATTGACAGGAAGTTAAGCTCAACCAACTGCAAAGTCTCGAAGGGAGCACTCCGCAGGGCAGTTAGCACCACTGCGAGGTCCCAAGAGGGTACGAGAGGAGAGCGAGGAGGATTCAGTCTCCTCGCTCCTCTCAGGAACCTGACGATCAGGTCGTGCTTCCCTACGGACTTACCTTCTATAAGGTCGTGCTGTGCGGCAATGGCGGCGACATAGACCTTGAGGGTGGAGGGAGACAGCCTTCGCTCCAACCCATCTTGAAGAAAGGAAAGCACGACACCGATCGAACATCTCCGGGGGTCTTCTCCGTGAGAAGAACACCAGCTGACGAAGAGGTTCCACTTCAACGCGTAGAGGTGTCTCATGGACGAAGCTCTAGCGGAAGTGATGGTAGCCACCACCGCTGGTGGTAGGGTACTCAAACCTGCCTCATCCCGTCCAGGAACCACACGTGGAGGTTCCAAAGATCGGGACGAGGGTGCCATAGGGTGCCCCGTCCCTGAGAAAGGAGGTCCTTCCTCAGAGGAATCGGCCAAGGAGGTGCTGTTGCGAGGAGTACAAGTTCGGGGAACCAGGTCCTGGCGGGCCAGTAAAATGACCTGCTCCTCGTCCTCCCTGACCTTGCGCAGGGTCTGCGCAAGAAGGCTCACTGGGGGAAACGCATATTTGCGGCCCCGCGGCCAGCTGTGCGCCAGAGCATCCGTGCCGAACGTGCCCTCGGTCAGGGAATAAACTGGGCGCAATGAGTCGAGTCGTGAGAGGCAAACAGATCTATCTGTGCGTCCCCGAACTGGTCCCAAATCAGCTGAACCGACTGGGGATGGAGTCGCCATTCTCCAGGGAGGGGCTGAAGCCGTGAGAGGTCGTCGGTTGCACAGTTCAGAGCTCCGGGGATATAAAAGGCACGAAGCGACCTCAGATGCTTCTGACTCCATAGGAGTAGGTGGCGGGCGATTTGCGACATACAGCGGGAGCGCAGACCACCCTGATGGTTGATGTACGCTACAGTCGCGGTATTGTCTGAACGGACTAGTACATGCTGGCCCCTGAGCACGGCTCGGAAGCGGCGCAGGGGGAGCTGTACAGCCAGCAACTCGAGGCAATTGACGTGCCATAAGCGGTGGGGTCCTGTCCAGGAGCCCGCGGCAGCACGTCCGTTGCACATGGCGCCCCAGCCCGTGGCAGAGGCATCTGTCGTTACAACAACATGCCGCGAAGCTCATTCCAGAGCCACAGCTGAAGCGGTCTCATATGAAGCAATCCGAGCGGCGTTGCCACGGCTGCAGATGCCATATGCCCCAGGAGCCTCTGAAAAAGTTTCAGTCGAACCGCACTCTTGCCCTCGAACTGTCTCAGGCAAGTCAGCAGTGATTGTGCGCGCTCGCTCGTAAGCTGCACGGACATGGCGACCGAGTCGATCTCCATACCGAGAAAAGAGATCCTCTGCACGGGGCAAAGTTTTCTCTTCTCCCAGTTGACCCGAAGGCCCAGACGGGCTACATGGCGGAGCACCAAGTCCCTGTGTTCGCAGAGCTGATCTCGAGAGTGAGCTAGAATCAGCCAGTCGTCGATATAGTTCAGGATGCGAACCCCGTGTTCCCGGAGGGGAACAAGGGCTGCCTCGACGACCTTCGTGAAGACGCGAGGAGACAGGGCTAGCCCGAAAGGGAGAACTGCGTACTGATATGCCTGCCCCTCGAAAGCAAACCGAAGAAACGGTCTGTGTCGAGGGAGAATGGAGACATGAAAGTAGGCGTCCTTCAGGTCGATCGCTGCAAACCAATCCTGGTGCCGCACACATTCGAAAACGTGTTTGGCGGTGAGCATCTTGAACGGCAGCCTGTGAAGGGAGCGGTTCAGCATGCGCAGATCCAGGATTGGCCGTGACCCACCTGTTTTCTTGGGGACAATGAAGTACGGGCTGTAGAAGCCGGACCTCATTTCGGCTGGAGGGACAGTCTCGATCGCACCCTTCGCCAGCAAGGTAGCAACCTCCGCTCTCATGATAGGGGCATTGCCAACGACCATAGTGGAGCGGACTCCCCTGAAGCGGGGAGGAGACCGCACGAACTGAATCGCGTAGCCGAGCCTGATCGTTCGTGCGACCCAGCGGGACAGGTTGGGAAGCTCTTGCCAAGCTCCCAACGACTGTACCTGCGGAATCAAATGAACTACAGACTTCCCCCCTGGTGGTGCAGCGAGGCGGAATGACTGGCCCAGACGTGGACGGCATAGCGGCCCGGTGTGGGGGCACAGTCATTGACCGCGTCCTGACAGAGCAGATCAGGGAAGGACGAACGTTCCACGGGGGTCTGCTCTGCCAGGGGTCTGGCGTCAGAGGAGGATGAGAGTGGTACGGTCCGGGGACGGCACGCACTGTCATACGGCTCTGGGACAGAGGAGGACGAGGGGTGCACGGCCCGGGGGCGGCGCACCGTGTCGTCCGAGAACTCTGTGTGCTCAGGGATGAATGTGTCACTTCTTTCTTTAACCACATAAGGGTGCTGCCCACCCGTGGGTGAGCAGCGGTGGAACAAAAGATTCTCCTGCTACCAGGACCAAGGAGTAGCAGGACCAAGGAGCAGGACCAAGGAGCAAGGTAGCAGGACCAAGGAGTGGTCCTGCTACCATCTCCCGAGAAGTGATCATCATCCCTGAGCAGCCCGTCTCAGGAGCGCCGCTTGGCCCGGCGTTTAGCGGGGGGCGGGGCAGGAGAGGGCTGGGGCGCCTTCTTGCGGCTTCCTCCACGACCGGGCCCAGGTGAAGGCTGCTGCTTGGGCCGGGCGGGAGGGGCGGGAGCCGCAGGAGGGCGCCCTCGGCGGCAAACAGACTGAGTATTCTACCCGGTCGGCTGGGTCGAGGCAGCAGCGGGCCGTCGGGGCAGAATGTGCTTGATCGCCTCAGTCTGTTTCTGTGCAGTCGAGAACTGTTGGGCGAAGTCCTCGACTGCTCCGCCGAAGAGGCCGTCTTGTGATATGGGGGTGTCGAGCAGCCGAGACCGCTCGGCATCCCGCATATCAGCAAGATTCAGCCACAGGTGTCTCTCCTGGACCACGGCTGTGGACATCACCAAACCCAGGGAGCGTGCAGTCACCTTCGTCGCTCGGAGAGCAAGGTCGGTGGCGGCGCGCAGCTCATTAAAGAGCCCTGGGTCTGTCCTACCCTCGTCCATGTCCCTGAGCATCTGGGCCTGGTAGACCTGCACAATGGCCATGGCATGCAAAGAGGTGGCTGCCTGTCCCGCCACTCCGTAGGACTTCGCCACAAGTGTAGACGAGTACCTACAGGCTTTGGATGGGTGCTTAGGCTCACCACGAGAAGAAGCGCTCTGAGGACACAGTTGCATCGCAACAGAGCGTTCAATCGGGGGGAGCCCAGTGTACCCACGGGCAGCCGCCTCATTGAGGGGAGGAAAGGCGGATGAGACCAACGAGCGGTCACGGGAAGAGCTGGGGGTCTTCCAGGACTTCGAGATCTCATCATGCACATCCGGGAAGAAAGGTATTGGGGTTTGACGCGGACGGGGGTCCGCGGCCTTACCCAAGTACCAATCATCCAACCGCGAGCGCTCGGGACAGGGTGGAGGGGACCACTCTAACCCGATGCTCGCGGCGGCCCGGGCAAGCATGGCCGTCATCTCCGGATCCGACTCAGGCACAACCGTATGCACACCGGCAGGTGGCAGCTGCGCTGAGTCTTCACTTCCAGAAGATTCAGACCCACCTTGTGATGCTGCAATAGACATCGCGTCCTCCTCTGGAGCGCCAAAGGAAACCCGCGGGGCATCCGAAGATGGTCCCGCGGAAATCCCCTGAGCACTCACGGACTGCAACACTGGAGAGGGTGCGGCTGGGCACGGACTGGTAGTCGGCGCTTTGTTCCAAACCGTCACCCTCAGATCACCCTGGCCACCAGCCGAAGTACCAGCTCTATTTCTAGAACCAGTAGAACGGGGGGTGGATGAGGGGACTCTCACTCTTGCGAGATCACTGAGTCTCGACCGTAATGTTGCGATGGTCATGTTCCCGCAGAGAGAACATGAGTCATCCACGAGCGCTGCTCTAGCGTGATCAATGCCCAAACACACTATGCAACGCTCGTGCCCATCAGAGATGTCAACGAGTCTACCGCAACCAGAAGTGCACGGGCGATGCATCTTTAAAAAGACGTGCCACGTGCAAGCTCTTTTGTGAGAGAAAAGAAACTCTTACTGTGTTGAAGCGCCCGGGGAGACACACACTCGCTGTCGAATCACAGACAGATAGGCAGGAAGCGCGCGCTCGCCGGAGATCGCCGTCACACCAACACCAGAGAATCTCGCTCGTCTGTAGAACTGACAATATCAGGAATGGCTTGTGGAACGAAGGATGAACTTGGCTCCGAAGCGAAAACATACTGCTTTGCTGGAATTTCCGCCCTTTATACCCACGAGGTGGGGCGGAGCTGCTCCATGCAAATTCTGCAGACCCATGGCATTTCTTTGCCATTGGCTCGTTTTGTATTACTCGAAGCGGATAGGCTTTCTAAGCAAAACCCCCATTCGTCGTCATCCGATGGAACTCGGAGTGACAACGAAAGGGAACTGTTGGATACTGTTTACCACGGAGCTCTTAGGTTCATCACAAACTTTAGAGCACTTACTCATCACTGTTCTTTGTATAATCGGGTTGGTTGGTCTGCATTGTCCACCCGTAGACTTAATCATTGGCACATTTTTATCTATAAAGCTATTCTCGGTCTGCTTCCCCCATACCTTCAATCTTACATCAAAAAGAAAGGCACAGGAAGATATTGTCTTCGTTCTGAGGACTTAGTAATTGTTATCTGTCCCTCAAGTCCGGACCGAATTGGGAAAAGGGACGTTTAAGTATGCGGCCCCCTGCGTTTGGAATCAGCTGCAAAATGTCCTGAATCTTCAGGAGCCGATTTCACTTGTTGATTTTTTAGTTACTTTTAAATGACATGGAGGACTTTTAAATGACATGGAGGCTACACAAACTGTCTGTAGATGTTATGACTGACTATTCTGACGATCTTTGCTGTTGTTTATCGCTTGTAATAAATATATATGAAACTTTGATTTTTATGACCTTGTAATTCACTATTTTTTATGTTTTATGTTAATGTTATATGTTATATGTTTTTATGTCTGCAACCTTGTCAATTGTGCTGCTGCCTGTCTTGGCCAGGATGCTCTTGGAAAAGAGATTTTTATTCTCAATGAGTTTTCTTTCTGGTTAAATAAAGGTAATATACATGCGCAAAATAAAATTATATATTCATAAAATACATTTAAAAAATGCAAAACACAATTCGTAGATATACAACTGTGCACGAGTTTATCCTTGAATTTGAATGTGCAAATCATCATTCACGTGTGAATCGCCTTGGATGTGTGTGTGTGAGAATGTGAGAGACTTTCCTGGCAGTGCTTTCCTCGTAACACAGAGCAGTCGTACTCTTTAGCCAATCAGATTTAAAGGGATACTCCACCGTTTTTTTCATATTAAACTATGGTATTCCCTTAACTAAGACGAGTTTATTTATACCTCTCTCGTCTCAGTGCGTGCACTAAATCGCTCTGTCTTGCGGAGAAACTTTGTTAGCACTTAGCTTAGCCCAGTTCATTCAATAGGATCCAAGCAGAGAAGCGACCAAACACCTCCACGTTTTCCCCATTTAAATACAGTTACTCGAGTAGTGTAACTCGACCAAGAACGGTGACACAAAATAAAACGTTGCGCTTTTCTAAGCGTGTAAAATGGATAACTATATTGTATGGCGGAATACCATAGCAAGTGCTTGGGAGCACTTCGACTTGGTGCAGTAATATCATCACTCGTGAAAAATCCTCTCCCCGGCCCCCGCTCCCTCTCCTCCTCCCTCTCATTTCCGTCAATAGAACCAACGTGACTTTTACCACCTGTGGTATTAGCAAACTGCAAGAGATCATTTGCAATGGCGGACTTTGTAGATGATTATGACTTGTTTGTAGCAGACCCAGAGCCATATCTGTTTGAACCCGAGTACACGGAGAAGGAATTAGCTCTTATGGACCGTGAGAGGGAAGAAAGATGTGAACCAGAACAGACCGGAGCCAGCTAAAGAACACGGGCAAACAGAAATTGGTGGTGCTAGTGTGACTGTTTAAGAACAGATGCCGACCGAAATTGAGAGCCTGTGCTGTTCAGAATGGGACCAGGTGTTGCCATCGATGGTGGGGGTCAATGTAGATCCAGAAGACCCTGGACAAACCGCATGTGTGAGGCAGAGGCAATCGGAAACCACTGCCATCATGTGTGGTCGGGACTATACGACAAAGATATCCTTCTGAGTCCGGTGTCTATGTTGGATTTCAAGAACTACATGAGGCAATGGATATGTAAGTATATGACTGTTACTGGACAATATGTGCTGGGCCCTGAGTTCAGACCTAAATTATGTTTACATGTTTTACAGACATCTGTGGGACAATTCCACTGCAGCTTGCGTCAGAATAGTAGACTACCTGTTTCTATATTTTTCTATATTACAACCATTATGTAGATGTCTTTATAACTTTTTTATTTTCAATTTCCTCATTTGTATTCAATTCAGTTTCCTATATTTGATGTGTATACATAAAGCTTTGAACCAACATCTAGAGTGATACTTTTATCTCGTTTGCTAAATCAAATGGCTTCTGATATAATCACTCATGCAACATCCAGAATCTTTTTTTTTCAATTCAATTCAATCCCATAGTAAATACGATAGGCCATGTGTTCTCTAGGCAAAAGGTGTTTTGTCAGATTTGTTCAACCATAAGTGAAGTCACAATTTGGGAAAATGCGTAATTTATTTAACAATATAAAAACAAAAATATGAACTATAATAACTGACATTTGCCTTCTACACTTGCTATGCAAGTACAAGTCCCCTCCTGTGGTTTTTCAATGGCACAGGTTCCTTTTCATGTCAGCTGTAAACAAGAGTTACAATGGCTCCGATGGACCTTTGAATCTTGAGGTGTGTGACTGTATGACCTCCTCTTTGCTGGGCTTTGTTAGCAATGCAATTTTGGCAGCTAGGCAAGGTACTTGGATGCGGGATGATGCGTCTTTGAATCTGATTGTGGGGTCAAGTCTTCTTTGGATCACTCTGTCCATGAGGTCATCTCTGAATTTTTGAGTCGTCTTCACATTGGTCTAGCAATCCACTGCTTTGATTGCTTTTGAAAGACAACATTGTGTCTTGTGAGGCCTGAAATCAAAAATAGTATGAACAAACGTGCTGGAAGTATAGTAAATGTATAATTTTTATATTTATAATGTTATTACACATGTTAGGACTGTGGCTATTTATGTTTTTTATGCAAAAAAATAAATAAAAAAGTATTAGTCAGTCTTATCTGTGCCATCATGTATTTGAAGATCATGTTCATGTATGGTTGACAGATAGAGAAGTGCAGGGAAAACACACAGTGACATTACAGTAATTTGCATTCCTTTAGTACCCACCAGCTGCTGTTGTTGCCTGTTCCCGCTTTGTGGAGTGATTCGCGTTGTGATCCATAATGGCTAGCATAGTGCGTGCCTTCATTGAAGGGTATTGAAAATGAAGTCGCTTTGGACAGTACTTCAAAAGGGCATTGTGAAACACCTCAAGTTGTCCTGAAAAATAAAACAAAAGAAAATGCTTTACAATGTAAAAACAAGAGCATGACAAGTTGTGTGTTCTTTCGAAGCACTGTGTCATGAATGGGATGGTAGTATTGACCAAGTCTGGTGTAACATTCCCCCCCTCAAACAGACTTATTGCAAAATAGTTTCTCAGAACCTATTCTCACTGAGACAGCCTTGACTTGAATCATATTACTATTCTGCATGTCAAACTCTTTGATTCACATACCTGTGTGTTTGAACAGTGTCATCTGTTGTAGGTCTTTTATGAGACGTGTGTCCATAATCATTGCTTGAAGGGCTTTGAAGGCAGGGGAATTCCCTCTTTTTTTCTTCAGACTTTTGTTGAGGTTTTTGCTTAATTAGCTTAATATGCTATTTATTTTTAAAGCAATAAAACAGAAAGAAAGTTGTCCAGTTCTTTATATTGCACATGCAGGGTTTTTCCTGGCTTAAAATGAGGCGAAGGTGGTAAAATCGTGATCATGTATTTTAATAAGATAATAAAATGTGTATTTTTCGTAGACCATCATATAGTCTGCTGTGTGGCACAGTATTTTTGTAGGTGGATCTCGGTACCTCTAGGGGGGTCCGGGGCATGGCCCCCCGTGAGAAAATTTTGTACATTTTAAAGATAAATTAATTAATCTGGTGCACTTTGTGTCCCCCGAAATCCACTGTTAAAAATAAATAATCCAACTGCCCAAACATATGATATTCTCTGATTTAGATATCTGATCATCGCATTACAATTATTCAAATTATCAGTGTTAAGCATGATAATATGGTTAAATATCACACTGAAGCTGATTTAAAAATAACATTTACTTAAAATTAAAGTTCTTTTTTTGGCAAAATTACATTTTCTTACTAGCCTAAACAAAGTCTGTCTTACTAAACTGAAACTTGCCAATTGAAACCCTTCAAACTTCAAGCTTTTAAAACTACTTCAAACTTTCTAGTTAGGCTTTTTCTAGAGAACTTAAAGTTTGTCTACAAACTTTTTTATCTAATTGTAAAGTGTTAGCAAATTATGATAAACATCATGTACACGTTACCACGCTGCCTGATTCAAGCAGATCGTGGCTGTTGATGCATGAAAATACAAATTCAGCATTAACATTTAGCATGTGTATTATAATTTGAAGGGCTTTGATAACATATCTGTGAAAATAAAAGGCCTTACGAGTAAAATAGATTGAAAATATTGCATGTTTGTTCGGGTAGTGAATTTACAACAAAACCTGTTAATTATTCAACAAGAGAAACAGGCATTGTGCTATTCGGCACAATTCGGATACTACATGACAACTTACTTACAGTGCTTGACTTTTTCGTGAAAAAGGAGTGAAGAGTTTTTTGCCATTTTGAACTCTATGAAACTGATGGATTCGGCGCGGGTGCGCGCATGGGCATGCCGTAGGCTAATGCACGAGTGACTGATTACCATGGAAACGTGAAAGTCACGTATGTAGATAGACTATCCTTGATTCTTTGGATTTTAAATCTCGATGTAGGGTTTACACACCGGCGAAAACCTCAGCTTGTCGTAGACACACTTGCCCTATGAAAAAGTGCGGGGGACGAATTTACATTGTATAAAAAGTCCCATGGAAATGAGTCCACCGCACACATTATACAGACCCATACAAAGTCATGCGTAAAACACTGTTAACAGACAATAATGGAGATAAAATATTTGGGGTTGTTTTCTAGCTATACAGCTTAGAATAACAGTAAACTAACCTTTGGCGACATGCCACGGATCAAACTGATGAATGATATGTAGATATTATCATAATTAACTCTCATCATTTTTCTTATGGACGGATGCCGGTCTGTGGTGACCACTTTTACATCAATGCCCTCATCCAGGATCTTCTCCAGGCCTTTCTTGAAGGCCAGTGGTTCCATTGCGACCGAACTGGAGGCCTGGGAAACCTATAGAGCACAAATGAATGCATGATGACGTCTAAAAACATGTTATAGAATTCACCATAGATTTGTGGAAATAATTGACAATTTACCTGCATCATCTCAAACCCCACGATCTGGTTAGTGGAGTCATCCATAAAAGAATAAGTGTTGTATTTGCTGGAGTGTCCGGGGCTGTCACTTCTGCCGTCTCCACTTAGCTGCACTCCTTCACCGTCTTCGGTTTGGCAAATTAATCTTGCTTTGATTATGTTCTCCTGTTGTGTGTATGATTTCTCAATCGCTGGGAGCAGGTAGCTTGCCTGTATGTTGTAAAAAGTTGCCTGCAGGGGCAACTGCAGGTTGAAAAGTCCAGCCCAGTCAGCTATGTCCGTGTATGTTGAGCTGGTAAAGAGAGTGGCAGCTGCTGCGAAAAGGTTATTTTCCGCCATTCCACGTATATTGGGACATGACTCCCATTGTCCCATATGGCCATTGCTGCATTGCCAATTTATATTGATTCTACTGCCGAACTGTGTTACTGTCTGGTTCAGGTCACACAACGCAGCACCACAGGTTGTACATTTCTGAAAGAGTTCCATGAGCTTGGACTCATTTACAATCCACTTCCTCTCCTTCCAACCTCTGGCTTGTCCAGAGATGCTTGAAGAGCTTCCTGTGGTGGTGGTGGAGGGGCTTGAATTTGGCACAACGCTGGTGTCTGTGGTATCGACAGCAGGCTCTGAGGTCATGCTGACATCAAACACTGATGTTGCACTCATGTCCATCACAGTAGCTTCAATGTGGTGTGTTTCCTGTTGTAGACAAATAAAAATAAAAATATGCATTGGTTTTGGATACCAGTGCCACATCCAGTACATCTTGAGTAAATAATTACATGACTTGATAGGAAATAAAGTGTAATGGTTTCCATAAATTGTATTATGGATTATTGATAGCAAACATAGAAGCTGGCCACTCACCTCAAATACAAGACTTTTTCTTGGACTACACATGGCCATCATTGTGGATGTCGATGTCGATCAGATGTCAAATAAATGTAGGTCATATTGCAATCATACAGTAAGTCTGTATAAAACATGAAGATTCATTAGCTTACTGATTGCATTGTCCATGTGGGAGCCAGGGCAACAGCTGGTTTGCTTGAACGTAAAGGACTGGTTAGCTGTACAGACTGGTCGAGTTACAGACAAGGGCACTTTGAATGCAGCAGTAGGCTCTTCAGCTCTGTGCTTCTGGGGGGAATGAGGTACACCAACAAAAAAGTTTTCCTCTTGTTCTGGCAGATCTTGCTGTACGTCATTCAACTCTGCCTGTATAATAATTGACAAAATTATGAGAGAAATAACAATCACAAGAATAATTTTTTGGGAAAACAAGTAAAAACACTACCATAATTTATATATATATATTTTTTTTTGCATTCTTCCGAGTAAGAATAAAGTATTGTTACAGGGTATTACAGAAGTAGACAGTAGCCAACTCTTTCAGTGTTTCACCTGAGACAAAAATACCCCTCCCTCCTACAATTGTCAGACAAGGCATTAGCATGGTAGACCTAGCGTCAGTGTTTCACCTGAGACAGAAATACCCCTCCCCCTACCATTAGTCAAGGTATTAGAATGGTAAATGTAACCTTGCAGTCTGTGATACAGAGAATCAGATTTGTTGACACTATAACGTTATACTACGGGCTTATACGGTTTTAGGCTTACATTTTTATTTCTGAGCTCAGTCCTTATGTAAATCAAACAGTCACTTCTTATTGCCTGTCTCAGAAGCGCACTGATTTCACAGCTATGTTACTCAGCTAAGGTTACTGACACTTCCAGGAAAACCAAATACCATGCAAAAGTACTGTACACTTACAGCGTTTGGTGATGATCTACTTTGTTGTTTTAGTGATTTGAATATTATCGGTGTAGCCTCATCCATAGGCGTGTTCCTGTCAGTGGTGGAATGTAACGAAGTACAAATACTTTGTTACTTTACTTAAGTACATTTTTCACATATCTTTACTTTACTTAAGTAGAATCAATAGTGCAGACTTATTACTTTTACTTCGTTACATTTTGCAGCAATTATTATACTTTCTACAACGTTCTGTTACATTTTCGTTACATTTTCTGATCAGTTTTCCCCTGGCAAAACGTCATCCTGGCCGTCCGTTCGTTGCACGTTTGTCTCACCAGTGAAGTTTGGTTGCCATATCAACCCGGTCACACTAAATGCGTCTCTATAGCACGCAGTGTGTTTATCGTGCAATTTATACGCGGAAATTTGTTTTTACGTGCATAAGATACGCATGGGTAGGTTTAGTAGTGGTGTGGGGTGCGTGTGTAGCATATTATACGTTTGGTTAGAATTAGTATGGCAAGCCAAGAGGTTCAGAATTAAGCCATAAATTAATCGCTTTTACAGCCAAACCCCGTCAAATTAAGCTTGATGTGTATATTGCTTAATTGCAAGCTTGTTCAGAAATGGTGACAAAAGCTTAAAAAATAACGGTTTTTCTATCATTATTGAACATCATTATAGGATTATTAGGTTGAATGAGTTAGGATTAACTGTTTTATTAATCATTAGAATAAAGACATTAAGAGAATAAATTGTTATGCAAGTACTTTTACTTTTAATACTTAAAGTACATTTAAAATCAGGTACTTTTTACTTTTTACTTAGAGCAACGCCAAGGAACTTTTCCTCAGCGGTCGCCCTACAGGTTGGAAGCGGAATTGTCCATTACCGCTGTCGTAAATGATTTAGCCTACCGCAGCCTACTTTCACACGCGCACGCTCGCTGTTTATCCAGCACCGGCTTTGGAATCAACAATGGCAGACATCCCAACCTGCAAGAAGTTATTTCAGGGAGGTATATCTTGGTGACTGGATTGTTGACGGGGGGTGGCGGGTTGGTTGACTAGCTTTCGTGAGGCACACTCGCAAGGTCTCTCACGCTCTACCTCTCTGCCGTGCTCGCGTTATGTATGTTATGCGCGCAGTATGTTCTGTCTCGCATGCGCGCTCTAGATTCCGGCAGATTTGAACTAATTTGCGGGGATCAGGGAGACGCTATAGACTTGGGATGTCTGCAATGGCCATAGACAATTTGAGGAAGTGGTGGGGGAAGTGACGTATGCCGTAAAGCAGTCGAGTTTTGTAGTTCTTTTTGTGCTCGGGTTACTACCTGAAACCCGAAGTTACATAGTGCGAGTGAAAGCGATACAGACCACGTCAGGCTATGGCAGACGTGTCATTTAACCTATTGTAAGTCGATGTACCATCACAAGGGTCTTGGAAATATATTATGAAGGTTGAAAAGTTCCATAGTGTTGCTTTAAGTAGGGTTGTCATTGTGGTACTTCTACTTTCACTAAAGTAAATATGTCTCTGGTTATTTGTACTTTTACTTAAGAACTGAGATTCAGTACTTCCTCCACCACTGGTTCCTGTGCAGGTATAGTCCTCCTGTGTGAAATGCTCGGAGCAAACACGGAGTCTTCACCGGTGTTTTTGGATTCTTGTTCAAAGCAGCTAACCAAGCTCTCCGCTGTATGTGGTGAGTTGGAATTCTGTGAAACATGACGGCACTATATACCTTCTGCTTGTTATCACAACCCTTTACGATGCACGTTATAACCATGTTTGTCCACAAACTATCTTCCTACAACCTGATACTTCGTCAACTCTGCTCAAACTACTACTACTGGTGGTGCAGGTCACGTTGGTTCTATTGACGGAAATGAGGGGAAGCGGGGGCTGGGGAGAGGATTTTTCACGAGTGATGATATTACTGCGCCGAGGCGAAGTGCTCCCCAGCACTTGCTATGGTATCCCGCCATACAATATAGTTATCCATTTTACACGCTTAGAAAAGCGCAACGTTTTATTTTGTGTCACCGTTCTTGGTCGAGTTACACTACTCGAGTAACTGTATTTAAATAGGGAAAACGTGGAGGTGTTTGGTCGCTTCTCTGCTTGGATCCTTTTGAATGAACTGAGCTAAGCTAAGCGCTAACAAAGTTTCTCCACAAGACAGAGCGATTTAGTGCACGCACTGAGACAAGAGAGGTATGTTTTAACTCGTCTTAGTTAAGGGAATAACATAGTTTAATATGAAAAAAAACGGTGGAGTATCCCTTTAAGCTTATCAATCGACCAATCAGTATCACGTGAGGGTGGGCCTACCTGCATGTTACGTCATCAGCTTCAAAACCAGCTCCATGACCAGTTCATGGCTGAGCAGAGGTAAGTGCAGTTAATCGTACATTTCTGTGTTAACTGAAGTTAAAGAAGTTTGAGATCAGAGGTAAGTGCAGTTAATCGTTCATTTCTGTGTTAACTGAAGTTAAAGAAGTTTGAGATCAGTTGAAGCAATAGTTTATGAACTATTAACTGATGTAAGCAAGTGCTGTTGTAATCAGATGTCCCATAGGTTGAAAGTCTCTTCACATCCCGATAGCAGTCACTGAGTTAATTGGTCTAAATCTATGCATGTGTATAATCTGTGGAAGGCGTAGGACCACAAAATGTTAGTCCAATCATTGCATGTGATGTTCTACCTGCCTGTCAACATAATTATTTCCATACCTCCATGAACCCTGCTGGCGCAGACATCACACATCTTCAGTGCGTTTCATGCTATCCAGAGTTAGACAGACCTCAGTTACTGAGCACCGCAACTGAAACAGCAGCCATCTTTTACAGATCCTCCTGAACCAAAACATTGAGCTTATGCTGCATTCACACCATAACTACTGTAATTTAGAAGAGAGGGAAACCTAGAGAAATACCAGTGTTTTATGGAGATCCTCTTCAATTATTTGAATTTGAATTTGAATTATTTATGCAAGCTTTCGACTTGATTTGTAGAGGCTTTTTGTCCACAAATTATTCCAAAATTAAAGCCACCCATCTTGTTTGAAGGTTGAGGGATTCTTTGAAGCACATAATCCAAGAAATTACCTCCATACCCAATATAATTGCTAAATAAAGTATTTATTTCCATAAGAAAGCAACAAAATAGGTTAATGTTGGTCAATACAACAATCTGTGGTCGAAAGCTGTGTGCTCTCTCCACCTTCACACCTGATTCCTCCTTCTTCTTCTTCTTTTAGTTTTTTAGTTTTATCAGGTGCATACTGCCACCAACTGTTCCAGAGTATGCAATATGGGTAATGATTCAATGATCTACTTATTAAAAAAAAAAAAAAAAAAAAAAAAAAAAAACCTTTCCTATACAACTATTTTAATATTACATATATATTTATATCCCTAGGCCTTATAATATGACCCTATACTCTTCAGATATTCCACAACATCATTATGTGTATCCTCTACCCCTTTTCCTGATGTTCCCTAGACACCCTCAAGGTTCCATTTCCTTCCTGCCTGACTTATCTTTTGTTTTAATTTGAACATCTCTTCTCTATATTTCTTACAATGTAACAGTATATGGTCTGCATTTTCTGTAATTTTGCACTCCAAACATTCATCTGATTGACTTTTACCTAACATTACCAATGTTTTATTTAACCCTGTGTGGTCAAACCTCAGTTTGGTTAAAACTATCTCCTCCCATCTATTCCTTCTGATGACACCCTGTGTATTGATAGATTTTTATATACTATAATATTTCCTTCCACTATTATCAATGTCCCACCTATCCTGACATTTCTTCATCGTTTATTTTTTGATTATTGCCATAGCTTCTCCTTTACCATTATGGAACTTTTATAACATTGCTCGTTCTTGCTTATTTTTTGCTATTTTATCTGCTCTCTCATTCCTTTTTATATTTACATGAGCAGGTACCCAGCAGAATCTCACATCTACCCGAAGCTTTTACAATCTAAATAAACTTTGATGAATTTATAATATTAAATCTTCTCTGTTAGATTTCATATTTTGAATACTGTATAGTGCTGCTATAGAGTCAACACAACATACCACTCTATCTGGTTTTACTTCCTCCAAGTTTTGTAACCCTACAATAATCGCCATCATCTCTGCCGTGTAAACTGACAACTGATCGGATAATCTTTTCCCAATACTTACATTTAGTGTTGGTATGCCTATACCTACCCTATCCCAGGTAGCAAAGAATTCTGGCCCAGATTTGGCATGTGTCTGGCAAAGCTGGCATTCATCCGGCACTGGCATACAGCATGTGGGCCAAACATGGCCCGGGTTTGGCAGAGATGGCACTGGATTTAAGACGGCACCCAAGACATGGGCCAGATATCAAATGGAGTATTTGGCCCAGATGTCAAATATAGATATGTGAGCCATATATGTATGGCCGATCTTGAGCCACATTTAAAATCATTTTAAAATATTTTTGAGTAAAATCCCAATGTTTTCCCATACAGAAAAGTAATATATTCACATATATGTGAAACACTGTAAAATATATTTTACAGTGAAAATGTTAACATGTTATTTAACAATAACATGTTATGCATTTTAAAAATATATTTTAAAAATGTATTTCAATATATTTTACAGTGTTTCACATATTTGTGAATAGCCCGGGCTTTTATTTGCCCAAATCGTCGAACTGCACCGGCTTGTACTTGAGAGAGGCGTCTAACTTATATGAGACAGGCCTTTATAGTTGAGATGTTGTTCATTGAGATGTTGTTCCTAGAGTCTATAATCTCTAAAAATCTCCAAATGCTCCACGTGAAACCGCGGTCTTCCGACCTCTTACTATCTTGTCGATTGATTTTTATGAATATGCGCGAGGGAGAGAGAGCAAGACAGCGCTCGTGTTGTTTGTAGACGTGGGAGTGCGCGCGCGCGGCCGGGGCTCTCTCTCTCTCTCTCTCTCTTACCCCTTTTCCACCAAGGCAGAGCTGGTGCTGGTTCGGAGCCAGAGCCTAGTTTCAAATCGGTTCTTTGGTTTTCGACCACCAAAGCACCAGCTCCGAACCAGTAAAAGTGGTTCTTAAGTAGCACCAAATCATTGCTGGTCTAGAAGTAAGAACCGCTTGCGTCAGCGGCTGGGGGGCGGGGTTACCGTGGCCAACAAGATGAACAGAAACTTGTGACCGCCATTTTTGAATTAGCAGCTAATCGAGCTAATAGCAGCTCGATTGTAATCTCCGTTTATGCAAGTTACGGCGAGCTGCACGAACACGTTGTATTCGCCGTGTTTGGATGCCGATGTACGTTAGGTTCGCAAAGCCATGAGCATCAATAGTAATGCAACGGCCGCCATTGTTGATAGAAGGCTTGTTCGAGATGCATCGGAGCGGCGCGGACCGATCGGAGCTGCGGGAGTGTTTGGAGATCATGGAGATCTCCTTGTGCTTTTGGATCGCTTTCGCAGTGCTTTGATGTCATGCGGCGATCGATCTGCGAGAAGCCGATGCATCTCGAACAAGCCTGGCGTGTTTGTGTTTGGCGCTACCGCACTAGCGTTGCTGGGCAACATGAGACGTATGCAGTGACGTAAGATCTGGCTCTGTTGTGGCTCTCAAGCCGGTGGAAAGGCAAACCGGTTCTTAGTAAGCTTGTCAGTCGAACCAACTCCGAACCAGCTCTGGCTCTGGCTCTGAACCAGCACCCGGTTCTTGTTGGTGGAAAAGGGGTATCTGCTCGTTTGTGCCCTGTCAAGCGCAGCAGTCATTCTATTACATCACTCACAGATCAAAAAAGTCGTTTACAGCCATGTTCACTCGGGTATTTCGCTCGCATCATCAAGTGTTTACAGTGGAAGTTCGATCATAGATTGAGTTCGATGCATGATGTCTGTGGTTCGATGCGGCTGTGTCGGCGCATAACATACGTCATAAACAAACTTACCTGATTGGCTTACGGGTAACCAATGATTTTAAACTTCAGTACTAGCAAACTTCACCCTACACTTCTCTATTATGCTATCCCGGACTCTGTGTACGAAGCAAAGTGAAGTAGCAGAGTCTGGTATTACCAGGCTAGCGCACTGATGCACTCGACTGCATTTCACTAACGGTTGCGGACTTCTCACCTCAAAGCGAGCGAAGTTTGGTAAGTGATCATTTTTAATTTTAGAGTTAGTATGAGTTAGTATAGTCGGAAAGTGAAATGTTAAAGATGTGCCACAATGTATAATTGTAGCTTTTAGTTAAAATGTAGAAGTTGACTAAATGTTCGTCGATTACATTTAACGTTAAATGACATCAGACATCTTTATTTTTATTTCAATTTAAGTGACATACACTGATGGATTAACATACTAAAATGTATAGCAGCAATTGGCACCTGAAACATCACACAAAAATATAAATATCATAAGGATATTGATTACTTTTGTTTATATTCTATTGATTGAGGATTTTAACAATTTTGTGCCCTTATGATATTTATATCTTCTATAGAGATTATCAAATTTTAAGTTTGATCATTTTTAATGCTAATTTGTGTTATATAAACAATATATCACGACAAAGTCCTCTTAAAATTTCAAATATGCAGAGACACAGAGAGATAAAATCAGTATTGTAACACATACAAAAAAAGTTTAACATTTAAGAAATAGCCTATACATTTTTTGCAATTATGCTAACTTACATCATTACAGCGATTACATGTTATTATCATGTATATTACACACTGGCAGTTTAAAGTTTTGAAAAACAGCTTGACTGTATTTTTTAGCAAGTAGCCTAACGTTAAATGTAAGTCAGCCATGGTGAGTAAAAGAGAGATTAGATTTGGACCTCCTAAACATTTGACATCAAATTTAGTCTATGTTTGTGTGTGTGTGTTTGCATTTCTAATCCATTGTGGATTTTGTTGTGGTATCACTCATTATTTATGCAATTTGTTAATTTTTGTTTGATAAATTATGTAACAGGTGAGCAAGTGGGTTTATGGGTTTTGATAGTTTGTCTTTCATTTTGAAATTAAATAAGAAGAAATGAAAAAAAAAACAAGATTTCAGCTGTGAACCAAAAAATGAAAATCTAGTCAAAATCTTATATTTTTGTTTATTTAAAAAAAACATTTTCTTGTTTCTGCTTATTTCATTTTAAACTGAAAAACAAACATATCAAAACGTACACGGACCTTGTAGTCTTATTCATTTATGATTGTTTTTGTTTGGTGTGTGTGTGTGTGTGTGTGTGTGCTTTCTATATTATTAATAATTTATATAAATATTTTTTCAATTTATAATGTTCTCTTTTGTGTTTGTTTCAGGTTCAAGAACAAAAGACCTGAGTAAAGCCACGGTATGGAAAAGACTTGTTCAAGAGCTGACATTCAAGAGCTTGACATTCAAGAAGTTTTTTTTTTTTTTTGTAAATTGTTTTGTTTAAATGTGAAAAAATAAACATTTGTTAAGAATACTGTTGTGTTTCAGAAATTTTTTAGCTGAGCAGGGTGTATATAAAGTGACTAGATCATGGTTTAGTTGAGGCTGACATGTTTGGTCCTACAAAGGACCAGAATAGGGCCAGCTATAGTCATACATTTGGCTGAGATATGGCTATGCCATGGGTCATATGTGGCCCGAGTTCTGGCAACCAGACCTGGTCCAGAATAGGGCCAGCTATAGTCATACATTTGGCTGAGGTATGGCTATGCCATGGGCCATATGTGGCCCGAGTTCTGGCAACCAGACCTGGTCCAGTCATGTACCGTAATTCATTGCTGTATTTGGGCCAAGTGAAAGTGGGTTGTGTGGCCCGTCACTGGGCCAAACCAATTTTGCTATGTGGGATCTTATTTGTCTTTGGATCCATCTGTATAAACATCCAAATAATTTAAATATTCCCTTTTTATGTACTGACTTGCCATGTGTCCTTTCTCACACTCTTCCCATTCTTTCTTTAATTCCATTATGTTTAAATCTACCTCAGTTTACTACTTATAGGGGTATGGGAGGTAAAATTGGAAATTCTTTAATCTTAATTCATCTGCTTTATCCTTTATTACCCATCCAAATCCATTACATTGGAAATAATTATATTCCCAACATTCTTTAATAACACTATTTGAAGGATTTCCATTACCACATCCACTTAGACGACACCAGTATGTAAGCATAAGTTTATCTTTTCTCAGGTCTGAGGGCATTTCTCCTATAACTCTGCCTGTTTTGCCTTAATCGGTGTTGATCTCATTGCATCAGTACAAATCCTCAAAGCTTTATTAGTAACAATTTCATTAAATGTGTTTTAGCTGCTGCTCCATACACAAAGCATCCATAATCTATTGTTGACCTCATCAGAGCCCTATAAACATACATTAGTGATTGTTTATCTGCCCCCCAATCTCTCCCAGCTAACGCTCTCATTAAATTTAAAACTTTCTTACATTTTGATTTGACCTTTTCAATATGTATTTCACACCTGATTCCAATCTGCCCACTTCCTTATTGAGAATGAGAATGTGACGTCACGCGTATCAATCCGTGTTGCATTGTGGGAAGGATTCGCCATCTTGGAAGGATACGCTATCCGTTGTCATGGTTACTTCGACCGTGAGATCGAGAGAAATAGCGACAGAGAAAGAGAGCAGCTTGATATTTGTTTGCATTTTTGCAATAAGGCACAATTTCTTGGGAATAAATGAAGAAGGGGGAAGCAAAAGGAAAGGGGCTCTATCGGGAGAGACAACAACACCAAGCAGCGTTATTTAGAGAAACTACTTGACATCAACAACATGGACCCGTACGACCTGCTACAGAAAGACCCAAAGCACTAACGTTACCACCTTTCACATACCCTGACATAGTCAATTACCTGGTTTATGGTATCAGTGCCTAACGTTACTGCCTACACAATGCAAGAGTTCAGAAGCTTTAAGTCATTAGAAGCTTATGAACAATTCTGCTGCTGTTGGGTGCAAGACTTAGAAACCCCCAAACCTGTAACTTTAAACTGCGAGAGTTCAGTCACACTTGATGTTTCAGGCCTCATTCATATGTGGAAATAAATCTGATATGAATCAGATACGTGCATTTGCACCTGATGTGCAACGTCAAGCGGACTGATCGGACATTCCCGTCAATGCGAGTCGTACGTCATTAAAACAAGTGTCTTTTTAAAACATTTCACTGTACAGATATATCTACAACAAATTAAACAACTCTAGTTGAATAACAGAGTATTAATTTCGTTCGTTTGTGTTAAATAAAATGTGTTGCTTTTGAAATCATGCTTTGCTCGCTGTTGCTGCTGTCAGTTTATTGACAAGCAGTTTCTCTAAATAAAGCTGGCTAGCATTGTTATTTAGTCTCTCCCGATAGAACCCCTTTCATTTATCTTCCTTCTCCATATCTTCCAACTGCGGCGTATCGCTAAAATGTCAAATGTAAACAATTACTAGCTGCACTGTCTCTCTTTCGCTATTTCTGGAATGTTTAGTTGCGCCTCTGTGAAGTTCTGAAGGTGTTGCCCCTGGCAACCGATAGCGTCACCTACCATCATGGCCGACCGGTACAGACCCCGCCCAAATCGGCACGTGACTCCTCACTCTCAATACAGAGTAACCTTACAAGATAAAAGTCATCTCCTTTAAGTTCATCAAAAACATTAAATCGTAGTTTCAGTCAACAATTAAGATACATTAAATACAATTCAAACATTCAAACGGCTCCAGCACCCATGACATTATATTCGGAGTTTAAATGACTGAATCTGCAGCAGTCAGGTGGTACAGGTCATCGCTCTTTAAGTTATGTTAATTATTATTGTGATGTTATGTGCCTTGAGACATGAGGTAGTTTAACGCCGTTTCTCTTTTGTAATGCGTGGCTTTGGAGACGCTTTGAAGGGAGGGTGGGTGGCAAGTTCAAAGCTAACTTGCTATTGCCTACCCTACCTTTAAATCAGATTTACAAAAATGTGCAGCACATCTTATTACTATTTAACCTCTTAACCGTTGCCAGAGCGCCGGCGCACTGAAGCGTTTTTTTTTTTTTTTTTAAATAGTTCAAAGTTACTATCATATTTAACCTGTTAAGCTTCAACCCCACTTTTGAAAAATCCCCAGAAATGGCATACCCAAACTGAAACAGATGCAGTTCATGAACCCTTTGTACTAAAAGCACAAGTAAGATCCAATTTGAAAGCTGACACCTGGCAGTTTATTGTAAATGTGAAATTAATTAGTCATAATGAAAAAAAAAACAATTAAAAATGTCTTCAAAGTTTTGTAAAGTTATTAGAAATGTATTTTTATGAAACATCTTCATGAAAATAAAATTGAAGTTGGCATTGTATCAATCTAGAAATGCACTGCAACTAAAGCCACATGTCTGACAGTGGTGGAAAGAGTACTGAAAAAGCATTCTCAAGTAAAAGTACTGTTACTTGTCAAAAAATGTAGTGAGAGTAGAGTAAAAGTACCGGTCCTAAAAACTACTCAAAGTAGGAGTAAAAAGTAGCCCTTTTAAAAGTACTCAAGAGTAGTGAGTAGTGAGTATTATGCTATGAATGTTAGTCCACCTTATACCCTGCAAATTGAAAATGTAGCTTACTCTTTTATCACAGATTCATAGAAAAAAAGAAACCGTATTTCAATATTTCTCCAACAGTTTTATTTTTGACTGCTAGCACTAAAAATACAGAGTTTCCCCTACCATTGTTTTGGACGACCCCCGCCCCCCCTAAAATGCTGACAAAATCCAGTCATAAAAAAGGAATTTATAACTCGGAATTTCAAGGAATTTGTACATTTTTTGAGGAAAAATAGAAAGCAGTTCAGTACACTTGAAATCAAATCGCGATATAATGTGAATATTAAACCACAAAGACAATTTAAATACGAATCCTGCATGTTCTGTGTGAATGAATGGTGCAGCCGACGCGCAGTTTCATTTACCACACACACACACACACACACACACACTGAAGCACGTGTGAGGTGTGACGCTTGCGCTGTTTTTTTGCCTATATGAAGACACAAATGCATGAACTTCCTCCAGGCTCAAGATCCACTCCGAAAGTCACTTCGTGAACAAAATAAATTGGCGCCAGGTGTCTCGAAGTCTGTTGATGCTGGTTTGATGCAAAGTTTTCCGCGCGCGATTTGATTTGACGGGAATCACGCATGGAGTCACATGATGACTTATTATAAAAATAAATATTAATATAAATGTAGCGACGGCAGGTTCAGGGAAAATAGCGCAGTAAAAGTACCGATACAGCACTTAAAATGTACTCAAGTAAAAGTAAAAGTACACTGTTTTTAAACTACTTAAAAAAGTACAATTCCTAAAAAAAACTACTCAATTACAGTAACGAGAGTATTTGTAATTCGTTACTTTACACCACTGATGTCTGAACATGTTATATTTAAAATTTGAAGATGATAAGTCTAAAACTCTGCATTTAGTTAAATGTTTTTCAAGATCATGTCATATGAATTTATCTTGATTAGACTCTAAAATGCAAACTGGTGTTTATTGTCATCTTCTGGCATCAGTCTATTGTCTCTATTGTTTTGTGGTGCAAACGAGCCCCATTCAGTGTCAGTCTCCCCTGCACACATTCAGACCTCTCCGGCCTGGTTATGGCTCTAAATATGCTTTTCTTTTGTCTGCATTACAATCACTAACGACTGGCTAATCACACGGTTTCAATCCCTTTTTTCTTTTGTCAAAGTTCTCACTTCACATTTGAAACTGTATCAAATTTCCTTTTTGAAAAAAGAAACATTTCAGTAAGCATTCCTATTTAGAAAAAATCATAAAAATAACAGCTAATGTGCTGGCAGGTGCACCTAGCATGTTAGCTTAGCACACCATCAATACACGACAATTTATGAGATTAAAACCATGTTTGTGCTCCAAACTTACTTTATAACGCAAGTCGAGTGTTTTAAATAACCTTCTGTGATCTGATTTGGCTTCAGATGAAAAAATAAGACAGAAAATATATTATTTTATAGTATCCTGCACAATGATGAAGTCTATATCGATTAGCATTACATTATAAATATAATCTATTATTATGAAAATATCTGACATGGCTCGAAGAACACAGGTAAATCAAATATCATTGCAATCATGTTTATTGTCTTCAAAGCATCTTTATCTGCATGTTACAGCGATCTCTGGAAGCTTTGTTTGTGTCAGGGACTTCCTGGAATGTCACATGGTTATGGCACTTCTTCGTGTGTGTTCCATATATGGACCAGAGCCGTTAAATATGAGAGTTGCGACACACTTTGATCTCGCTGCCACGTGGTCACGTGGTTCATGTAGCTCTACATAGTTCCAAACAAATCCGCGTTGCCAATGGTTTTTAAAGCGGGGCAGACAGCAGCAGCTATATTTGCAGCAATAATCGGTCAATATTGACGCATAATGTACATTGATTATTACGTTGACACTTAAATGACTTGGATAATATAATTTTTTTTCTGGGGAGTAGCAGAAACACAGCATTAATACGTTTTTGTGTTTATTTAGGAGGGAAATGGGGTGCTCCCATAACGTAGAATACAGCAACTA
This sequence comes from Tiaroga cobitis, assembly GCA_030578255.1. Taxonomy (NCBI): domain Eukaryota; kingdom Metazoa; phylum Chordata; class Actinopteri; order Cypriniformes; family Leuciscidae; genus Tiaroga; species Tiaroga cobitis. The sequence goes on along the minus strand of CM060595.1, from coordinate 25,889,175 downwards.
CCATTTGCAGCAAATTTCTGTAAATATGATGGAGAGTGTGGTCAGTTTGAAATTAAACTGGAGATATGGTTACTGAGTGGAATGATTCATAACATTAACGTTACTGTTAACGGGATTAACTTCAGTAGGCTATACATTTACATACAGTAGCTACACAGTACATCGTATGCATGTATTTGTGTGCGTTCTGATGAATGGTTTGGTTTGAAAGGATGTAGGGGTACATTAGCCATACTTAAATGAATCCTAAAACGTTAATGTTAGATCGTATTTATAATTATTTCACTCAGTAACCATCTCTCCAGTTACACACACACACATATACATATACATATATATATATATATATATATATATATATATATATATATATATATATATATATATATATATATGCATACTCTACCAGCCAAAAGTTTTGGATCAGTAGGCTAAGATTTTTAATGTTTTTAAAATAAGTAATCTCTTCTGCTCACCAAGGCTGCAAATTGCAATTTATTTGATTAAAAAAAAAATGTATTTTTTAAATATGACAATTAAAAATAACTATTTTCTAGTGTCACATGATCCTTCACAAATCATTCTAATATGTGGATTTGATGCTCAAAAAACATTCATTATTACGATCAATGTTGAAAACAGTTGTGTACAATTATTTCAGGATTTTTTGATGAATAGAAAGTTCAAAAGAACAGTGTTTATTTGAAATAGGATCTTTTGTAACATTATAAATGTCTTTACTGTCACTTTTGATCAATTTAATTCATTCTTGATGAATAAAAGTATTGATTTACTTAACTTTTATGTCAATAAAGCCCTTTGAATTGAATACATTTTGTTGTGTTTTGAATTTTGGAGGGAAGGGGTTAGTGAAGTGTTGGTCACGTAAGATATAGCTGCAATTAACCTATTATCTTCCAATAAACATTAACTAAAACTGGCTACATAAAATATAACTACTGACTAGATTCACGAGAGGTCGGCTAATGTGTGTAAAAGTAAAAAAAATACAGTAATTTCATTAATTTACCAGCGAGCGTACTTCGGAAACACTGAAAATGAATGGGGTTCAATGCTGGAACTATCAGTGTTTGGAACTATTGGCGGCTCCACGACACGCGTTACTTCCGCATTCCAAAGTTCCTATGGCAGTCTATGGGAGTGTCGCAACTCTGTTTTTCAACGGCTCTGATATGGACTATATACTGTGGCGCCCTCAGGCTGCCAGTATGGATTGAAAACAAAGTACATCAGAGTATCCAGCGCTCATAATGTTTACATCGACGCATTTGGGTATAGAAATATGATGTAAACCTATGAGAATCTATCAATATGTCTCCACATCTGCACATTGTTGAGCTAAAAGCCCTGAGGGACGTTGTTTTGTCAAGCGCTGTCATGACGACGACACAGGAGTTTTTTTTCTGAATGGAAGCGGCTGACGCTCATAATTCATATTAAAGGTATCGACTCATTTTTTAATTACATAACTCCTGGCATAAATTAAGACATAACTGTCATTACAAGTTTCTCAGAATACAATAGTGGTCAAATACTGAAACTTGAGTATTATATCTTTTTAATGATGTATAGTTTGTCAAGGTAATAACATTAAATAGTAGCTGGAATTATAGCATATTTGTCTGTGTTTAGACATTATAGTATATATCTTCCTCGTTCTTCATCATGACCAGATGGGCCAAGTTGCTATGTGTACATAAAAATGTAAGACAATGAATTGGGAAGTGTCAACCTGATTTTATGGGAAAACATAACTATTTTGGCAATTTCGTATGAATTTGAACGATGTGAATCTTGTTGATTATGTCCATTTATACTGACTCACTACTTCAGTACTCCCATCTCTAGCTTTCAAAATACAATTTAGACTTGAGACTTTTGTCCTCATTTGTTCTCTACAGTGCTTTAAAATGTCTGTATATTTTGTCTGCTTTCAGCTACAGAGCAAAACAATTGAAAACATGATGCTTTACTGAGAATCTTGCCATCTATTACAAAATCAGCTGCACTGTAAGTGGCTCATCACTCTAGGAGGGTTACTATTGTCATCAAAAGCAGGTAATTCTGTTCCATATATCCTCAAACAAGGTCAATAATTTGTGTGGAACTGGCACCTCAAGGCTGGTCTTGAATTTTATTTTGAGTTACGAGAGTTTTGAGACGCAGTGTATTTTCACTGTGCACCCAAGAACCCTTCTTACAAAATCAAAGATGTCAATCCTTTACTTCACCCTTAACTTCTGAGCACAAGGACATGTTGTTACCACCTTGGCTATAAATGGTACAGGGTTATAGAACCTTATTTTATAAAAGGGTGATGTGAATTGCTGTTGTGAAGATGGACTTGGACAAGAACATGTCTTTCAAAATTTTTATTTTTTTTTGCTTATCATATTATCTCCTTTAAAATGCATTCTCATTCACTAACTGAGCATATGCAAGTATCTGAGCTTAAAATCCTGATTCAATAATTAGTCTGCACTAAAATCTAAAATGTATTATAATTTGTAATTTTCAAATATATTTTTTATACTATTATTATTAATATTATTATTATAACAAAAATAACTAGGTAACTAATAATCAATCATTTGTAGGCCTACACTAATTTGTACAGTAAGAATAAACCAAACATAACATGCACAAATACAAAATGAGAGGTCTGAAACACGATCATGTGTAACTATTTATTGCCCAACTATTGATTGTGTTTTAAAGTTGGCATGAAACAGAAATGATCATCTTTTCTTTGATTTTGTCCATTGGGAATTGATAAGATCGTTGTGCAGCAACACAGTGTCATTAGAAGTTATTCATTCATACAAGATGCAAAAGTGTACAAGTTTGTTCAAGCTGTAATGCATGTGTTGGAATGAGGCTCAGTGCTAAAGTGCTAATCTTCCTACTAACATGTTTATATTTGTTGAAAATATTGAAAAATTATTGAAAATATCGTTCACCAAAATGCTATATGTCTTACAGAGTCCCAACAAATAACATTATTTGAATTAAATCTAGTTTCCTTTTTCTTTAGCTGTGACCTTGATGTGCTGTGAAAAACACTCCCGTAAATTAATTCAAGAGTGGAAGGAATGCCAGTAATATTGAATGAATAAAAATGGCTCAGAAATGTATCTTGCACAAAGAGAATACAGCTCAAATCAGTCAATTCCTCCAAAGGGTTGTGAGAAAAGGGAGAAGGTTGACCTGAGTATAGACTAAACTTTTACTTTACCCGTGTCTTTTTCTCATTAATAGAATGGCATGGAAAATAGAGCTGATGTGACATGCAATTTTGTTCATCTTTCAGAGCCCCCGTCAGATTCTTATTGGGAGTGAAGAAATGGGATTGGCTGGCCTCAGAGCGATAATTGCAGCCAGCACAGGGGGTAGACAGACGTTATTTTCTTCCTGGAAGAACAGCACAGTGACATAAAAAAAACACCATTCAGTGAGTTTTGCTTGAATTCTTTTCAAGACATGCAAGACTGCAACTCCCCTTCAAGCAATTCAGCATAAGAGCATAGCATGCTGGTTCTGACCTTTCTCAATGGAAAGATGAGAACTGTGACAATGATCGGACACTAACTTTTACTGTGGGTTTCCTGTGATTAAGAATCCTCCAGCTCCAAATAAAAAAAGAGCATCAGATTAGGTTTTAGTTAATCTAGGTGAGCTTTCATCAACAGTTCATTTTAAAATTACATGTCATTACAAGTCAATGAAAAATTATAGAAAACTTACCAGCCCAAAAATGCATTTTCCCCCATAAATGTATACAATGTGAAATTATGAGATACAAAACAGATAACATCTTGATGGTGAGCAGTGACTAGATTAAGTGCATGAGAAGTTGATTGCCTCAATAGCGACACAGATTGTGTTGATGCTGCAGGCCGGGGACGGCTCACAGAGTGTTAGAGCAACATGAAAAGCATGTCTTTACCACAAGCTGCAGCTATCACAGAGAACTTGAGTAGAACTGCACAACTGATTCACACTTTGATGAAAATGATACAAGACACCAATCATTATTGCCAAGCAGCTCACAAGCAGAAAAATGCAATAGCCACCAAGGGAGATACAGTAGTGTGAGTTGTGTCAGGCACGTGCACAGATATACCCTAAGTGGTGCTCAATAACCTGCCCTTTTGGACTCTGACTAAGTGCCCTATTTGCAAGAAATTATTTTTATTTCATTTTGTTTTTGTTTAAGTTTAGCCCGTGGCATCAATCATGTGCCCGACAACTTCTTAAATTCTTAATAATTCGACGAGGCCGCACAAACCCCTCCCACTCTCCGACATCCTTGTCACAGCATCCACGTCTCCCAGACATGCCTTCATTGGTGACAGCCAGGTAACAATCTTTTACCCTAAAATTTGGCACCGTTTGTCACAGCTGTGAAATGAAACCACTATTAAATGCACAGAAAATGTTCTTCATTGAAATTTCCTTTGTTCTTTCACAAAGGATGTCCATACAGACTTCTCTATGGAAGTCAATTATTTCACTCAGGAAAACATTTTAATGCAACATTAAATTGCTTGAGAGCGCTATCCTGCTGCTGCACATATTCATATAAAAGTATAACCTGTGCTCCCAATTCATTTTCCAGCTCCACATACTGTACCTTCAGGCTCAAAATTGCTATATTGTGGGAGGCTTTCATCTCTAAGACCCATTCAGATTAATGAGCCAAAATTATATTTAATGTCATGCCAGAATGATCACTAAGATCACTAAAAAAAAAAATTTAAAAGGGCATTCTAAATAAAATACAGTTCAGTATGAGAATTATTTTTTTTTTGCAAAAGCAACACTAAAGGGATAATTCACACAAAAATTACATTACTTGTGACATTCCCAACCCACAAGACTTGGAAATGAATAGACATTCTGATTCTGTCTAATGAAATATGAAGTAAATTTGTGAAAATTGCAAAATTTCTCCAAATGTGCACACTTTTGGACGCAATGGTCAATGAATGTCGTTAAAACATCTCAATACAGCCAGCCTTACTTGGGCATTATGCCTAAGCAAGCTGCTCTGGCTTTGACGTAAAATAGCGTTGTGCAAGGTCGGAAATGCCACCAAAATGTATAAAAATGCCCCCACTGAATTGCCCTTTTTGTTTATAACATAATATTGTTAAGCAATATTGTGTAGAATAGCAAGAGTGCTATTTTCTCGAATATCAGCATAATAGCAAAATGAGATATTCATTTTATACAACAGTTCAATAAACAATAAGTTCTCAATTCACAAAATTCTCAATTCTCATTGTCAATGTCAGTTTTTGCTCTATTTTGCTAATGGGAATGGTTCCAAACTAAGCAGAAGAGTTGCTTCTCCCAGCAACTCCCAGCAGTGTTTTGTTCTTGAAAAATTCATATTTTTTTAACAAATCAGTTGATTCAGTGACATAATCATAAAGTCAATGAACACTTGCTTTTTTCATGAATGAAACAGACGGTTTATCGGTTGAATGATTTTATGATTTACTTATTACGACGCAACCTATGTAACTTTACTCTTTTTTTTCCTATAAATAATTATAAGAGGGTGCCCTTTTTTTCCACTTGAGCACCTGCCACCCAAAAGGTCTGTGCATGGCCCTGGGTAGTGTACTCAAAGCAATCTAAATGATAAATCCGTAGGGAGCTGTCCAAGTTCGGCGCTGCATCTTGCCCTGTATTGTTTACTTAGGCCAGTGGTTCTCAGTTGTTTATGCTGAAGCTCCCTTTTTAGTTGTAAAATTGTATAATATCACAAAAACTGGTTTACAGGAGTGAAATGAAAGAAGTCCTGGGGTGGCAGTGGCTCAGTGGTTCATGTAGGTTGTCTACAAACCGGAAGGTTGGTGGTTCAATCCCCGGTTCAACCTGACCAAGTGTCGAGGTGTCCATGAGCAATACACCTAACCCCAGCTGCCCCCGACGAGCTGGATGGCGCCTTACACGACTGACACCGCCGTCGGTGTGTGAGTGAATGGGTGAATGTGAGGCAAATTGTAAAGTGCTTTGGTGGCCATTGGGTCTGTGAAAGCGCTATATAAATGCAGTCCATTTACCATTTACACACCCACATATGTTGCATCAAAACCATATGATATCTCTTTTGTGAAACGAAAGGATGAGAGATTATTGTCATTGTAACTGTCAAGCTAAATATAGTCCATATAATGTGTGTGCTATTCCTAGTCCTGGAAGTATCAATAGAACTGCTGCACTGCCCTGTCAATTTTCTTTTTGTTTCAAACCATAAATATTTAGATCACCTCTCAAAAGAAGAAAAACATGTGAACAAACGGTAGGTTTTGGCCACTTGAGATCCATATACAGCACCTGCCACAGCACTGCAATCAGTGGAACAATATGAAATGTTTACCTTGAAAAATGTGCCATACTGTCCAAAGGGTGAACTTGATTTAATCAAGTAGAACATATTCCTGGATCAAGATCCTTGTTGATCCTGGAACAACATTCCAATCAACCAATCAGATTTGAGGGATAGGTTTAATGTCAAGTTTAGGCTTTCAAACCAGGATTATTTTAGGTGCTTCTACATCAGTGTTATTCACCTATCATTTCCCTCTGATTTGAGGGATAAGTTATTGGTAGGGTTAGGTTTAGGGGTAGGGATACAGTTAGGACTATGTTGTTCCAGGATTAATAAAAGATGTTGATCCAGGAACATGTCTTACTTGGCAAAATCCCAGCGACCTTGCACCAAGACAGTGATAATATAAGATCAAATTCAATATGCACCTCAAAGATGATACACACTAAACAGGCAAGCAGATGAGACAAGTTGAATAAACATAACCGCTAAGTTAAAACTGTTTCTTATTATACTGACCATCAAGAAATTAGCTAGGGCTAATCAGTTTTACTTTTCAGACATCTACCTTTTTATGTAATTGACTTAAAACTGTTATGGCCAGTCTTGAAGACTAGTCTAAGCATTTTATGCAACTGGCCACAGAATATGAATTCATTCATTAAATTGCATGCTTAAGTGATTTCTTTAAAATGGTTTTCTATGGGAAAATGCTTAACGTTCACTTAATGAGTGGTCGCATCACACACTTCGGAAATCTGTAACAAAACAAATGTAATTCTGTAATGACAAAAGAATATAACTGTGAAACAAAGTGATGTATACAGTATACAGTTAAGAAATTCAAATAAGAGGATGGTGTAATAAAATGTAGCCTGCAGAAAAATTCCATGATCAATATACAGTCAGCAACGCTTTAATACATTTTTTTTTTATTTCTGTTGGTTTATTGATGACCTCCTAATTAGAAAAGAATTCCTCGGTGTGCTTTTGACTTACTGCTTTTCTGAGCCTGAATGTTTAAAGGTACGTTTACAAGACAACTGTCACATTCCAGTTTATGTTTGGACTTTTTGTTTGTATTTGATCAGTTTCCCGCCACTTCTTTGTTTTTATGGTTACCGTCTTCATTAGTTCATTTGGTTCAGCTGTGTGTCATTAATTATCTTGTTAAGGTCCTTTGTTTGTATCATGCAATATATAGGGGAGCGCGGGGCACAACCTAACGCGGGGTTAAATGTAACACGGACCTTTTACATAGTTAGTCGGGATCAAGCCGGTTGTGTTTCCACTCTTTTTCTCTCGCTGCCAGAAGACGGTCTCCCGCGAATTTGCGGAAAGTTTTGATAAGATTTCATGAAGATGCTGGACAAAGAGTGTTTTGACACCATGCAAGTAAATTTTTTCATCATAGGTTTTTTTTCGGTTTCTGAGTTGGGTGTGTACGTCACCAAATCTAACTTTATATTGCCTTAATAACTGTCTTGTTGGCTAAAACATAGCACCGTTTTGAAACATGTCAGCAACTCCTAGCAACTGTTAGCTAGGCTTAAAATATGTTTTACACAGCGGGGTTAGATGTAGCACAGTGTTACAAACAAGCCGCCAAGTGTACAATGATAATCAAATGAAAACAGGGAGCCACACAACTTCTAGGTTTGAGTATTTATTTATATATTTAACTTTGTTGGACTTTCACAAACAATGTTGGAATTTTTTTATTTTTTTTATTTAGTTTACTATGCATTGATCACTTGTTTCTTTTTTTTTAAATATAGCCTGGTTTTAATGCAATAAACCCTTTAATTTTTTTATTAAAAGTTTTTATTATTATTACTGTTATTATTATCAATAATAATAATTTTACATGCAGCTGCCACACATAAATGTAATTCAATTGCAATTACAATATTTGATGATTTTATTTATTTATTTATGTATTGCTTGCAAAACTGTGCAGCCCTTTTCTATGTCTCTATCCATGATATTGATCCATAATAGAAGGATGATTGGATGAAGGATGGATGTATGGATATCTATCTATACATATGCACAAACAATATCAAACTATACAGATAAAATAGTACTGAATTATGTGTGTTACACACAAGTGTTACAACTAACCCCTCTGTCTGTTACAATTAACCCCGCATATGGGGTAGGTTGTAACTTTTGCACTTCTGTCACTTTCAGTGCAACTGTACGGAAATGGAAGCTCCTAGAAAAAAACTTTAAGTGTTCATATGTAGCAGAGATGTGTATGTTGCTTGTGTAAAAAAAAAAGATGAATCTAACTTAATTATTTTTTAAATAATTGAGCCAAAACCAAAATGTGTTAGGTTGTGCCCCGCTCTCCCCTACCCTGTGTTCGCCCTCAGTCTCTGTCGGTTCTCATTAACGTTCGTTGTAATGTGGTTTTCTGTTGCTTTTTTCCTGGTTCCTGAGTGATTGACGATTAAAGTCTTACTTCTAGAATTATTCCTCGTCATGAGAATTTCTAAGTACCAAGTTACGTAACAACAATGACGTACTAAGTTTTTGAAAATTTTAACGTACACAGCGACAACGTTGTCAAAGCAATCACAGTTCATACGGGGAATATGCGCGTTCTGAAGACGTAATACACATGCGCATGACATTACCATTTTCACAGATTAGCGTTTCTGTGGCTTACACAGAGATGATAAAGGTATCGTTTAAAAAAAAAGAAGCATTTTCAGGTCCCCAAAACGCCGTTGTCGTGTAAATGAATGGCCCGTATTTAGTTGTAAAATACACCATTGCCCTAATCCACCTCCTAATTGTCTGGATTGGTTTATTGTTTGGAAGAAGATTGTATGAATGAGAATGCTGCAAATTCAAAATTAGCTTAAATTTCTTCACAACAAAAGATATGAAATCTAAACATAAAACAGTAATTTGTGATCAACTTAATCACCAAATATATACCACATAATTAGAATAGGTTTAAAAATCAGTATGGGAACATGTTAAAAGTCTCTTTTTCATATCATATATTTTTCATTTCATTTTCATATTGATCTGTTGTCTAACCACTTTAATTTGTATAGCAATTAACCAGAATTAATATACCTGACTTGCTGAAAATCAATTATTAAACATTTTCTTTCCTCATGACTTGCTTGATCATAATATATTCTCTAAAATAGCTTTCCGCAGAAATTAACAATCATGTAAAAAAAAAAATTGCGGCTACACCGGAGTGCACAATGACATGTTTTGTCAGGTAAGCTGAAGACGTGCTACTGTATGTAGTGACATTTTTAAAAACAAAAATACAGTATATGCTATTGGTGTGGGTTACACCAGGAAAGCAATTATTAGAAATATCAGGTTGAAATAGATCACAGTTTTTAATAGCACAACAGCACTTTTTCAGGTTTTACCATGTATAGTGATCCTCATTGAGCTCTGTTTAATTTGTGAGGCAGCACTTCACAGACAGGGCTGAATAACAGAAAGCATATTCCAAAAAAAAAAAAAAAAAAAAAAAGTTTAATCAACTGCCACCACTGAAATTGAAAACGTAGGTCTCATTTATCATGGCCCACAATAAACCTTGCACTTTGATATCTTTCTTTTTCTGGTATTTTACAGTTTTTTTTTTTAATAAGTATTTTGACTGCAAATAGAAGTCATGCATTTTGTCAAGTAAAAGCAAGCTGACTAGTCTGCGGTATGTGAATGATAAACGACACCCTTCCAGCCTCAGTGTGATTGTGAAGAAATTCCCATTTCACTATTAGATTGATCGATGTGGCCTGATGCACTGATTGCAGCACAGAGTCATTCTCAAAATCTAACCAATTTTAGAGATTTACAAGACATGTTTATTTTGTATCTCACTGTGTTCATATCGTAAGGCACATCTAAGATGGAAAATAGATCTTTGTAGGGCTTTCTGATGTAAAATAGTTTTTCTTGTAAATGTAACACTTTTGTGGATGTTCAGAGCTAAAGACGACTGGTTTGCCGAAGGCTTCTTATTCTTTTCCATGACAAACATTGCACTTGTGGGTTTATCATTTACTAAAAAAATCACCCTGTAGTCATGTCTGGATGGTACTTGTTGTCATGGTTACCCGTAAAGAGAACGCTTTTGACCTACAACCATTTGAAACTGAATTTTTGTCCACAACAGTTTTGCGATTTTCTGTATCTGAATTTTTGTGATGTCATGATCATTGTGAACCAGAGGATACAGTCTGAATTTGGTCCCTGTAACCATGACTACAATTCTGAGATCGCTTCAGTCCAAGCCTTTGGGGTTTGTCAGATCACGGCTGGCTGACGTCCTGCAGTCCCTCTTGCATGGTCACTGAAGTTCATGGTAAGGACAGCATGCTCCTGATTCTTCTTCATGATGATGCAATTCCAAAGGAATGATGGAGATCCAAAACAATGACAACAATGAAACTAACAGAGAAGAACTGACTTTTGAAGGTTCTGGAAACCTTTGGGAGTTTTCTGAAAAGGAAATCAAGTTTGTTGTTTCTGAAAAGAAAATTCTGAAAGAGAATTTTGTTGGTATCAGAAAGCATACATTTGTTTTTATGAATAATTCCTGAATAATTGCTTTCAAGCTCTTTCAATTCATGACTGCAATTATTAGTGAAATAATTCCTATCGTTTCCTGTTTATTCAAGCATTTGAGTGCTGAGATTACACTATACCACACAGAAATAGTATTTTCAGCCTTCCTTTTCAACCTCTCAAACTCAACGGAAATGTCTGTCATCTCCGTCAATTAAGGGCAAGCTATCAGGACGCTATTGAATCTGGTTAACTAGGTTTTTTTCTATGTCTTTCCTGTACCGTGTCACCATCGAGACAACATTGTACCTTTGCTGAGTTCCTTAAATTTTCACATTAAAAGCAGCAAGAGGCCACTTGTGTCTGACTCATTCCAGCGAGTTGATTATCCATTTTTGACTCTCTCTCTATAAATTAAGTGGAGGTAGACTCTTTTTTTTTTTTTTTTTTTGTTGTTGTTGTTTTTTTTACACTGGTGACCCTGTGAGTGAGAGATTACTATTTTGCACCTCAGGAGACTGATATCCTGCTTTCAATACATCTGGTCGAAATGCCGGCGCTATCAGAACATCTCTTCAGATATAATGGAGCTCTAAGCCTGGAGCTCTAGATCTAGTTGTGCTTGCTGATTCTGTTGTTACTGTAAGGTAATAGTTACATAGTAAAACAATGTATAGGGCCAAAAATATATAATAAAAATATATTTAAAAAATAGAATAGCTTGCCACTTGGTTCCTGCATGGTTCATAGGGGGTTATTATATGGTAGACCACATCATAATGTACTTGGTTACTGTAAGACAAACAGAACCTCAGAAACTTTGATCTCCCGAGATATGGACAACACAAACACATACAGCCATTTGTCTCCACACCCCACAGAGTGAAGTTGTGGGAAAGCTTCTTTCCCTCCTGTCCTCCCTTCACATTTGTTCCTTCTCCCCCACTTCCTTCCCTTTACACATTCTTCTTTTTACTCAGTTCACTTAGAACATTATAATAATTTATATAATCTTTCTATGTCAATGCAAGTGAATTGACAGTCACGTTTGGTGTCATTTAAAATGTCTGATACTCAAATTAATCAGTGCGACTGGTACAATGGTCTCGTCTCCACAGAAGTAAACCAAAAGGCAATAAAGGTTTTAAGAGTTTAGAGATACGTTGCTTACTGTGGTGGATGTGCCCCTTTCCCAGATTCCTTCCTCCAAACCACCTCCTGTTCCTCGACAAGGTGCAAACCCCCTAGGTCTTTATAATTCCTATTGTAAGTTCATGGCCCGCATTGGGGGGATATTTTGTCTTGGTCTGGGTATTTAAAGAAATGCTGAAAAAGGCATGGGGCGATTTGTAGTCAGATCAGCCCGTAATGCTGATTGTCCTCCAGACTCTCAACATTCCCATTATTTCAGGGAACTGAGGTAACTGTAAGGCCCGCCCATTCGGCCAAACAACAGTTTCCGATAAGCGGGTGAAGGTTTCCCGCGCGTTCAGCTTTTTCAGTGTAGCAAAGTAGTTTAATTCCAATTTACTTTTATCTGACTCCATTTTATCGCAACCTCGCATTTAGGTAAGGTTTAGTTCAAATGAGCAGTAGTTCGCAAGATCCACTTATGATGTGTTCACTTTATCTATTTCTAGCAGGTGCAAAATTAATATTCATTGGGAAATTGTCTGTATCACTATGCTGGGAATTTCCTATGATTAGTGAGCTGCATGGTTTGCCTGAGCTACTCTCGTGGTTTGTTTTCAGAATGGGTCTATAGGCCTCAAACAGACATTGCCTTTGGGACAGACACTTTTCCAAGGTTTTGTTTCCTCCTCACAAACCCCTCATCCCCCTTCACTGATATGTTAAACTTACAGCTTGGATTCTATTTAAATTCACAGCCTGGTTCATAATTCAGTTAAACCCATTAAAATTGTTATGTTCTTGAGTCAAATTCACAGTTAAATATAATTTGCAACACTGAGATAACATGCATTGTTTCACTCCTGCATAACAGTACAACATATAAATTCAATCATGAAAATTATCTAATTTATGAAAGGAAACAACTTCGAAAAGTATGACATCTATGTTAATCAAACCTCTGTCATTATTGCTATACAAATGAATATAACACAAAAGAATGTAGTGATGATGATTACAAGATCATATTTTTGTATATATATCATCATGATTGAGAGGTTAATAGAATTCAAATAAAAGCATTATACAGTTGTAATCGAAAGTATTCAACAAGTATTCAGTTTTATTGGCAAAATTGACAGACTTTCAGCTGTTTGCAATGAACAAATCAAACTAATAATAATTAAATAATTTCTAAATAATTTCCCCAAATAGTTTCCCCAAATTCAACTGAAAATGCAACTTTTAATGACTTCTGCAGTCTCAACATTATTCAACCCCCTAAATAGAATCACTCCCAACAGCACAAATCTACAAAACAGGTTTTGTCTCAAGCACACCTGATGCGCTTGAGCGTGACCGCATAAAATATCTGAACTGGCTAGGTTTGTTGAGTGTCACATTTGACTGCATGTTAGAAATAAGTCAAAAAATGGTCCAAAAAGTTAATGGGGACATATCATGAAAATCTAACTTTTCCGTGTTTAAGTGCTATAATTGGGTCCCCGGAGCAACCCAGAAAACGTCTACCAACCTAGAAAACGTGAAAAGTGACATCCCAGTAACTTTGTTTTGGTAAGCCTTATTCTACAAACATGTCTAAAAATAAGCTGATCAGATTTCACTTCCCTTCTGACGTAGGAAGGGGATCTTATTATAATTACCGCCCCTTAATCTGCACGTTTCCACCCACGGCGCCGCCATTTGGTTTTCGCAAGCGACAAAAGTGTAACCAGTTCTAACGCAATGGCAAAAGTTTGAGCAAAGCATGCAAACTGTTCTGTCATTGGCACTGAACACTATTTGTCCAAAAAAATATCAAGTCTTATAAAGACCTCACCAGGAACTGTGTCAACTTGTGTAAAAGTTAAACATGACAGTACATGCAAGTCAATGAAATTAATCATTGTAACTCCACAACAACTGCATTTGTATCCAATAACCATTCAGAAATGTCCAGATGCAGTCTAAAAGTTGCAACCTCTTCCTGAGTCTCTGTGTAAGGCTGCACTCCGCTACTGGTTATTCCTGAGATTTTATTTGGATGAGAGAGAGATTGGAGTATCCGAAGCTTGTGTAAAGTATTGGCCATCTTGAACGGAGGTGGGTAGCAGCAGCTCATTTGCATTTAAAGGGGCACACACAAAAACGGTGTGTTTTTACTCACACCCAAAAAGTGTAAATTTTAACATGCTATAAAAAAATCTGTAGGGTATTTTGAGCTGAAATTTCACAGACACATTCTGGGGACACCATAGATTTATATTACATATTGTGAAAAGGGGCATAATATGTCACATTTAATGCTGGGGCCACACCACAAAATATTCGGGCCGATTTCTCCGACAATCCTAAGTGAAGTCCCGATTATCTTGATGGTTCAACAGATTATCTTATCAGATTTTCCTGGTGTGAGGTTTGTTAAAAGTGACCGAACCTGCTCGGAAGAACGTCGGAGCTGCCCGATATGGATATGGACATCAGATATGGATGATCAGCTTGTCGATTTGTGGCAATTCTATCAAAAGCATTCCAAACACTATCATAGCAGTTTCTTCCGGCCTATCGTTGCTATTTTTATTCTGAAGTCTAGAGACATTTTGCACGATTTCCAGTCGGGACTCTGGTTGAAAATCTGGTTGTGTGTGTTGTGTTTTCTTCTTCACATCGTGGCACACCACACACTATAGGAGCAAAACTGTTAAACTGTTTTACAGTTAAGATTTTAAATATATTTTTGTGTGGCCCCAGCATTAGAGAAGATATCATCGCCCTTCACAAAAAAAAAAGGAACAGGATACAGAAAGATAACGAAGGCACTAAATATTCCTAGAGACACTGTTGAAAGCATAGTTTGCAAGTTCAAAGTTAAAGGAACAGTGAACACTACATGACAGAGTAGAAAAAGGAAGCTATTAATGGCTGCAACCACATTTCTGAGAAGGCAGGTTCAGAAAAAACCCTTGAGTGACTGCAAACGACCTGCAACACCACTACTGACCCAAAAGCACAACTTTTCGTCCCTATGGATCAGCGGTATGTATTGAGGAAGAAGAATGAAGCATATTTTGAAAAGAATACTCTGTCTACAGTTAAGGTGGTGGTGGCTCTTGATGCTCTGGGGCTGCTTTGCATCCTCTGGCACTGGAAACCTGCAGCATGTGGAAGGCTAGATGGATTAATTTAAGTTTCAGGAAATCCTAGGAGAAAACGTCACGCCATCAGTGAGGAAGCTGAAGCTTGGGCGTCATTGGACCTTACAACAGGACAATAATCCCAAGCAGACCTCAAATTCCACCAAGGCTTGGTTGCAGAAGAAGTCCTGGAAGATTCTACAGTTGCCATCAGTCACCTGACTTGAACCCCATAGAAAATCTCTGGTGGGATTTGAAGAAGGCGTTTGCTACAATTCTAGCTACACTAGATTTGTGTATTCATGCTACATGCAAACCCAAGAATATTACTGAACTGGAGACCATTGCTCATGAGGAATGGGCTAAGATTCCTCAAAAACGCTGCCAGAAGCTGGTGTCTGGTTATACATCTCTTTTACAGCAGGTTATACCAGCAAAAGGGTGTTCTACGAAGTGCTAAAGATGCTTGCCATGAAGGGGTTGAATCATTTTTAAAAGACGGCAGAAGGCATTAACATTTTTGTATACCTTTGTTTGATTTGTTCATTGCAAACAGCTGACAGTCTGTACATTTTGCCAATAAACCAATGGTGGTTGAATTGCAGTGGTGGTTGAATAATTTCGATTACAACTCTAGCAATTCATTTTTGTTGAGGAAAAAAGTGCAAAATTGCATAGGATTCAACAGAGGATATTATGAATTTAGAAAACAAAAACAAGAACAATAAAACAGTCTAAAACCAATGTGTACAAAATCTGACACTGTTTTACTAGATATATTGCAAAAACAATGAATATTACATCGGGGCTTTAATGAGCGTGGGCACTAAAGCACTTGCAACATGATGCATGCGTGCATAGTCTGGCATTACAGTTTAGCGTTCAATATGGAAAACAAACAAAGTTTTATTGCAGCTGCATAGGAATAAGTGCAACAAAAAACAGCATCCTCTGAGTGGACAGCTTAATTCTCTTTGCAAAGTGTAACTTCGCAGATTTTCAACCCGCGTTGTATTATTACATTGTCGGTACTAGCCTAGATGTAAATGAACAATGTTTACTCATTATCCGTGTTACCTGGACAGAGAAATTCACGTTTATTTGTCAGGAAAAGTTTTTCTTTTGACAGCTCCTAGGCTTTCATGCAAACAATAGATTATTTGCTGTAGTCATGATCCCAGTCTGTGTTCCCCTGTCTTATTGGACTCTAATTTTGAAATATAGTGTTGTTCCTTTTGCTCCTATGTTCAGTTTCTGGGTTAGGTTTTATAGTCCTTCATGGTCCTTTTGTTGATTGGTTCCCTGTTCATTAGTCTTGATTGTTCCCAGGTGTGTCTTGTTATATTGTTAGCTGTTTTGTATTTAAACCCCTGGCTGTGTCCGAAATCTCCCATTACTCACTATATAGTGGACTATATAGTGAGCTCGCCATTTTGTAGTGCTGTCCGAATGTATAGTGATGATTATTATACCCTATTTAGTCCACTCAATGTATCCCAGAATGCATTTTGAAAAGTAGTGTACAACCGATGGTCACTAACCCAAGCCCTACATACCATCATGCATTAAGCTGATCGTAAAAAAGGCGGATGGACGTCAAGGAGAGCAGCGCGACAACAATACGAATTTGTCATACAAATGTAAGTTATGTTCGTTTTCTGTCTAGAAATCCTGTTTCTTTTGCTAATCCGCGAAATCTTCTGAATCACGAGAACAAACAAACAAAAAAGATAAATATTGAGTAGCATCTCCACAGAGTCTAAAAGCTGTTTTATTAAGAGTATTATGAGCAAGATATTTGATAACGTAGATCTGTTTTTTTTCCAATGTCGACAGGCAAGTGAAAACGGTGTGGCGCGAAAATGAAAATATATGAAATATGTATTAATTTTATTTATGTTTATAAGTTATAATCATGTGTGGAGTAACGCATTATAACAGAAACGGCCAGAAATTACTTTTAATTTTACAATTTTGGAGAAATAAGCTCAATATGATGTAATGTATTTATAAAAAAAAAATCTATTTAGCCCAGAGCTGGCTCAGCACCAGCTGACAGATGATGGCGCGTTTAAATAGTGCGACAGTAATGCCGTAATCAACGGCGCCGAGAGGCGATCGAGTAGTGTCCGAAAGTGGTGTTTCTATTATGCTGGTAGCTCACTATATAGTGCTCTACTCCCTACCCCCTACATAGGGGTTAGGGAGTAGTGGTTTGAGTGGAGATTTCGGACACAGCCCCTGTGTTTCCTATGTTCTTTGTCAGGTCTTGTCCTTCATGGCTGTTTGTTTGCCATAGTGCATAGATGTCCCGTTCCTTGTGTTTTGGTTATTTTATAAATAAATGTGATTTTTGCAATTGGATTTTACTCTCCTGCATTTTTAATGCTCATTACAGCTAGGGTTGGAGAAAGGAAGCCTCTTATTATCTCTGATTGTTTCGGGGAAGAATCCGAAGCACAATGAGTGTTGAAAACGGTGCCATCCTGTGGCAGGTCAAATTTACAGCATCCATAAATCCGAGTGTGCAGCTGATTTTTATATTCATTAAGCACAAATTAAATGTTCAGTTTTCTGATAATATTATTCACATTTTAAAGTGTTGCAATAAATTCAATGTAAGAATAATAATAATAATTAGTAAATTATGGTCTAATTATTATATGGTTTTTATATTGCTTATATATATAAAGAATATATGGTCATGTAATATATATATATATGTATATATTTTAGTAAATGGACTTGAACTTCCATAAACCTGTAGAGTAGTGGTCTCGATTCAAACATTCCGATATGTGAAGCAGTGAAGCAGTCACGTGACTGGAAAGAAAGTGATGCTTCAGTGTGTTCGTCTTAAAGCGGCGCTGCACAGACCGATCAGTGTATGACATGAAAGTACCACAAGAGTGATTTAAAACCATACGGAGCCGTCTGCTCTCTAATCGTCTCTCCGAGCTCGGAGCCCTCCCCCCGGACAGCACGCCAAATACGCATTCAACTTTACCCCCTCTAATTGTATGTAAGTGTGAACTCGTGAATTACAGTTGTGTTCACGCCAAATCGTAATTACCGTAATCTCTAGATGACAACATGTGTCATTCTATTCGGGGGTGTTCGCGTTCGAGGTCTGGGAATTATGCGTTTCTATTGCAACTAGGGATGTTAATGATTAATCGACGTTTGATTATTTGTCGATAATACATTTAATCGATAAAAATGATAGATCGTCGATTAAGCAGGTTCATGCGCATGCATGCTGCTCAACCGCGAAACATGTAAAGCGAGCGCGCCGGAGTTATGTTTGGGACCATATTACACCTTCATCATGACTATAAGTTTGCATGTGCATTCGCAATTTCGCAGCATTTTGTTTTGTGCAAATGTAAGTTTTAATATTGTATAGGCCTATCATTATCTGATTCATCGTATATAGGATGCATTTGGTTAAGAATTAATGCTGTAGTAAAGCGTGCAGTGATCATCTTCAGCATGCACAGCTAAAACGGCAATCAGGGCCGGCGCTCCGCACACGCACATCACGCGCTGCGCGTAGGGCACCAAGTGCTTGGGGGGGCACCAAAAAATCTGGGTCGTGAAAAATCATCACAATAGGCTACTAGTATAAATAACAAATAAAATATGTCTAAAGCATGTTAATATACAAAAGCAATACAAAAGTAATATAGGCCTAGACCAAATTAGTCGAGAAAAAGGTGAATCTCCTTTTTCGTCTCCCTCTGGTGCCCCCCCTTCCCCACCTCCCAGTGGTCTGTTCGATTATGCCTCAATCAATGTCAAATTTGGCAGACACCGACCTCAGACATGGCCTCGAAAAGGCACCAAGAGTCGGGGGCGAAAAAAGGAAAAAGAATAGACAGCGGGATGATACTCGCGCGTCGCTTTGCAGGTAAGACAATGTTTTAAATAAAAATGTTAGTTTTGTAGCGCGGGCGCCCTTGCGTCGTGTATGCATGTCCAGGGGGGGCGTCGCTAGTAGTGCAAATGAAATGATCCGGGGCTTTTTTAGCCCTGCATGTTGAATCTTTTATTTTAACGGGGGTCCGGGGCTTTCTCCCCCGGAAAATTTTGAAACTTGGCCTGTTTAAGATGCAGTTAGTTTGTTTGGGGAGAAAAGGAAGACCGCTTAGATACGTTTTTTCGTTGTTGTTTTATGCGGATAATTTGGAGATTTTTCAGATTTTCAGACACATGGAGATTTTTCAGATTTTCGGTCTCTGCATTCTCTCCGTATTTAAGATTCTTTGCAGCCTTTAGCCACTCCCTACAACACGCTGGATCCTTCACTGGAAACCAAATGTAACTCACTCTCGCAAAATGTTTGCTCTTTGAGTTCATGCAACCGAGAACAATACAAGTTGACACAATTATGACTAAAGGTTTGCTAAAACGTATTTCCTACTAAAGCAAGGGGGCATTTGGTGGGCACTGGTGGGAGTGGCCTTGGACAGCAATAGCCCAGTGCATTATGGGTGTTGAAAAGGGAAGACAACTGCCTTTTTTCTCTGTTTTCTCTAGTCTAGCACTGATTTAAATTTTTATTTCCGCCTTTCTACTGTATAGGCAGCCAAGTTTTATTGAAAGCCTATTTTGCCAGTGGTGAAGTACCCCTAACTAACTTCCTAACTAAATTTGTATTGTGTTTATACAAACCCTCCAAACCATTAAAGTGCTTAATAAAATTAGAGTAGAAAATTAGAGTTCTCTCAACCTTTCATTATGAGAAAATGGCAAAGTGTTGTCAGTTGCAGCCAATGTGATCTATTTTTCTTAAAAAGTTTAAGAGACTCTGAAACATTGACCTTTGCACTTGATCTTTCAGATTGTAAACAACCTGTCAGAACATAGAAAAACAGATCACTCAATACAAGTTTGTCCTTGTAGCATATACTGAATAATTCAGTGTGAGGCTAATCTGAGACGGGTATTTGTAGTTTACTGTGACCATCCTCTATGGATCATCCATTTTCCATATAAAGTATAGGCCTACAAACCAAGGTATCTTTTTTCTTCAGTTGTATACTCCAAGGCCACTGAATTGGAACACTAAAGTTGGTTGTTTGTTATTAAACATGGATCAGCTTCCTGTGAAATAATCACTTTTCAGACACTTATAAGAGAAATTTTGGCAGACTGTAATGTATCATTGATGGAGGAAGGACTTTCTCAAGCAGGTTCTCATGACTTGAATTCATGATTAGCTTTATATAAATAAATATTTGTTTTCAGAGACATA
This sequence comes from Tiaroga cobitis, assembly GCA_030578255.1. NCBI lineage: Eukaryota > Metazoa > Chordata > Actinopteri > Cypriniformes > Leuciscidae > Tiaroga > Tiaroga cobitis. The sequence continues at coordinate 25,868,735 of CM060595.1, read as the reverse complement.
TATCTCCTCTCTAAGGGCTCTTTCACACTAGCACTTTTGGTGCGCACCCGGGTTCGAATGACGTCAGGGTTTGGTTCGTTTGGATGATGTGAACGCTGTCTTTCTTTGAAAACAAAACCAAAGGTTAAAAAAAGAAGAACAAATGTGAAGAGATCAATTCTATCCATTTTGACGCCTTTTCATTCATAGCGGCGCCGGTTACCAAGCAACACGATTACGCGCCAGCTGCAGCTTGAGGACGCAAGCGTACCGTGGTTCGGATACAAATAATCAGTGGTGGATGAAGTACACATACCATGTACTTGAGTAAAAGTAAAGATACTCAAGGTAAAATATTACTCAAGTAAAAGTAAAAGTGCTGCCTTTAAACATTCACTTGAGTAAAAGTACAAAAGTATTTGCCTTCAAATGTACTTAAGTATCCAAGTACTTTGATTTTTTTTTATGGCTATAATGTCATATTATAATTTGTCACCAGACTCTTGCTTAACTCAGTCTAAGTGAAGATTAATGTCACTCTTGGCACACCAATCTATTAATGAAATGACATTAATTAGTCTGATTAAATATATATATATATGTCACGATTAGCCACTCAATTCTTGGTTTTACTGAACTACATTTCCCATCATACATCTCCCTGGACAGATTACACCATACACCTGCACTGTGCTGATTACACACACACCTGCATCTCATTCACACACACATATACACCCCTTCCACTCACTACACCAGTGTGAAGTCTTGTATCAGCTACTGCCTACACTTCTGAGCATTCTACGTTCCATTGTTTATCCTGGTTTTCTGATCCTTGCCTGCTCTCCTGGTCTACTGAGTAATTGTCTGCTGCCTGCCCCGACCCCTGCCTGGTATCGTCTCTGAGTTTGGATTTGCCCTTCACTACAGCTAGTCACTGTTTGCTCTCTGTTTGCTGTCTGTCAATAAAAGTTACTGCGAATGGATCCGCTCGACTCTGCCTCTTCATTACAGAAGACTTTGCCACCTCAGGATCCAGCAGCACAACTGACCAATATGGATCTAACAGGTACCATCCAGAGCCCGCTGAGTAAACTGTGTTCTATTTATCAATTCAATCGCATCATTGAGGATTATGTGAAGGAGTTTCTTTTTATAGTCACCTCGTTCCTGGTGATGAGGCTATGCTAAAGGACTGTTTCTGGAGTGGACTAGACCAGGACATTAGCTCAAATTTACCAGAGGAAGACCCCAGCTGGACCCTGGCACAGTATATTGACTTTGTCCTGGAGTGTTGTGGATCTCCCTTCACTATAGGGAGGGTGGTGGAGGATGTTACCACGACCGCACTGCCCGAGAATCTTCTCGTCACTTCAACCATCAAGCTGGCCATGGCTTCGTTTTATGGGCGTCCAGGACTGATGTCCGCCGTGGCACAGCCCCCGCTGAATTCAGTGCGGTAGGCCAAGAAGACCGTCATTCCAGAGGCTGTCCAACCAGAGCCACATCACGTCTCAGCCGAGCTTCCAGAGCCTCGTCACGTCTCAGCCGAGCTTCCAGAGCCTCGTCACGTCTCAGCCGAGCTTCCAGAGCCTCGTCACGTCTCAGCCGAGCTTCCAGAGCCTCGTCACGTCTCAGCCGAGCTTCCAGAGCCTCGTCACGTCTCAGCCGAGCTTCCAGAGCCTCGTCAGGTCTCAGCCGAGCTTCCAGAGCCTCGTCACGTCTCAGCCGAGCTTCCAGAGCCTCGTCACGTCTCAGCCGAGCTTCCAGAGCCTCGTCACTTCTCAGCCGAGCTTCCAGAGCCTCGTCACGTCTCAGCCGAGCTTCCAGAGCCTCGTCACGTCTCAGCCGAGCTTCCAGAGCCTCGTCACGTCTCAGCCGAGCTTCCAGAGCCTCGTCACGTCTCAGCCGAGTTTCCAGAGCCTCGTCATGTCTCAGCCGAGCTTCCAGAGCCCTCGCCGCTGGCCCCGTCCAGCAGAGAGACCTCACCGCTGGTCCCGGCCGATCCAGAGTCTGTTCATGTCACGTCCGCCGAGCCAGTGTCTCCGGACAAGATGGCCGCCGCCAAACCAGTGTCTCCGGACAAGATGGCCGCCGCCGAGCCAGTGTCTCACGTCACGCCTGCCGAGCCAGAGCTTCACGTCACGCCTGCCGAGCCAGAGCTTCACGTCAGCCATGCCGAGCCTGCGCCAGAGCTTCACGTCAGCCACGTCCAGCCAGAAACTGTTCACGTCCCGTCTGCCCAGCCAGAGACCGTTCCTGTTCCTGAGCCGGTGTCTGTTCCTGAGCCACGGTCTGTTCCTGTTCCCGAGCCGGCGCCTGCTCCAGCCTATGTCCCCGTAGCTACCCCCAAGAAAATTTTTGGGGGGGGCAGTAGGTCACCGCCGTGGCCGCCCGAGGGCTCCTCACCGCCGCGGCCGCCCGGAGGGTCTTCACCTCCACGGTCACCCGGAGGTTCTTCACCGCCGTAGCCGCCCGAAGGGTCTTCTCTGCCGTGGCCGCCCGTTTTTATCCACTCATAAATAGGAGAGGGGGGAGCAATCGAACCAAGTGTGAAAGCGCTCTTAGTTAGGGTGACCATATTTTGATTATCGAAAACCAGGACACTGGGCACAATTTAGTTCCCCTTCAGGGACTACCGCTGCATGTAATCGCAGTGGGAACGCCCTCCAGCGTGACGCGTCTGAAGCATGAATGAAATCAGTCAATAGGGAGATGGAGCGTGACAGCAAGTGACGTCATCGACCAGAAAGCTTTAAATATCCCCTGAATACACAAGCCGCCAGTTTTTTGTTACTTCAGCAGCTCTGTGTGTGTCTGAAATCTTTCGATTGTGTTTGTCTGTTCTGTCAGGAGTTTATCACTATATATATATATATATATATATATATTTAAAAAACCAAAACGAGAGAGCAGTATAGGATGTGTGTTCCCCCCTGTACACGATACATCACGGGTGGGGATTCACACGAGCTATGTATGGCTTGTTTGGGAGTGCAGCATGCCCAGTCGGCTCTCGAGGGAGTCGATTGTGAGCATTGCGAGCGCTTTCCTTTGAGAACTCTGCGCTCGCGGCGATCGCTCTTCGAGGAGAGCGGTATGCTGCGAGCTCCCCAAGGCTCGGGTCCCGCTTCTGTTGAGGCAGAGCGGCGGCACTTGTCTTGGGGTTCGCAGATGGATCTCACCGGCGACGTTGAGACGGGCCTCGCCCTATCTCGGCTTTCTCCGGCGGGATCCAGTGCCTCTCACCCGGCTCCTGAAGCACGGGCTGCGGCGGTTACTTCTGCCCGGATGGAGGCACATGATGATGTTGAATTGAGATTATCCAGTTCTGAGGAGCTGGATGTCGGAAGTTTTGCATCAGAGGAAACTAGTTTGTCACATTATACTGCAAATGAAGAGGGTTTGATGGATGTGTTATCTCGAAAGGCTGTTGAAAAGCTCAGTATTGAGTGGCCAAGCTGATAGACAGGAGTCTAGAAATAAAAGCAAACTACATGATAGATTTCTGTCTGCACGACCTCAACCTTCTCGCCGGCGCTTACCGTTCTTCCCAGAAAAAAAAACTAAAAAACTGAGGTTTCAAAGACCTGGGTTAGACCAGTTTCAAGCAGAATTCATACTAACCAGTCTAATGCTTATGGAAACATTTAAAAAAAAAAAAAAAATTAAAGTGCATGCTGGGGCTGCTGAGCGAAAAAAAAGGAAAGTCCCAGCCGCCGAGTACTTCAAAAAGAGCGCAGCAGAAACGGAGTGTCGCGTGGGTCGATCCTTCACCCCCGCCCAGAACTATGGAGGCTGTGGGCTTGGCCTCTGAGGGGGCCCAGCTCATAGATTCTGGTCTCTCGACTGAGGTCGTGGAGACCATCCTCCAATCCAGAGCTCCCGCCACGAGGAAGTTATATGCCGCGAGGTGGAAACTTTTCACCTCTTGGTGTGGAGAGCGCCAGCAGGACCCAGTTAACTGCCCGGTTGGTACAGTGCTGGATTTCCTGCAGGACCGTCTCTCCACAGGGTTATCCCACTCCACATTGAAGGTGTACGTGGCGGCCTTAGCTGCTTACCACGCCCCTTCAAGCGGAAGTTTTCTCAGGAGACACCCACTTATGTCTCGCTTCTTTCGTGGCGCCTTGAGGCTGAGGCCTGCAGTTCGCACGAGGGTACCAGCTTGGGATCTGGCCATCGTCTTAGAAGGTCTCTCCCTAGCTTCTTTCGAGCCCATCGAGGAAGTTTCGGAAAAGTTTCTTACACTAAAGACTATCCTTCTTCTCGCTATCTCATCTCTAAAAAGAATTGGAGATATTCAAGCACTTTCGGTGGCTCCCTCGTGCCTGGAATTTGCTCCTGTTGTGGTTAAGGCCTTTCTCTGTCCGAGACCAGGTTATGTTCCCAAGGTGCCAACTACTTTTGTTAGACCTATAGTTCTGCAGGCTTTCTGTCCTCCGCCTTTTCTGACGTCAGACCAGAAGAAACTTAATTTGCTGTGCCCCGTTAGGGCTTTAGATGCTTATGTCCACAGAGCTGCCTTGAGGAGGAGATCGGAACAACTGTTTGTCTGTTTTGGGTCACCTAAGAAAGGGTGTCCTGCATCTAAGCAAAGGATGAGCAAGGGGGTGGTTGAGGCCATCTCGCTTGCTTACGGTTCGGCCCATCAGCCTTCACCTTTGGCTGTAAGGGCTCATTCCACCAGGAGTATGGCTGCCTCTATAGCTCTTTTTTCAGGAGGTTCTCTTCAGGACGTTTGTGATGCGACAGGCTGGTCCTCACCGCACACTTTCGTTAGATTTTATTCCCTTGATCTTAGCTCCACTCCCGGGGCTCAGGTTCTCTCGTCGGTTTGTGTCTTCTAATGACACACGACAGGGATTTGGTCGTATGGGGATGTGGGTATTGCGTTCCCACTGCGATTACATGCAGCGGTAGTCCCTGAAGGGGAACGTCCCGGGTTACGTATGTAACCCTAGTTCCCCGAAGGGACGGACGCTGTGTGTCCTGCCATACTCCCGGCATCCCCTTGGGTCGCATGCTACAGTAACATTAAAAACTGGTGGCTTGTGTATTCAGGGGATATTTATAGCTTCCTGGTCGATGACGTCACTTGCTGTGACGCTCCATCTCTCCATTGACTGATTTCATTCATGCTTCAGACGCGTGACGCTGGAGGGCGTTCCCACTGCGATTACACGCAGCGTCCGTCCCTTCGGGGAACTAGGGTTACATACGTAACCCGGGACGTTTTCTTCTTCCTCTTTATCCTGTTTTTCTTTCTTAATGGTCCAATGAAATATAATGGAAACCAGGACATTTTCATCACTTTATAAAAAACTCATGTTTCATGTGGAACACTGTATTTACCCATAATGAAAGTCAAAAGGGTGAACTGAATGGAAAGGTGAAAATACACTGCATTTATCTAATATACATTATTCTAATATATATATATATATATAATTTTTCATGTGGAACACTGTATTTACCCATAATGAAAGTCAAAAGGGTGAACTGAATGGAAAGGTGAAAATACACTGCATTTTTCTAATATACATTTTTCTAATATATATATATATATATTAGGGCTGTCAGTTAAACGCGCTATTAACGGCGTTAACGCAAACCCATTTTAACGGCGTCAATTTTTTTTATCGCGCGATTAACGGTCTTTTTGGCCTAGCAAACTTTTTAGTTTTTTTTCACATGCTGTTACAACAGGACGCGGCATCCGCGGCACTGCGCTATGAAACCCATTCATTTCAATGGCTTGCGCCACGCGAGGAGGTTTTGTTGCTTCGTCGACCAAAGCGCAAGCGGATCTAGCTAGAGCGGAAACAAAACAACAGGCGCGCCGCACACTTCTGGGCTTGCGAGCCGGCCAAATAGTTGGTTAACGTTGCGCTTTGAGTGGATGACGAGCGCGAGACGGCGAAATGGATGCCAATAAGATTCTGAATGGAAAGTTTACTTTTAAAAAGTTGCCAAATGGTTCCATTGACAAGACCAAAGTGATCTGTGTGTTTTGTCGTTGTGAACTGAGCTATCATCATCGCAGCGCGTCCAGTCTGAAATACCACTTGATGGCCAAGCACACACACACACACACAGCTGATGCGAATTCTTCCCCCCCCCCTCGTCAATATCAGGACCTCGTCAGTATTTCTTTCACCCTTTTATTAATGGACAGTGTTACATTGAGAGATTATTTGCTCCAAGTGAGAATGTTAGTGTGAAATTGAACACAGTATATGTCAATGTTGTTTTCAATAAAAAACATTTGCACAAAACAAGCCGATCCACTTTTCCATGTTGAGAGCATTAAAATGAGAAAAAAATAATGGGACAAAAAGAAAATCAAGAGACATTTAGAATAGATAAAAAATAATTGCGATTAATCGCGAGTTAACTATGACATTAATGCGATTAATCGCGATTAAATATTTTAATCGTTTGACAGCCCTAATAAATATATATATATATATATATATATATGTATATATAATGTATATTGTGTGTGTGTTCAGAAAAAGAAAGAAAGTAATTTAGGGTTGGAAAGACATTAGGGTGCAAATAATGACATAATTGTAATTTTTGGGTGAACCACAACTTTAAGTCTAAGATGTTTTGTAGTATCAGTTGCTTTATAATGCTTGTAAAAACCCTGAATTTGTATGTTCTTTGAATAGCTTTAAACCCTCACCAATTAAAAGGCACACTGTAAAAAGTATCGTGATTTTAACAGTAAAAGTCTGTAAAAATGCTACAGTGAAAAACTGTTATTTGCTGAACAGAAAGTTTCTGTACTATATGGTGAATAACTGTGATAGATCTTACTGTACATTTAATGTAAGATTGTTTTTACAGTTTACAGTAAAAGTTTACAGTTTTTGGAAGTGAAAAAGAACAAGTCATTGTATAATTTACAGTGAAAAAACGTAAATGGACATTCACACAATTTACTGCGTGACACTTCACATTTGATATATTTTTGTTGAAATAACTGTTTCCTCATAGTGTTTCTCTTTTTTTTTATCAGTTATGTAAATAAGGGTTTCATGTAATGCTGTGTACAGTTTACACCTTTGTGTACAGTTTTTGGAAGTGAAAAGTCATTGTATAATTTACAGTGAAAAATTGTATACCGTGCACCCACACTTATATAATATACATATAAATTCAGTAGAGCAATGTTTAGACCTGTGCGCACTGAGCAGTTTCTAGTGCCACAACTTTATCAGGTGTGTAATGATAGAAGAGAACTTGACCTCCTCCTCTGCTGCCCTTTATATTATACAGCCTCTTAAGATAAACCGAGATGATTAATTTACTCTGAATCATATGATGAACTTCTAATGTTTATTCAAACAGATACGTGAGGGGCATTTCAAACCTTTGTGTAAGATGCATGTAAAATTAAAGGAACTATTTGCAATGCCACAAAGAGATAATGGCCTGGTTTCACAGGCAGGGCTTAGATTAAGCCAGAATTAGGCCTTAGTTCAATTAGGTCAATTAAGTAGCTTTTATAAACATGCCTTAGAAAAAAAAAAAGTACTGGTGTGCATCTTTAGACAAAACAATGGCACTGACTTATTTTAAGATATGTCAGTGCAAGTTGCTTTAAGTTAAAACATGCATTTTAGTCTGGGACTACCGGGGGAATGACATGAAAAAAAATTTATTCAGTCGCATAATTTAAAGGGGTCATGACATGGATTTCCCATAATATTCAAATGAAACATTTTTGGAGCTTGATTAAGTAAAAAAAAATTATAATGAGGAGGACGTTTTAAGATATGCAACGTCTCGGTTACGGATGTAACCCTCGTTCCCTGAGTGGGAACGGAGACGTTCCGTCGGAGGACGACGAATGGGGTTTCGCTTAGAAAGCCTATCGACTTCGAGTATACAAAAACGAGCCAATGGCAAAGAAATGCCATGGGTCTGCAAAATTTGCATAGCGTATCTCTGCCCCACCTCGTGGGTATAAAAGTAGAGGACGCTGCATCATTGAGGCATGTTTAATCGCTGAGGAGCCAAGACTGAGCTCAGGCGATCCCCGCGGTACAGCGGAAGTGGCAAGAAGACCGAACCTGACGAATCTGGTGAATGTGTTGGGTGTCGCCCAGCCTGCAGCTCTGCAGATGTCTGTTAGCGAGGCGCCATGCGCTAGAGCCCAAGAGGACGCCACACTCCGGGTGGAGTGGGCAGTCACACCAAGGGGGCACGGTCGACCTTGCTGTTGGTATGCCAAAGCAATGGCGTCCACTATCCAGTGAGACAACCTCTGCTTGGAGAGAGCCTTTCCCTTCAGTCTCCCACCATAACAGACAAAGAGCTGGTCTGAGGTCCTGAAACACTGCGTTCTGTCTACATAGATGCGGAGAGCACGTACTGGACAGAGCAGTGCCAAGGCTGGGTCTGCCTCCTCCGGGGGCAGCGCTTGCAGGTTCACCACCTGGTCCCGGAAGGGAGTGGTAGGAACCTTGGGCACATATCCAGGCCGGAGTCTCAGGATCACGTGAGAGTAAGCCGGCCCGAATTCCAGGCACGCTTCGTCAACGGAGAATGCGTGCAGGTCCCCTACCCTCTTGATGGAGGCCAATACAGTCAGAAGCGCCGTCTTCATAGACAGGAAGTTAAGCTCAACTGACTGCAAAGGCTCAAGGGAGCACTCCGCAGGGCAGATAGAACCACAGCGAGGTCCCAAGAGGGTACGAGAGGTGGGCGAGGAGGATTCAGTCTCCTCGCTCATCTCAGGAACCTGATGATCAGGTCATGCTTCCCCACGACTTACCTTCTATAAGGTCGTGCTGTGCGGCTATAGCGGCGACATAGACCTTGAGGGTGGAGGGAGACAGCCTTCGCTCCAGCCCCTCTTTAAGGAAGGAAAGCACGACGCTGATCGAACATCTCCGGGGGTCTACTCGGCGAGAAGAGCACCAGTTGACGAAGAGGTTCCACTTCAACGCGTAGGCGTGTCTCGTGGACGACGGTCTAGCGGAAGTGATGGTAGCCACCACCGCTGGTGATAGGGTACTCAGACCTGCCTCGTCCAATCTAGGAGCCACACGTGTAGGCTCCAGAGATCGGGACGAGGGTGCCACAGGGTGCCCCGTCCCTGAGAAAGTAGGTCCTTCCTCAGAGGTATGGGCCAGAGAGGTGCTGTCGCGAGGAGAATGAGTTCGGAGAACCAGGTTCGGGTGGGCCAATACGGCGCGACCAGCAAAACCTGCTCCTCGTCCTCCCTGACCTTGCGCAAGGTCTGCGCAAGAAGGCTCACTGGGGGGAACGCATATTTGCGGCCCCGCGGCCAGCTGTGCCCAGAGCATCCGTGCCGAGCATGCCCTCAGTCAGGGAATAAAACTGGGCGCAATGGGTCGAGTTGTGAGAGGCAAACAGATCTATCTGTGTGTCCCCGAACTGGTCCCAAATCAGCTGAATCGACTGGGGATGGAGTCGCTATTCTTCAGGGAGGGGCTGAAACCGTGAGAGCTCGTCTGCACAGTTCAGGATTCCCGGAATATAAATGGCACGAAGCGACCTCAGATGCTTCTGACTCCATAAGAGGAGGTGGCGGGCGAGTTGCGACATACGGCGGGAGCGCAGACCACCTTGACGGTTGATGTACGCTACAGTCGCGGTATTGTCTGAACGGACTAGTACATGCTGGCTCCTGAGCACGGCTCGGAAGCGGCGCAGGGCGAGCTGTACAGCCAGCAACTCGAGGCAATTGACGTGCCATAGGCGCTGGGGTCCCATCCAGGAGCCCGCGGCAGCACGTCCATTGCACATGGCTCCCCAGCCCGTGTTGGAGGCATCTGTCGTTACAACAACATGCCGCGAAGCTCGTTCCAGAGGCACTCCGGCCCGTAGAAAACTGAGGTTCGTCCACGGGGTTAAGGTTTGACGACAAGTCGGAGTAACTGGTACTCGGAGAGTGCCGTGTTGCCATGCCCACCTCGGGACTCGATCGCGAAGCCAAAGCTGAAGCGGTCTCATATGAAGCAATCCGAGCGGCGTTGCCGCGGCTGCAGATGCCATATGCCCCAGGAGCCTCTGAAAAAGTTTCAGTGGAACCGCACTCTTGCCCTCGAACTGTCTCAGGCAAGTCAGCAGTGACTGCGCGCGCTCGCTCGTAAGCTGTGCGGACATGGCGACCGAGTCGATCTCCATACCGAGAAAAGAGATCCTCTGCACGGGGCAAAGTTTGCTCTTCTCCCAGTTGACCCGAAGGCCCAGACGGGCTAAGTGCCGGAGCACTAAGTCCCTATGTTCGCAAACCTGGTCTCGAGAGTGAGCTAGGATCAGCCAGTCGTCGAGATAGTTCAGGATGCGAACCCCGTGTTCCCGAAGGGGAACAAGGGCTGCCTCGACGACCTTCGTGAAGACGCGAGGAGACAGGGCTAGCCCGAATAGGAGAATCGCATACTGACATGCCTGCCCCTCGAAAGCAAACCGTAGGAACGGTCTGTGTCGAGGCGGAATGGAGACATGAAAGTAGGCGTCCTTCAGGTCGATCGCTGCAAACCAATCCTGGGGCCGCACACATTCGAAAATGCGTTTGGCAGTGAGCATCTTGAACGGCATCCTGTGAAGGGAGCGGTTCAGCACGCGCAGGTCCAGGATTGGCTGTAACCCACCAGTTTTCTTCGGGACAATGAAGTACGGGCTGTAGAAGCCAGACCTCATTTCGGCTGGAGGGACAGTCTCGATCACACCCTTCGCCAGCAGGGTAGCAACCTCCGCTCTCATGATAGGGGCATTGCCACCGCCCATAGTGGAGCGGACTCCCCTGAGCGGGAAGGAGACCGCGTGAACTGAATCGCGTAGCCGAGCCTGATCGTTCGTGCGACCCAGCGGGACAGGTTGGGAAGCTCTAGCCAGGCTCCCAAGAACTGTACCAGCGGGGTCACGCGAACCACAGACTTCCCGTCGGTGGGGCAGCGAGGCGGTATGACTGGCCCGGACGTGGACGGCATAGCGGCCTGGAGTGGGGGCACAGTCATAGGCCGCGTCCTGACAGAGGAGACCAGGGAAGGACGAACGTTCCACGGAGGTCTGCTCTGCCAGGGGTCTGGCGACAGAGGAGGATGAGAGCGGCACGGTCCGGGGACGGCACGCACTGTCATCCGGCTCTGGGACAGAGGAGGACGAGGGGTGCACGGCCCGGGGGCGGCACACCGTGTCGTCCGAGAACTCTGTGCTCAGAAACGGGAGAGTCAGTTCTTTCTGAATAAGGATTCTTCCCCGGCCCTCCACCAGGGAAAGGAGTGGCCCTGCTACCAGCTCCTGGAAAGAACTGAGTCCCATCTCTGAGGAGCCCATCTCAAGAGTGCCGCTTAACCCGGCGTATAGCGGGGGGCGGGGCTGGAGAGGGCTGTGGCGTCCCCGCAGAAGGGCGCCTTCGGCGGTGGGCAGACTGAGGGATCAGCTCGGACGGGCGGGGCCGTCGGGGCAGAATAAGCCTCAGTCTGCTCGTGGGCGGTTGAGAACTGTTGGGCAAAGCCCTCAACCGCACCGCCGAAGAGGCCGACCTGGGATATGGGGGTGTCAAGCAGATGGGTCCGCCCGACATCCTGCACATCGGACAGGTTCAGCCACAGAATGGTGTACATCACCTGACCCAGGGAGCGTACGGCCACTTTCATCGCTCGGAGAGCAAGGTCAGTGGCGGCGCGCAGCTCATTGAAGAACCCTGGGTCAGTCCCGCCCTCGTGCATGTCCGTGAGCATCTGGGTCTGGTAGACCAGCAGAATGGCCATGGAATGCAGTGAGGCGGCTGCCTCTCCTGTAGCGCTATAGGAATTCGCCACAAGTGTAGACGAAAAACTACAGGCTTCGGACGGGTGCTTAGGATCGCGCCGAGAGGAAGCACTCTGAGGACACAGTAGCATCGCAACAGAGTGTTCAACCGGGGGACCCCAGTGTACCCATGGGCAGCGGCCCCGTCGAGGGCAGGATGGGTGGAGGAGATCAACGAGGGATCGCTGGAAGACATGGGGGTCTTCGAGGATTTCGAGATCTCCTGATGCACATCCGGGAAAAAAGGTATTGGAGTGGACGCTGACAGGAGTCAGCGGCCACACCCAAAAACCAATCGCCCGAGAAAGCATGGCTGTCATCTCAGGATCTGACTCGACAAATGCCATATGCACACCCGAAAGTGGCAGCACTGTCAAATCTTCACTTCCTTAAGATTCTAGCCCGCCCTGTGATGCTGCGATGGACAACAGATCCGATTCTGGAGCGTCAAGGGAAACCCGCGGGGCATCCGAAAATAGACCCGGGGAATCCCCTGAACACTCGCGGGTTGCATCACTGAAGAGAGGGGCGTGGTCCACGGACAAACAGTCGGCGGATTTGTTCCACACACACACCCTCAGGTCACCCTGGCCACCAGCCGAAGTAGCACCTCACGTGGAGAGTGTTAGATCGGGGTGTGGATGAGGGGACTCTCTCTCTAACGAGATCATTGAGTCTCGACCGTAATGACGCGATGATCACGTTCCCGCGGGGAGAACGTGAGTCATCCAGAAACGCTGCTCTAGCGTGATGAAGCCCAAGCACGCAGAGCAGAGAATGTGCCCATCAAAATCGGAAATGAGTAGACCGCAACCAGAAATGCACGGGCGAGCCGTCTTTAAAAAGACGTGCCGCGTGTGAGCTCTTTTGTGAGAGGAGGAAAAAACTCTGCGATGTTGAAACGAGCAGGGAGAAACACACTCATTGGCAGATCACTGCACAGATCAGCAGGCAATGTGAACTCTCTGCAGATCGCAGTCACACCAACACCGGAGAGAGTGGCTCGTCTCGTAGAGTGAAGTCAGAAATGGCTGTGGAGTGAAGAGATACTCTTGGCTCCGAAGTGAAAAACATGCCTGAATGATGCAGCGTCCTCCGCTTTTATACCCACGAGGTGGGGCGGAGATACGCTATGCAAATTCCGCAGACCCATGGCATTTCTTTGCCATTTGCTCGTTTTTGTATACTCGAAGTCGATAGGCTTTCTAAGCGAAACCCCATTCGTCGTCCTCCGACGGAACTCGGAGAGGCAACGAAGGGGAACTTGCAGGATGTTTTAATGGTACAAAGACCTCTTGTATGTCAAAAGATCAATGGAATTTTGAGTTCTTATGTCATGACTCCTTTAAAAGAATAGTTAACTAAAAAATGAATCATCATGTAGGCCTACTCACCTTCTAGTTGTTCCACACCTATATCCACTGAACACACACACATGTTCGGTTTTCATGTTTTATGGGGACTTTCTATAGACAAAATGATTTTTATTCCGTACAAACTGTATATTCAAACTGTATATCTAACCCCACCCCTAAACCTACCCATTAACCAAAACTTTCTGAATTTTTTTTATTTAAAAAAACACCCTTTAGTATGTTTTTTAAGCCACACACTCTTTTGAAAAAAATATTCACTGCTGTTTTCCATACAATAATAATTTCCAATTCCATACAAAAGGCATATCTGCATGTAGTCATCATTAATACTGTATGATTGGATTGCATCTGTTCAAATCAGTGTTTGTGCATGCTTGTGTGTACGTTCATTTGATTGTATACATTTGTTTAAATATGTGCCAACTAGAGATATAACAACTCCATAAAAATGGAAAAAATACAGAAATGCTGCACCGTATGTAAATCATTATGTCTATGAAATGTCCCCATAACCCATTTTTCTTCACTTCTAAATCTTGTTAGAGGATTTTTATTTTATTTTGTTGTTGTTTGTGGGGTTTTGTAAGTTGCCTAAATGAACTGAAATATGGAACTATCTGTTCTTAAAATTCCATTAAATGCTTTAAGTTAACACAATGTCTGGTGTCGGCCTGATGAGATGGGCTTCCCCAGATACCTCCGTGCAAGGTTTCTTCCTCGTCTGCTTAAAGCTCCTCTCCTGGAGTTCTTCCCTGCCACGGTTGCCATTGACTGATCACTGAGCGGGGGTTGTAAGGCACCTTTTTCTTATTATTTTCTTTCCTTACTGTAATGCTGTCCAAACTTGTGTGCTATATCTCAAGCCAAAAGATGCAGTAGCTTTGTGTGAGGAACAGATTGAAATGTAAGTTATTAATTTAAATATCTTTTCTGACAACCGTGGTCAAATATGGAAAAGAGCATCATAGACATTCTGCTATAAATAACCCCTTTTCATGGAAGGAAGAGGATCATAAAGGTTTCAGAAAACATGAAGGAGAGTAAATAATGACAAAACTATGCCTCTCTGATGCCTGAATGTCACGCTGAACAACTGAACTTCATTGTTGTCGTATAGCCTGAGTAAAACTTTTGAGGCTTCAGAGATGACAGAATGAGAATCAGATGGTAATGTATCTTTTCAGAACTGAACAATAACTGTGCTTATGGTCATCTGTCTGCGCCTCAATGTAATATTCCTCATGATCCAATTAAAAACATTCAGTGAAAGCCACTATGTCTCTTTACTCTTGTTTTTACTGAATTTGAACCGTTATGCACTAAATTCTTCTTTCTTCTAATTCCACAACGAATTACTCTGTCAAGGTTTGAATTATCTCATAAGAGATCAGTGGAGCAGCCTGCAGAGGAAACGTTTGATGGATGTCATGGCCGCTTACTCCTGCAGCTCTTCGGCAGAACCAACGATCCAAGTCCAAGGCCAAGATTTCAGAGAGCTGGTTTCTTTGTTGTCTAAATGACCACGTCCAGAACCCTAATAGGCTTTGACACTCTGCAACCAAGTGGGACAAAAGCAGAGGATAAGCCTTTTCGTGCTGGATTTAGACTATGGAAAGGGAATTTCAGAGGTAAAAGATTGTGCACGCTTTAGGCTTCTTGTGCCCAAAACATTCAGATTGCTGTTTAGAAGAAAAAGTACAGTCAGTTTTGAATGAATAAAACATACTTACTGAAAACATGAGTCATTATGAGTTATTTGGGTTTGTTTGATTTCCATAATTCTGGAGTGTTTCTTCATTCTTGGAAGTGTATAGATTGAAAGTATTTTGAATGCAACTTTCAGCAAAGACTTGAACAGTGGATTTCAAAGGTGACTGTAAAAAAAAAAAATGGACGCTGACATAACTCTGGGGTCACATAACATCACTGAGAATATTTTACAATGAATAAGTGTCTTTGATTATTTTGTGTATTTTTATTGTGTATGTTGTATTTTTCATGTATACATAGGTGTAAATCCTTTTGACATCCTTCCTGCAAACTCAAAAACCTAGAACTGGCCTTTTATGATGATTCATATTTCAGTTATCTCATTTAATACTAAAGTTTATCTTTTTACAAGAGTCAGTGACATATGTAAGTATTTAAGGTAAAGAAAAAGAAAAATATTTAAGTTTTTGAAGTTACAGTATTAATTGTGCTGTTAAAAAAAATTACAACATGTTTCGACAGCATTTTTCGATCTTATGATAATTTCAGCATTTACTAATATGTTATCAAAATAATAGTTTTATTTGTTAACAGTTAATGCACTGTGAACTAACATGAACAAACAATAAACGACTGTATCTTTATTAACTAACATTAACAAAGATTAATAAATGCTGTAACAAATGTATTGCTCATTGTTAGTTCATGTTAGACATGGCTATGGCCTGAGATGCTGGGATAGGATCAGCATCCCTATGACTTTACATAGGACAAATAGTTTAGATAATGGATGGATGGATCACATGACAACCTTAACTAACCTTATCTCGTCACAAAAAGGTCAAATTATTTAATTGATTTGATCCTTGCTATCATTGCCTTTTTAATGCTGTTTAATGCATGTTGGTCACACCACATGACTTTGACAGAAACGTTTTTCAAATCTTTTCTTAAAGAAACTTGTTCACTGTTTTTTCTAAGCAGTGAAATTAAAGATTGTGCCAAACAACTTACTTTTTTCTTGTCAAGAATTTCGTCCTTTTAATAAGATTCTTTTTGAACATTATGATTTTAGAACAGTTGACATGTTCTACTTTATGCCCCCAAAATTCTGAATTTTAATTCAGAAATTAAAAACATGTTTATAAAAGAAGATGTGTATTCAAGTCATTGTACAGTATGTATGAATGGCATTTTCAATATATTAATATAGGAAATCGGATCCAGACAAAAATGAGCATCACAGTGACGCTCAGCACACTGAGGGAAATGAAGAAGAGACTTGTATTCAAGCCCTTTCACATTAGTTTATTACCCTGAGCACATTTGTATTACATAATTCTGAAACTCACAAGCCTTGGACTCCATTCTGACAAATGACAACGATCACTGGAAACAAACATATAATATAAGTACAGTCATTTTCATTTATTCACTTTCCTCAATTTTAAAATGTTGTCACAATAACAGGTCCATATGATTGATGTCCTTTTCAACAGTGTCATCAATTCGGCCAACATGTTTTACTACCGCTTTGCACACGAGGAATGATTACACATGCAGTTAAGACAAATGACTTGCCTCAATGGCACTCGGAGTTGTGACCAAATCACGTCTACATCACTAACACATTACATTAAAATCTTAAGTATGAGGAGTCATTTCTCAAGTTCCCCAGCAGTGACCTGAATGAATTCGTCATTCACTCGTCTCCTCTATACTCTCTGATTTGACTCTTTGTGACTGTTTTTGTCTTGCTACTTGGAACATCGTACTCACAGACGTCACTAGATTTGCACCAGTGGTATGCATTCATTGAGAACTGAAAGCACAGCAGGTTGAATCATGGCCAGAATTGTTCTGTTTCCTGCAACGTCAGAGGCACTAGCACTGGGCCATGCAATGCCTGATTACATTACCAAGAGCAGATCTCAGCTCCCTCATTGGTTACAGCAGACAGTTCAGTTTGAATTCATCAGTGATGAATCACATGGCAGTTTGATCAGACACATCTTGCTTTACATTGAAACGCTATATACTTCACAAAAGTCTGGAGGCTTATGGCAAGTATCTTGCACATATAAAGAATGATTTGCACTCATTCAGCCATTCAGAAGAAGGAAACGGTGACAGAATCAGTGATGATTTTAGTGTGTCAAGAGTCAAGACAACAACTGATGTACAAAAATCATTTTCTTTTTTTGTCATTTTGTCATTTTCCAGTACAAATATCTAAGCATTCTTAAATCAAGATCCATTTACTTAAGAAAAATGACAAATGAAAAAAAGTATCTAAATTAAGTGAGTTTATGCTTAAAACAAGAACAAATGTGGGGTCAATTTTTTTTTCAGTGTAAAAAGAAAACAATTAAATCAAAAAGAGCAATTGAGTTACACTGCTTTATTAATCTACACCAAATGATGGCATCTCCACAATATAAAAAGCACTCTGAAGGACAGACCGTTTTAGTTCATATCCAAAAGTTAACCCTGAACACAGATTGCTTTACTCCTTGTTGAAAAGTGCATTTATAAAATCAAAATTAGTCAGTCACAATTACTTTTGAAACAATTGTACTCACTATTATCATGTAGCGAACACTAATATAAGAAGATTCACAAAGCCTTAAATATTGACAGTTTACAGCATTGCTTTTGCAAATACATCATTAGAAATACACAAATTAACAATTTCACAGTAAGTACTCCTTTGTTCATGTTCAGTAAACAGTGAGATAAAAATGACTGTTTCTTCGAGACATTTTTCTTCAAGAAATGTGTAATTGGCAAATCTTGAAATAATGTGTGACAGACCTAGAGAGTAGTCAGAGTCACCTTGCAATCACAGATGTTTTTTTCATTTTTTCTATCACACATTCCTTCGGTTAATTTTCAATCTCACTATACAGTGGTGATGCTGCCTTAATCATGTTGAGTTTGCATTGGTTTATGTAGAGTCTGCTGTCAAGAAGAGGGAAGAAATAACATACTCATCTCCCATTTGCTATGATAATCAAAACAAAATTACTGCCGATAGATTTAATCAACTGTCGACAACAGACTCTAGAATTACTTGAAGACAAATCATCTGTATGTTGGTATTTTTGAACGCCTTTAATGGTTTAAATAAGTAACCCAACAAACTCCTATCACAGCATTTGAATGAAAAATACTATAGTCTAGGAAATGTAAATGTTTTTCTCTGTTTGAGGGAGAGAAAATACTTTTCTGCTGACATTCACATTGAAGGACATTCATTCATTCAGGTTGAAAAAAAGAAAAAACTGGGATAAAAAAAAAAAACACTGGCATTTACTCTGGAACTTCATCAAAGTAAACTGGAGTTGGGGTGTAAATACCGGTAAGTAAAAATATACAAAATAAGTAAAAAGTCTGCAACTTTCAGAACATCCTTACCAGTTTGAATATATGCTTACTTAATAAAAATATTTATTAAAACTGATCTGCAAAAACAGCTTGTTCTGTTCTTTTAAATCACTGTGAATAAAAAGTACAAAGTAGGACAGACAGAAACAATTATTCCTAAACGTTGTGCTTGTCCTGGATTTAGCTCCGCATATCCATAACAGAGAGCTGAGGTTTATCCTTAAAGAGATTCCAGTCTGACTTTAACAGTTTCACTACAGATTCATTTGTGAAGCTGTCACAAGATAATGCAGGCCAAAGGAAGGGGTAGTTAAACTATACTAGAAAAAACCTGAAAGGAAAGTAAGGGGTTTATTCCACATGCAAACAGAGAGGGTAGAAAATGGTAATGAAAAATTAAATGATGACTGGTTTTGCCACAGAATAAATTAGCTTTAGGCCAGTGAATCACAGTGCTACATACATCCAGACTCATGAGCGTCAAATATTATTTTTGCCTAAAACCTACTTCTGTCTGTCAAACAATTTAACAAGTCAACACTGATGAACAGTGCCCCAGTGTCAGTTACTTACTACATGTTCTGTACAGTGAACAATCAGATAAATCTCATTTTAAAAGGCTAATTTTACCCCGTTTTGGCAAGAGTTTAAAAAATATGGTATTTAAAAAAAATAACTCCCCCCGAAATTTATTTCAGCATTTAGAGGGATTTGTCACAAATGAGGTGTGTTTAATTTTAGTATTATGATGTGCCTGTGCTGTGCCTAAAATCCCAGATTGTAATCCAGAAACAATTAATGATTCTGGATTATGGCAGTTCTTTCAGATTGCATATAAAATTGCAGGGGCGTAGAATTTAGTAGGGACGCTAGGGACGTGTCCCTACCAATATCCAGTGACACTGATATATCCCTAGCAATAATTTCGATCAAAACCTAAAATATATTTATATTGATGTCCACGTCCCCACCAAATTCAAAATCAAACCTACGCCACTGTAAAATTAAATAAATAAATAAAATGATGTACTGTTAAATCCCAGATGTTTACATCAGTATACAGTAGTGAATACACAAAATGATTCTGTTTATACATAACTTTACAATAATCTTAGTTTTTTAACTGAATATATCTTTACAAATTGCAGTTTACAAGACTACAGTTGATAAACTTCCAGATGTGCCAGAAAGTACATTCATGTTAACAGCAAATGACTGTTCAAAACAAATGTGAGCAAAATCCATTTTATACACAATTATATAATCTTAACAATAATGTAATTTGACATTTTTTTAATGAAATAATAGTCTTTATTTTAAGATATAATGAGCCTGTTATGTAGCCTACATCATTGTCATCTAAAAACTGCCGGCCCGTTATTATTCACCTCCATGAAGCCCTTAGAGAGAAGCTCCTTCCATGCTGCATTCAGACACGTTCTCTAAATCTTCCATCACTAAGTCTTGCTCGTTGACGTGGTTCATCCTCCTCGAGCTGTTGTTCTCCAGGCTATTAAGAGAGATGGGCTCTGTGGAGGGTTGCAGGTTTACCGGCTGCACAGAATTACCCTGCACCCTGTGAGAATAGGTCCGATGTTGACCACCGCCAGGACACAGGCCGAACTTAAAGATGGCCTGAAATCCACGGCGGAAGTTCTCGTTGAAGAACCCGTAAATTATAGGGTTGACACTGCTGTTGAAAAAGGCTAGCCAGTGGGCGAAGGGGTAGATGTAGATGTTAATAAGCCTGTACTGATGTTCAGTAAGTTTAACATAGTCTGTTAGCATCATCAGCGTCCACAGAGGCAACCAGGACAAGATGAAGAGCAAGGCCACGATGAGGAGCATTTTGATCACTCTTTGTTTTTTCTTCGACACAGAGTGACGGTTATCGTGGCCAGGTTTGGACCCCGCTGGCATAGCCGTTTTAAACAGAGTGATCCCAATCCTTGCGTACATGATCACTATGAGGGATAGAGGAGCTAGGTAAATGTTGGCAAACAGGACGGTTGTGTAGATCTTCCTCATCTCCTGGTTGGGCCAGTTTTCCCTGCACCAGTAGAAAGGGCTCGTTCGGTTGCCATCTCCCAGGAACACGCGGATGGTTTGTTCTTTAGTCACTTGAAGCATGACGGCAGAGGGGCACATGATGGACACTGCCAAGACCCAGATTATCACAATAATGAAGGTGGCTGTTGATATTGTCAGTTTCTGCTTGAAGGGATATACAATACATCTGAATCTGCAAAAGAAAGCAACAAGTTAAACATTTAACAGCTCTATGAAGAAACAGCTGTGTTTTTAGCATGCAGTCACACTAATGACTGAGGCTATTTAAGAGTTTCTTCTTTTCAGTATTTTAGGAGATGAACAATGACAGTTTTTCAAAAGATGTTTCGCTCTCATTTCCTGTTCTCTCAACTCAATATGTCTTGGTTAATAGTACTGTAGCGAACTGAAAAAATTATGGACTCACTTAAAGGGATACTTCACCTCTGGGAAGATGAATGTGTATTTAATATTGGTCATTTATATAGTAGAAATGTGAAATTATTTTTGAAATTGAAGCATTCTAGACTGAGAAAAGGCAGAAAATGTATTTTTTTACTCATGTGGCTGAAAGACAACAACTCCCAGAATGCACTTGCTTTGCTGCCCTTACGAGGCCACTTCCAAACCACGCCTACCGGTTACAGGCGGCAGAATCCGAAAAATGGGTACAACTAGGCTTGCTTTGATACATCGTGAGTTATTTGATAAATTTCCATCGAAATGATGCTAAATTGCGTTGTACCGGGATCAGTTTTGGGGAAAGTTACTTTGAAAAGTAATGCGTTACAATATTGCGTTACTCCCTTAAAAAGTAACTTATTGCGTTACTTAGTTACTTTTTTAGAAAAGTAATGTGTTACGTTACTTTTGCGTTACTTTTTTTCCACCTGGGCTGGGCTTGTTTTTTTATACCAAAAAAGATATATTTTTGGGCAAATGTAAAGACCCTTTCACACCAAAAGTGAAATAATAAGCCTCAGACTGAAGGAAATGCAGATTTACTCCTGTACAGTAGAGTACAGTAGTGTTCAGTAGAAGGCGCCGCTCAAACAAACCTTTCAGCTGCTGCTGTTCTGGGTAACAGAAGAAGAGGATGCAGGAGAAACAAATTTAACACTTACTTTACCAATAAAAACATATAAAAAAAATCTATAGTCATTTTTGCTTATGGTTTAACTGAAAAATCGGAGGTCAGAAGCACTTTGGTCAATAAAGATTAAATGCATAAAAAATGTTTTGTTTTATTTAACATATTTAGGTATTGGAGGTTTGCATTGTGTTCTGATTCTGCATTTCACTGTTTTTATTCATTTTGAGGAATATTGAATCTTTTTTGTGCAAGTGAGATGAGTAAATCCACGCTTACATTTAATCTAGAACTATAATAACCATCATGTTTACACACAACGCCTCTGCACTTCGATTTGTCTAAACATTAGGACAGAAGAGCTGTCAGTCAATTGGGAAAACAAAGTAACTTGCGTTACTTATTAGAAAAGTAACTCAGATATTTTGGTGTAAATTTTAAAAGTAATGCGTTACTTTACTAGTTACTTGAAAAAGTAATCTGATTACGTAACTCAAGTTACTTGTAATGAGTTACCCCCAACACTGACCGGGATGTACTAGCCTAATGTATAATATAACACAACCTAGACTTTCACATTAATACTTTTAATGTGAAAGTCTAAGTTGTGTTATATACATAATGCAGGACCATGTCAACAGAGTAGCTTAGTAGCTCTGCATATGAACTGTTTTCCTCCAATTGAAATCACTATTGCTCTAAGCCAATACATTATCTAGGCTAATCCTATCTCTAGTAACACTAAAGGTTTATAAAAAGAAAGAACCATAAAAAGAAAAAGAAGGGGGAGCACGCTAATTCGAAAATACTACTGGTTTTCTACTGATACAAAGCTTAATGCTAAATGCTGAAGTATCCCTTTAACGGTTTTATTAACTTGAGCACCTGTGTGGCCAATGCTCCTGCCTCGCAGACAGCAAACTCCAAAATTTCCCCCAGTTCCCGCCCACATATAACTCAACAGGCTCGTTCTTCGGGAGAACACCCCACCCCTTAAAGCCCCACGCAAACAGAACACATTACACATGAAAAGAACATACATGCACTTAGATCACACCTGAATAGAACATAAAACACTCTTTAGACTTGCTGAATAATTTTGATCTAAAAAAGGTTTCTATAGACCAGATTGTTTGTTTCACTATAGATGGTTAGTATGATTAACTAAAATAACCCATTTATAGTTGTATCTGTACCACTAGTAGGTTAAATGATGGAAGTCCATTTCCACCATGGAATAAAAAATATAAATGTTAATTGCAATGTATTATCTCGCAATTCTGTCTTTTTTCTCTGACATTTGAGTTTCGGAATTTTTTCCCCGAAAAAAACTCCCCCAAAACTATTTTATCAGAATATGCATATATGCATTTCATGATACAGACACCCTTTTTGTCAGGTTCACTCAGAATTCAGAAAAAAAAGAGAATAATTTCAAGATATAAACTTGGAATTGTGAGAAATAAAGTCGGAATTGTGAAATACAAATTGAGTGAAATGTTGGGTAAAATATTGGGTGACCAGGCGCCTCGCTTTTTGTGGGACATTCCTGAAATTGGAAGGTTTTTTGTCTGCATTTCAGTATTTGTCTGTTTAAAAAAACGCTTTAATACTACAGCCAAAAAAAAAAAAAAAAACACAAAAAAAAACATGCAACTAATGCATTCGTAGAGGGTATTTTCACTGATGACATCTACGTTGATGAAGCAAAGGAACAAAGCCAGTGTGGACCTCATCAAAAGTGAACTGGTGAAGGTTAGCCTCAGTTACACTTTTCAGGACTTCTACAGACACACACTGGACAAGAAGGCTCTTAGTTCAAGATGCACTGAATACGATTAAATGCATGCAATTTATATTCAGTTTATTGTATTTAGTAGACTGAATATGTAGAATCTCTGCAAATTGAGTGCAATCACATTTATCCGGTCACAATTATCATTTTATAAAGCTTATTTGCAATTTAAATCATATTATCATCCAATGTTAATGCAAATAGGATTTCCATCGAACATAAATCAATATTTACAAAGTCTGTAATTGCTCTCCCACAGGTCCTGCATTGTCCCGCAAAATCACGTCTGCTGACCCGCAACCTAATAGTGTTAAATAGTGTAAAAAAAATACACACCACCTTTGATTGGCCTTTTCGGTTAAACACAAATGAAGTGCACTCGATTTTTTAGCACTCTTAATAGTCCTAAAGTACAATTGGTTCGTAACAAAAAACAAACTCTCTAAGAGAACTGCTTAAAAACAAGGATATATACTAATTTAATGTTTTAGAGATGCTCTTCAGTGAAAACTACTCTTTAAAAAAAAAAGTTTTTAAAAAGACACTTACTTGAAAGAAATGAAACAAAACCAAATGAGAAGCTATATGAGAAGAAATAATACTAACGATACCTCTAATGTGGAAGAGTAACAACTAGTGACTGTCATTGTAAAGTGTTATTGTCTGCAGAAAATACAACAAATATAAAAAGTGTACCCTTGTGTTTTCCCAAACTATCCAAATAAATGCTGGGTACAGGGACGTGCAGAGAGTTCTTCAGGGGCAGGGGCTCAAATGTAAAAAAGGGGCATATATATATATATATATATATATATATATATATATATATATATATATATATATATATATATAGTATATAAGTATAGTATATATAGTATATATAGTATAATAGTATAATAGTATAAGTAGCCAACCGGCCAAAAATTTGGACACTAAACTTTTAAGCATTTATTTTATTTGATCTAATAAACAGAAAAAACAGTAATATTGTGAAATATTACTTCGATTTGAAATAATTGTTTTCTATTATAATATACGTATAACCTTTGATACTTTTTTCAGGATTCTTAGTTTTAAAAAAAAGAACAGCATCTATTTAAAATATAACTATTTTGTACCAATATACACTACCGTTCAAAAGTTTGGGGTCAGTAATTTTCTTTCTTTCTTTCTTTCTTTCTTTTAAAGAAATTAATACTTTTATTTAGCAAGGATGTGCTAAATTGATAAAAAAAAAAGTGACAGTAAAGATTTAATGTTGTTCTATTTAACTTTTTATTCATCAATGAATCCTGGAAAAGGTATTTAAAAAAAAAACATAAAAATAGAAGTGTCCAAATATTTGACCAGTAGTACTGTACTATTATACTATTGCTGCATAATTATCTATAAATAATTATGTTTACTAAATAATAAACGTTGTATCAATTTACATAGACAAAATACAAGTGACTTGAATAGGCTAGGCTACTAGTATTACTTACCATTAATGCTACTTTTGGTGCTAGTTTTGTGCAGTGATTTGAAGTCAATTAACATCCATTGATTCAACGACGCAGATTCAGATCGCTTCATAAATGTAAATTTGTCTGTCCATGTAATTTTCAAACGATTTATGAATGACCTGAAAATTACCGCTCCACTTCACAATGTCCAATGAAATTTGAACTTGTTGTGCCTGTTGACGATTGGTCGGTGTATTATACATGACAAACAGGCTTCAATGAATTATGTATTATTTTAAAATATGTGATATGTTGATTTTTAATTGAATCGACACACTAACCTTTAATTTATTGAAAAAAAAAGTAAAAAAAAATTGCGGTCGAGCCATATAGGCCTAACGTTACTCACTGAAAGAACCATATTTGGATCGAGAGCATCGGTACCCGAGCAGACTGTGGTATACCTAAGTTATACGTGTACACTAGTGCATTTTCATTTTAAAGCGCATAACTTTTGCTACGGTTGCGCCTGCCGTCCACAGAGTTTTCGACCCTCAAAAACGGAGACTGACCTCTTCAGTGAGTCAAGTCCGAAGCAAGACAGTCACATGCAAGTGACGCAACGCGTTATGGCAACGACACCTCAGACTGACAGAAACGTAAAAATAAACGTGAATTTAGGGTACTTCGGTCTTGTACACATTGTCATGTTAATTATAATCAAATGCATTTTGTTTTATTGACCACAATATTATCATTGATATTTGTTTGAGAAGGGCACTTTTGATTAATTTTGAAAAAGGGCAGGGGCTCGAGCACCCAAAGCCTGTCTATACCATACACAATGTATTTCTGCAAGCTGTGTCCGAAACCACCCTGTTAGTTTTGTTATAGGCTACTCTTAAACCGGGTGCACAATAGTCCTTTTAGTCCAAGCGATTGTTGCTTGTCAGACTGTACGAACATGATCATCGCTGTAAGCCATGTCACACTGTAAGATCTCAGTTGGACAGTTAAAAAGACATGTTAAAAATGGACGCACACAAGAAAACTTGTCCGGAGTTTTACATCATCAATCAATGACACATTCAGTGACAGTGAGCTGCATTACAAAGTGAGCTGGATTGAAATAATGGCTACAAAGAAATCTCTAACGTTGAAAAACAAAGACAATGTGATGGTCGTCATAGGAGAAGTCACACTGCAGGACTGTGAGTCAAATCTTCTGACACTGTCAGAATTTCAAATTTTATCTCAACGGTCATTAATCAGCTGTCGGTGAACATTTCAAACTAACGATCAAAGACTTCAGATTTTAGCCAAGGATCAGAGGATTCTTTTAGGATTTGCACAATTGGTCTCAGACGGCCAAATCGTGGCAAAAATCACACAGTGTGCACCTGGCTTTAGTTGACAATTTCATTCCCTATATAATGCATACTCATTTATCCCCATAATGCACTCTGATTAATAGCACAAATGTATTCGCTTCAATACAGTGTTACCCCTATTGCAAAAGGACTGAAATCTTTATTTTGTACTGGTTGATTAAACAATTTTTAAAGGTATTACAAACCAAAATTATGCAGATTGGTTTTGAATTGAATTTAAAAGTTTTGACTTTTTAACCTTCAATGAAATCCATTCTGACCAGTTGCATGTTTACAGTATTATTATTACAGCGTATTACAGGCACATTGGCCATGAAGTAAAAATTTTTTTGAGGGGGTCCATGACTTATCCATACATCCTTCACATTTCATATGAATGGTCAGAATAAAAAAAACAAACTTGAAAACTGAGGTCAGACTAAAATGTTTGCCTTAATGAGTGTATAATTGATTTTATGCACTACTTAGTAATGGATGAATCTAAAATAGCTCAACTTTGTGGTGTACTAGTATTTGTTATTATTCCTTATTGTCTATAAAAATAAATAAATAAATAAAAACTTGAAAACTGAGGTCAGACTAAAATGTTTGCCTTAATGAGTGTATAATTGATTTTATGCACTACTTAGTATTGGATGAATCTAAAATAGTTCAGCTTTGTGGTGTACTATGAAGTATTTGGTATAATGCCTTATTGTCTATAAATAGATATCCACATTAAATTGATGGCCAGAACAATCAATTACAAACTACAGACAGGCTACTCACTATGATGTAGTGAGGGAATCATACAGACAGGAAACATACAGCGAAAGTGTAAAAATGACCTCAGATGACTACTTAACACATAATTAAATGTGATTCCATGTGTAAAAATGTAAGAGGAGATGAGGGTTAATTTAACACTCTGATTCACCGTCTGGTAGTATGAAGCAGGAACAGATGCACTTCAGCGATGACACACACACACACACACACACATAAATAGACACCCAATCCAGCAGTGATATGTTTTCATTTCACTGCTTCCCCCAAAGGCCCCATGTCATGATGATATAACAATGACATCAGGTGGGTATGGAAGCCCAGCTGTCCAATCTAAAGGAACAGAACCAATCCGGGAACAACAATCCGTCTGTCTGGACACAGTCTGGACCTTCCAGTGGACTAAAGCCTGTTTCACACTTACTCCGTTTGGAGTGTGTATGCGGTGCATATTTTTTCCGTACCCATGTTGGCAGGTTAGAGCTTTCCCACTGCAAGCGGATGCGTTCCGGCAATGCGCTCAAAGAGCGGTGCGTGTACAGCAGTGCAGCGATCGTTTCCTGTGCTACACGCGCTGAATTAAAGTGACAGCTCATGGTTCGTGGTCAAAATAAATGCGAATTGACATTAAAATGTAGTAATCTCACCATAAATGCATTTAATTAAATGATACTACTATTTTTCACAGACATCTTTTTTACTTTACTTGGCACGCTACTCCTCCCGCAGCTTTTGTCACAGACCCACGAATGAGGGATCAAATCGTGCGGCCTATTGAGGAGAGGTGTGCTATGACTTTTATAAGCGATCGGGGGTACGATGTCCACCCCAGGGGCGAAAAAGCGGCCGAAAAATCCCATAGACTCAACATTGCGACAAACTTTGACGAGTCATAGCTCAGAGCAAGGATTTCGCAGAAACGTGCACCCCTGGGGGGCAGGAGCTGCCCAAAGTTTCCCCATTGACTTACTATGGTGTAGGACGGTCCATGAAATGCATGAATGTCTCCTATTATGGTAAATTGCATAGGGATTTTGTATTGAACATAAAACTGGATCACAGTGTCATAGAGACAAGGGGGCGAGGTCATTTTACTCATATGACCAATCAGTCTCTCAGGATCATTGTGAAGCTATCAAGCCACGCCCTAGCAACCATTTAGAGCACCATAGCAACAAGTTCCATAGACTTTCATTGAAAGAGTTCAAACTAGGATATCTTTGGATAGAAGTGTCATAGAAACATGAGGGTGGGCTCGTTTGACTCGGGGCGGCAAACAGCCAATCATGAATGACCTCAACACTTCCTAGTCCCGCCCTAGCAAATATTGTTGAGCTCCTTAGCAACCAAAATCCAAAGAGGGATATCTACAATTCTGAATGTCACAGAGGCATGGGAGTTGGTTTATATCATTCATACTGACAAGCAGCCTTTGGCGTTTCATTATTGGCAGCTCCCAAGCCACTCCCTAGCAACCAAACAGAGTACCCTAGCAACCGTTTAGCAAGACCTATATCTCTGCATCAGAATATCATATAGAGATGGGAGTTGGCTCGTTTGTTTCGGTTGGGAAACAGTCTGTAAATATCACAATGGTAACTGTGTATTCACACCCTAGCAACCGTTTTAGAGCCACCTAGCAACAATACTGCAACATATAGAAGCCATATTTCAGCTCCACAACATCGTAAAGACATGGTTGTTGGCTCATAAGCAATTATGTACAACACTCTAGCAACCGAGTGATGAGTTTTGGATGTGATCGCTGATCGATTGCTCCTGTCTGCCTCGCTGCCTGCTGTGTGTTTGTTTGCTTCGAGGCTGTAAGCTCCGCCTGAGCCTCGTATTTCTTTATGTTTTGAGCCACCATTTACTATCTAGTTGTTTATACTACTAAATACAGCTTACACAACATCTCAGATTAAACTTACATCTCTAGCTTCCGTTATTGTTAACACAGCACGCTAGTAACTCGCTAACGTTAGCCTGCTAACGCGCCACCCGTGCGCTCATTTATTTATTTATTTTCTCTCGCGCGCCCGCGCCTTTGAGTTCATAAAGTCCAGGTAAGTAAGAATCAGTCAACAAACATGGTCAACAAACACGGTGAGTAATGTCTTCTTGTCCTGTTATTGTCACCTGTGTCACGTCATATGTTTAGTATAGCCTTTTCCGATGGCAATATAGGATTTATATGTGATAAATGCAAGGAGACAGTCAGGCTGACGGAGAAGATTTCAGAACTAGAGACACGCATCCAAACTTTAATTGAGGATGGTAAGAATGCTAGATCTTTAGATACTGTTTTGGATGCGCCTAGCATAGTGAACTCTTTACATGATTCGGTTCCGGCTGAAGTAGAGTCCGTGCAGCAGGGCAGATGGGTGACTGACAGAGATCGCTCGAATCGCGGATAAAAGAACCACTCTTCCGTTCCGATTCACATAACAAACCGATTTGCCCCACTCAGTGAAACACCCACTGAGAATTCTGTTGATTGTGCCCTGGTAATTGGTGATTCGATCACACGGAACGTGAAAATAGAGACACCAGCCACCATAGTCACATGTTTGCCGGGAGCCAGAGCGCCTGACATCAAAGCAAATTTAAAAGTGCTGGCTAATGCTAATCGTAAATTCTCTAAGATCATTATTCATGTCGGCACTAATGATGTTCGACTCCGCCAGTCGGAGATCACGAAAATTAATATTAAAGAGGTGTGTGAACTCGCAAGTACGATGTCAGGCACTGTCATTTGCTCTGGCCCCCTTCCTGTACGCAGGAGTGATGAGATAGTTAGCAGATTGGCCTCACTGAATCGTTGGCTGTCTGAGTGGTGTCCGCATAATAATGTAGAATTCATAGACAATTGGAAAAGTTTTTGGGGCAAGCCTGACCTGTTGAAAAGAGATGGTATCCATCCCTCCTGGGCTGGTGCTGCTCTTCTCTCTAGTAATTTGGCTCATAGTCTTAGAGATAAAACATGACAATCTGGGGCTCAGGTCAGGAAGCAGACAGACTGGCTAAACCGACCGTCTGCTAGCGGCCTCACGTCACCAAGGTCAGATAAATCCCATCACATAGAGCCTCTTTCACCTAGATATTATCATATAGAGACTGTGTATGTTCCCCGAATTTGGAAATCCAAAAAACGTCAGGTTAAAAATTTAATTGATGTTCAACAAATAAAAAACAGATATAATACAGATGAGCAAATGATAAAGCTTGGGTTGCTGAATATTCGATCCCTTACTTCAAAATCTCTCATAGTTAATGATATGATTTCAGATTATAATCTTGATATGCTGTGTTTGACAGAAACCTGGCTAAAACCAAACGATTACATTATTTTAAATGAGTCAACCCCACAAGATTACAGTTATAAACATGAACCTCGTCTGAAAGGCAAAGGGGGAGGTGTTGGTGTAATTTATAGTAATATTTTCAAAACCACTAAGAAATCTAGTTTTAAATATACTTCTTTTGAAGTATTGGTGCTTAATGTAAAAATATATAGTGTAAACGATAAATAACATTTGAGAATTATGCTGGCTACTGTATACAGGCCACCAGGGCACCATAAAGATTTTATCAAAGAATGTGCGGACTTTCTATCAGAATTAGTATTGGCTGCAGATAAAGTACTAATTGTTGGTGATTTTAATATACATGTAGATAATGAAAAAGATGCATTGGGATTGGCATTTAAAGACATTGTAAACTCAATTGGAGTTAGACAACATGTGTCAGGACCTACTCATTGTCGTAATCATACTCTAGATCTAATATTATCACATGGAATAGATGTTGATGCCGTTGAAATTCTGCAGCAGAGCGATGACATCTCAGATCATTATCTAGTCTCATGTAAATTACATTTAGCCAAGGCTGAAAAGCCGACTCCATGTTATAAATGCGTTAGACCTATAACTTCTGCCACTAAAGATTGCTTTATCAAAAATCTTCCTAATCAGTTTCATCATCTCAGCATCCCGGATAGCTTAGAAGAACTTGATATTGCAACAGAAACGTTTAACTCTCTCTTTTCCAGCACTTTAGACGCAGTTGATCCGTTGCGCTTAGAAGATTAAAGAAAATAGTCCAACGCCGTGGTACAACGAGCAAAACTGGACCCTTAAGAGAGCAGCCAGAAAAATGGAGCGCAACTAGAAGAAAACTAAACTAGAGGTATTTCAGATTTCGAGGAAAGAGAGCTCGATTGCTTACAGAGAGGCTTTAAAAGCTGCTAGATCTGCTTATTTTTCAACCCTATTAGAAGAAAATAAACATAATACAAGGTATTTATTTGAAACAGTGGCTAAACTAACGAAAAAGAAAGCTTCAAGCTCAGAAGTGTCCAAGCAACACAGCAGTGATGACTTTATGAACTTCTTCACTTATAAGATTGATAATATCAGGGACAAAATTATAACTATGCAACCGTCTACCACAATATCGCTTCAGGGAGTGCATTGTAGTCTCCCTGAGGAAAAATTTTATTCATTTGTTGCTATAGGAGAGGAGAATTCTGCAAACTCGTTAATTCATCTAAATCGACAACTTGTATGTTAGATCCTATACCGACTAAGCTACTGAAAGAGATGTTTCCAGAGGTCATATATCCTCTTCTTAATATTTTTAATTCATCTTTGTCTCTAGGATACGTACCAAAAACCTTTAAACTGGCTATGATAAAACCGTTTGTTAAAAAAACACAACTTGATCCAACAGAATTAGTCAATTACAGGCCGATCTCGAATCTACCTTTTCTGTCAAAGATATTAGAAAAAGCAGTATCTTCACAACTATGTTCCTTTCTAGAAAGAAATTATATCTGCGAGGATTTTCAGTCCGGATTTAGACCGTACCATAGTACTGAGACTGCTCTCATTAGAGTCACAAATGATTTGCTCTTATCATCCGATCGTGGTTGTATCTCTCTATTAGTGTTACTCGATCTTAGTGCTGCATTTGACACCATTGACCACAACATTCTTTTAAATAGACTAGAAAACTATGTTGGCATTAGTGGAATTGCACTAGCATGGTTTAAATCATACTTAACTGACCGTTATCAGTTTGTAGCAGTACATGAAGAGATGTCTTATCGATCACAAGTTCAGTATGGCGTACCACAAGGCTCAGTACTAGGACCGTTGCTGTTCACTCTGTACATGCTACCATTAGGAGATATCATTAGGAAACATGGAGTTAGCTTGTTATGCCGATGATACTCAGCTGTATATTTCTTCAAAACCCAACGAAACGTACCTATTCACAAAATTAACGGACTGCATAGCTGATATAAAAAATTGGATGACTAGTAATTTCCTACTACTAAATTCTTAAAAGACAGAGATTGTAATTATTTGAAAAAAAAAACTTCCACACGTAATAACCTAGAATACTGTCTAACACTTGATGGCTGCTCTGTCAAGTCTTCGTCGTCGGTTAGGAACCTGGGTGTGCTCTTTGATACCAACCTTTCTTTTGAAAGCCACGTGTCTAGTATCTGTAAAACTGCATTTTTCCATCTTAAAAATATATCTAAAATACGCCATATGCTCTCATTGGGAAATACGGAACAATTAGTTCATGCGTTCATGACCTCAAGGCTAGATTATTGTAATGCTCTACTGGGTGGTTGCCCTGCACGCTTAATAAATAAACTACAGCTAGTTCAAAACGCCGCAGCTCGAGTTCTTACCAGAACCAGGAAATATGACCATATTAGCCCGGTTCTGTCAACACTGCATTGGCTCCCTATTAAACATCGTATACATTTTAAAATATTGTTGATTACTTACAAAACACTAAATGGTTTAGCTCCGCAGTACTTGAGCGAGCTCTTAACGCATTATAGTCCTTCACGTCTATTGCGATCTCAAAATTCCGGCCAGTTGATAATACCTAGAATATCTAAATCGACTGCTGGCGGTAGATCCTTTTCCTATTTAGCACCAAAACTTTGGAACAGTCTTCCTAGCATTGTCCGGGAAGCAGACACACTCTGTCAGTTCAAAGCCAGACTAAAAACACATCTCTTTGACCTAGCATACACATAATACATTATAGACTTCTATAATTCAATGTTAGGCTGCATAGATTAGGTCAGCCGGAACTGGGAACACTTCCCTTAAATCTTGATGTACTCGTTACATCATAAGAAGAATGGCATCAACGCTAATATTAGTGTCTTTGTTTATCCCGAGGTTTTCCCGCAGCCTGCCGGATCTAGGCCGTATCCAGATCTGACGAGGGAGATCCGCCTGGACCCGATGACAATGCAGTGCTGAAGTGTCAACTATCCTCTCCCTATGGAGGATCCCTTTCCCACTCTACAGATAAAGCGTTGTGAATTTCGGTTCGCGTACCCCGAAGTGATAAAATAAAACAAAATTCAGTATCAAAATTTATAGGCAATACAAGTAGTTTGTTTAGGCATGGGTTGTATGGAATTACAAACCTGTGCACATATTTTCAAAAGCACATAACTATAGAACCAATTCTGAATGAGCATGTGAACGCCGTCAGCGTTAATCACAGGTTCGCGTTTAAAGTCTGATCATTTCGACGGAGGTGAATCAATCAAAATTAACTTTAGCTGGAAATAACATTATTCAAGAACCGCTATAAAGCCAAAACAATCTCTGTTAGCTTAAAGGGTTAGTTCACCCAAAAATGAAAATTAAGTCATTAATTACTCGCCCCCATGCTGTACCAACCCCGTAAGAACTTCGTTCGTCTTCGGAACACAAATGAAGATATTTATGATTAAATCTGAGAGGTTTATGACTGCTACATAGGCTCCCTAAGGGAATGACACCGGACGGCCCAGAAAGTCATTAAAGAAAATGTTTAAATATTCCATGTCACAACAGTGGCTCAACTATAAGTTTATTAAGCGACGAGAATACTTTTTGTGCGAAAAAACAAACAAAAATAACGACTTTATTCGACTATTCCTTGTCTTCCTTGTAGGCCTGAAACGAGACTTCAAGAGATTTTGTTTGTTTTTTCGCACAAAAAGTATTCTCGTCGCTTGATAAACGTCTCAGGTTACGACTGTAACCATAGTTCCCTGAGATAGGGAACGAGACGATGCGTCATCGACGCCTTGGGAACGCCCCCAGCGTGAATGCGTCTGAGCATCAATGTCAACTAGTCCAATGGAAAGAATGAGCGTCACGGGCGGGTGACGTCATGACCAGGAAGGCATAAGAGCACATCCGGTGAAACGCGGCATTAGCTTCCAAAAGTCGAAGCAAGCCGATCACAGGGATGCAGGAAGTATGGCAGGGTGATGCATCGTCTCGTTCCCTATCTCAGGGAACATTGGTTACAGTCGTAACCTGAGACGTTCCCTTTCGAGGGAACTCGCGATGCGTTATCGACGCCTTGGGAACGAGAATGCCCAAAACGCCAGAATTCCTGAGTGTCAGACTGTCGTAGCTAAATACTAAGCACCTGAGAACCTGGGGCAGCATCCAGGTCCAAACTGTAAAACCTGACGAACGTGAGCGGTGAGGACCAGCCTGCCGCATCACAAACGTCTTGGAGAGAAACCCCACATAACAAGGCTTTAGAGGCCGCCATACCCCTCGTAGAGTGAGCTCTGACCACCAAGGGACACGGATGGTCAGAGTACTCGTATGCAAGTGAAATAGCCTCGACTATCCACTTACTAACCGTCTGTTTAGACCCTTCTTAGGTGATCCAAAGCAAATAAATAACTGGTCGGACTTCCTCATTGAAGATGTCCGATGAACATAAGTATCCAGTGCTCGCACTGGACACAAGAGGTTCAGCCTTTCCTGGTCCGCAGATGTAAAAGGAGGAGGACAGAAAGCCTGCAGCACAATAGGCCTCGGAATCAAGGTCGGCACCTTAGGGACGTATCCCTGTTTCCGATATAAGAATGCCTTGACCATCCCCGGTGCAAACTCAAGGCAGGTGGGGGAAACCGAAAGGGCCTGAAGGTCTCCAACTCTCTTAAGGGAAGAAATAGCTAGCAGAAAGATAGTCTTGAGGGTAAGAAATTTCTCTGAAACCGAATCTAAGGGCTCGAACGGAGCCCTAGACAGGCCTTCTAGTACTATAGCAAGATCCCAAGCTGGCACATTAGTGCAAGTTGCAGGCCTCAGCCTCAATGTGCCACGAAGGAAACGTGTAATCAGGGGGTCTCGACCCAACGATGTACCCCCCACCAGGGCGTGGTAAGCCGCAATGGCCGCCACGTAGACCTTGAGCGTGGAAGGACATAGACCTGACGTAAAGCGCTCCTGCAGGAACTCGAGTACTGTGTTCACAGAACAGTTAACTGGATCCCACTGATTTCGGTGACACCATACAGAAAAAATTCTCCATTTAAGCGCATAAAGTTTCCTAGTAGCTGGAGCTCTGGAGCTTAGAATGGTCTCAGCAGCCTCAGCTGAGAGACCACTCTCTATGAGTTGGGCCCCCTCAGAGGCCAAACCCACAGGTTCCAAATCTCTGGTCGAGGGTGAAATATTGTGCCCTCGGCCTGAGACAGAAGGTCTCTCCTGATCGGGATCTCCAAGGGAGGACCGCCTAAGAGATGGATCAGGTCCGCAAACCAGATCCGACTCGGCCAGCGTGGTGCTACAAGCAGTAGACTTATTCCGTACTGACGGACTCGTTCCAGAACTCCTGGGAGCAGAGCAACAGGGGGAAATGCGTACAGACGTAGCCTCGGCCACGTCTGCACCATAGCATCCAGCCCCAGGGGGGCTGGGTGAGTAAGGGAGAACCAAAGTGGACAGTGCGTCGTGTGCTGAGACGCAAACAGATCCACCTCTGCTTGGCCGTAAAACTCCCAAATTTTCTCCACCGCCTCGGGGTGGAGTCTTCAGTCCCCTGGCCTCAGCTCCTGCCTCGACAGGATGTCTGCCCCAATATTCTGGTCCCCAGGAATATACACTGCCCTCAGGGAGAGTACCTTCCCCAGAGACCACAGGAGGATCTGGTGCGCCAGTTTGCAAAGCGGACGCGACCGCAGACCCCCCTGACGGTTCAGATAAGAGACCACTGATGTGTTGTCTGTTCGTACAAGCACATGATGGCCCCTCAGGTCTGGGAGGAACTGTCTCAACGCATTGAAGACAGCCATCATCTCCAGGCAATTGATGTGCCACGAAAGATGATGACTTTTCCACAGACCCTGAACCGAGCGGCCTTCCATTACCGCTCCCCAGCCGGTGAGGGAAGCATCTGTCGAAATATAAACACGATGGCAAAGAGCTCCCAATACCGGACCCTGGGTTAAGAACCAATGTTTCCTCCATATAATTAAGGCACGAAGGCACCGCCGCGTGACCTTGATCATACGAAGTGGGTTTCCCCTCGGGGAGAACCCTCTGGTCCTTAGCCACCACTGTAAAGGTCTCATGTACAGCAGGCCAAAAGGTATCACGTTGGACACTGCCGCCAAAAGACCCAACAGTCTCTCGAACTGTTTTACAGTGCGTGACTGGCCTAGCTTTAGCTCTTTCGTGGCTGTCAGGATAGCAGCTACACGAACGGGCGATAGAGTGGCCCGCATCGTCACTGAATCCCATCCCACAACAAGCAAAGTGGTTCTCTGTACTGGAGAAAGCACACACTTCTTGGTATTGAGCCTCAACCCCAACATCTGCATATGAGCGAGAACGACACCTCGGTGCCGAACCGCCAACTGCTCTGATTCCGCTAGAATCAGCCAGTCGTCGATGTAGTTCAGAATACGTATGCCCTGAAGCCTGAGAGGGGCTAGAGCTGCATCCACGCATTTCGTGAACGTGCGGGGTGATAAACCTAGACCGAAAGGAAGAACCCGATATTGGTATTCTTTGCCCCCGAAAGAAAACCTTAGGAACTTCCTGTGCTGAGGGAGGGTGGAAATATGGAAGTAAGCGTCCTTCAGATCTATCGTGACAAACCAGTCCTCGGATCTGATTTGAGTCACGATCTGTTTGAGCGTCAGCATCTTGAACTTGAGTTTCTGTACTGAACGATTTAACAGACGAAGATCTAAAATGGGACGCAACCCCCCATCCTTTTTTGGAACAATGAAATAACGGCTGTAAAAACCCGACTCTCTGTCGGGTGAGTACACCTGTTCTATAGCTTCCTTTGCTAACAGGGCCTTTACCTCTTGCTCCATTACCAGAGCCTGCTCGGGATGCACCACTGTGGGCAGCACCCCGTTGTAACGAGGAGGACGAGAACTAAACTGGATTTTGTATCCTTTCTCTACCATCTGCAGGACCCAATGAGAAATATTCGGCAGAAGCTTCCACGCTGCCAGAAAATTTACTAAGGGAACCAGCCTCTCGAGGCTGGTCTCTGGTGTTATCGAGACAGCCAATTCCGGAGCCTGAAACATAATGGCAGGAACCACCTGAACTGGCCGCTCTAAAGCCCCCCTCAGAGGGTGCGGAACCGATGCTGTGCCGCAGCATAGCATCAGCGACTCGCTGGAGACCGCTGCGCCCTGAAGCACCGAGGATGGCAGGGTTGGCAGAACGGTCTCGTGAGGACCCCGAAATGGAATGGGCACCGTATAATGAGGTGTACACCACTCTATTTCGGTCGGGCTGTCCTCACAGGCCTGATGCATGAACATCAGGACCTTTTTTTTTTTTGAGCCGAAGTCTTCTTCGCCTGAAGAACGGTCCTCAGATCCGGCTTCGACTTAGAAGACTTTGGTTGAGAGGGTTGCGTCTGTCTCCAGTTTCCACGTGGAGGTGCACGAGACGCAACACTCTCTTTCTGATGCACACGATATGATGAGCTTGATGGCTGGGGCTGCTCACGCCCAGCAGCCCCAGGGGGCTGGACACGGCGAGGGATAAACTTTTTGAAAGCGTCCGCTTGCTTTTTTGACTCCTGAAATCTCTCGACGACCGTGTGGACTGCGTCACCAAAGAGACCAGAAGGTTCAAGCGGAGTATCTAACAAAAAAGCACAATCTTTTTCTTTAATCTCAGAAAGATTTAACCATAAATGTCTCTCAGTAGCTACCAAGGCTGCCATATACCGCCCAATTGCTCTGGCGGTCTCCTTAGTAGCCCTGAGAGAAAGATCGGTAGCCCGACGAAGTTCTCGAATATCGTCATGACTGACTCCCTCACTACTATCCAGATCCCCCAGCAGGTCAGCTTGATAAGCCTGAAGCACTGCCATAGTATGCAGACATGCTCCAGCTTGACCTGCTGCCGTATAAGCTTTGCCCACTAACACCGAAGTGGCTTTGAGCGGTCTAGTGGGCAAAGCCGAGGCTTTCAGAGACAATGCGGGACCGGGGGAAAGATAGCTGGCTAAATTCTGTTCCGCCTGGGGCATCGCCTCATAACCATACTCTTTCAGCCCTCTAATTCTCGAATAAATATTAACTTGAGGGCTGAAAAGTCATGACGAGTATGGTTTATTCCATGATTTAGAAATCTCATTGTGAAGATCAGGAAAAAATGGAAGCCCTCGTGGTGGAGATGAAGCAGTAGAAGATAAAAAGCGCTCATCTAATTTACTTTTAGGACGAGTGCCCCTCTTATCAGATGGCCATTCAATCTTTAATTTTTCTACAGCCTGCGACATAACATCCACCAGCTCATCATATGCTGGGGAAATAAATTGTGAATCTCTTTCCCCCATGTGTGTGCTTTCACTCTCCAAACTCATAGCATCGACCTCCTCGGAGGAAGAGCAATGAAGTAATAGAGGGCTCTCTCCCCCGGCGGAAGAAACCGCAGAGCGTGCTTCCGACACCGGGGGGGGGGGGGGGTGGGGGAGCGCTGGATCTCTCGGGTAAGGAATGAGAAAAGGCCCTCGGACCCGTCTCCAACCCCTCCGAAAGATCCTTTTGCGATCCCCAGGAATGCATTCTCCGCGCTGCCTCGGCAGACGCGGGTCCTGATCCCTGAGGATCGCGAGCCTGCCCACTCTCAATATCAAAGAGTGACAGGCGAGAGCGGAGCATGCGAAGCGGTAACATTTCACAATGTTGACACTCAGCCCCCTCAAAGGCTGAGACCGCATGCTCCACTCCCAAACAAATGACACAAAGCTCGTGTGTGTCCCCACCCGTTAAATAACGCGGGCAGGGAGAAGCACACTGTTTGTACACTTGTTTCGTTTCCATAGCTTTTCCGCAACAGACAACAGTAAATAGACAGAGACAAAATGACACAGATCGCTCGCTGAGACACAGAAGCTAATGCCGCGTTTCACCGGATGTGCTATTATGCCTTCCTGGTCATGACGTCACCCGCCCGTGACGCTCATTCTTTCCATTGGACTAGTTGACATTGATGCTCAGACGCATTCACGCTGGGGGCGTTCCCAAGGCGTAGATGACGCATCCCTCGAAAGGGAACTTATAGTTGAGCCACTGTTGTGACATGGAATATTTAAACATTTTCTTCATTGACTTTCTGGGCCGTCAGGTTTCAATCCCTTAGGCAGCCTATGAAGGAGTGATCCAGCTGTCACATTTAATCAAAAATATCTTCATTTGTGTTCCGAAGACGAACGAAGGTCTTACGGGGTTGGTACAGCATGGGGGTGAGTAATTAATGACTTAATTTTCATTTTTGGGTGAACTAACCCTTTAAATTATATGTTTATCTCTGTAAAGCTGCTTTGAAACAATCCATAGTTAAAAGCGCTATATAAATGAAGATGACTTGACTTGACTTGAGTTTTGCCACTGCAAGCACCCACTCACATTTTCTTCAGGAAATGTACAGTCTAGCATTTAAAGCAAAGAAAAGCAAAACACTTACCATGAGTAGCAAAAATGGTCAAAATTAAAATATAATTTTTTATTGTGAAATACATTGCACAGTTTGTTATATGATGCGTGGGCAAGAGCCCTGCATCTCTGCAGAAATTGAAAATCAAGTGACAGGCTGGTGGTCCGAGAACTACATGGTACAAGAAGGCTGCAGAATGGATGATAGGACGTGGAGAAACACAGTTCTGTACGACCCGCGGGACGTTTTATATGAAGATTTAAATGCTAAAGAAAAAGCATGAGAGCTGGCTGTTTTTGTCAGCCATTTTAACATAAGAAAAGTAATTTTATCAAATTAAAATATAAATCTATATAGAGGTAATGCATTGAATAATAAGTTGTTCAAATTTAGTGTGTTTGAACGTGAATAAGTCTATGAAAGACTGTAAAACTGTAGGCTACTGTGTACAAAGAGAATTGCAATTCTGAAAATAAAATTTTGTAACAACTTTTGGATTAGAAATAAAAATAATGAATAAATGGTTTGTTTTAGTGGTATACAGCAGAGCGGATCAGTTGAGCTCCGCAAATGCAGTAAATGTGAAAGCACACAAGCGCGTGTTGCTCCTGCACCGTAGTAACATTTATTTTTTTAATGTTGTATGATAAGCAGAACAGCTAAATCTAGATTACAAAGACATTTGTAAGAAGTATTTATTTATAAACACATTGTGGATGTAAATTCATATTGTGTATTGTTTATTCTTATTTCATAGTTTTAACCTACCCTTATTAAAATATGGAAAAGAACATTCCGTTTCTGTGAAGTTGATGAGGGGGAGTTTAGCTTGCTGTTGAAGTATACAGAGGATGTATATGGAGTACAGTAGAATCAACAAAGAGGTAATATCTTACCTACATCCCAATTAATCTTAAAAATCAACTGGCCTCATTCATGAAACAAGCTGAATTTCTGTGTAAATCACTCATGTAAAACATAAAATCTTTCTTAAATCATCTCTGTGAACCGAGTTCAACAGTTTAATTGTTGAAAGTTACAGAAATTACCGATTAGCAAGACCTATATCTCTGCATCAGAATATATAGAGATGGGAGTTGGCTCGTTTGTTTCGATTGTTTACCGTAATTTCCCCACTGTGGGACAAATAAAGGTTTTCTTATCTTATCTTATCTTAAGTAAAAATGAGGGCAGTCGGAGCCAGACAGAGCCATAGGGGTGGAGAGATGGAGTGCAGCGGACGGCTCGCAATGTCTGACCAAGGTGGAGCCAGAGGATCGAGGGAGCCCAGTGGAGCCATAAGTCCGATGGTCAAAGTTGGAGCCGACGGAGAGAGAGGAAGTCCATCTTTATGGGTTCGTACTTCTGTCACAGGTGTGGGTTGCGAATATAAATCACACAACACAGGAGTAGATCAGTATTTAATCCAATAATCCAACAGATAACAGGTCATAGAAACTCAAGAGATAACACAACCACTTAACATTGATGAGAGCGGACAAAGAACTGCACCAAATAGGGATAATATATACACAGACTAAGGGGCTGTTTACACGACACTGTTTTTAACTAAAAACGTAAAACCTTTTAGGTGTTTCGGCCGTTCGTTTATACGACAATGGCATTTTGGGTGCCTGAAAACGGGTTTCAAAGAGCAAGTTTTTGTCTCTGTGTAAACAACAAAAACGTGAATCTCTGATGACGATGACGTCATGCACATGCGTATTACGTGTTCAGTCTGTAGATTTACATCGCCGTCTAATGGACTTGCAGCAGAATGCCCAACAAAACAACTCCTCTGCTTATTATAGCTGACTGGCCAGCTGAGAAAATTCTCACAACGCTGTACAGCCACAACATCCAGTCTCCTCTCAGAATCAGCCACGAAGAACTCTTTCAATTTTCACGAAGAACTCTTTCAATTGAACTTCATCCAACTCTGTCTTCGCAAGGTTTAGTTGAAGGTGGTGGTCCTTCATCCAGCCCGAGTTGCTTGTGGTCCGGGCCAACCCAACACTACACCACAACTTCTCCATTCAGCTAAGTTCGTCATCCATAACTCCATCAAGGTCAGCCAGGAACCTTGGACTTGTGATTGATGATCAATTGAACTTCACAGACCACATTGCTAGAACTGCCCGGTCCTGTAGATTTACCCTATACAACATTAGGAGGATCAGACCCTTCCTATCAGAGCATCCTACACAACTCCTTGTCCAAGCACTTGTTCTATCCAGACTGGACTATTGTAATGCTCTCCTAGCAGGTCTTCCAGCTTGCACTGTCAAACCTCTGCAACTGATCCGATAACGAGCCGAAAAGAGAGCACACGTCACTCCTCTCCTCACAAAATTGCAATGGTTGCCAGTTGCCGCTCGCAACAAATTCAAGTCGCTTACTTTTGCTTACAGAACAACCACTGGCTCTGCTCCCTCCTACCTAAACTCATTGCTTCAGACTTACGTGCCATCCAGAAACGTGGGCTCTGCACGTGAATGCCGTCTTGTGATGCCATCTCAAAGAGGCACAAAATCTCTTTCTCTGACCTCTCTGAAAATGAGCCTTTTTCTTTCCACACAACTTTGTCGACGCCTGCTCCCATGGCTCCCGTTGCTGCTGCAGATGCTGCTATCTCCACATCATTCTTCATGGGACCTGCTGACCTTCTACCAAGCAGATCCTTAGCCACGGCTCTCCCAGCGTCCACCACCGAAGACTGGACTGGTCTGTAGTAGATTTGGCTTTAATAAGCAAAAATTTTAGCGGTCACCGCGTTTTGTCTTGCTCCTTGTGTGGTTCTTTTGCACATACTCCTTCTCTGTGCCCGAGAAGTGCTAAAACTACCTTAGTACCTTTACCTAGAGATTACGCAGCAGAAAATGTTACCCAGTGATTCATATTCTAATGTGTCATAACTTTAACGGAAATGTGTATAGGTTTTCTAATTGTAAATTTATTTACACTTCCAGTTATTGCGGAGACGGACATCCCAAGTCCGTGTGTCCTTGGAGAACGCACATATCAAAAAAGAGGGAAAAAAGCCTTCTACACCTGTCAATGTTCCTGAAATTGACAAAGCTTTGAGAAAGCATCCCAATCGCTGTTTTGTGCATTATTTGATAACTGGACTTATTCAAGGTTTCTTGGCTGGTTTAACACTTCTTCCAAAAACATTGTTTTTTTACAATAATCTTCAGTCAGCCATTAAAGAGCCCGTAGTAGTCGATAGTTTATTAGCAAAAGAGGTAAAGAAAGGTTATTTGATTGGTCCCTTTGATAGTCCCCCCTTTCCAGTTTTTCGCATTAATCCTTTAGGTGTAGCTACAAGGAAATATTTTCCGGGAAAAAAACGTTTAATAATAAATCTGTCAGCTCCTCATGACAACGTTCATGTACCTAGCATTAACAGTTTGATTCCTCTTCCCAATTTTTCTTTGTTTTATGCTTCAGTAGATCATGCCATTCAGTGAATTAAAACAGCTGGTAAGGGCGCTTGGTTGGGCAAAGCCGACATCATCCATGCTTTTAAAATCATGCTGCTTCACCCGTCTCAGTGGTACCTCTTCTGAGTTCAATGGCGTAAACATTTTTTAAATTCTCTTAGACTTACTTTCGGCTGCCGCAGCAGCCCTCGTATTTTTGATAATTTATCGGAAGCACTTTATTGGATTCTTTTAAGTATAAGCTGCCTTCCGTGCTTCATTTTCTTGGTTTCTTAGTCGTGGACTATCCAAAATCTACAACTGAGCGATGTATTAATATTCTGAAAGAAACTTTTAATACACAAGGTATACCTCTCTCAGAAGAAAAAAACTGTGGGGCCATCAATTACAATAGAATTTCTTGGCATCATCCTAGACAGCAATCTCATGCAAGCTTCCTTACCTTTTTAGTAAACTTGATCGTATCAGGGAGGTTATTAAAACATTTTTAAATCACAATTCCACCACTAAGAAATAATTACTCTCTCTGTAAGGGCATTTACATTTTGCGATGCAAATCATACCGCAAGGTCGCTCTTTCATTTCTAGGCTTATTAATTTATCAAAAACAGTTGAGAAATTGCACGATTCTATCAATCTAGATTCAGGCTGCAAACCCGAGCTGCATTTTTGGTCTATTCTATGTGAAGGGTGGAACGGGATTTCTTTTAACGATTTAATAGAGACTTCTATCGACCTTAGGTTTCTAAACTGACGCCGCTCCTTCTATCGGATACAGAGGTTTTTTCAATAATCATTGGTTTGCTAGCGGTTGGTCAAAATAATTGTCGACTCTTCCAACAAACACACTTTCAACAGCGCTGTTACAATTATATCCTGTCATCGTTGCCTGTATTCTTTGGGGCAATCAGTGGTCCAGAAAACAAATTCCCGTTTACTGTGACAATGCAGCAACAGTTTTCATTATTAATAAAGGGCGCTCCTCAGTTCCACTCATTAATCTAG
Source organism: Tiaroga cobitis (assembly GCA_030578255.1). NCBI lineage: Eukaryota > Metazoa > Chordata > Actinopteri > Cypriniformes > Leuciscidae > Tiaroga > Tiaroga cobitis. The sequence continues at coordinate 25,824,752 of CM060595.1, read as the reverse complement.
CGTTCAGCGTTAGTTCAGGCAGGCCGCGTAGTCAAGCTCACCTATCAGCTGATACAGTCTATCAGCTGATCCGATTCATACGCCTTCAATTAGTTCTTCAATCAAGGGCCTTATTTAAAGCATTTTTCAGTCTGTCTGCTTAGCTGCTTCCACTGCATGCTTGCAAACATAGTTTCTCGCATACGATGAGAGTACTCATATATTTTGCTGTACTCACTCAACTGCTGCTAATCATGTCTACCACCGCACTTGATGAAGATCCATGGCAAGTTGAATCCATTGAAGAATCCCAGCAACAATTAAATCAAGCAGATGAAGCGTTTCAAGACGAAAGCAACGCTTCTGTACGTCGGAGCTCTCGCCTCGCGAGTAAATCTTTTAGTCCTCCTAGCATCATTGATTGGCCACTGGAAACCTTATATAGACACGATATCCCGACACCGACTGGAGCTACGCATAAAGAACTGTTTGCTTTGCTTTGTGAAAAGATTGACGTCCCAGCAGCAGATCTTCCTCCTCCTCCTCCATTCTCTGGCAGGAAACAGCCGCAAAAGAACCGGCTTTTACTTCGTCTGATGTTGCACCCAAGCGGGCAGGTGGTCCAGCCGTCTCAAACCGAGCAGTCAACTCTTCTTCAGTCCAAAGCCATGATCCAGTGTTATCAGCATTGTCCAGCATTCAGTTTTCGCTCTCCGACATGAACTCCAGAATTCAGGCTTTGGAGTCCGGTCCATCATCTAGGTCCTCGGCAAATCTTCTCTTCTCCGGCCCGTCTTTCGAGAACTCCACTTCAAGCACGGCGCGGCTGCCCGTGTTTACTCCGCAGCTGGATGATGACGTCGTCAATGCGGCGACTATTCCGCGAAGAACGATGGGAAGTGCAGTTCCCGTGTCTTCAGGCTCTCCATTCTTTCCGCCGGCCGCGGCGATTTCTCATCAGTTGAGAAGCCAAATCGTGGCAGGTAATGATGTCAATCTTGTAAAAATATTACTGTGCTCAGAAATTAGTGAGAAGCGTGTTGTTTATTGCGGCGATGTGTCCGTTATGCTTAAAGACAGCGATCCCCGGCTTTCAAAGATGTTAACACTTGCTGAATTTAACGTGGCATTTTGGGTTTTCAGAGATGTCATTTGCGAAATCTATCCGTCTCGTAGAGCCGAGCTGGACACATATTTAGCAATTATTTCTGACTTGGCTTTGACTTATGGAGGAACTCTCTTCTATGACTATCACAAATCATTCTCTGCAAAAGCTGCTATGTTTATTCAACGTTTTAATCAGAGATTGGACTGGTCTGTAGTCGACTTAACCCTCATAAGCAGACATTTGACTGGTCATCAAGCTCTCTCCTGCTCAATCTGTGGCTCTCATTCTCATACTCTTAATCTATGCCCAAAATCTGTGTCTCCTCTAACTTCTAAGCCTGGTTTTCAAACTGTTGACTCGAAGGTAACACCATTCGCTACTCCTTTGTGCTATAATTTTAATGAAAATGTTTGCAAATTTTATATTTGTAAATATGTTCATGCTTGTAGTTACTGCAGGGACGGCCACCCAAAATCTGTGTGCCCAAGACGAACCGCTTTATGAAAAGGGAGAAAAAGAAATAAAGCCATCAACCCCAGTCAATGTTCCAAAGCTGGGACAGGCACTAAAAAATCATCCTAACCGCTGCTTTGTCAATTATTTATTAACGGGACTTATTCAAGGTTTTTTTGCAGGATTGTTATGGTTGCCTAATCTTTCTTTTTCCTGTAATAATTTGCTTTCTGCTGTTAAAGAACCTGAAATTGTTGATATTTTGTTGGAAAAGGAAATTAAGAAAGGATTCCTGATTGGGCCTTTTGATAAGTCTTCTTTCTCAATTTGTCGGATTAATCCTATAGGGATCGCTACTCGGAAATATTCAGGGATGAAGGGCTTAATTTTCGACTTGTCTGCTCCCCATAATGACGCCGCTCAAAGTATCAACAGTCTTATTCCTTTAGCTCCGTTTTCTCTCTTTTACGCAACTGTTGACGATGCAATTAAATTCATTAAAAAAGCAGGTAGGGGTGCTTGGCTCGCAAAAGCAGATATTACAGACGCCTTTAAAGTAATGCCTTTACATCCATCACAGTGGCATTTATTTGGCATTAAATGGAGGGAAAAATTATATTTTTCGGTCAGACTTACTTTTGGCTGTCGCAGTAGTCCAAAAATATTTGATACACTTTCAGAGGCGCTTTGTTGGATTCTTCTTAATAACTGCAAAATACCGCACGTGCTCCATCTTTTAGACGATTTTCTGCTAGTGGATTATAAAAATGCAAAACCAGAGAGATGCATTTCGGCATTAAAACACACTTTTGCCGATTTAGGTGTTCCCCTTTCTGAGGAGAAAACTTTAGGCCCTCTTAAAGTTATTGAGTTTTTAGGCATTACATTAGATTCTAATTTAATGCAAGCCTCGTTGCCCCTTGAGAAATTAAATCGCATTAGAGAAATCATGAGAAATGCTCAGATTTCCACACGTTTTTCAAAAAGAGATTTGCTTTCTCTTCTAGGCCATCTTAATTTTGCGATGCGTATAATTCCCCAAGGCAGGTCTTTTATCGCCAGACTCCTCGATCTATCCAAATCCGTTAAAGATCTTAAGGACATAGTTACCCTAGATGCAGGCTGCAGATCAGATCTCAGGTTCGGGTCGTTGCTCCTTAATAATTGGAATGGCATTTCTTTTTTCTTTACGATGATCTGGAGTCTTCTGCAACCCTTAAATTGTATACAGATGCTGCGCCTTCTGTCGGTTTTGGGGGGGGGTTTTAATGGTCAGTGGTTTGCTAGTAAATGGCCAAAGGAGCTGATATCCATGCCTGATAATAATATGTCTACCGCTCTGTTTGAATTATATCCCATTGTGATAGCTTGTATTTTGTGGGGCAAACAATGGTCCAGGAAACAAATTCTGTTTTTTGGCGATAATGAGGCAACTGTTAATATTATTAACAAGGGTCGCTCATCAGTTCCGTTTATCAACAGATTCGTCAGGCGCCTTACTTGGGTATCGGTCTTGGATAGCTTCAGTTTTCGAGCTGCTCACATTCCAGGCTTAAACAATCAAGTTGCTGATTCACTTTCTCGATTTGAATTTCAGAAATTCCACCTCCTGTGTCCGGGTTCAGCATCAACCAGCTTGGTCTGCCCTCCTTTCAGCCAAACCGTAATAGATTAGACATGACCCTTCAATCTTATTTTCATTCAGCAGCTAAGTACATGCGCAGTGGTCTAGCAACATCGACATTAAAAATGTATGACACTGCTTGGTCTCATTTTAGTTCTTTTTGTGTCACCTTCTCTGTAAATGTACTTCCTGTCAATGTTTCATATGTTAGTGCTTTTATAGTTCACTGTTTTGAGTCCCGTAAAATGCAGCCTTCATCCATTAAAAGTATGATCGCCGGCATCCAATTCCACCTGCGCTGCTTGGATCCATTTACCTCCAGCTTGCTCGAAAATTCATCGATTCGTCTCCTGCTTAATGGACTTAAAAAAGAGAAGCCTAAAGGCAATGATCATCGTCTCCCTCTCACACTTCCACTTTTGATAAAATTAATATCACATTTGTGAGCGGGATGCTTTGTGATTTATACTGATATGATGTTAGAATCTGTTTTGCTTACTGCTTTCTATGGCTTTCTCAGAGGTGGCGAGTTCTCAACACGCACAGATTCCTTTAATCCGTCACATGACCTGACAATTTCTGATGTTTCAGTTTGTTCTCACCATTTCACCATTTTTCTGAAACACTCAAAATCTGATAGGAACAGGCAAGGAGCTTTTGTTTACGTTTCTGAAACTAATTCTGCTTTTTATCCTCTGTCTTCTATGTTGGCTTATCTGAGGAGTCGTCCTCAAGCTCGTCCGGAGGACCCATTATTTGCAACGGAGGAGGGGAAGCCTATGTCCAGAGCCTGGTTTGCATCCCGCTTCCGCCTGCTTTGTCAATACTGCGGGCTTCCCCCAGGGCGTTTTTCAGCTCATTCATTGCGCATAGGGGCTGCTACAACGGCTGCTTCCTCTGCTCCCGTTTCTACCCTTAAAGCTATGGGGAGATGGTCTTCGGCAGCTTATGAACGGTATCTCCGGCCAGATACTCGAGCCATTCTTGAGGCTCAGAAAGCTATGAGTAATGCTTGTGATCTGTAGTGAATAAATATTGCTTCAGTAATTAATTGGCTTTTTAATTACAGCTTCATTAGATCTAGCTTCATTTCTCTGGCTATCTTCACGTAAATTTTTAGCTTATTCCTATAAACTAAATAAGGTTGGCTTCCTGAACGCTCATTTCGATCCTCTCCTGGCTCTTGGTTTTAGCAAAAGAGCCAGGGATGATTGCCTGGTATGGTCTGTTGGGGGATTTGTTTGCTGCTTTCCCAGTTTAAATGGGAGATTGTCCCCCAGAAGCTGCTGCTGTTACCCGACTAGCTTTCATGGAGCTCATGAAAAGAATGGGTAATTCAGAACAGAGCCATACCGCCAAATGTAACTTCAACAATCATGCAAATAAATATTTTGGAAAATAATTGTTTTTGGTTTTCTTGACTCAAGTGGTCCTGACTGAAATACAATTTTGAGGCGTCTTATGTGGACAAGCATTATCAGCAATTTTACTCTCCGTGCTGCTCACCTGGCCTCGACAACAAAATAGCTGACTGTCTGTCTCCTTTTAAATTTTAGGAGTTCAAAACTATGTGCCCAGATGCCTCTCCTTCGAGCCAGCCTTGCCCAGCATTCACCCTGACTGTTCTCGACTAAACGCCACACTGCAGTCTTATCTTTCCGCAGCTTCTCTGTACATGAGGTCCGTTCTAGCCAATTCTACATTAAAAGTGTATGACTGCTTGGATTCGATTTTCTACTTTTTGCTCCACCTTTTCAGTTTCTGTCTTGCCTGTTAACATCGCTATTGTATGTTCTTATATAATGCATTGTCATTTAGCACAAAAAATGCAGCCCTCCATTAAAAGTTAGGTTTCAGGCATTCAGTTTCATCTAAGATGCTTGGGTCCAGCCGTCTACAGTCTTTTGGGGCATCCATCTATCCGTCTGCTCCTCGATGGCAAAGATAAACGCCTTCCTCTTACTTTCTATCTTGTTAAAAAACTGGTTGTTAAACTGAGACAGGGGTGCTTCAGTCCTTATGTGGATTCACTTTTAGAAGCCGGTTTCCTATGTGCTTTTTATGGTTTTCTCAGGGTGGGTGAATTCACTACACGCAATAATAATTTTGATCCCTCTCACAATCTCACATTGTCTGATATTACTTTAGACTAACTTTTTTTTCCATTTTCCTTAAATATTCTAAGTCTGACAAAGAATCTAAAGGTATTCCAGTTGTCATTGCTCGTCCTAACACAGATTTTTGCCCTTTTTATTCCATGTCGCAGTATCTGAGTATTCGCCCTCCTCATTGGTCTCAGCTTTGGTGGGGACATCCCCCCTCAGGGTCTCAGGGTGGGGGGACGGGAGGGGCCGTCCCCCCCACCCCATATTCTATTCTTAAAAAAAAAGAAAAAAAAGTGCATTAGATTAAACTGGGAAGGGTCATAAAACTTGCATATTGTTATCCTAGGTTTACTGCTTCTATTGTTTTCAATTGTAAGTCGCTTTGAATAAAAATTGTGCTAAATGAATAAATGTACATCTGTTGTGGTTTGATGCTGTCTTTCCTGCATACAAAGTCGTTAATTAATTTTGTAGTCTATCCTATGGCTAGCAAGTTTAACCCTCCTACCAGATATTGTTATTTGGATATTATCAATCAAATAATGATTCATTACATTTGAATAACCAACAGTGTTAACTTTTGCCTTTTTAACATTGCCAACATGTTTTTCCAGCACATGTGTCTAGCAAGTAGGCTACACTCACAAATACATTACATAAACAGAATGTAGAAACGAAAAATGTCTCAGATGATCCACTGTTTATGACTGCAAGATTCTAAGTTAAGGTAGGCTAATTAACATTCAGTGACTTGCTAACGTAGCATTCTATCATGATAGCGCGACTTCTATGAGTCTATCCGTGCTGCACACCCCTAATTAATGCTCCTAACCTTGAAAGATTGCAGAAGCTAGGTTTAACTGTAACAATATCCAGGGTAACCAGGATCACCAGTTAATACTATTTTCCACAGTAGAATCTGCATTTGAAAGCCTGGTCAGTCACTACTACTGCTAGTTATTTGTGTGGCTAGTTATTTTTGCCTACTTACACTCTGCTTTATGAAAAAGCTTTGTATGTCCCCTTTCTTCTTCTTGGGTGACTGACATAGCTGATCTACAAAGTACAAAAAGGGGCAAAAAACGGAATATTAAAATGTTTTACTCTGGCCTTTGTATATGGCAGGCAGAGAGACAGCCCTGGTAACTTACCGTCGGCATCGTCACGCGCACACACACACACGCACACACCACCCGCTCGCTGCCAGTGAGTGCAAGCACAAAAAGTAGTCCCGGCCCGCACGTGTAGCCTGCCTGTCAGATACCCCGCCGCCAATCAAATATCGGCGTATCTTGTACTGTCGTCGTCCTGGCCATTGGAATCGATCCAAATAGCAGCGCAAAGATCCAAATGCAGCGCAAATATCAAAATAGCAGTTCAAAGGAGCTTGCTAAATATTAGTGGGGACAAATTTGTCATTTCAAAATATTGATTGGGACTAGTACCTAGCGTCCCCCCCTAACCTACGCCCTTGGCTCTCCTGCTCATCCTGATGACCTCTATTCGTCACTGAGGCAAAAAAAAAGCCATGTCCAGATCCTGGTTTACCGCTCATCTCCGTTTGGTCTGCCAATCCTGTGGCCTCTCACCAGAGCAATACACGACTCACTCCTTTCACATCGGAGCAGCTACATCAGTGGCCTCTGTCACAACGATTCATACACTGAAAGGAAGATGGTCTTCTGGCGCATACGAACGTTATGTTCGTCCTGGACTTAAGGACATTTTAGATGCTCAAAAATCTATGGGAGATGTCTAAATCTAGCTAAAGGCTTCTCCTCGCTTTGATGATTTTTTTTTTTTCCGTCCCCAACATTTCATGTTATCGACCTTTTAAATGCTTCAGTTCTGTTGGGGGTATCGGCATATATGGTTGTTTTGGGGGCTTGACTTGCTGCTTAATTTTGCCCAGAACAGAACCATACCGCCAACACTAACTGTATGCTATAATTGTAATAAATTGATATACTTGGCAAAGTGGTCCTGACTGAAATCAAGCATTGCGTTCAGGCAGGCCACGTCAGCTAAGCTCGCATCACCTGATAGCCAGCTGTTCCTGACGTGTACCAATCCAGTGTCAACATCTATCACAGCAGCACATATAAATTCCCATTCCTTCAGCATTTCATTCATAGCATCGCTGCTCGCATTTAAACTCCCTCCTGCAACCCCAACTCCACCCAACCGAACCTTTAATCATTCTGACTATTTAGTTTTGTCCATACAGTTCAATACATTGCAAGCTTTTCAATCATATATTTGTATTTTTACAACTCATGTAATTGAGAATTGTAATTATGTATACTGGTTCTGTTCTGTACCCCAGGG